>CM053401.1:13273474-13306004 GCA_028644305.1 Xerus rutilus
AAACGCATTGACCACTAGTTTCTTCTCTATAAGAGCTGTGTTAATATACATTTTAAAGTAATTCTGTGTGTAATTTTTTTTTTTTTTTTTTGTTTTCGGGCATTGAACCCAGAGTCACCCAGCCACTGAGCCACATCCCTAAGCCCTTTTTTACATTTTATTTTAAGACAGAGTCTTGCTAGGATACTGAGGCTAGCCTTGGACTTGTGATCCTCCTGCTTTAGCCTCCCAAGTCGCTGGAATTACTGGTGTGCACCACTGTGCCCAATTATATGTAATTTTAATGAACTTTGAGCTCAGAAAGTCAAGAGAAGGAAAAAAATATCTAGTTTGCTTCTGTGCCTGCCTGCAGCTGCACAACCAGAGCCATCAGCTTTTCCAGGGACATTTCTTATCTCTTTAAATAGAGCCAGAGGAGGTTGGAGGTAGATAAGTGCTACAGTAAGTTCCTAGAGATCATCAAATATGATTTTTAATTTTGTCTTCCTAGTGTCTTTTGTAACACAGAGTACAGTTCAGTAGGGACTTCATAAATCCTCAAATCTTCTAACAGTTAGAAGATATTATTTTGAGGGACCATCCAAAAGAAGAACACAGAATATGAGGAGCTCAAAAGCTTTGCAGTCAGAATGGTAGGAAGTGGCTTACCCTGAGCTGGAAGGAGACTCCACAGGAATTCATCATTTACCAGGGGGCCGGACCAGAGACTGGTATGCCACTCCACATCTGTCCACTCCTAGAGTACAAATTAGAGGGACAGCAGAGGAGAATGGCTATACAATAGTGATCAGTGACTTAAATATGTTAAAAGGGTGTTGGAGAAAATCTATAGGTAGATTTCTATCACACAGGGTATTTTCCTTATCTAAACCACTGGATTTATCCAACCTCAGTTCCCTACATCTGCTCCCTCCCTGGTGTCTGCTCAGGTTTTCAGCCAAATCAAGGTCAGGATAAAGAGGAGATTTGGATGGCAGTAAGCTGGATATTCAGGCTCCTGCAGTAATACTCAATTATTGAATTCTCTAGAAGCACCAACTCCTCTATAATGAAGTCCTCAGTTTTTAAATATCTTTATAAATCAGGCAGTTCAGTATTGACCACAGCCAGCTTGCTGTTTCCTGCTTTGTTGTAAAAATAAGATGGTAAAACCCTGGGAGCTCGCTAGGGTTGTTAAAAGATCATCTTAAGCATTTTGACGCGCATTATTCTTCATGTGACTTTGAGCCTTAAAGGCTCCCAAATGGAATAGGGCAGGAGTGAGACAGAAGAGAAGTCAGCCTGCTGCCATCCTTCTGCACCCTTGAACCCTCAGCCAGGGCTACAGTTGTCCTGTGTCATTCCTGGTTACTCGGAGGCTATGCCTGCCAGGCTGAGAATCTGGTCTGTAGGAAAACCTAAGATGCATTGTTCTCATTTACTCTGAGTATAGTAGATCCAAAGGAAAATAAAACAAAAAAAAAATTCATTAGCATTAAGGTTCACAGTCCAGGCACTCCTCAGAGAGCTTGCCGGTTCAATGCCAGACTACTGCAATCGAGCAAATACCACATGGAAGTAAGCCACATGAATTTTTTGGTTTCCTGGTGCATATAAAATTATGTTTACACCATAACGCAGTCTATTAAGTGTTCAATAGCATTATATCTAAGAAAACCATGTACAAACTTTAATTTGAAAAATACCTTATTGCTAAAAAATGCTAATGATCATCTGAGCTATTGGAAAAATGGTGCTGATACACTGGCTTGACCCAGGTTTGCTAGGAATCTTTAATCATAACAAAAGAAAAGGAAGAAAACAAAAAAAAAAAGAAGCCCAGTGTGTGGCACACACCTGTAATCCCAGCACTTTGGGAGGCTGAGACAGGAGGATCGCGAGTTCAAAGCCATCCTCAGCAATGGTGAGGTGCTAAGCAACTCAGTGAGACCTTGTCTCTACATAAAACATAAAACAGGGCTGGGGATGTGGCTCAGTGGTCGAGTACCCCTGAGTTCAATCCCCAGTACCGAAAAAAAAAGAAAAGAAAAGAAACCTCTGCAACATCTTTAAATCACAATAAACAAGATACAACTATGTTTTCTAGCATATTTACCACATTCTTGATGTTTAATGGTATTTTTAGGCTGTAACTCCCTACTTTTCCTCAATCACCTATCATGTTCGTATACTACAAGACTCTTTGTATCTCGTGTAATGAAATTCTGATAGGCAGAATATCATTGTATTTCTCCTTGTTAAAGGCATGACCATCTCGTATAGCCAGAGACCTCAGTTAACGACTGAAGCGTTCACTGTATAGCCCTTCAGATTTCTGTGTGTGTGTGTGCGTGTGTGCACGTGCACGCACCAGACTTACAAATGTGTTCTTCAGACCAATTTTTTATTTTTTTAATGCTGAATGTGATTGATAATACATTAACCAATATCATTTGCCATGTACTATTTCGGTGAAAGTAATTTATACTGACTCTCAGACGCAGTAACATTTTGAACTAAGTGCTTTCTAACATTAATCTAAACCAGTCCTTTGTAGAATAACCTACTTTCCACTCCAAGGATATCTTACTAAGACTGGCTTGGTTGTAAACTTTTCCACTGGATGCTTTAAAACAGTGAACATGCTTTTCTATAAATGCAGTACGTGTCTTTGTGAAATATTGATCTTTCTTATTTTCTTGCCTCTCCGGTTACCAGACGGTGGGTGGTAACATGTCTGCAAAGTGTTTTATAGGGGATGGAGTGCAACATTTTAAGCCGAGAAATGGAATACAGGATGCAAACAAGAGCCTTAGAGGAAGGAGGGAGTTGATCAAGGTTGGATCTGCGTAGAAAGGACTTGGTGGTAGAAATACCAAGAAGGACAAGTTTGCATTTCTAATAGGCAGGTGGTACCAGGAAATGCCAGAAGAAAACCCACTTAGTTTCAGAAGACATGGGCAGGTGTTCTTTGCCACACAAATTCATGAAATGAGGAACAAGTTAGCAAACATCTTGGAGTTCGGAGTGATGCTGTCGGGCGCTGTGTGTTTGCTATTTGTTCACCTGTAGGTTATTTCAGTGCGCCTGTGTGACCAGGCCAAGATGGTAACCAGAATACTCACACAACAATAAAACAACCTGATGGTTTTAAAGTTATTTTTTCAAAGGATGCCAATACGGAATCCCTGGGGACATGTCACTGTGGGTGGTGCCTAGGCAGGGTGCAGGTGTCTGACCCTGGTCTGTTTTCTCTTTCAGCACATCAGGTCCACCCATCTGGCCAGGCAGTACCTTCTTCAAGAGAAACGGAGCCCTTCTGCAAGGTAGGTGTCTAGGAGACCTCCGCTGCCCCAGCGTCCACTCCCAACCCTTTTGTGCTCAGTGCCAGCCAGCGTGTGGCTGTCCTCTGGAGAAGTGTGACTGCGTGGTTGGGTCTGGGTGCCTGCTTCTCTTTATTTCTTCCTACTCAAGTCTTTGGTTGCTATGAGTCATGAGCCTGAAACCAGGCTTTCTGGGACTGCTTCGCTGGCCCCTTGTCACTAGTCATGTTCCTGAGTGTTTGGGTTGCTTTGGTGGCATCAGGATGACGTGACAGTTGGGATGTGAATATGGGGTACACACTGGCCTGACAAGAGCACACCCTTTTGTACGTTTCCAGCACTGGGCTGACCCTTGGCATTGTGGAGGTGCACTCATTCCTTGCTGTCTCCCGATGTCCACGTGTGCCTGGAAAGCTGTTGTTTGTGCTGAGGCTCAGAGTATAGTCCCCTTCACTTGTCCCCACAGTGTCATTTGCTGGGGACACACTTCGTGATATTTGCCCATTCTCTGCTGCCCTGTACTAGTGCCTGTCCAGTGTTCCTAAGGAGTTCAAACTGCCTTTCATCTCTGCTTCTGCTGGGACTTGGTTTTTGGAAATGGAGGTCTCACTGTGTTGCCCAGGCTGGCCTCTAATTCCTGACTTTAAGTGATCCTCTTGCCTCAGCCTCCTAAGTAGTTGGTAATACATACATGTGCCTTGGTACCCGGCTACTTTTACTTTTGAAATGGGTAAGATTAAAGAAGAATAAATGGTTAAGAATAGCAACAAAAATGGATTCCAAATACTTTTAGAAATTGCTTTACCTGCTCTGTAGATAAACCAGCCTCCAAGTGTCTTCTAGTTTCCTGTCCCCCTTAGCTTCTGTTGATTGGCAGGAGTCAGGCGGGCACAGCTGCTAAAGGCAGATGAACTGGATTGTACCAAGCACTTCAGAACCATGCTGGCTTACAGTGAGGTGGTAGTGTCTTTTGATTGGTCCAGATCTGGTTAGTCTCTGTCCCTTAAAAGTACATGCCGAGACCAGCCACATCTGTGAAGGGATAGAGTATCAAGGTGGTTAAGAAAAGAGACATTTATCTTCAGGTTTCTGGAGTAGCTCAAACAATTGTGAGAGATGCCATCACGTTTGTTTGTTTTATGGGCTGTGTCATTGCATTTTATCTTTTTCATAGTCTGTAAAATCAGGAACTTAAGAATTTCTTTGCACTTGGCTTGGTACAGGTGCAATTCCGGCAGGTAAGTTTGGTTCATCCTAATTTTAGTAGTCATCTTAGATATCCTAAATATCTAAGAAAATAAAAGGAACTGTCTCCACTCTCAAAAATTAGTACTTAATTTTAAAAAATCTATTCTGTTCTTCAGATTGTATGATTAAAAACTCATGATGGCTGTGCTTTGGGTATTTCTCAAGTGGATTTCAAAGTTATGCATCTTCCTTTTTCCTCTAGAACCATATGCAATATATATATATCATTAATGATTGAATTTTTTCAAGAAAAGAGATTTTATTTTTTAGAGCCTTTTCTTATAGGATTTCAGATCCACATTAGGTAAGATTTGCTCTGTGCATGTCAGTTGTTTGTTTCTGTGGGGCGTAAACATGAGAGAAACATCAATAAAGTCTCTAATGCTGAGTGATTGCAGTGTGAGTTTCTGTTTTGTGGATGTAGACTTCATGATTTAAAAATTCCCTGGTTGCTCCACACACAGGAATTAAGCTAGTACAGATGGCAGATGCTTGTTGGATCCTCCAATCCGGTACAACCTATATAATTGTTTTTTGTACATTTGAAAATCAGGAGCATCTTGGTAAGAGTTTGGGCATGTGGATAGAGACTTGTTAACATGAGTTTTTTTCTGTGTTATTTCATTCTGTCTAAAGTTTTTTTTTTTTTTTGCAGGGGGTGGTGTTACTGGGCATTGAATCCTGGGTGCTCTACCACTGAGCTACACCCCCAGACCTTTCTAAATTTTGTTTTGAGGCAGGGTCTTGCTGACCCAGGCTGGCCTCAAATTTGCAATCTTCCTGCCCCAGCTTCCTGAGCAGCTGGGATTACAGGTATGGGCCTCTGAGCCTGGCTCTGTCTTGAGTTCTTAAGATACTTTTATTATAATAAGATTTTTTTGAATGATTGTCATCTTAATTAATATTTTTGGGTGCCTTTCGTGAGTGGTACGGGGCAGCCAGAAGCTGGTAATCTCACTAGCAGAACTTTTACAAATAAATGCATGGGTGTATAAAGAAGAGACCCAGTTACAACAATGGAAGGTTTAGGTTAGAATCAAGTAGAAGAAAGGGTATCTGATTTATGCCCACTTGAGTTTTTCTTATGTTTATTTTATTATTTATTTATTTATTTATTTGTCATAGGGATTGAACCCAGGGGTGCTTAGCCACTGAGCCACATCCCCAGCCCTCTTTTCATTTTTTAATTTTGATGCAGGGTCTCACTAAGTTGCTGAAGCTAGCCTCAAGTTGCAATCCTCCTGTCTCAGCCTCTTGAGCCTCAGGGATTACAGGCCAGCGTCCCTATACCCAGCTGTCTGTGCCCACTTTCTTATTGTTACGTACACAAATCTCCTTTCCCCATATAGAAATAGAAGTAGTGGGTTTTTTGTTTGTTTGTTGTTGGTTTGTTTTGTTTTGTTAAGATACTTAGACTAGGGAAGAACTTTGTTAGTAGGGTCCAGACACAGAGATTGGGGTTGACAGGTAGCAGGACCAGAACATCCATTCCTAAAGAGCAGTGGCAACAAATCTGTACGTGCAGTTGCCCCGGGGGTTGAGAGGATTAATATGCAGGCTAGAAGAGGGAGGCTTATTTTTGCCAGGAGGAAGGGAACAGAGGGACTGCCATTTCTTGGGGAGAATTAACACTTAAGCAAGACCTTGAAAATCAGAGATGTGTGTGTGTAAAAGTAGCAGAAATGGCATTGCCAGAGAGGGAAACCGCATATGGCATGACAGCGGTGGGGACTTGGTGGCGGAGGTGCAGAACTCAAGTGTGCCATAGACACCTTGGCTGATGATGTCATGTGCTCCTCAACTTACAATGGGGCCACCACCAGATGAGTCCCTCATGAGCTAAAGATGTCATAGGTTTAGAATGGATCTAACACGCTTCCTGTAGAGAGTCGGTGGTGCCCCTCACAATCCTGGGACTGACTGGGAACTGCAGTTTATTGCCACTGCCCAGCACCAGAGGAGAGAACTGTACCTGGGATCGGGACCGTCTCTAATGTGGTGTCCTAAGGGGAAATAATGGAAGTGAAAACCTAAAATGACGTTGAAGCCAAAATGACATCATGTTGCAATGGGGAACCGGTTTCTGTGGTCCTAGTGGTTTTTTGGTTTACAAGCTGTCGAGTGGAAACGTAGTACACTTATTTTTCCCAGCACAAAACCAATTGCGAGAATTAACTGGAAGCACTCAAGGAACTGAATCAACTGGAAGCATTCTGCCATGCCGTGTCTGTGGGTGTCGAGTGCAGTGTCTGTTTTGGTACAGAATCACTGGCGAGGGGGGCGGCTGAATCACCTCTCAGTTTGAGGATTTGGTTTGGATGACACCAGGCGGGGCTACTTAACATAATTGGTCATTTCATCAATTCACGGTATTTGTTTTAAATGCCATTTAGCTTATGAAAGACAATTTTAGTATTCTAGTAGTTTCCAGCAGACTAGAGAGCACTTCAGTTCTTAGGGGAAACCAAGCAGAGCCCAGAAGGGGACAAACCCATTGTCTAAATGGGACCGTGGGCAGGTCCAAAACAGAAGTGTGGCTTATTAGAACCTTGCAGGAGTGTCCTGTTGATAGGTGTCCTCACAGTCCCATCTACACGTATCTATGTTTCTCTGTTACGATCTCTGTGTTTGAAATACTGTTCTTAAAAAATTTAATTAGTTTAACAATCTTATTTTCTTAATGAAAAGAATTTTTTATCTTTTTACTTTTCTGAACTCCTGCCTCCCTCTCCACATTCCATTCACCTATTAAACTTAAAATTAGGTGGCTGTGTTTAAACATCACCCTTGTATGAATTATTTTAATGACTCCATGATTCATAATTGAAGTCATTCCTCACCCCTGCTCTGACCCTTCATTTTGGTCCCCATCCCAGAATGACCTGTGGCATCTCTGCCCTTGTTATTAGCTCCACACCTTCTACTAAAAGTGGCTACAAACTGCTGCTGGTCTTATCTACCACTTCTCTCGTGGCCTTCTAGGCCCTGTAGGCTTTAGAGCTCCCCCAAAGTTGTAGTTAGAGGTTATGGCTTTTCTAATTCTACCCCAGCTGACTATTTGGACTCACTTTAATTTCCTCTCTTCCTCTGAGCACAGGCATCTTTGGACCCACCTACATGTCCCCCCCTGCAAGTATTTCTTTATTCTGCATTTCTGAGTGTCAGGCACTGTGGTAGGCTGGAGGTCCCCAGAGAGGCCCGGGTCCACTCTGGTCAGCCCATGCATCCTACCTAGCCTTTCTTGTGCAACACTGCTTGGACCATCTTTTCTAGAAGCCCAGCTGCCACCAGCAGTGACAGAACACTGGCCTTATTTGTTTGTTTGGTGCTAGAGATTGAACCCATGGGCACTCTACCACCAAGCCACATCCCGAGGTCTTTTTTATTTTTTTATTTTGAGACAAAGTCTTGCTAAGTTGCTGAGGCTGGCCTTGAACTTGCGATCCTCCTGTCTCAGCCTCCTAAGTTGCTGGGATTACAGGTGTGCGCCACCACGCCTGGCTCCAGAGCTCTGGTTTTACCAGCCTTCCCAGTTATAACCTAACACCCTGCTCTCTCTGGCCTTCCCTCCACCTTCTTTTTCTCTATCACTCCCAGCACTGGGCCACTAATTATTATCAAATCTGTTTCCCTGGGATGCAGTGGTAGTATTAAAATAAATTCTATCACATGCATAACAGATTTTTATTTCCATTCACTGCTGACAGCCTGCAGGATAAACTAATGAAATGGAAAGATGCCTTAAAGCCAATTTCAGTGCACAGAGCAGGATGATGCTACCGCAAGTCCGGAAGCAAGTAGGGAAGATGGAAACTGGCTCTTGCACTCTCAGGTGCCTGTGTTCCTGCGTGTGCACAAGGGCCCCTGCCTGTGCATGAAGTCAGTTGGGGTTATTAGATGACTGCCTTGGGGAATGCCACTTTCCCACATTCCTGGTTGGATGATGAGTCAGGGGCACCTGGGTTCTGGTCTCACCCTGCCACTTGGTAAGCTTTGTGACCTTGGTCAAGCCACCCAGGGCTTCATTTTTCTTTACCCGTAAGCTAAGGAGTACACCTCAGGGATGGTAGAAGTTCCCTATTAAGTACCAGCTCTGATTATTTTAGCAGGTTCCTAAAAGTAGGTTAAAATGGATTTTGAAGCCTTGTTCTGACTCAATGGAAAAAGAACATCCCCTTCAGCCATCTGTGTCCCCTGTGGGTCCAAAGAGAGGACATAGGGTAGTGGCAATCTGGCTGAAGAACTTTGTACTGAAATAAGACCATTCTCAAAGGTCTCATGGATTTTAGGGAGGAAATAAGTTATAGATTCAGCCAACCTGGAAATAAATCCTATGCTGGCTTCCTGGGCAACTGACATAACCTCTGCATTTTGCTATTGCTACAACAAAATACCCTAGGTTTGATTATTTATAAAGAGAAGAGGTTTATTTGGCTCACGGTTTTGGAGGTTGACCATCCTAGATCAGGCGGTCCCATTGATTTGGCCTCTGATGAGACCCTCCTGGCTCTCCATGACAAGAGTGGGTGTGGAGGAGGTCACAGGGTGACACAGGAAGCCAGAGAGAGGCGAGGGACCAGTCTTACTCCTCTTATAAGTTCTCTCATGAGCACTTGTTCTTCAAGACCCGTACTAATCCCTTCCAAGGGCAGCACCTGACGGACCTCACCACCTTCCTCTAGGCTTAACCTGTCAAAGGTTCCACCTCCTTTTAACACGCTACATTGGAGACCAAGCTTCCAACAACACACAAACCTTTGTGGGACAGCCCGTAGCTGAACCATTGCAGCCCATCTCCTGGGGTTCTTGCAAGGTCTCCGGATGCATATCCGGAAACCCTGTAGAATAGCTCATGGTAAATTTCTAGCCAGGGTCTCTACTGTAACAATTCTATATAACTGTGACTTTTAAGGAAACAGAGCTAAAATCCTCCAAATGATTTCCCTGGACTTTTTACTTTCCCTGCTATTTACAGGGACGGTGTCAGGATGGATGCCCAGGTCCTGTTGGATTCCTACACAAATCTGAAGGACAGCTTGTTTGTGTCTTAGCGCAGACTCCTTTGATTGCTTACTTATAGGACTGCTTCTTTGAGAGGTCATTTAGCTCACAAATAAAGCTTCACCCCTTGTGCTAAGTGTGAATATACGCTGCAGATGTGCAGAAGCCGGGGTAAGTACCACCCAGCCCAGGTTTGAGCACTTCCCTCTTTGGGCCCCAGTTCTTTGAACTTGGGCTGCAGTTTTGACTGTAACAAGAGACTGTGACATGTGTTTTCCAGAATCTTTGTTAAGTTTAAAGGAGAACCATGAATATGAACATCAGGTCCGGTGCCTGGCACCTCCCAGGCACTTTAGGAACGCTTGATAATACCAAATGTTAGCTGTCGCCTTTCTTAGGCCCTCCACTTCTAATAATTTTTCCTAGCAGGTGTGTTCAAGGTGGAATGCTCCAAGGGCGTCTTCTCCCAAACCTCTCCTTTGCACGGTCCCTGCACTCGCCTCCATTTGGCTTTCCTTTCTGATAGGAGCTAGATGTTGCTACAGGACCCCCATGTCTGGCCTTGGCATCTGGCCTCTAGTCCGGAGCCCTCTTTGTTTCTCTCCATCAAGGCCCGTGAACCTCAGGTTTTGTTCCAGTTGGCCCCGCCCCCACTCATCTCTTTTCCATTTGGTTGGAGCTGTAGCCCTGGGCTCTTCGGCTTCTTTCCTCTGCTCCACAAGCTGACTCTTTTGTCCATTTTGCAAACGAGGGCATCCACCACCTAATGCACAAACCTCCTGATTCTTGCCTCCAGGCACACCCATTTGAAAAAAAATTAGTAATAACAGAAAAGGAAAGAGAGGGAGGGAGGCAACCCTCTATATTTTGCCCCAAGTCCTAATTGCCTTCTGTCCTCTTTTGGCCCAGGAAGACCCACTGGATTTAAGGAGGGGCCGTTTTTTCTTGGTGTTATTTGTTCTGTTGTTCTGCATCAAATAAAGATTTTTATGTAACTACAACAATAAACTCAGCTGGCCTTCCCGCTCACAACCAGGGGTGGGATTAAAGGGGTGCCATTAGGCTTTGCTGATCACTTGCTCTTACATTAGTTAGAAATAATACGGAAATGGAATTTTCAAAAAAGTCTTTGACTAATTCTGATCTTTCAGACTTACCCCGTTTCCAGTCACCCCAACTTCCCCAGTGACTGCACCCTGGAGTGGAATCTTGGAAACCACTGGTCACATGTTCTGACCTTAATTTCAGTTATTATCTCTGCCCCATCTCTAGTAGCCACCTTAGTGGAAATCCAGTGTGACACCCTGAGAGGTCAGCAGGCTGAGGAGCAGAAATGGCAGTCCGTGGGGCTGCTAGCCTGAGGACAGGAAACTGAGAGCATTTCCTAAGCATGTTCTGGCCAGCCAGCTGCTGGGTACATCTGGGCTGAATCTGATGTTTCAAGGTGGCTGCTCCAGGAGGAGGTGGAAACTGAGGCTGGAGTTTGGAAGAGATGGAGCAGGGCTGGGAAGTTGCTAATCCGGAAGTGACCATTGACGTTACAGACATAGATGAGATGTGTCGGGAAGTGTAGAATGAAAAGAGGGAACAGGTCCAGAGAACTCAGCTAAGTCAAAGACCTAGATTATAGTAGAAAGAGGAAAGGTGGCTGGCAACGACAGTGAGGAAGAAGCAGCTTAGGAAGTAGGGATCTCACTAAGCAAAAGGCAGAGTTGCAGGAAGAAGAAAGAGGGATGGGGCCCTCACGGAAGGTACTAATGCAGGTGTTGGCAGAGTGGCAGGATCACGGGTTTGTACGAGCATGTCAGCATCAGTCATGCCAGCATCAGTATGATTTTAATTATCCCCCACAACGTCACCACCCCACAGATAATACTTATTGCTTTTATTATTAAAATAATAACCTTTTGTTATAGAAAATAGAAAGTACTTGTCATTTCAACATCTGGATATAACACCTATTAGGTGTTTTTGTAATTGAGGTGAGATTCATTTAACGAAATTAGCCGTTTTATAGTGTGCAGCTCAGTTGCCTGTAGCATAGTCACAGTGTTGAACAACCATCCTTTATAACTAGTTCCAAGTAGCTCGCACCCCAAAAGAGACCCAGTAGCCATCATGGGGTCACTCCTCCTTCTCTCCCAACCCTTGGCATTGACTAACCAGCTTCATTTCCATGGATTTACCCAGTCTGTGCATTTCATACAAATGGAACCATCTAACAATTGACCATTTGCATCAGGCTGGATGTATTCCTCACATTTGCCTTATACATTAGGTATTATTACTTCCATTTTGTAGGTGGGAAAAAATAAGGCCTGAAGTAATTTTACTGCTGATGACAGAACCATGGTAAAACAAACACACACACACAAACAAAATCCCAGGACCCAGACCAGTCTGTAGTTCAGAGTAACGTAAATATTTCTAAACAGTTTTCCATTTCAGAGGTTTTGATGTTTGCCAGTGTTTTGCAGACTGGAGTGGAGGGAGAATTCTGTTATCACGCATAAAAGCAATTTACGGTGGGGAGACGGAAAGATGGAAAGGAATACATATATTGTTATCTTTCATTTAGGTAATTAAGGTACTTTGTTTCCTCTCCTGTCCCTACACATGACTGTTTTGTATAGTTCACTTTGTGATTTTTTAAAGACTGGAGAGAGAACGGGAAATCCTACAATTAGTCATTGAAAGATTAACAGAGTGAAAGGAACTCAACTTTTAATGAATATTTTATTTTTGTCTATGTGAAATTTTTATTAGTAGATAGGTAGAGACATAGATAAATTTTTTCACCAATTATAATTCATTGATAGAAATATTTCCTTTTAGTTTAATTCTTTGAGTATTTAAAAATATTTTTCTAGTCTATTAAATTGTATCAGAGTATAAATATAAAGGTTAAATGAGGATCATATTGCCCCGCAAAGCATGCTTTTCTCAAAGTGTTTGGTCTTAAAGAAAATTGAAAAAGTCATTTCCTCTGAAAGTTCTGTGTAACGGTGCTTGGATGGAAGTGGAGAAATATTTTTGTAAAATTGCCGAGGGTCGTAACAATGAAGAAGAATTTTTTAGAATATGTTCTGAGGAAGTTGTTCACATTGCAGTTTCAGAAGTGGACTTAAAAGCATCACCTGTAAACTGCAAGAGGTCTGTTTGGTTCCCTTGCCAACCAGGAGGTGTGGCTGAGCATTCTGGCTGAACCTGCTGAGTCCAGGATAGCCTGGGATGTGTGCGTGTGTGCACGTCCACGGGGGAATGTGGCCCAGGCGCTCAGGCTTTTATCACTGCCCAGCATGAACCTCCAGAGTAAAACTTTGCCTCCATCCTGCTCCTTTCCCTCCACCCAGCAAGTGCTGGCCTTTGTGAGTGAGGGCTCACGGGCAGAGGACATCTGACATCCGTGTTCCATCAGGCGCACTGAGTCCAATCCCGGCCTTGCTGCCTAATGGCTTTGTGACTTTGAAAAAGTTTTATAAACCTCTTTGAGCTACTGTAAAATGCAAAAAGTACCCGTCTTGCAAGTACCAGTCCTTATGTCAGGACTAATTTTCACGAGGACAGATGATGATCTGCGAAGCATCCCTACATTTAGTAGATGCTGTAGGAGCTGGTGCCATTGCCCTTGACTTGGCTGCAGAAGCGGCAGTGAGGCTAGAGGAGCAGAGTGTGGACCCTGGAGTTGGCCAAGACCAGCCTCTGCCATGCTCTAGCCAAGTGACCTCCAGCAACTCCTCTGATTGGTGTGAGCCCACCCTTTCTGGATCAATAAGTGGGAGTGCTCATTACATGGGATTCTGTGAGCGAAAAGATAACATGCACAGAGATGCATAGAACTTGATAATTTTTGGATGTCCAATAAATGGAGTGAATTATTTGATAGCGTTTGTGTGGCATCCTGCAATTTCCTTAGATGCTCAATACCTACCATCCCCAAATGACAACAAAATTAACAGCAATAATGTTTTTTTAAAAAAATTCTTCCTCAGTTGAACTAGTTATGCCTTTGGGAGTATTTAAGACTGTTTTCGGTCTCTCTGGAGCTCCTGGGACATTAAGGCAAATATCCACAGGATGCCCACAGGAGAAGTAGAACTGAGAGTCTTATCAGGTGGTGGTCTCTGAGACACTATTGAGTGACTGAGCTCCTGCAGAAATGTGACAAAGAAGGTTCCTTGGGGACAGAGTAGAATTGCTCACGATCTGTCTGTCTCTCCAGTTAGTCTCCCGAATTATAGCAGAATACGAGCTGGCCTGAAACGTTTCCCAGGATCTGTTTCAGATACCAGAGGAGGGGGGTGAGGCAGGGGCAGAGTGACAGCCAGCCATACATGCAGGGGTGAGGAACTTTAGCAGATATTTGAAGGTGTCGTGTTGAACTTGTCCCCTTCCCCGTGTCTCCATGGCACATATTCAAGGGCCCCCTTCTTACCCAGGCTGTGATCTTTAATGCAGCATGCTCAGGATGATCTGATTTTGCTTATTCAACACAGGTTGTGGGGAGCGCAGGTCTTTGTCTGGTGGTACCTGTCACTGGACACTTTCTAACCCGGCATCTTGTCAAATCATTTTCCATGCAGTGCGCACGATTGGGATGATGCCCTGATTAGGGACGGAAAGCCTGTGACACAAACAAAGCCTGGGTCTGGGTTTTTTGTTGTTGTTGTTGTTTTGATACCAGGGATTGAACTCAGGGGCACTCAACCACTGAGCCACATCCCCAGCCCTATTTTGTATTTTATGTAGAGACAGGATCTCACTGAGTTGCTTAGCACCTCGCCATTGTTGAGGCTGGCTTTGAACTCATGGTCCTCCTGTCCCAGCCTCCCAAAGTGCTGGGATTACAAGCGTGAGCCACCACACCCGGCGGGGTCTGTTGTTGATCAGGGATGTTTTGTATCCCATACTCAGAGGCTTCAGTCTCTGTGTGGTGCCCTTGATTTGGGAACAAAACAAAAGTTTTGCCTTTGAACTTTTGCAGGTGTCTTAGGCCTGCTCGGGGGTGGCTCACAGGGACAGTGTGTACCCATAGCCATAGCAGGGCATTTTTCTCCTCTGTGGGACCCACGCCTGCCCCACTTGCTGCACTTCCAACACTCCAAGTAAGGGGAGCCTCCTTCCTTTGGTGGCCTTAGTGATGGGTTGAGGATGGGCACAGGTCAGAGTCTTTCTCCCGCTTTCATCTCAGGTCTGGGAGGCCTGGAGAATGAGCTGGTATCACAACCATCCATGTAGAGTCTACCAGTATAAGAGAAGGAGCGCCAACCCCAAAAGAAGTAGAGGGAGGGGCTGTTCTGCTTCTGGCTTGACCTTGAACTAGATGAGCTCCCCTTTTTACACAAGCGAGCTTGGACTGGCTTTTCCTTGCATACAACCAAGAGTCCTGACTAAGAAGGGATCTCTAAATTAACAGCATGAGTTATTTTATTTTTATCTATATCTCCCAGGTGATTTTTGTGTATCCATGAGATGGCGGCCTCTCTGTTGTCCTAGGAGGCCCATCCGGTGGTTCTCCTGTCACTTGGAAGAACTTAGGGTGGGCTTGGAGAGCTTTCCAGAGGTGGTGACTTCCCTCGAGCAACAGAAGTGAGATCATGGTGTTGGTAACACCTGCAGCCACACATCCTGTCAGAGCCGCAGGGCCCTAACAGGATGTTTCCTTCTTGAGAAGTAATCAGTGTCTTAATCCATCAGAGGAAGAAACAGAAGCTCAAACTCAAGTACTGGACCAAGCCAAGCTCTGTGTGTGTGTGTACGTGTGTGTGTGTCAGTGAATGTGTTATTGTAGGTGTGCGTAAGTATGTGCATGTTTAAGTGCATGAAGCATGTGTTTTGATGAGGAATTGCCAGATTCAGGTCTGCAGCGCAAAGGCTATTTTAGGGCTGGGTGCGGTGGTGTACGTCTATAGTCCCAGCTCCTCAGAGGCTCTTCTGCAAGTTTAAGGCCAACCTAGGCAACTGAGTGAGACCCTGTCTCAAAATAAAAAGAGCTGGGGATGTAGTACAGTGGTAGAGCACCCCTGGGTTCAGTCTGCAAACCCAGGGTGGGGGGCTATTTTAGTCAATCCCCATTTTCCTCCAAGTTCATTGACTCATGTCCAGTGTATGCTGTTTTTAGTTAAATGGGTTTATATAGAGAACTGTGTCCATCCTCCGTGCGTCCCCCAACCCCAGCGCACATGTGTGGAGTGAGAGTTGTTGAAATGGAACACATTTTCTCATTTAGCATCTCTTCTTCCCCTCACCACATTTTGGATTCATTGCCAACAATTTCGAGTCTCATTAGAGGTGTTTTAATTTTAAAAATTAAGTTGGGAACAAGCAAGTGAGATTGAAGAGGCAATGTCTTTGGTTCTGAACGGGATTTTCATTAGTCAATTACTCTTCCAATTATACTGATTTAAGATGTGATTATTATTATTTTTCCTAAGTAGACTGGATAATGAGAGAAATGCACAGGCATCCCAGACTAATGGTAATCTGAGATTCCAGTTCTCCTCTCCTCTGTCCCGCCCCCCACCCCACCTTCAGCAGCATCTCCATCACCACCGACTGCGTGGTTTGACTGTGTGGTTTGTCGGAGACACCGTGCCCTCACCCGATCAGTATGACCACCCGCACATGTTTCCATATTTGGGCCCAGCCATGACCACTACAATCGCAGTGATCTGGCCATCTTGCATTGCCCATGGGATGCAGTGCCTACCATCCTGCAGCATCTGCCATTTTGGAGGTACCTGCTGTTATTTTTGTACCCTTCTTGATAATCCTGGCTTAAACATAGGACTTAAATGGCACCATCTCCCCAGTGTCCCGCTATCTAACCCACCCTCTTCTCCCCAGACCAAACCCACTCACTGCTACATTTATCAGAACCCCCCCATCCTCTTTCCTGTAAGGAATAAAGCCAGCTACTGAGAAGGGGAGTGGGGTGGCTCCCATCTCCACCCTGGTGCGGGTTTCTCCTTTGCTTTCAAAGATGTGCACACCACACCGATTGTTTTAGTTAGCATTTTTTGTTGCTGTGACTAAAAGACACGACCAGAACAACTGTAAAGGAGGAAAACTTTTATGGGGGATCCCAGTGTCAGAGGTCTGTCCATAGACAGCTGGCTCCATTCCTCGGGGCTCGAGGTGAGGCTGAACATTATGGGAGAAGAGTGTCAGAGGGAAACAGCTCACATGGTGATCAGAAAGCAGAGACAGACTCCACTCACCAGATACAAAATATGTACACCAAAGGCGCATCCTCAGTGACCATTTCCTCCAGCCACTTCCTGCCCACCTTCAGTCGCCATTCAGTTAATCCCATCAGGGGGTTAATTCACTGATGAGGTTAAGGCTTTCATAACCCAATCATTTGTCTTCTAAACCTTCTTGCATAGTCTCACGTATGAGCTTTTGGGGGACACCTCACATCCAAACCATAAACTAATGTACTCTGTATGCACATGTTCGTGGTCCGTGCCTTTGGTATGGGCCTCATTACTTTGTGAGTGTGGCTAAATGTGTGTTGTTGACATTGCTGCAAATATAATGACACCTCTTTTGCACTGGGGCCTAAAGTGACATCAGGACTACGACATGCACGTTTGACCATGCAGTTCAGGATGGTCAATGTAGGCAAGGCAGTGAAAGTGGCCTTCACTACACAGACTGTACCCCTTCCTTCCAGTCTTCTCCAGTTAGACTGTCATTTCCTTAAGGCTGGGGGTTTTCTTATGTCTATCCCTAGCACTTGTAGGACACCTAGAACATGGCAGGAAATCAATGAATGTTGTGAAATGTGGGCTGAGATTTTGGCTGAGTGGTAGAGTGCTTGTCACTGGGTTCAATCCTCAGCACCACATAAAAATAAAAGGTTATAAAACAATTTTTTAAGAAGTTGCAAAATATCTGCATATAATTCACTCTCATGGACCAAATTGTCACCTCCCCCCCAAAATTTATATGTTGAAGCTCAACTCCCAATGAGACTGACTTTGGACATAGAACCATTCAAGAGGTGATTAAGGTTAAATGAGGGCATAAGAGTAGAGCCCTAATCTAATGGGACTGGTGTCCTTATGAGAAGAGGAGGACATACTAATGTTAGAATGTTAGACATGCAGAGGAAAGACCATGTGAGAACATAAGAAGGCAGCCATCTGCAAGCCAGGGAGAGGGGCCTCAAGAGAAACCAGACCTGCCAGCACCTTGATCTTGGACTTCTGGCTTCCAGAGATAAGAAAAATGAATTCCTGTTGTTTAAACCACCCAGTCAGTGGTATTTGTTACAGCAGCATGAGCTAACTAATATATTTGCCAATAGCCCAAGCAACTCATTCTCTAAAATTGGGTTTCTGGGGCTTAACTTTTTGGCTACTAAGGGAAGTTTGAGAAGATACTAAGGTTGACTACTCGAGGTTAATGTCCAGTAATGGACAGCTGCATCCCATCCCTCTTCTCTTCTTCACCATCAGGGAAGCAAACTTCATTAAGGCACACTGTTTAAAGCAGTTCCTGCCCTGCTAGGGAAAGTGAATGTTGTCATTATCTAAGATTCTGAGTCCCTAGGAAATTATTTTAACTTGTCTGACACTATCATGTGCCCTGAGACCTTGGCAGTTCTGTATACCCATAAATAATAGCAATTATCATGAAAAAAAAAATAGCTGGAAGAGTCTCAAATAGGAAGATCTGCATTCTGCCCTTAGACCTTCCACTTACTAGCTATGTATACTTGCATATGTAACCTGATCATTTTTGTGTCTGTTGGTTTTTTCTTTAAAAAAAAAAAAAAAATTATGCCATTGTAATGGATAGGTGTTTCCTTTTCTCCTTTTTGGAAACTGACTCTGACTTGCATCTGGAATGTGCCCTACTCCCCCAATTTATGCGACCATGTGCTTCTAAGTAATGCCCCCGCCTCCAGTTCTGCAGCTTGTTTGCCCCTCCTGTTTCCCTGGTCACCTTCGTGGTTTTGGGTGATCATGTGAACAACGCTGGTCTACATACAGTAATCCTCAGACCTTTTTCCTGAGAATACTGGGGAAATGCTAAATTTAAAGCCGATGTTGTGGCCTGAGGGGCTGCTGGCAGCCACCTGTGAGTAGAGGAGAACACCTGTCAGCCCAGTTTCCACCAGAAATGGAGCTGACTCGGGGGCAGGCAGAACAGGACTTGATGAATGCATCGAAAGGCATCTTTGGCCCCGGTTTTCCAGTCACAGGAGACAATGAATTCTTTTGAATTTGATTTTTTAAAAATCTTTAAGATGGAAAGCATCCTAACTGATAGAGCTGTTGACACCCGCCCCGTACACCATGTGGGATCTTCACACTACAGTTCTTCTGGGGAGAGGGGTGCTGGGGATAGGCCTTGTGCCTGCTAAGGCCTGCTCTGCCACTGCGCTACGGCCCCAGCCCCATGATAAGATTTTTAAACGAATGCCAAGGCCAGGACAATGCAGTTTGAACACAGGGAATTCTTACTTGGAAAACCCAGCCACTGGTACCTCGTGGGTTCCATATCAGACTCTGAACAACCTCGAGAAGATGGACAGATTCTTGGGACAGTGTCACCTTATAAGCAATGAATAAATGGAAGCTTTAGGAGGAAGTGTGTTAGCAGTGTAAGGAAGGGAGATGGAGAGGTCTTTGAGACTTTTTGATTTGATGGTGAATATACTTGAGAGGGGATGGATTGGTGAGAAGGTCGTGCGAGTCCTCATCTTCACGGTGCTCTGAAAAAGGGCAGAGCACACCCAGCCAAGTCTCTGATGGTGGAAGCTCACAGGGAGCCCCCCTTAGGTCTGAGTCTCATCCAGTCATTTTGGTTCTGTGTTGCCACCAACCAGAGACCGTGTTGAAAGACGCATCAAGGTTCTCTTCTCTTTGGGGTGCAAGCTAATGACAGGAGAGACAGAAGAGGGACTCAGAAGCGGTAGCAGCTTTCTTCTGTTCATCTGGGTGTTGGTTCCCCAGGCAAATAGTTTGGAAAAATTCACCGAGCTGTCCATGTATGTGGATTTTGTTGGGTATAGGTTTTTTCAGTTAAAAGTTTTGGAAATGAAAGGGCCACAACAGTCTCATTGTACATGTTTGATTTCAGATTTCTGTTATGCATACGGAGTGAGCCTCAGCCTTCTTACGTGATTCAAAAACAGGATTGACATAGATTTTGTTAAATCAGTGTGGTAATTTAGAACTGGGTGAAACATAAGAGTAACAAGAATTACTCTTAACAATTCAAGCATGTTTTATGAAGGCCCTCCAAACCTGCTTGGTATTGATATTGTTAATACAATATTTAGATTCCATTTTGGACAGACCAGCTGGCAAAGATTACGAAAATGTCAGTCTCTCCCCAGAGTGAGTTTTTTTTTTAATATATATAATTTCATAACCAGAGAGTTTGGTTCACACATGTAGGTTAAGATGAACTTATGTGTCTATGTGAAAATAGGGGAAAAAATGAAAGTTCTTCAGCAAAATCTTTGAAGAGGTCTTTGCCAGAGCACATTGGTAAATTGTGCAAGCTTTGAACATGGGTTCTCTGAATGTTTTAATGGGTAACTATGTTGGTGAAGTAATTGTTTTAGAAATTATTATTTGAACACTGAAACTTCATAGCAAGCATTTTGCTAGTGACGAAAGCATTATACTTGCAAACTTCAGAGATTTTATAAACAAGCAGACCAGATGAGATTTCTGATTTCCAGTGGGATACATAATAAGATCGTTTTCAACTGAAGGCACATATAATTGTAGTTGCACCTTGGAGACTGACTGGTAAAAAAAAAAAGAAGAAACAAACCTTCCTGTGCAGAATTTGTCAAAATGATTAAAGTGTTCAGCAAGACCTGTCAGATGAGTGAACCACTTGCTATCTTCAATTAAACGTAGAGTCTCCATACATCAGCCCTTTGTAAGTACTGTTCAAGTGGTTAATGCTACCTCTTAAGTTTTGCAATCTCTTAAGCATGCATCGCAATAAAAAGAACTTAGCACCATTTTTGTATTAATAAAAAATTGAGCAACCATAATCCGAAAATTAGAATTTTAATCTGAACTTTTTGAGTTCCAGTATGATGCCAGGAGTGGAAAATTCCACACTTGACCTCATGTGATGGATGAGAGCCAATATGCCAATGCACTATAAATACTGTATAAAATTGCCTCAGGCTATGTGTTTAAGAAACAAATGAATTTCATGTTTAGATTTGGGTGTCAGGTCTGAGATGTCTCATTATATAGATATAAATATCCCAAAAATCAGGGGTGGGGGGATCCCAAATCAGAAACATGTCTAGTTGCAAGCATTTTGGATGAGGGATGTTCAGCCTGTACTCTGACGTGGATTTTATCTTGAGTATGCCTGGGCTAAGTTTCACTGCCTCTAGTTTATGCTCATTAGGTTGCTGTCAAGGGTTAGTTGAGATCTTACAAACATGTGTTCAACACTCTGGCTGGTGCAGAATCAGAGAGTAGGGAAACCAAATCGTTACCCTTTTTTGAGCCTTGTATATGTGTTAGAGGTCTTCATCTTTTAATAAGTATGACCCATATCCTTAAATTGCTATGTGAAAGAAATAACAGAAGTAGTTGACCTTCAGGCCCCATTGCCATGTACTGAGGCTGGGGGCAAAGCTGGGTGCACCCAGATGAGCCAGCCAGGAGTCCTTTGGCTTGTCCCACACTCCCTAAACTGACAGGCTGAATTAGTCCTAGGAAGAACAAGGGACCTCTGTGTATTTAACAGTGCATGACAGGTTTGCCAGTCACCATGAACACAGGTTGCCTTTCCTGCCAGCTCAGCACTTTCTGGTCCAGCCCGAGTCCTGACTGTGCTCAGGAGATCAGGTCCTCCCTCAGATGCAGGAGAACCTTTCCATGACAGACGACAATCCTTTTGATCACAGGGACCAGGTAGTGTTTGGGTTGTTAGCTCAATGTAAAAGTGCAGAAGAGAGCTATGTACGAACACAATGTGCAGGCTGTTTGGAGTACCCAAGACTTTCAAAAACCATTCCAGGTTAACCCAGATCTGAAATGTGAACTGCTCACAATGCAGAACTTTTTGAGCACTGATATGATGCCCTAAGTGGAAAATCCCACACCACATGACTTTGTTTCACACACAGAATTATTAAAAACATTGTATAAAATTAACTTCAGGCTCTGTGTATATATGGTGTATATGAAACATAAAGACTTAGGTCCCCTCCCCAGGAGAGCTCACTGTGTACATGCCGCATGATTTTAAACAACTGGAATAATGTTCAGATGTCCGAAACAATCCACTCATGGGTTCTCTTGGCTGAAGCTGCAGACTTGAGCATCTGTTGTTCCTGATCTAGATTCCCAACTACCAACCTGACGCATTTCCAAAAGGACCAGAAGTTTAAAAGTTCTGTGTGTGGCTTTCCTGGATAGGGTCAAAAGTGGGTGTGGGATTGGGTGTCAGGATGTCAGGGTTCCAGATTTTGAATACGTTTTTGCTATTTTTATTTTCCTTAAGTTTTTTTCATAATCTTAAAACTTATGTATGCAGGTGCAGTTCAGATCGGCTTCCAGATGCTCTGTGACAACTGGAACTGGAAGGAAGCATTCTGATCAGGAGCTGACCCCAGAGCTGAAAAGCTGACTTAGAGCCAGAGCCTAGTCTCAAATTTGATGCTTGTTATCATCTGCTTTAGAGTTGTTAGAGGGTCTGCATGCTAATGCCTATATGTAATTAACTTATACAATAGATCCTACCTTGTTCTCAAAAGAATTTGCAGTGACTTGCAAAAATGCCATATAACTAAAGTTTTTGGTTTTTTTTTCTACAAAGGGAGTACAGAAATCACAACAAAAGGAAAATAAAGGCAAGAAATTTAAGGTAAAGTTAGAAGACAACATGAACATACTAAATTAATAAGTTCTGTGCTTTAAGTGGTGGATAATGGTCATGAATTTGGCTCTAAGTTTCCTACTAGCCAGAGTAAAGAGAGAAACATGACCATTTATATGGCTTAAGTGTTCAGAAAGTTAAAGTATATTTATTTCCCAAGAGAAATACAGAGGTCCTCGATACTAAAACCCAAGAGACATTTGTCCTTTTGCTCTTAGAATGAGAGAGAGAGAGAGAGAGATCGATCCTTAGTGATACAGCAAGATGAATCCTTAAGATTACAACTTGAGTCAAAGGGAGTTTCCTGGACCCTCTCTTCAAGCAGGGCAATGGCAACAGACTTCATTGGTTGCCCAGGGATATTACCTTCTTGAGTCTGAGTGACGGGTCTGGATTAGGGGTCATAGAACCTGTAGTTTTAAAAACTCTTGGATGATTCCATTGTACAGACAGGCTGCATGTCCTCTGCTGAATTTAGGTAATAAGAAACAGGTCAGTAGACTAGACAGGTGACCAGAACATCAAACAGAGTTGGGTGACACATGGAGGGTAACTGAGGTGAAGCTCACTACCTAAGTGAGCCTGGAGAAAAGGGAAGCAGACTGGGAACACAAGAGCCCAGCAGGACAGCTGGAGAGGACAACCAGATTCATTCCTGAGGCAGACCCTTCACATCCTTCCTGACCCTTTCACAAGTGTAGTTTAGAAGACGAGGCACCGTGGCTTGGGGAAGTACAATGTCAATGAGACATTTGAAGTAAAACATTGAATATATTTTTAAATTCATTCACTTCATTAATTATACTAATCTTCATAGAAAAAGAAAACCTTAACTTTTAAAAAATAAGATTGAGGGCAGTGCTTCTGAGGCCTCAGGGGCTGATATTGATGCGCTTGCCCGCTGCGGTCCTAGTATTGAGCTTGGCAGGTGTCTGCATGCCCTCGCTGAGCCTCACCTAGACCTGCAGGGTCCAGGTAGCAGCGTCCTCCACCTCTAGGGAGGGATGTGGGAGAACAGGACCCACCCAGCTCTGGTCCTTCCTGGGAACACGGCAACCCGGGCCTCCTTCTGTGGTTCAACTTTCTTTTCTCCTTTCCTCTTCCTTTTCCTCTCTCCTGAAACCTTCCAGGGAGCTGAAATAATAGAGAACATGAAATCAGAACTGTTCTCTGTTCTAGTTGTAGCCAGGGGGCTGGGGTCTGAGAGGTCCCCTGGCTCAGCCTCAGCCCTGTGGTCACCCCCATGGCCATTGAAGCACCACCTCTCCAGAATCCTGCCATCTCCCAGGCAGTGGCTCACAGTGATTTTGAGATGTGATCCTAGCCTTATTTGTCATGGCTGTAGCTGCGTTTGTGTGTTTGTGTGTTCGTGTTCAAAGACTTTCTAGTTTTAGTCAAGCAGATGGATAAACATTCCATGCGATTCGTGATGTCGCCTTTACTCTTCCAAACAACTGTGAAGGCTCCCCTGTGCTGCTAGGATCCGATCCCTGAGGTTGGTGAAATGTACACACTACTGTTTTCTCATGAGTGTGTCCTGAAGAAATGTTGCCCCTAGAGAGGGCTCCTGGGCACCAACCCCTCGCTTTGCAAGATGCCAAGGTTAAAATCAGCCAAGACTAGGGCCAGGGAGCAGCTCACGCCAGGACCTCAACGGAAAACTAGCTGGAGTATTGCAAACTTTTTATGGTAAAAATTCACCGAGAAGGGAAGCCCGGAGGGGATTTTGAGAGATTTTCCAATCTAGCCTTTTCCAGCAGGATGGGATTATGCACAAATTGGTACTTACAGGTGGTAATTAGTTCTGTTCTTAAAAGATTTCTCTAGAGAACAATTTTACTACTTTCTTCAATAGTATGTTTCAGCCTGAATTTCTGAAAGGAATTTCTTCTACTCTCTAATTCAAACTTCTCTTCTTGTGGATTAAATGATTTCCTTCAGTCTGTCTTCTGTGAAGGAGAGAGAGAGTGACGGAACGGCTGAATGGGTCCATTTTCTGCCTCTTCTGTAACAGCTTGACGGTGTCACCCTTATCATCCGTACTCCTGGGTGCTGGGGTGCGGTGGAGTGGGTCTGTGTCCACGTGTCCTTCGGAATCAGCAGAGTTGTTGGCGGTGATTGGTGGGGGCCTTCTCCTGCTGCTGCCCCTGCGTGATGGGTAACTACTGAGAGGTTCATTGTCTCACTGCACAATCGAGTGTTTCCCTGCTCAAAAATAACTGGTTTATGCAGGATCAACCCTTGGGCTTCCAAGTTATTGAGTCTGATTTTTCCTACAGATCTAACCTGTCACTCACACAGAAACTAATCTGTTCTTCAGAACATCCAGGATTTTAAAGGAGTCAAAACTACACAGCTTTGTGTAGGTTGTGGTTGTTGCAAAAGTAAACTCACAGAGGTCCCACCTGCTCAGGCTCCCGTTGGCAGGATATCAAGCCATGGTCTCATAGCCAGATTTCCCCTGAATAATGAATGAGCCAGCACCAAGCAAAGTCAGAAATTGAAATCAATAAAGCTAAATTCCACCAGGAAGGGGCAGCTTTGCAGTAGAGGGATGGGGGACACTGAGGCCAGTAGAGGTCAAACACAGCACAAGCCATCCTTTAACTTTCGTGAGTTAGGCAATGTGAGAAAAAAAAAAACACCCTGTCACTTGGGAAGAGTCAGGGATCAGCGCCCGAGACTGTTCCTTGCTCAGTTGCAGAGAGGAAGGATGAGCAAATGGTCAGACACTCCGCCTCTTACAGGCAGGTGAGCGATAGCACGAACCTCCTGAGAGTCTGGCGCCCAGCATCTTCATAAATCACGCCTGCAGCCATGTGGCCAAAATAGCTGTACACACCGCCTGCTTGTCCTGGCCTCGCCCAAAGCGACAAGGCCGCAAGGTCCTCGAAGACTTCCCCGATCCTGCCCGAGCCCATCAAACGTCTGGTTAGGTCTGACTGTCCCCTGTGATCCCTGGTGACACCATCCTTCTGAGTGATTGATCTTCATTTGCAGGAGATCGAAGACCATTGTACACAGAGTCCATGCCAATCGCTGCGTGAAAGGTGGCTCCATTTCCCCTTGAAGACAACAGCAAGCTTCCTCAGAAAGATGGGGCAGTGTGGGAGAGCGGGCTGCGTGGCCCCTTAGTTCTGCCCAGCTCTCCCCAGCTCATGGGCAGGACACCAGAAGGAGTGCCCGTATTCAGGACTCACAAATGTGGCCCTGGGTGAGAGTGGTCTTCCTGCCCTTCAGACTCTTCATGAACCTCTGGCAGTCACAGGAATGTCTTGTTCTTCCAGTGCTGAGGGACATTTAAACTTAAAGAACAAAAAACAAACCCACTTGAGACTGTTCTAGAAGGATGGGGGGGGCGTTACTTGGCGAGTAGCATTCTTGCTTTTGATCCCCTAAGAGCTTTTTTTTCCTGAGGGCAATGATGAATTGTGTGCCTGGTGTTGCCTTGAAGGTTAAAGCTTGCTGACCTTTGAGCTGGACACCAGGCTCTGCTAATGATCTAGTTGGGATTCCATTTAGAATGTTCTACAGCATGCTTTGGAAAGAGCACTGGACTCAGACCAAGGACTTTGGCTTTGGTCTTTGCAGCACTCTTGGCTGGCACAAGAATGCTGCAGTTTGGGGCTAACTCTGGGCAAGATCATTGGACGAATCATTTCTTGTGACTTTAACCACAATCTGGCTTTTTTTTTCTTTCCCTTTTTGGTGGTGCCGGAGGTTGAACTCAGGACCTTGTTCATGTAGGCAAGTGTGCTACCACAGAGCTGCATCCCCAGCCCCTCTCCTAGGATGTTTTACACTTCAGGTTTTCTCCATTCCCAGAGTCTAGTACTGTGTCTGGCCTTGAGTCAAGCAATGTTTGTTGAGAGAATGAATGGATGAATGAATGAATGAATGAATGAGTGCACACCAGCAGTCACTCGTCCTGCCAGGCAGCCTGCGCCTGGTATAAACACAGAGCGCCTGCTTTCCTCGTGTTTGACTTGAGTCTGCACAGTTGGAGATCTGGGCAGCCATTGAAACGCCGCACTTGTAGAAATGAAATCTGAAAGTGGGGACATGGGCTCCTGGTTAGTGATGAAAGAAGTGTTAGAGCATGCACTGCTTGGAAGCAATGCTTAACAACGCCCTGCATCCTGAGCTTTCTGTCCTTCAACAGAAGGGTCCAGGGGGCCCAGTTGCAGGCTGCCTGTGTGCCTGGGAGAGCTTCACAGAGCAGCCCCTGGCCTCTGGGAACTTAGCCTCTAAGAGTTAGTACTGCCGCAGATGAGCCCTGTGCGAGAAATCCGAGTAGGGGGGATAGAAAAATCTGTAAATCGATACTCAAGCGTCATTAAAGCACTTAGCTCTCCTATGGATCCCTGGTAAGTGCCACTAAGTGCATCGTTAGTGGGGAGCAGATCTACAGAAGACTGTGCTTGGGCCACAGCAGCAAGGGTGTGGTCAGCCAAGGTGGCCTTGAGGACTCTGGATCTGCAAGGGTGACAAGGAGATCATTCTGGGCCACCAGGAAAGGCCTGGTGAGGAGGAACTATGCGTTCAGAAACAGTTTATGAGTGATCTTAACCCATGAGGCAGCAGATGCAGACTGAGGGCCCCAGGAGACAGGGGCGGATCCCACACACTGTGCACAGATGGGTTTTGTTGGTTGGACAGGGTGATTTTTGAAATTTTGAATTCATTGCCAGGTCTTAAAAATCAGGAAGTTTCACATAAGTATCTGGATTTCTAGCTTTTCTTGACAGCCAGGAGATGTGGCAGCACTGACTACCACACTTCTGTTGGGAGTACAGCTTGCTAGATGTGAGCGGCCACACTCCAGCTACCCAGGTGCACAGTTCTCCCCACCTGCTGGGGTGTCTGCACCCTCATGTCACTCAGCCATCTGAGTTTGAGTGCCTGGGGAAGGAGCAAGCTTGCCAAGTCCTGTTGGAGAAATGTTCCCAGTTTGGAGCATTCACGCAGCACTGCAGGAGGGCAGGATGTTGGGGATGGTGGTGGCCATGGAGATGGTGTAGTTCAAACTGCCCACAATGTGCAGACCTGGCTCTGAGCACTCCACTTGCCTCAGCTCAGTTGTCCCCTGGAGTCCTGGGAGGGAGGTGCTCCTGGGACTGGAGCTTATGTTTCATAAGGGCCAAGAAGCATGCAGGTCTTGGGGCTAGCGTGTGACAGCCGGGGTTTCCTCCTATGCTTCTGACCAGTGATAGATACAACAACCACAGAGCACTGACACCTGGCCAGTGACAGTGCTGAATGCTTATGGGGCCCTGGCCTTACTTAGATCCTTACAGTGTCTATCGGGGCAGGTGCTACATACAGATGAGGATACTAAAGGCTTGGGAAGGATCAGGACCAGCTCAGGGACCCAGCTGGAACCTACAGGAGGGCAGCAGCAACACTGGGAAATCCTGGGGAATTTCAAGAGGGAAATTATATGGGTCAAAAACACCATGGCTAGTGGGAAGGTGGAGAGAGGGAGGAGGAGGCAAGAGATTTATTAGAAGGCCCTTGCAGATGTGTCTGCACATTCTGTTTCGGTCAAGTTTGCTTCCATCGTGCTCATTCGGCATGTTGCCTTGATGCTCCGACCCAAAGGAATTCACTCCTGCTGGCCAGTCTCTTAGAAATGGCCCTGGGAATGAAATAGGATCTGATTCTTTCTTTTTCTTTTTTCTTTTTCCTGCACTTACAACTGAGATTTCTTCACCCCAGTCTGTTTCTTGGGAAGGAATCCTTTGATCTTGCAGGTGGACGGCATCAGGCCAACAGGAGGGGCCTAGCCTAATGGAGTGATGAAAACTTGAGCCGGGTCTCCACCTTGAAGCAGAGCAAAGCGGTGCTGGCCCTGGGTGGCTCTCCCAGAGGTTCCAGAACCTTCGTGTCCTAGAGGAAAAGCCAGGTCCCTGCCGGAGGTCCCATTTGACAATGTCCTTAAACCCTTCCACAGATGGGGCAAGAGTGTGCCTCCAAATGGATGCTCCTTCCAGTTTTGATACCCCCAGGCCCTGCCATCTCCCATTATGCCCTTGATGAGCACTGACAACTTGGGCAGGAGGGGAGCCATTTATAGCTAAACTGTGGCGGCTACAGGCTGATGGACATGCAGAGGCACATCCTCCTTCCTGGCTCCGTCCACCAAGATTAGTACAGAGGCAAGAGGACAGATGCTCCACGCCCTTGACCAGCCCGTCCAAGCTCTCTGGCCTTGCCTCCTGTCTCTCTAGAAAGTTCCTGCTCGCCCCAGTGAATGTGTTGGTTCCCACAGTCCCTGGTCATTGTATTTTTTTAATACTCTCAATTGAAACCCCATGAAAACATCATATCCTGTTTCATACTCAACTTTCTTTTATTATAGCAATATTTATCCTTTTAACTCTTTATCCCCAGATGTTCATGTGAAATCGAGGCTTAGACAAAATGTACCAGTTTCATCTAGGCTTCTCAGATGTCTTCACACACCTGTGGGGTAACTTGTGGCCCAGTTTGACAAGGTGGAATAAAAGAAGTAATCCTAGGTTCTATGATCAGAACATGGTTCTACAAGTCTAGGTTTAGCCTGTGGTTTACCAGTTTTGTTGTTGTTAGTTTGTTTTGCTGTTGCTTTGCAGTATTTGGGATTGAACACAAGCCATTCTGTCACTGAGCTACATCCTTAGTCCTTTTTATTTTTTATTTGAGACAGTCTTGTGAGTTGCGAGGCTGTCCTCAAACTTGAGATCCTCCTGCCTTAGCCTCCCAAGACACTGGGATTATAGGCAGATGCCACCATGCCTGGTGGCTTAATAGGTTTTTAGCTGAGTAAGTTTTGTCAAATTTCATAACCTTTGCTTCCCCATCTGTTAAATGGGAATAAGAAATACTGCCTCATAGTTGTTGTAAGGACCAAAGATGATCATTTAAATAACTAAGTATACAAATCACACATAGTAGACACTCAGTAAGTGGTTGGCATTCAAGACACAATTCTTCCAAAGAACTTGTCCTGAGTATTTCTGCCAAACTTTACTGTCTGGAATTTTAGTTAGTGTATTGCAAAGCTACTTTGTACCTTTGAATTAACTTTGAGTTTCTCACATAATTTTGCCTTTTTTTTTTTTTTTTCATGTGTGTCATTTACCCCATTATTTGTATGGTATTTTCTTTGTTATTTAAACATAGAAAGAATTTTGTGGATCCAAAGCAGTATGTTACATTATAGTGAAAAGAAAATAAAGATGGAGAAATACTTAATAAGGAGATGCCAGTTGAGTAGAATCTTCATATGGAAGAAAAGCAGGACATTTTAAGCACTTGATTAGTTCTGAACACTCTTTGTATTTGGAGGCCCTACCCTACGTCATAATAAATGAACTGAAATACAGTAATACCACACATTATCATCATCTTATGTATTAAGATGCATAAGAGTTGAACTGAGTTGCTCCTGACTGGTTGTTATGTTTATAGACATTTAAGTGAGTTTGTGGGCAAGGGATTTTGGAGTGAGTGTCATTTTTTTTAGTCTCTTATGTTTTCATAGACTGGAAAGCTCAAGCACTAGAAGAAGGAGACATGATGGATCAAAAGACTTGGAAAAGGATTCCAGGCAGAAGGGTTGGTGTGATGAGTCATGGCAGGTAGCCTAGGGTGTACTCTGGGACCAGCACTTCAACAGATGTGATGCGGCTAGAGGAGGCACCTGGGAAATGGAAAAAGAAGATTGGAGGCCAGATAGGGAGGATGGTGACTAAGGCACCAGTGTCCGCGGACAGGGGCATTTTGTTGGAAACAATATAAAGCATGAATCCAGCCCTTTCAAACCCTAATCTTTTTTTTTTTCCATCCAACATTTCTTAGAATAGTTTTTTTTTTCCACCAGTGGGTTGGAAAAACCAACTATAAACTACTAAAAAACCAACTAAAAACTACTTTTCCATTTAAGAGTTGGGGGATGGAAGAGGCATTTTTTTCCCCCCGAGTGTGCTGTTCTTGTGACTTTTCTTGTGGCCCTGTCAGGATCACTTGATTTCTCTAAGTTCACTTCCCATCTGTAAAATGGGAAAGTGAGTCTGGGAGACATCAAAGGCTGTTTCCGTTTTATTTGACAGAAGTTTTCATGAGTTCTCTTAAAATCATTCCATTGCTAACACAAAGAGGCTTTTTCTGTCTTTTTTTATATATGTTTGTACTCCACTTTCGAAAACAAAAACCTTAGTCACATTCAATTGAATTAGCCCAGGGATCAACACACTTTTTCTGGAAAGTGCCAAATAGCAGATATATAGGCTTTGCAGGCCACAACATCTGCTGTCTGTCAGTGTGGTGGGTACTGGAGCAGCCACAGATAGTGTATAGACTGAGGTGTGGCTGCAAGCTACGGAGTATTATTTATGGGCATTGACCTTTGAATATCATGTAATGTTCATGTGTCATAAGACATTTTTTTCTTCTGATTTTTTTTTTTAAGTAATCAAAAAATATTCAGGCCATTGTTAGTTCTTAGGCCACATCTAAACAGGCAGGTTTGGCCCATGCCTCCTGAATTAATCCATCCCATTTGTGCAGCGGCAGGGTTTTACCCAGCTTCCTGCTGTAATCCCATACACCACCATGCCTCGGATGGCATTGTCCCATCATTGGATTCATGTGTGTTTCTCCTGAATGAACAGAGACAGGAGACTTTTCCTCTCCCCAGTGTATGACATGCACTTGCTGAATGCTTTCCAAATAGAATGGTGTAGCCATTATCTCACTCACAGGATGACTGTGTCGACATGAAAAATTTGGAAATTATCATTTCGTTCCTAGAATGCGACATCTGTTTGGATAGATCCGTCCTGGAAGGTATGTCGTAGTATCACAGCGTCTGAATTGTCCAGTCACCCTCCCAGCATTTCAAAGTCTGCGGTGCTTGTAAATAAATTCTTCTTCCCGCAACAGGCACAGCTGCCTGCGTCAGAGCTGAGTTCTGTGGTCTGCGCACCAGTCAGTGACGACTCTGTCACAAAAAGGGGAAGGGGCTTTGGAAAGCAGGGAGAAGAGACAGGTGAGACAGCGGCAGAGAACTCTATTGCTGCGTGTATCTATAAATACACGGCGTGGCTCCACAGGAATTTCTGGAACGTTCCTCACCACCGTTGGTAGGCTCTAGAGAATACCACGCATCTGTGGAGTCCACACTCTCAAGAGATTCATTTCAATGAGCCCCTGAAATACTTATTTGATCCCTTGTTTGTAATTTTAAGGCAAGAGCTTTCTTTATATAATTTCAACTAAAGAATAATGTTTGGTATTCAAGTAGGCTGGTGTTTGTGCTGCCTCTCGCCTTCCCAGGAGAGAGGCGCAGGGTCCTCGGGGAGGATCGCTGTGCACAGTCGTGTGTGTGTGTGTGTGTAGGATTGAATGCCAGGATGCACAAAAAGAAATTACAACCATTTTCTTGTGTATTATTTTCTCAATTTGAAGCCCTTGAATTCCAGAGCTCTCGAATGGAGAGGTTGAATTCCTGGCATTTTAAAGTATTCCACTTGAATAAGCTATTGAAAAAAGTTTTTTTTACCCGTTTCTTGGATCATTTGCTCTTGAGATTTACTTAATTGAAGTTTTTTTCCTTTTCATTACTTCAAATCATAATCATTTCTATAATCAAGGAAGTTTTCATTGTCCTCCCGTAGGTGGTGTGGATTTCATACGTGAGTCAGTTCCCCACAGGTGACCTCCACAGGGGGCACGAGTGCCTATACTTATCTTTTCTTCCAGAAGAACTCCTTAAACTCCGACTCGCCTCCCTGGGGCATCTTACCTGGAAATACAACAGCTCCTGCCATTTCAGTGTCTCAGGCCTATGTCAGCTCCAAGTCCAGTTTGACTAACACCAGCCATCAGGGGACAGAGGAGGAGGAAGGGGAAAGTTGGCCATGAAGTCACAAAGTGGTTTCGCTGGGCACTGATCACAAACCATTTGCCTTTGTTGATGAGAAGCAAAATGGTGCCCAGCTCCAGGCGTGTGGAACGAAAACAGAAACCATCTTGCCACTGTTCATAGAATGCAGTTATTCTACACCCTCACTGTATCAGGCCCTGAAGGAACAGCAGTGAGTAAGTGACGAGGTGTG
>CM053401.1:13306504-13369612 GCA_028644305.1 Xerus rutilus
TAGTTGAGCTTACACATTAGCACGTGCCTAGCGCCTATAGGAAATTAGACAGCAGACCTAAGCGGGGAAAAAACCCAATAGCTTTGCTTCTTCATACCCTTCAAACTTTGCAAGGTTTTCATGACAGTTGCTAGGTGGACTCTGAGCAGATTTGGCCGCAGGCAGACTCCTCTGTCTCTTGGCTTACTGAAGATACTGTAGAAGTGCTTATAGATGACACTTGTAGGTATGGGTTAGACAGGGACAAATACTTGAAGACTCTTGGTTTATTTTGGGAACTTGCCTGGGGTTGTGTTTGTATTATGAGGTCAAATCTAGAGGCGGGAGAGGATGTGGCCAATATAATGTATTTCTTTTTTTGGTCTAAGAAAATACTTTGCCTCTTACAGAAACTTGACTTTGTTTTACTTGGTTTCTCGGGGCGTGATTTTGCCTCAGTTCTGTATCAGAATTCTAGATACTTGATTGATTTCTGGGTGCCTGATGTGAGGATTAAATGCATGTCTTGACTAGTTGACTGTGCGTTGGGTTTGGGATTTTGTACATTGTGACTCTTTTCACTGAGCACCCCTTTTGGCATCAGTGCAAAGAGATTTCCTTGTGGAGCCAGGCTGAATATAGCTTTTATTGTTTTTGTTCTCCTGCGAGATAGAGCTTAGGGGAGTCCTTAAGTGAACTGAAGCATCCTGGAGAGAGAGCCCGTGTGCTGCATTGGCCAGAGGTGGTGCAGACGTGGCTATGTTTAGATTCTCCTTCAGAGTTGCCAGGCACACAATCATAGCAGTCACTCACCTCCATAGGTTGAGGGAAATGGCAAAAACAGGGTTGCCGAGGTAATTTTTGGAAGCACTGTTATCGCGGTTGACATTGATCATCTGCTACTTCATTGCGACTCCACAATGCCAGATTTGCAGTATTTACCCGTAAAAGGAGCAAAATAAACCCTCTCAGGAAACAAGAGGGCAGCATTATTATGTGTTCACAAAGTGGTCATGTGGCCTCATTGACTGTTGCTGTGGCCATCTAGCATGTATTCTCACAAAATAGCACCACAGCAAGGCCAATGCAAGAGGTCACGGACCGTCACAACTCTGTCTAGGTTAAAAAATACCGCTATCCTTACAGCCCTCCTTAAAAAGAGGCTATTTATAATACAATGCGGGTGTTTGTGCTGCTTGCATTGCTGCATCCTGAATGAAGAATTAGCTCTGTAAAAAGAACATTAAAAATAAAAGTCATGTGGTAAAAATCTGACTTAGACATCCATGGGAGATTGCTGGCCCCTGTGAGTGACGGCTCATCTCCTAAGGTCCCAGAGTTCCTTCCTCTTGGTCATGAGCTATTGTGACCCAGCATCTGGACTTTTTTTTTTTTAATTAAATGTTCTAGATATGAACAGATATACATACTTAATAACAATCATCTTTCAGGCCCTTCAGGGAGGGAGGGTCTTCCCTGTCCCTCCCTGAGTTGACCTCACCTCAGCCTCTTCTGCCGCCAGGTAGGTCCTGGCTTCCTGCTTGTTTCCCTTCTTTCTATCTCCCATCAGTGGTCAAAGAAATTCTTGTGTAAAGAAAGTATAAATTATACCTCAATAAAGCTGTTAATAAAAAAAAAGTACCCTGATTAATGGACTGTGTTGCCATTATGTGAATACTTTAAGTGGTTTTTTAAAAATAGCTCTTGTGCTAGAGTGTTTGGGTTTGGGGTGTGTCTTGTTGGATTGTTTTTATACTTTTTATGCATAGCATTGATAGGAAAATGGAGAACTCTCTTACAATCCATGTGGTATTTAGATTGGATACGCTTCCTCCTCCCAGCACTGATTTCCTGCCTTTGGCTTTTGCCTTCTCCCGGTACTTAAGCATCAATTCTCAGGCATTTTCCCAGTGTAATTGTTGATTAAGTGCTGCATATCCCGTGATGATTATGAGAAGATTACTGTATTCAGCTTTTAATCTTGTAAGTGTCAAATATTTTACTTTAATGGTATCTTCATTATTATTAGTATTCATAGTTCTTTCTGTTTGAGTAATGCAATCAGGCAAAATAAAGGTAATACTAGCCACAGATTTGGCATTTTTATAATAATTCTTTGCCTTGAAATGGAAGGTGCCCTCTGCAGGCTGTTGTCAAATGCTGTACAGATGGGATTAGGAATACCCAAGGCTTCCTCTGGTTATAAGTAACCGAAAGCAACTAACTTAAGAAGAGATACACAGGTGGACAGAGAGACTTGCTGAAGGCAGTACTAGGGGTCTCTCAGGACCCCAAGGCCGTGCCCATAGCTAGAAGCCATCAGGGCCGGAAGCAGGCTGCCAGAGTTTAGGACTGGAGTCAAGGTTTAGGGTTGGGGCCACACTTTACCTTCAGTCTGCCTCTTCCTCTGTGTCCTTTTTTTGTTTTCCGGAATGCACCGAGTGATCAGCGGTTTTGAATTGACTATCCTTTGTGGAAGGGAGAAGCCCGGGTGTCTTCTGGACCAGCTCCCAAGTCCCAGGAGCAGCGGAGATTTTGAGTGGAGTAACTGAAGTCTTGTGACCAGTCTGGACTGGGCACTTTGTCCAGGCGAATAGCATCATGGAGTAAAAACATGGTGACCGGGCCATACTCCCCAAAGGGGAGGGAAAGGGCCTCTCCAAGAGAAAGAGGCTCCTGGTGAATGGGGCAGACACTCAAGGAGGGCTCGCTGTGTACACTCATGAGAAGAGACTCCAGCTCTCACCCCATCTTTAGTGACCACTTCTTCCTCTTCTCTGGGGTTCTAAATGTCGGGTCCCAGAGCGTGGACTCTAAGGGCACCATTGTGGGATTTTGAAGACAATTCAAACAACAACAAAAAAAAGTTTGCAGTTAACTGTCTTTCGTTTAGCTGGACAGAAGGGGCAGTGGTGTGAATAACTCCAGTTCCTGCTTCCACAGAGCTGGGAGACTCTGGTTTTTCCTTCGGCACTGATATCTCCACTTTACCAATGAGAGAACCAAGGAAGGTAAATGCATTATCAACAGCCGGATGTCAACAGCCAGAAAGTAGAAAGCCGGTCACTTGTTCTAGCAGACCCCAAGATGCAGAACCCAGGTCTATCTGTCTCCTTCACCTCCCGTGATGGGTCTGGGTTGCATGTCCTGGAGCTCACAGTGGCCGCCTGGTAGAGAGAGCGGAGAGAGCAGTAGGCCTTGATAGGGAAGAGGCTGGGTAGAAATCGACTCGAAGTGGAAACGTTGTGGGATTAATCCACAGAGTGATCTTTGTATACATTTGTGAGGACTTAAGGCTGGCATAAACTTTGTGTAGAGAACCCTGAAGTCCATCTCAACATGTGGTTTGGTTATTGAGCCATAAGCCATTGAGAAACAGTACACTGTTCCCCTTTGGGTAGTGGGGGTCACAGGGATGGAGTTCTGCTGGTCCAGCCTCTGTATCTTCCTCTCTTGTCACTCTGAGGACACCAGTGTCAGCGGTCTGGATGGTTGTGCTAATAGGAACATTGAAACCTATCAGAGCCAATCACACTGCCTAACCAGATCACAGCCAGGGAAATCAGGGCAGTTTTTCCAAGAAGGGTTATTGTGGGTGGCAAATGTTAAGTGAGGTGTAGAAGGAAGACAATCAGCTTGTACAGATGCTGCTGAAGGGGGAGGAGCTCTGGTCTAGGAGTCAGGGGTCCTGCCCCTGGCTGTCCGTGGACTTTAGGCATCCATTCAGGTTACTTGTTTTGTTTAGTGTGTTGCTTTAAAAAAAAAGAAAGCTATAAAGTTCAGAAAGACACACAGGAGAAAGTAACTCATTCTCCTACCAAAGAACCCCAGCTCCCTCCATTCCTTGCCCAGAGTTCCATTGTGACCAGTTCTCATGATCCTGTGGTAGCTGACACCATACACAGCTCTGGCTGTGTGCGCACATTGCCCTAGAGGGCAAATATATGCATTATCGCACCCTTTTTTTAATCCTGGAGACTGCTCTCTATCAGTGCCCGTAGATGTATTTGTCCCTTTCATTGGCTCCAGAGCATCTACTCTGGTTGTACCCACTTGTCTGAAAGCAACCCTGTTAGCGCCACTCTACCATGTTGGGGCGGAAGCTCCTGTGCACAGAAGTCTTTGGATGGACGTTTTCGCTGGTCTCGATGGTGGGAAAGTGGTATTTTGTTTATTTCATTATTTGAGTGAGTCTGGAAGCAGCTGACTTCTGTGTATTTCCTGTTCGTGCCATTCGCTCATTCTTTCTCCCTTGATGACCCACCCTTTTTCTTACTGCATCTCATTTCCCAGAGAGATCATGATCCAAGGGCTGGTCTGTTCTGCTTTCCCATATGAGAACAATCCAGATGTTTGCCAGGATCCGTTTGGTGTTCAGAGGTTGGGGTGCCCAGGAAAGGCCCATGGCCATTACACTGGCTGCCGGGACTCAACTCTTCCCCTTCCCTGTGTCGTTGAGCTGGGGCTGTGCCAGTTCCTCTGCAAGCCTCACACTTAGGCCTCTCGACACTTACCCAAGGCAGATGTCTAGACCACACAGTGGGGCTTAACCAGCTTCTGCTGCATGAATAAAAGGGAGAACATAGCCTCATGGGACAGGATTGTCTTTGGGATCAGTGAGTCCTCTGGATATACACCTGGGTTTGAATCCTCTTGGCTTTGAACTCCTGAGCCATGTGACCCTCTCTGGACCTCAGTTTCTTCATGTCTAAAATGAGAATAATAATAGGGTCACAAGGTTGTTGCATGCATTCGGAGGAAAATATATTTAAGATAGGTTTTCAATAATTGGGAGCTTCTGAGATTAGTATCATTGTCATTATCATCATCCTAAATAAATCACAGGGCAGGAGGGGCATGGCTAAGACCACAGTTGATTCAGGAGGTAGCTATGCATGGTCTATAGACCATCTGCATCTTTGCAATAAAAGTATTTGCATCTAGGTTGATTTTGTGAATCTATCGTTTTCTTTCAGGCCTTTGCCTATTGCTAGACATCGTACATAAATCCCATCCAGTTTTCCGGCCTTGAAAAAGCAGAGTGACTTGAAAGTACTGTACTTGAATTCTAAGTGGAAAACATATTAAAACTACCCCCAACCTCCCCCCCAGGAAATCTGAGGGACAGGATATAGATCTTTCTCTCTGAGTCCCTTAAACCCAGTTTACAAAATTAACAAAAGAAGATGGATGAACTGGACCGAGACTCCCAGAGAAGAGATGGGAACCTCCTAATTGATTCTCACAGAGCTGCTGGTTATTTACAACTAGGGAAATTGCCTGCTTGGAGATACCAATTCAGCTCTGTGGTTCTGCTGGTGTGATAGGACACATTTTTTTGTCCTTGCTGGAAAAGCTCTTAAGGAGGAAGAGAGTGGCACATTACATCTGACTGCTTAGCACCGTCTCATTCATAGATTTCTGCCTTTCCCCCCCAGTGGAATGTTCATAGTGTCTTTTTTAGTATATAATTGTTCATGTTAAATTTTCATGTTTGCTATAGCTGGGTGTATGTTAATTACCAGCAGTCTGCAATTATGTAGTCTTGTCATTTCCGAGGCGGCAACGGTGGTAAGCTAGAATTCTCCCAATAGCAAAAATCTTAATTTATAATCTGCTCCCAAAACCATTTAGAAATTGATACATTTCACTCACACCATTGGTGTTGCTGAGTAAATGCTTTGCTGTTGTTCCCACTATCACGTGCTAAGCCCAGAAATGCTGCTGTGCTTTGAGAGAGATGCCACATTTTGGTCTGTTCGTGGAATCCTGAACCATTTACTGAGCATCCAATGGGTACTAAGTGCTTAGGATATGTTTTGAATAAAAAAGACAAAAACAAAATATCCTGCAGTTCTTTTGTGTGATTGAAGGGACTGCCTTGGTGACTCCTAATGCCATTCTCTGGCTAGTGGCAACAAGTGTGTGTCCTAAAGGTTGCTGAACACCTGTCTATTACCAGCACTATAATAAAGAGGAAGATGGTGGGAAGTTAGAAGCCGCTGACATTTTAAATTATTATTTACATTCAAGTCCCCTTATATGATATTGGCAGCTGAGACATACTTGGTATACATTATAAGTTGAAGATTATCAAATTGATTCCAGATATATTGGGATCTGTGTGCAAAATAAATTAGAGGGACAGAAAAAGGATCCAATCGAGGAACAAGGACTGGGATTCGGAGACTCAGTTCTGAAGCCACAGGCCCCCCAGGGGAGGTTCCCACACCCTAGGCTGTGACATGTGGGTACCATTTCCAGAGTTGGCCTCAGTTCCAGTGCAATGAGCATGGAAAGATGGGGACTTGGAGTGGGTTCAGGGTAAAGCTGAAGACCGAAGGTCATTCCTGCTGTAAAGGTAGCTGGCTGGCACTGAAGAGCAGCTCCTTCGAGGAGAAGGACTTGGGCAAGTTGGGCCATTGGAAATACACTGACTTGGGACGCCAGGAACACAATTGACTCATTCATTGTGTTTAGTACCTTCCATGTGCTGGAGGCCCTGCCTGGTGGAGCTGACAACAATAGGGAAGCCGGGCCACAGATGGACAGCTGTGACATCAAGTATGACTCAATGTTGATAGCCATGGGTGCTATAAATAATTCTAAAGGGAGCTAAAGAGCTTGACTGAGGTACTGCTCTACTAGCCCTTTCTAGTGCTTTACTAGTCCTTCCCAACACAAGAAGAGAGGCTGGAAGGAGATGTGGTCAGGTTTTGGTTTTTGATTAAGCCTTTTGTTTTGAGATGATTGTAGATTGACAGTTAGCTGCAAGGAGCAACACAGAGAGATCCTGGATACCTTTAACCCAGTCTCCTGCCAGGGTGACATCTTGCAGAACTATAGTGCATATCACAGTCAGCATATTGACATTGACATAGTCAAAATACAGAAATATCTGTCATCCTGAGGATGCTGAGTTGCTCTTTAATAGCCTCACCCACTTCACCTTCCACCCACTCACTCAGCTGTTCTTGTTTCTGTAGTCCTGTGGTTATATAGGTGGGATCATAGTGTATACAACCTTTTGGATTGACTCTTTTCCCTCCACATTGTTCTGTGGAGTTTCATCTAGGTTTTTGTATGTACCAGTGGTCCGTTCTGTTCTTTTTCTGGCTGATAGGACATGGTCTGAATGAACCATGGTTTTTTCTTTTATCCCTTGAAGGACATCTGGATTGTTCCCGGTTTTCAGCTTTTCCAAGTAAAGCTACTGTAAAAATTCACATTCAGATTTTTATGTGAATAAAAGTCTTTGCTTCTCTGAGATGAATGCCCAGGAAATGCAATCACTGTTTCGTAGGTTAGTTGCATGGTTAGTTTTTAAGGAACTGCCAAACCCTTCCCAGAGTGGTTGTGTCGTTCCAGATTCCTACCAGGCGTATATAAGTGGTTCAGTTTTTCTACATCCTCGCCACCACATTGTATTGTCATTATTATTTTTTTAATTGTAGTCTTTCTGCAGGTATATAATGATTTATATTTATATTTTTATTGTGGTGGTAATTTGAATTTCCTAAATGGATAATGATGTCGAAGATCATTTTATGGGGTTGTCATCTGAATATACTTTTCAGCAAAAAGTCTGTTCATGTTTTTTGCCTGTTTTCTAGTGTGATTATTGGGTTTTTCCCTTGAGGTTTTGGCAGTTCTTTTTTAATTCTAAATACTAGTCATTTTTCAGGTTGGTGAATATTTTCTCCAAGTCTGTGGCTTCTCTTCTTATTATCTTAGTAGGATCTTTTGCAAAGCAAAGATTTTTTTAAAAAAATTTTGATGGTCTAATTTACCAATTGTTCTCCTTATGATTGTGTTTTAGTATTGCTTAAAAACTTTGCCTAGTTGTAGATCTCAAAAATTTTCTCTGATTTTTCCCCCTAAAAGTCTCATAGTTTTATGTCTGTGTGTGAATATGTCATCTGTAATCTGGGTCAATTTGGGGGAATGGGGGTATAAGATGTGAAAATAAAGGCAAAGATAATTTTTTGACTGGATATCCAGTTGTTCCAGCAGCATTTCTTTAAAAACCTATCATTCTTCCACTGAATTGCTTTTGTATCTTTGTCAAAAATCAGCTGAACATATTTGTGTGGGTCAGTTTCTGGGTTCTCTTACTCTTCCTTCCTCCAGTATGATACAGCCTTGATTACTGTAGCTATAGTAAGTCTTGAAATTGGATAGACTGATTCCTCCCACTTTATTATTTTCAGAATTAATGTAGCTCTTCTAGTTCTTTGCCCTACACTTTCAGGTTATCTCTTCTTGCTGGGGTTCTGGTAGGAATTACAGTAAACTTGTGTGTCAGTTCAGGGGACAAATGACATCCTTAAGAAGTTGAGTGTTTGAATCTATGAATATGGTATGCCTCCTCACTTATTTAACTTTTATTTAGTTCTTTCATTAGCATTTCATAGTTTTCAGTTACAAGCTTGTAAGTCATTAGACCTGCACTGTTTTGTTTTTCTTGAGCAATTGTAAAAGGATATTTAAATTTTTGTTTGTTTATTGCTAGCATATAAATATAGTTGATTTTATATGCTCATTTTGTGCCCTGAGACCTTTCTAAATGAACTTACTATTTTAAGACTTACTGTTTGTGTGTGTGTGTGTGTGTGTGTGTGTGTATGTGTGTGGCTTCCTTGGCATTTTCTATGTAGACAATCTTCAGATAGGGAGAAGTTTTATTTCTTCCTTTTGATCCACATGACTTATTTCATTTTCTTGCCTTATTAGACTGCCTAGAACTTACAGTACCATGTTGAATAAGATTGGTGAGAGCAGAGTCTGCCTTCCCAATCATTGGGAGAAAGCATTCAGTCTTTTCCCACTAATCATATTAGCTGTAGGGTCTTTTGTTGATAGTCTTTTATAGATGGGTAAATCTCCTATTCCAAGTTTGCTGGGCATTTTTATCATGATTAAGTGTTAGATTTTGTCAAATGCTTTTTCTGTATCAGTTTAGTGGTCATGATTTTTCTTCTGTAGCTTGTGGATTTGGTGGATTGATTACATTGATTGTTTATTGAGTATTTAACTGGTCTTATATCCCTGGAATAAACCTCCCTTGCTTGTGACATATAATTCTATTTATATATTTCTGCATTATATTTGCCAATACTTTGTTAAGGAATTTTATGTCTATATTCATAAGGGGTAATGATGTGTCTGTGGCTTTCCTTTCTTGTACTGCCCTTACCATATCTGCCTTCTTCTGTCCACCTTTCAGAGTCGTCTTGTGTTTATTTTATATGTAATGTCCAGAGCTTTATTTCTACTTGGTGGGAAGACTAGGGAAAAGTGCATGTACTCCATTTTCTCAAAAGCAGAAGTCCCTTTGGATGTCAGCTTTAGTATATTTGTAAGGAGCTATAGAATTTGAGAGAGAGAAACAGACCACAATTTAACTTACTTGATTTTGAAAGAAGCAAAGAGATTATGATCAAAGAGATGTAACCACTCAGCTGTTTGGCATCGCTTCCTGGACTTCCTAGTAGAAGAAAACCCTGTTAGGGTCACCCCAGTGTCAGGGATTCTAGACAGGTTCTTATCCAGTCGGCACACACCAGTAAAGACATTTTGATGAACTCATCTGCTGCTGGGCCAGTAGCATTCATTGAAATCATATTGCCTGCAAACTGTCAGCAATACCAGGTATTTATAGAATGGTGCTGCAGATACGATGGCGTACCATCAATTGCTTACCACAGTTACTTGCCAAATGGTTGTATGTTAGAGTGGTGCCAGAACTTCGGCTAAGGGCAAATATGTCTTCCATTGTATGTAGTCAAGATGGTGTTGTTAGCGGACGGGTTCTCAGAAGACCATGAGAATCTCTTGGCTGTAAAGCTGATAATCATCGGTGGGGCATGTGGTTGCAGTTGCCCTGGGTCAGTTCTAGGAGTCAGGATATAGTGCCTGGCAGTCAGCAGGTGGAATTCATCAGGAAGTAGAACTTCTTAGAACTCAGGCCTGTCCACTGAAGCCATGTGGATGGATGGACAGGAATATTACCATGGCTCCTTGGATGAGGGAGGTGCTGGCCATTGTTCTCCAAGGCTCCTTCCGTCTCCCAGGTCTAGTCTCCTTTGTGATCATGACCAGACATTGGAAAAGAACAGTTTCTAGGATGGGCCACTGAGGATCTGAGCTCTTCCTCAACTGAAATCCTGGTGGTTAATGACTGCACCCAAGAAAAGAACGCATTATAGAACAAAGCTTGCACAACGTGGAGCCATAGACCCAGCTGCGAGCACCTGCTCTGCCCCTTAGCTCTGCGGCCTCAGGCAAAACACTTGATAACCCACCTGGATGACCGTTTCTCCATCAGAAAGAGGAGTGGATAACCTGTGGATTCATTTTCTTTTGCTGCCATAACATACTACCATGAACTTAAACCAACACGAACTCATTCTCTTTTAGTACTGGGGGCTAAAATCAAAGGATTGGCAAGTCTGAATTCCTTCTGCAGGCTCCTGGAGAGAATCTGCCTCCTTGCCTCCTCCAGAGGCAGCCAGCATCCCTTGCTCATGGCCCCTGCCTCCACGTTTAAAGCCAGCAGTAACAGATTGAGTTCTTATGTGAAATCATTCTAATCTCCCTGTTTGATTTATAAGGACCTTTGTGATCCCATCGAGCCCACAGATAATCCATGATAGTATCTCCCTCTCAATCCCATCTACAAACATAATTCCCCCATGCCATATAGCCTGGTGTGTTATGGGTTTTAGAGATGACAATGTTATTCCAGCTTCCACGACTTCTAAGACCTCCTCCAACTGAAAACATTCTGCAGTTCCAACGACCTGCCAAGCACCAGGTATCATCCTCTGTTGGAAACTTTCAGGGTCACGGTAGCTTATGTCTTCCAAGAGCCGCAGGTGCCTCTTGGTGTGTGGGCATAAACCCTTTACACGGGCACACCCTTCTTTTCTACTTTAAATGGTGAGCTTATCTTCTGGGCCTGTGATTTTATAGAAATAGGGCACAAGGATAGAGATCACAGGGATTCAATGAGGGGATCGATAGGCCACGAGGTTCTAACAGCCGCTGGTTTCAAAGGTCCCTCTCCATGGTGAAGTTTTCAACACAACTGATATTTCTTTCTACTCTTATCTTCCTGCCAGTTGAGCAAATACAAACACCTACTGTGGGCATTGGGGTTGAGTAAGAAATAGCCATTCTCCCAGGGAATGGCTGCCAGAAAAGGCCACAGGTGACCATAGTTCAAGGACTAAAGTAGATAAATGCCATCAAAGATCAAAGGCAGATAACTTCTGGCTGGAAAATGGGGAGGCGGTAAGAGGGGGTGAAATTTGAACCACAGCTTATGCAGTGAGTAGCTTTTCAACAGCTAGGGTAGGGGTATCACTACCAGCAATAGGGACTGGAGAACTGGATGGGCCTCCAGAAAAAGAGGTATTTAGGGTGAGCACAGCACAGGGACACATAGGGGTCAGCTAGGGGAGAAATGCACCAGCTCACACCTGCCCTACCCTGGAAGAGTAAACCCCTTCTCCCTCAGACTACAATGCCCCTCCACTTAAGTTTTTTCTTTGCTAAACTAAAGTGGGCTCCGGGCATTTCCTTGTGGGTTTGTGAGTTTAGTTTTCATGATATTTGATGATTACCTATGTGATGGGTTGAATTTGTCCACCTCCCAAAAATATGTTGTAGTCCTAACCCACCCCTAGTACCTGCAGATGTGACCTTATTTGGAAATAGGATCTTTGCAGATGTGATCAAGTTAAGGTGAGGTCGTTCAGGTGGGCCCTGATCTAATATGATTGATGTCCTAATGAGAATGGAGAACGCGCAGGGAAGAGGCTGTGCCATGGTGGAGGCAGAGATTGGAGTAACACGGGTGCAAGCCAAGGAATAATAGCTAAAGATCGATGACCCCCACAGAGGAAGCAAAGAAAGTTCTCCCCTACAGGCTCCAGAGGGAGCAGGGCCCTGCCAACACCTTGGCTTTGGACTTTCAGCTTCCAGAACTATGAGACGGTAAATTTCGTTGTTTCAAGCCTCCCAGTCTGTGGCACTTCCTTATGGCAGCACGAGGAGCTAACATGCCTAGAACGCACCAGGCCCCATGCTAGAGGAATTCGACTTGGATTCTGCCCATACGGCCTCAGTCTCCAGGGAAGTCCACTGTGTCTGTTGAAGTCACGACAGTGGCCAGTAGGTGGTCTTTGGCAGGGAATCTGATCATGTTGGGGGCATCTTCAGTTTCTGACCTGTGGGCTGAGGACAGAGTGCCCCAGTGAGGGAAGCAGTGAACAGGCACAGTCTCTTCCTGCTGCAGGGGACTCCCGGCACGGCTGACTATGACATGTTCCCACTGGAAAATGGAACTCCAGGGTTTCATGTCAAGGGACTTGATGAGTTACGCTTCTTGGCAATTGGGCAGTGCCCTGTTTAGCATCATGTGACTGGTCCCAGGTTGCTCTGGCAGGAGCAGCAGGACTTGAACTTAGACCATGAATCTCACATCCAGACTAAAGAGATTTCCTGGGAGTCCAAATTCTGTGGTTCTGACTTCTGAAGGTTTTCTCTGGGGCACAGAATTCTAACTTGAGCTATCAGAATTATTCTGTGTTTACTGGAGGGTGGGAGAAGGTAAAGAGATTATTAAAGAGAAAAAGTAGAAAGGGAAACCTGAGACCCTCAGGAAAAGGATTTTAAGGAATGATTGTTTCTATAACTTTCAAAAAAATCTTCGGGATGTTTAGTTTTGCTATATGTGTTATTGAAAAATAGACTTTTTTTTCCCCTTAGTAGATGAGAAATTCAAGCTCCTAGTGTCATTCATCGACTAAACACCCAGGTGTTATAGAGAGCGGAGAGTTTGTGACATCAGCAGCCATTGTATGACTCATACACCACCCAGTTATTGCTTTACCCCCGTTCTTGCTTTTCGTGCCCTTGTGCTGGGTGAAGTAGAGCAGCTAATGTCATTTGCATTAGATTTCAGCTTTCAGCACGCGTGAAGTCATGAGTGTAGAATGCTGGGTAGGTTCACTGTGGTGACAGCGATGCATACAGGGCATCTGAGTAGCTTCAAATCAATATCTCTCCTACAGGTCCCAAAGAATGTCATCGGCGAGGCACATAGCTTGCACGAGCATCCTTTGTGTTGGGTCCCCTGGCATGTAATTTCTATTGGTAAGACATAAAGGAGACGCAAGGAGGGATCATCTTGCTTGGAAGCACACTCTGAAAGGAAGAAGGAGGAGGTTATTTTTTTGTTGTTACTATTATTGTTTTTTGAGTTCCTCCAACAAAGAAATGCTGTGTAGCTTTCAAATGGTTCTCAGTGCAAACGCTTCCTGTCATTAGTGATCAGTGTCCTGCCATTTTGAAATGGCAGAGGTGGCTTTAGCAGCTCCAGGAAATTTTCCTGGCCATGCTGGGCCCTGGAGACCAGCTTCTCAGAGCAGTTGACACTCTCATTTCCTTTCTTGCGTTATATCTTGTAAGTTCACAGTCACTTTAATGGACTATTGTCCTGGAATGGGGTCTCTTCACCAGTGCTGTGGAAAAACAGGGCTAGAAAAGCAGAAGACTTTCATGGATGGTGAGTAAGTGGGATTAGTTAAGCCAATATTAAAAGATGGTTTTGCACAGCTCTTGGCGGCTCGTGTTACTTCTGCAAAGATGTGTTTTTTCGGCCTCTTTGGCACAGAGACAGGTAAAGTTGCATCAGGACTTTCGTTATATAATCCTTCCTGGTTATATAATTAAGGATCCTGGTTTTTCTTTCCCTGGTTTACATTGACTATAATGGTGATAGAAGATAGCAACAGTTCATAGTCCCTTGTAATCGCCGAGGCGGTAATTTTATTGATTAAATGAGGCAGGTGGGGTCTTGGTTATCAGCAATACTATATGTAAGATGAACTATATAGATGTGAACAGTTGGCATTTGAGGAATATGAAAGAGCTTCAGACACATATATCATCCTACAGAAGAGCAGTTTAAAAGAACTGACCTTCAGATTCTGGCTTACAGGAACCTTCTGGTTTCTGCCCATGCTGCTGGCTGGTCACAGATACAGAAAACTGCAATAAAGTAGTGGATTTTATGGCTGCCACTCCTTTGGCTTTTTCCAGGCTTGGTCTGGATACAACTAGGAAACATTATACCCTCTGGGCAAGTGGTATTCTCAGGACTCCAGTCCATGCTTTCCTACCAGACTGTTAACCTGACTCTACAGAGGTGGCTGCTGGCACCTGCTCCCATCTTGGCCCCATCAAGCTCTTGCAAATACCAGCTCAGTAGCCACAATTTGCTGCCCTGCCCAGGCCCCAGCCAATCAATGTGAGCTAACCTACAAATCAATTGCCCCTGTGTTCCCTCCCATCTGCCCAGTCTGGGGATGGAGGGATGGAGACCTAGGCACATCTGTGCTCCAGCTCAGAGGCACCCCCAGGAGGCAGGTCTGAACCAGAGTACCAGATGGCATAGAGCCTATGATAACTTCTCCTCCTTCCATCTCCAGATGTGAAGGTTCAGTGTCTGACTCTTGCAGGCATCCAGAGTCCCTGGCTGGGACCATCTGAATAGTTGCTGGTGTCCATGTTTTGCTCCAACAAAATTCTGAATCAGTGGAACTGAGTGGTGACCCCTTTCACAACCCTCACGTGTGCCACCAGCCAGATCAGATCAGATCTCTACTCTGCCCTGGGCCAGCATCTTGGCTTCTTAGCTCCTGAGAGCTCCCTGTCTCCTCAGGCCTGGACTGCTCTTGGCTCCCACAATCCCACATGGCCAGCGCACCCAATAAGCCAGCTAAGGTCCCTAAATCATAATGGTTGCTGCAGATACAGACGCCCCTTGTCTTATATCGGATTGCATCCTGATAAACTCATCCAAAGTTGAAAATACCATAGGTCAAAAAAGCACTTGATCTGCCTCAACCATTGACTACCCCTAGCTTAGCAGCACCGCACACCACACACCATAGAGAATCAGTGGTGTCCTTTTGTAATCACAGGCTGCCTGGGAACTGCAGCTTGTGGTCACTGCACAGCATCATGGAAGATCTGGGTCCCGATCACTAGCCTGGGAAGAGATCCAGATTCAAAACTTGGAATGGTTTCCACTGAATGCATGTCACCTTCGTATCATCCTAAAGTTGAGAAATCTCAAGTCGAACCATCATAATTGGGATCTGTCTGTGCTTTCTATAGGAAAGCAAGATCTAACACCAAATGAGTTTGTGGGAAATTCTGATGTTCTTCTTTACACTCTTCTTAAGTATTTCCTCAAATTTTCTACCATGAGTATAGACTATTTTAATGGAAAAGGAAAAAAAATAAAGCTATTTTAAAATAGCATTTGGGGACGAAGAAGAAAAGAAAATTCATCCTTTTTTTTTTTTTTTTTTTGGTCCAGTAGAACAAAAACAACAACAAAATCATTGCCAAAAAAAAAAATAAAATGAGGCAGTCTCGCTCCTCCTCATCAGGTAATAAATGGCCTTTCACAGGTGAGGCAGCATGGGTCATCATCATTATCAGCCTCCAGCCCTAATGGTTTTGCTGAGCTACTGGGCACGTGCTCCTCCAGTGGACACCAGGGGGATTTATTACAGGGTTGTCATGAGTCTCAAATGAGAAAATAGATGTGGAAGTACTTTACCAATGGAAGCTGTTATTTTTAGCAGAAAGTAGAGAACTTCCATCTACATGGGGAGACGAGGCAGAACATTGTAAGGACGGTTACACAAGCTAACATGGAGAATGACAAGTATTGCACTGTATATTTATTAGGGCCTGGCGCGGTTCTTGGTGCTTGGCATCATCAGTGACCAACAGACCCAAGTCCCCGTCCTCGTGGGAACTTGTCAAGGAGACAGATGAGAAACAGTGAATATAATCAATAAAACAAGTAGTTGTGAAAATAATAGTAACAGTAGCTAGCTCTGGAATAGGGCTTACTTAGTGCCTGGCATGGCCCATGGTCCTTCCCATAGATACTAAACCTCATATCCTGTATGTAGACAAGCACTGGAGGAAAGTGGTCCTCACAGAGGTGAGTGACTTGCCCAAGGCGGCACAGCTGGTATGTGTGTGTGGTGGGGCTGGAATTCAGTGGCAGAGAGCCTGGCCTTCTCCTTAGGGGTCAGTAGGTAGGGGACCAGGGAGGTGATGAGATCAGGAAAGGAAGCAGGAGCAGAGGAGGGGACCGTCCATTCTGCAGACACTTTCTCTGCTCACACCTTGTTTAGATACCCGGGACACAGAATGAAAGGGGCACCACCCCTCTGCAGAAGGGTTCACATGTCCCTTAGCACACAGGCCACGTAGACGTCACCAAACCATGGCATATTGTGATGCGAGACACCCTGCTCCTGGGTTTCCTAGGAGAGCAGATACCACATCAGAAAAGCATTGGTGTGCATGACACTTTGATTGGAACTAGAGAATTCTTGATGCCGAGTGCCTTCCCTTTTTCCAAAGGACACTGGTCAGCTGTGGGGTACCCTCACACCAGAGCATCCAGGGGCAAGAGCCTGATTGAACTTCAAGGCTTTTGCTGCTTGAGTTAGACTCGGGGCCATGTGGCCAGGGACTGCTGCAGTCCAGAGCTGACTGGTGGGCGGGTCAGTTTCAGGGGACACCCTCTGTTCCATCCATGCCTGGACTGTAACTCTTTTTCACTCCTTTGATTGTCGCCCTTCCCTCCTTTCCTCTCTCAGTGGCCTGGTGAGTACCCCACAGAGGGACAGCCCTTTGCCTCCTGTTGACCACACCTGGCCTTCCTCCCAAGCGTGGCAGAGGATGGGCCAGGGAGAGCACTTGATTATGAATGAAAAGCCTTTGGGAGTTTCCGGCTGGTGACGGGTCATTGGCATTTGGTTCCTGCCAACCAGCAGCACGTGTGTCCCCACCAGCCATGTGACCTCTGTACCAAGCACCTTTCTATAGCGTGTACTGGGCCAGGATGGATTCTGACTGTCTTTCACAAACTTTATGTTCTCCCACGTCTTCAATCCCACAGCCACCAAGATAGAAAGGTGTCTTATCCACAGAGCTACTTTAACCCCACCTGCGGAACCCCAAGTGTTAATAAATACTCTTGTGCGCTAGGGTTGGCTTCTGTGTTTTGAGGTTGTGTTTGTTGCTTTACTTCTTTGGATCAACAGAATCCTTGTCTAACTCTAGATTGTCTTGAGCATTGCTTGGCATCCAGGTGGCAAGGGTTGTCATAGTGGATGTTCAACCTTACTTGTTGCAGCCCCTGGGGCCACTGCTCTGCCTTCTGCCCTGGCACTCGAGGGCCAGGGAGTGGCTGTCCTCGCTACCGCCCATCTGTCCTCTCTTCCCTCTGCCCTTCAGGCAGTGCTGGCTGGTGGTTTAGTTTTCTCGTTACAAGCCCTGGCTCTGTGTGGGGCTCATTCGTGACTTCTTTCCTCTAGTCCTTGGAACATCTCATTTGGTGATGGAGAAAACCTATCTCCAGAAAAACCAGTAACTTCTCCCAGGTAGACAGCTAGGAAGTAAGAGAACAGGATGGAATCCCAGATTTTTTTTTTTTTTTTAATACATCACCCCAAAGGACATTTGGATTATGAAGAAAATTCCTTCCAGGTGTTAGAAGAGTTCTGGACAAGTTCTTTAAGTCATTCTAAGCAAGCTAAAGGGGATATAGTATTACAGTGGGTATCTGATAGAGGGATATAGTATTACAGTGGGTATCTTAAGAATGAAGTAGAAATTACTTAAATTCACATTTCAAACTGCTGAAACAGGCAAGAAGAAAGGCCATCCTTATAAAGAAAGGTGTATAGCCAGGTATCCTGGAACATCTCAGGGCTCATGCATGAGTGAGTTCTAGAGGGTCTAACAAATCCCTAAAATTATATTCAAATCATGTGTCTCACTGAGCTTTGCTAATGAGAGATTCCCTTTCTTCATCAGATTGCCAAAGGACATCATCACTGTGTTGGTTTTCTGTGTTGCGTGACAAATTACTTCAAACAGCAGCTTAAAACAACACACTTGTATTATGTCGGCCTCTGTGGGTCAGGAGTGCGGGAGGGATCCCCTACCGGCGGTCTCCCCAGGCTGCCCCAGACATGCCAGCTGGGCTATGTGCCTTTCTGGAACCCAGGTCCTCTTTCAAGGTCATATGGAGCCTCTCTCACTCATATTCCAAGAATTCAGATCCCTGCAGCTATTAGGATGGAGGTCCATCTCTTCTTGGGGGCTGTCCTCAAGGTTCCCATAGTCCCTGCCTCCTGGCTCCCTCACCCACCTGCTGATCACTTCAAAGCCATATGACCATCTCTGGTTCCAGTGTGCTAAGACAGAGCATTATGGTGCAAATCCAGAAGGGACCATCCATTGCCTGTACTATCTCATTACTAGAATCCAGCCACACCTGCACTCGAGCAGGGACATGATACAGAGTCCGACTCACTGGAGGTCACGGAATCCCTAGAAGTTCAGAAGAACCACTGTGACTCCAGAACCTTTGAAAGCCACAGGAGGACATCCTACACACATTTCGCCATGTATTGACTAGTCACATCCCTAACATGATTGGATGGGAAAAATGGATCAGTCTGATTTTATCCAGATGGAGTAGGAGCCATGGAGGAAGTCCAAGTGATGAGTATTGAATGAGGGAGGAGAGCTCATTCTAGGCCGCTAGGGAGAAGACCACAGCAGATACATGCTGGTTTATGTCAGTACTGTGGCCACATCGTTTCTATTGGGGCATAGAAAGTCATGGTCTGGGCAGATGGCCATCCAGACCCCAGAACAACTCAGAACTCCTCGTTCTTGGGTGCTGAGGAGTGCCCGCCTGTGGACTAAACGCATTCTTGTTTTTCTTAGAGTCTGGTTCAGGGTTTATAAAAAGAAATCAATGGTGAGCTGGCCTCTGATAGAGTTTAGTGGGCTATTCCCGAAGCTGCCTTTTCTTCTGGTTCCCTGTACTTAGTGGGTTAGTTTGATGGGACCACCAGAATAAAGGACCACAAATGGAAGGGCTTAAACAACAGATATTGTGTCACACTTGTGGAAATCACAGTGTGAAATGCAGGTGTGGCTTAAACATAGATATTGTGTCACTCACAGTGTGAAATGCAGAGGTCTTCCCTCTGAAAACGCAAGGGAAAGGGAGCGATCTAGGTTCTAGTAGCTCCTGGGCTTGAACTCCTGTTCCCACTGGTGTTTTCCTCATGCTTCTCTCTGTGCTCAGATTTCCCTTTTGAATAAGCACGTGTTGGATTAGGGCCCACCCCACTCCAGTGTGGCCATCTTGATTGGTTACACCTGCGATGCCATTTTTCAAACAAGGTTCTGAGGTTCTGCTTAGTACTTCAGCATATGAACAGGGGCACTGTCAACCCTTAACACTTAATGAACAATAATTTAAAATTTTCCTATAGTCATACTCTTCTAGCAAATAAATAAAAAGTCTCCCTGGTGGATTGATGGTCAGAAATAGCTAGGTTTCCTTTCTCCTCCTATCGCTTGGGAATTTATTATTTTCTCACTAGAGGCATCCTTGTCTTTTGGACTTAATTTTAGAAAGAAGGTTACTCTTGTTTTATATCTAAAATTAGTCATAAACCTATATCTGGTGCAGAATATTTGTCCAGAGGCCAATTATCTGGCAGCTTCACCTACAAGGTGGGTGCGGAGTGGAGCATGAAGGTCAGAAAGGTAACGTAAAGAATTCTAAGAACCAACTCAGCCCAGTGGATTTTCTCTTATATCATATTCCTCTTTACTTCACATGTAATTCTAACAGATATTAAAAACCTGAGCTTCCAGTTAACAGAATAGCAGAGGTATGGAAGTATATATTTGGCAAACTGAGGACAGGTGGGTGGGGGACACTCCCAAATTTTAAGAAATAAATTCTAAACTAGATCCCATTCAGTATTATTCCACCGTGTTGCCTTAACTGATGTCCTTCCCCTCAATTCTGATAGCGATCTCTGCCTTCCTTAGTTGACACCTGGTTTCTAGGTAGGTAGTTATTCATACTCACAGTTTAATCCCCCCATGAGACAATCGTGAGAGGCTGGGACGTAGTCTATTATGTCTAGCACAACACCTGCCACATAGGTGCTTCAGTAAATTATGAGAGAACACCGAGTAATTAAAACAATGACTTATGTGGGCAGGGTGGATGTCAAAGCATTTTGAGCAAAAAAAAAAAAAAAAAAAATCTGATATTTATTCTTTAAGATGAACTTCTGTTGGAGTTAAAATTTTAAAACCTACCTTTCCTTGAGCTGTTCACCAATGTCATTCTTTTATTTCTAAGCCTTGTCGTTTTTTAACAATCACTTGTAAAGAGCCCTTTTATTAATGTTTGGCTTGATTTGCAAACTTAGTTAATTAAACTCCTTTAAACATTTTAAACTGCATTTATAAAGGAAATCGAACTTATTAAATTTATAAGTACTCAATTGCCTAACTCAACAAACAAACCTCTCAGAGCACTTAAGCAATTCTCGCAAATCTAATTAAGCTTCTAAGCATTCTATACCTTATGGCCTTTTAAAATTTTCTTATACTGTGTATGACCTTGGTGAGATTTCAACTTCAACTCCAAGTCCATTGTTGAATCTACATATTAAGTTTAATATTTCAAGACGGGTGTGCTAGTCTAATAGGCCAATTCTCTTGATTGCCACAAATATATAAAATACTAGATCTGCATTGATTTCTTATTTTAAAAACTCACAGATTTTCTTTTCTTTTCTATGCTTTATTCTAAGTTTTCCTGAGGTTAAAAGATGCTTGTCTAAATTGTCCAAGGAGGAAAGACCTCCCTTTCACGAGGACCCCATTCTCTCTGTCTTCCACTAGGGATCCTTGGAAACTTAATACTGCTCCACCACTTGATTTCCCAGTGGGAGAATTGCCTTAAGTCCCTATCAAGATGGAAGTTACCTGGCAGGTGCTTCTGACAGCTTTTAGAGGGGAAAGCCTGAGCAACTTGAGCATCTGGAAGCTGCCTAGCAGCAGAGTTCAATCCTCAAGATTTCTTAAAGTTCTGTTACCCCAAGGAAGTTCACAAAAATGAACAAACAAATCCCACCCAAACTGTTGGGCAGCCATCAGCAACCCATGCCTTGACCCATGACCTCACGGCTACCTTCCCAATAGGGCAGGGCTGCAGAAGGTAGTGGAAGTCTGACCCTGGATCCAAGGTCCCTTGCTCTCCCACTGGAGCCCAGACAAACCCCCAGCACAGCCTCTTTAGGTTCCTCTGACCTGGTCTTTATTCTGACTCCTCACAAGGAGTTCCTGGGCAAAGTGGCTCAAAAGTGAATTCAGGGCTGAGGTTGTGGCTCAGTGGTAGAGCACTTGCCTAGCACATGTGAGGCACTAGGTTCAATCCTTAGCACCACATAAAAATTAATAAATAAAATAAAGGTATTGTGTCCATCTACAACTAAAAAATAAATTTTTTTAAGCAAATTCAGAGTGTGACCTTCAATTAGAAACATCATTTGAATGACCGCAAATATCTGCCCAGTAAGCAAACTTGACTCTCTGGTTCTTGTCTTAAAAGTTAAGTCCTGTTTTTGTTTGTTTGTTTGTTTGTTTTATAGTAACAGTAAAGCCTTCCATAGTTCAAATACTCTCTGTAGAACTTTTGCCCCAACAAGTTACATACAATTGCTATGTTTTCTATTTAAAAAACAAAAAAAAAGGGCAAGAAGAAACAGAGAAAAGCAAAGAAAATGATGCTTATTGCAGTAAATGAACAGTTAGGTCCTTGGGACATTGCCTTCCCTTGGGAAATTTTTTGGGCAGGGAACGCTGCCTTCTCAGCTGGCTGAGATGTCTTGGTGACCAGTGGGTGTCAGTCTGAACTCATTCAAGTACCAGTGCCCCCAGTTGCTTACATGAGCCCCTTTTTATAGTCATTGTCTAAATGAGGCCACAACTTAAAGGAGCAGGCCCACATGACCTATACTCCTTACATTCAAGGTAAACCTACTAGATTCTTGAGTCCACCCACAGAAGTCTGCACCTCTGTGCAGTCACTAGACTGTATTCTACATGGTTTAAATCTCAGTATATTAGATATCTTTCCATTGGAGCCTAGAGACCCTGCAACTGCTTGGGACCATGCACGGTTTTTACATGGTTCCCTTCTTCTGGAACCAGTCAGTGCTGACGGATGTGAAAATGAGACCGAGTATGCCCAGTGTCAGCTGACCCTCTAAGCCCCACAGCTGGTGGGACAACTCCCAGGTGACATCAGCAATGGAGAGCACTGAGTGCTCCTGCAGTGCCGAGTGATGGGTTTCCATGGTGACGACAGTCCTCAAGAAAAGATTGGTAGACAGGGAACTGAGTGTATGATATATTTTTTAATTTAATTAAAATATTTAAGAATTAAAAAAAAGAAAAGAAACAACACCCAGTTATTTCAAGAGGCAGGGCTTCATGTGTCGGCATATTCTCTAAAAGGGAATACTTTATTCTCTAAGTGTGTCGCCCCAAGAGGAATTTTTACCGCAAGAGTTTATGCAAACGTTTGCAAAAGTCTGACAAAGGCCTTTGATCCAGTGAGGAAGTTGGTAAAAGCAAGTTCTTTGTAACCGTGTTGAAGAAAAGCCAGAATAATGCAGTTTGGTTATCTTTTATTTGTTATAAAATGTTAAGGGATTTGCAAGGCTTCCTGGCTTTTGCTACATATATCACCAATCTGACTGTAACCAAAGGTTATATATAATATGGTGTGGGGAATAATGTATGTGGGGTGATAACAGACTTTAAAAGCGAGAGAGAGAGGAGAAGGTGGCTTTTAAGTACAGTATGGCATTTCCTTTTCTGTCATGGTGATACATGATATAGTGCTCTGTGGTGTGCAAAATGTTATTCGTTGTCATAGCAATAGAACACCATCCCAGAGAAGGAAGAAACGCTAGCATAAGACGGCTGCTGGAATAGAACTATAGTTATAACAGAATAATCATTGTTACCACTATATTTACTGTCAAATAATAAAATCCATGCTACATTTTTTTTTCTTGGTAGTAATTCTAGGCGGCCCTGAAACCGTGCTAGGGCTTGCATTTCACACCCCAGCTTCTGCCTTAGCGCACAAATTCTGTACTTCTTGCTCCTGCTGCTCGTCGGTGTAAACATAGGTTATGTTTTTAATGCTTCCCTGAGCTCACTTGCAGCCACTGGCCCGACTCCATGAGCTTCAGGGCTCAAACATGTTTTTCCATAGAGCCCTGTAATTAATTTCCAGGGTTCTCCTGGCTGTCAAGAGTGCCTCCCTCGGTTATTTTTCAGTCCTTGTTCTGTTGAGTTAGACCTCCAGTGAACAAACCTCCTCGTAGGACTGCCTAACCGGAAACTCATCTTTGTGTAGCTGGTCTTCGGTGGTTCTCAGGGAAGTCGTTGTCCAGTCTGTCCTGCCTTTCACAGTATGCATGTGGATACAGTTGATGGAAAGTCACCTAATGTGACCACTGGTGTTAAGTGGCCTGGCCAAGTCAGCCGCAGAGGCTTTCCCGCAGGCCAAGGCCAGGAGTCTCGTCTGGTCCAGCTCCACTGTCCTACCAGTCATGGCTGCATCCTTCCTGCTGATCTTCCAGCCATGGATACTCATTTCTGACGCAGCTAGGTGTGGTGTGGGCAGTGTCATGCCCAGAAAAGGCCATTATTGCATTACCTGAAAGTGCAGCTCACATTACAGCTCCTTAAAATGTCAGGACTTTAGGTGGGTCATTGTAATCTGACAGTGATAATGTTGCCCACAGACTGCGTGCGTACCAGGTACCGTCCTCAGCGTGCTGTGTGTATCAGCCCATTTAATCCTTACCTGGTCCATTTGGCAGATAGAGAAACTGGAGCACAGAGAGGTTAAATCACACCGCTGGTAAGTGCTCGAGCTAGAATTGGAACCCATGCCACCTTGCTCCAAATCCTGAATTCTTAGCTCCTCTGCCACTTTCCATGATCTGAATTGGAACCCAGGGAGGCCTCAGATGAATCGAGAGCTCTTGGCTCCTCCTGGGAGAACTGCTGGGGATTGAAGGTGCAAAAGGAAGAAGAATATGTAATGAGAAGAGAGGGCGATGGGACTTTGAAACTAAGAAAGCTTTGCTGACAGAAAGCAACTGAAAACAAAGTCTGCATGTCAATTGATACAGATATGGAATTAGATACTTTTTTAATAAAAGAAGAGCAAACTGTACATCAATTCTTAGTCCTGTAAGTTGCAAGGAGCCTGCCTCATATTCTGTCTTTCAGTTTCTGGCACGTCTAGCCCAGCAATAGCTTAGCCCAGCACCTCAGCAATCCCAGTCCTCAGAGCTTTGCATGTGCCAATTTGCTTGATGTGCACAGGAACCCTGTAGAGGAAGGAGATGCTATTAGCACATTTTCCAGATGAGGAAACTGAGGCACAAGGTGCTTAAGCTGACTTGGCCTAGCACATGGCAGGAGAAGCTATCATCTGTTAACTGATAACCAGATAGCTGATGAGAACCCCCCACCCCACCCACGGGGCATGGTGATGAGCAAGAACACGGGCTCTTCCCTCCTGGGGATGACATTCATGTGAACATGTGCACAGGACACCTAAGTTGTAAGCTCTGGGTATCTCCAGTGGTGCTTGTCAAGTATTAAAGAAGAGCAGGAATTTCATAGGGGATGAGGGGACTTTATGAAGATAGGAGATCGGGAGTAACTGAATGTATTAGATAAAAGCAGGAAACAATAAACGAGCTCAGTTCATGGAGGGTCTGGGAAGCTGAGGGACAGTCTTCCCAGGTGCTGAATTGGGAACAGTTTGGGTCAAAACAAAGATTTGTAACATTAACTCCTAATGACACAAAACATGAAGTGGAAATAGAGTCACAGGGGAGGACCATTTAATCCAGATGAGGAAAGCAGGACCCAGAAGTCTTTGAGCCAGACATGTGCGAGGATCCTTGCCCACAACACTCTTTGTAAACACCAAATATTGGAAACAACTTTGTCCATTTCCAGGAAAATGTTGAAATAAACTGATGATTCCATCCTGTGCAGCAATGAAAAGGCGTGAGCCACATTCCTGTTTCCAGATGAATAGAGGCCAAGACTTACTGTTGAGTGTAGGTGGCAGGGGGCAGGGGATTGCAAATTAATGTGTGCCTCTGTGTACGTAAAACACACAGGAACTCAACTGCTCTTAGATCGTTTTGAAAGGTACAGATGCTTGTCTATATATAAAAAGAGAACTTACCAAGCTCACGGATATGTACCTTCAGGGAAGGGACAGGGATTCGAATAGGATTGGGTGACCTTTTTGTAATGGTCTGATTTTTAAAATGAGTGACTATATTCTTTTGTTAACCTTGTAATCAAAAATTAAGTTTGAAAATAAAGAGGTCCATTGACTTGTCCGATTGGATCCATCAAGTTAGCTGAAAAGGCAAGCCTAGGACCAGGCGAGTCTCTTGGCTCCCAGTCCCCAGCCAGACATCCAGATACTGCAAGCACAGGGAGGGCAGGAGGGATCCAGAGCTTTGGAATCAGCCATGTATTGCCCAGGAATCCCAGCAACCGTAACAATGTCAATGAGTTAAACAGAGTTTTGCTAAATGAGTGTGTTTTGCAAAAAAAGGCTCCAGTTTCTAATGGCATTAGTATTCCAAGCAGCTGAATCCCAGGCTGGAGAAAGGTACAAATGATGATTGCTCATTAGCAAATAGAATACAGATGTTAGGTTCATTTTGCCTGAGTGCATCAGCACCTTGGGGAGCCACCAGCATGGTGAGCTGGGGCCAGCAGCAATGCTGCAGGCTCAGCACAGGGGAGGGTTCCCCCAGAGAGGAGGGGAGCTGGCTACTTCCAAGCTTTTAGGAGCCGGATTTTTTTCCCTTTGGTAGTTTATTGGGTCTCACTGGTAAGGCCTGGGAAGCTAACATTTCTAAAGGAACTACGAAATTTATTTTAAATATTTTTTTTTTTATATTTTACCTTTTTTGCCACTCTCTTTTTCTTCTTCTTCTTCTTTTTTCTTTTCTTTTTAAACCACCATTCTGTGACCTAGGGGGCATGGCCTCCTTTGGAGAGGAAACTGAAGATGAGAGAAGTGAAGTGGCTTTCGCAAAGTCACACAGTCACTGAATGGTGGGAGTTAGAACCCAGATGAGCCTGTCCCCAAGGCTCTGGTGCTCTTCTCTCTCAGAGAGGCAGAGAGAACATCAGAACATCTAGAACTCTCACACTCCTGTCCTTTCCTAACTTGACTACTCCTTTATTTTGAGCAGCGTGCAGGGTTTACACATCCCATGTGCTCAGGATGCCCACAAAAGATAAATTAAGGAGTATTTGTCAACACAGCACGTGCTGGGGGGGAGGGTCAATACAAAGAATCTGTAATAAGTGGCTCATTCAACACTCCTTGACCCCACACAGCTTCTGACTTGGTTGTGGGGCAATACAGATTGAATCAGGTGGTCATGGGAGGTTCTGATGATGGTTCCTTGGATTGCGGGAGTTAGGATTTCCATTAAGGGGCATATACAGTTTTCTTTGCAAGAAAGAATGAGGGGGCGGGGGCAAAGTGTTGGGGACATGAATAGATACATGTATGCGGAGAGCTAGGGCTGGCTGGGCAAGTGGAATCTGGCTGGGGCAGCACTGCTCCAGTGTGGGGGGCAGGCCACTGGCTTTGGACCCCGAGAAGGAAAGAGACTGTGAGTCTGGGAGGTGAGTAGGGTGGGTGGGTGAGCAGAGAGACCTGTTGGAAGGTGGTTCCAAAGGTTCTGACACCATTTGATGAGCATCCAGGTTAGAGCCGTGGGATGGCCTGAGTACATTCTAAATGCATTTGAATAAAGTTGTACAAATCAGCTCGCCTGCCAAGATGGTTCCCCCATTGACCTTGCAGATTTTTCTGCCTTGGGTGAAGTTTGGGTTTTCATGTTTGTTTTGGGGTTTTATCCAGCAGGGGTGTTGGGAAGTTTATACCCAGTCGGGGCAATAATGCTTTTATGGCTCAGATTCTTCCAGGCCCTCTCTCTGCCACTCACTTCTATTTCCAAGCCCTACCCATGCGCCTGTTCACCGTTAAGTCCTCAGAGACGAAGAGTGTTAGACACAAGGAGCCGCTTCATTCTTCCGCCGGCACCTGCCCAGTGGTTAAAATGTTCTGATAGCAAGGCTTCCGATTTTTCAGCTGTCTGGCTGCCACCACTAGATGCACATATTGAATGTCGCTCATTGTAGTTCTCCTGGGCCAGCCGATTCTCCAGACTGTCACACAGCAACTTCTGCACAGAGCAGCTACTTCCTTCTGATTTGGGATGGACAGAGGGACCTGGGGCCGGCGTGGCAGGCCTTGTGAAAGGGGAAGCAGGCTTCCAGAAACAACTGAGTCTCACTTCTTGTTCTAAAGACTGCAGGTTTTTCTGCCACTGCACCCCTCCCCCAAGAACTTTACCCACCTTATTTAAATGGAAAGCGTTCAGTCGTGGTCAGATACATTCTGCCTCGGGGCATAAAATTAATTTAGAAATGACATTTTAAATAGTGGAAGTCTTTTATACAATGATGTGAAAATTGTTCTGCTTTTGAAAATCAAAATCAAACATGAAACAGTATGTGTCTCTGTAAAGAAGTCAGATAGCTTGCTGGGATATTACTTTGGCTTTTTGCCAAAAAAAAACATGAAGAAATGAAGCAAAAAGGTATTTGAGGAAGGAGAAGGGTGGTGATTGTTTTATCGAGACTGGCAGCCAGATTTGCAAAGCAGCACTTTAAAAAAAAAAACAACTAACCCAGACAAGAAAAATCGGGCGGCTTCCCTAAATAGAATCTCTAAACTGCACCTAATGAAAACTTGAATAACCAGTTTGGATTTTGAAAGATAGAAGACCCTGCCCATTGCTGACTGCAGTTTAATTACATAATGAACCAATCAGACCTGTTTTTTATCTGGTTTAGACACTTTGCAAAATAATCTTCCGGAGAATACACTACCCTCTCCTCACGGACCTTCTCCCTTTTGTCGTAGTGGTTAATCCTCTGCAGGAAATTCTTTTAATTCTGCTTTTTTAAAAAGACGGCTTGCTTTCCCTTCTCTGGTGACAGCGTTCCCATCAGCAGCAGTGCCAGCCCTGTGATATGGATCAGAAAATGGAATTGTGTGACTCTCAAGGAGCTGGTTGTAGGCTGTGATATTTTTCTTCTAAGAAAATACTCTGCTTAGAGAGAAGGCGTTCACCTTTCTCTGTCCCACTGCACTGAGGAAAAGACATGAGCCAACAGTGCAGAAAATATGGTTAGTTCCCATCCAAGTCAAACCGAGGCAAATCCATCAAAAGGGAGCTTGGTGGGGTGGGTCAGTACGATATGTCAGCCCTGGAAAGGGTCCTGCCCACCGCTCCATCTATTCACAGCTGTAATCGAGTGAGGACTATCACCAACTTGACTTAGAAAAGCTGCTGTTGGCTTCCTTCTTGTGCCCGAAAGCAAACAAAATAGGCAGGTTCCCAATTTGGAGCAGCTTGCGTGTAGTCCAGGCCCATGTTTGCTGTGGGGTTGTCGGGGTAGCAGAGCAAATAGACCTGAAGAGATTAATCAAACAAGAGGGCTCAGCAGGGGCGGCCCTTCTGTCCAGCCAGAGAAGTGGGTCCCTCCATAAAGAAGGTTGGGGCTGAGTCTCCAGAAGGGACTTCCACACGTGGACCTCATTCACTCTGTCCACCAGATGGGGCTGAGGAGGATGGATGATAGAATCATTGATGATAGAATCTGTTTTAGAGATTGAATCTACCCCCTTATTTTACTGATAAGCAAACTGCCTTATTGAATGGCTAAGGAAACAGGCCATTTTTTGCTAGGACACCTGTCCAGCCTGGTTGGCAGATAGTCATCAGAGTTCAGAGAGGGTGTACACTGATGGATTTGTTAATCTTCAGGAATTTTCTAACTTCTTCAGGAATGTTTCACGACTTTTTAATTTGCATGTTGCCTCAAGAGACTTGGCCTTTTTAAATCTTGAAGGAGCCATGAGAAAGCTCATTGTTGAAGACCCAGGTGACAATTTGTGGCAACTATGTGCCTGATGGTGTCTCCTTTGTTAAGGCAAGTAGAAAATTTAGAAGAAGCAATAGCCTAATAAATTGTTAGGTGCACCCTTGAGCAACTGTGCCACAGTATTGCATGCTTTTGTCTAGAAAGTTGGCAGTTTCCTTGTGGGTGGCAGTCTTGTTGTCTCCCGAAGGACACAGGGAAAGGGGACTGACGTTATTTTTCTTTGTTTTTTTTTTTCCCATAGAGGTAAACTGAGAGTATCACATCTTCAGACCAGTGTCTTGTTCAAAACAAATTTTGAATGTTATTTATCTATGTATGTCAGCCATCTCAAAAAAAGAAAAAAGAAAAAGAATGACTTATAAGGACAAAAGTACAAGAAATAATATCAATAGTCCTTAGTGTAGAATTTTAAATGCAACTGGGAGGGAAGAACAGGAGGGCCACAATGTAGGGCCTAAGAAAACAATGGTGATTGGTTCCAAACCAAGCCCTGAGCTTCCTAGCAGCAAAAGCAAAGAGAGAAATGGAGCCGTGCAGCAAGCTCTCATTTCCAGGATAAGCGCACACACCAGTGAGGTATCTGTTTCTTTAACAGAAGTTAGTGGCCGTTGCAAAGATCCGCTCTCCTTACAAGGCCCTTGGTGAAAAGCCAGGATTTAGTGCTGATCTGAGGTTGTCTCAAGGCCGTGCTCTGTGGAAGGAGGAGAAAGATGGGCCACAGGTATGTAGTCACATCCTGCTGATCTGCTCTGACATTGTCCTGTACTCCAAAGGGATGCCAAGTGGGAAGGCCTTAGCTGGTAGCTAGGCACATGCCCTGGCAGCCTCTTGATGAAAAAACAAAACAAAAAAAGACACTGAACTCCTTAATTTATCTGTTCAAAAACAGAGAAGTACAGAAAGCAACTGCTTCTAGCCTGAGTGAAACCTGATCCTGATTTCACTAGGTGAACTCCCCAGCCATGACCTTGCTACAGTAAACAGCTCTCTGTGTCCTCTTGTCAATGATGTCCCCAATTTTGATGATCCAGAGCAGGAAATGGCAAACAGAAAGGGAGGACATACAAGGAATTAAGTACTTATAAAATCACTGGGAGGGGCCACAGAGGGGAACCCAGGCTCCATCAGGAAATGACTTTCAGAGACCTACAGAACCAGCCACCAGGAGGCCACCATTGGCTGGATCTGTGAGGTCCAGACCACACTTCCTGGCAGTGACCCAGAGACCATCGCCACACCAGTGGCTGCCTCAACACCCGGAGCACAGGAGAATGGATCCTTAAATGCTGCTTCAGGGAGCCCTAGCATGTCCACAACACTGTGCCACCAAAAGAGCCACCGGGGACCTCACCTTACCACAGCCTGACAATCTAATTGATTGAACCAAATTTATACCCAGCTGAAAGAGAGTCGAAGATAAGGCTTTAGCTTCCCACCTTCTCCAGCTAGAAGAGAATGGAAGAGAGATTGAGCAAGCCACAGCATCCACCACACACCGGCCTTTGGATGGTTGAGTTGTGACAGGACACTACTGGCCAAGGAACGTGTCTTAGCTCCAGTTGCCCATAGCAAAGTACCACAGGCTGCATGACTAAAAGAACAGAAATGTACTTTCTCACAGTTCTGGAGACTGGAAGTCCAGAGTCATGGTCCAGCAGGGTTCAGTTTCTAGAGAAGACTCCTTTCCCAGCATGAAGATGGTTACCTCTTGCTGTTTTTTCAATGTATCCTTTCCTCTGTGCTGCCAGAGAGAGACATGGAGATCTCTCATGAGGCCACTAATCCTATCTTAAGAGTCCCACCCTCAATACTTCTTAGAATGTAATCACTTCCCAAAGGGCCTATCCCCAGATGCCATTGGGTTGGGGGTTAGGGCTCCAACGCATGAGTGTACACATTCAGCCTGTAACAACACCTCATCTCTCTAGCACTGCAGAGATTTCAAGATCACCCCCACCAAAGAACTGTAAGGCTTCCTCTCACCCAGGGGAGACTGTGTAGTCCTTGGATGCACTTGGGAGACGACACAGCCTCTGATGCAAGAGTGTAAAGCCAGTGATGACCCTTTCCTGTGTACCCCACCCCTAAGAAAGCTGCTGGAAAAAGCTAAAACCCTTTTCCAGAAGCATGGATGAGATCCTAGCATTTGAATCTTCCCATGGACTGACTACCTACCAGCCTCCCTCCTCCTAGACCATCTCCTGCTCCATCTTCGGTGTGAGAGAGCGACTCTTCTTCCTCAAAGGGTTTTGTTTGAGTGGTCATCAAGAAGCCAACGTGCTGCTGATCAGAGTCCAGGGCACTAGTGAGATTCGCTGTTTGGAGTTGAGAATTGTCCACATTTACGGGGAGAGAAATGGTTGCTGCAGTTGCATGCACTGAAGCTCTGATTACGATCTTTCCTGTTACCTTTAGTTAATAAACATGACCAAGATGACTTGCCTACTTTGGAACATGAAGATGGTGATAAAAAAGAATTTCTTTGGGAAGGTTCATCTCCCAAATTGCTTCAGGTTTGGGCTCTCATCCCTCCGGAAGTGAAAACTGCAGAGAATAGAATGTGTAGAGTAGCTTGGAGGAGACACAGTATATTCCAGACAAAAAGTAATGAAATGGGAAAAAAAAAAAAAAAAAGAGTCAGATGAATTAACATTTTTATGTGAAACAGAATCGATAAAATTAAATCCATTTTGGAATTCATTAGCTATTCTGTTTTGATATTTGTTTTTTGCAAAGTGCTTAGATGGAGAAAATAGGCAGCTAAACGGTGGGGAGAAATGTAAAAATTAATTGTGTTCTGGAGTCCAAACTGTAGTTTCTTCTGAGAATAGAATGAAGCAAAACAGAGTGAGCTGAACTTGGTACTCAGCAGATGCTGGGCTTTGTGATGTGGTTGGAATGTGGCACTTCTTTAAACTGGCTCTGTTCTGTTGAACTGCCAGAGGAAGGGGATGGCCCAGCAGTGCTCCTGTTTTTAACCCTTTCTGACACCAGGTGCTGAAGTTGCCCAGATGCCAACAGATAACTAAATGAACTGTGCGGTTCCGAACCAAAATTTAATTGAAATAGGAAGTGATGGTATTTAATTTGCAGCTTGTTTGTAGAAATTAATGCAGCCTGGGACACTAAGGGATAAATATGGGATGCTGATTTACCGAGCAATGAAACAGAGCTCTAGGGAATGGAGCTTTTCTTTTTAATAGGATGTTTGAAGGACAATAGTCTGCCAGGTACTGTGTCAAGCCAGTTCTAAGATTGTGACTAACAGGCACATATTTTGTAAAATACTGGTAACGTGTGGCATTGGAGTTTTTCAAAGTTAACTACATGAAATTTTCCACTGAGTAATGTAAACTTTAGAGGTTTCCACTGAGAAGTTCCTCCTTATCCATTACTGTGTTAGGACAACTTTATCAAAGGGGTTCCATTGGTGTGTGGGGCAGGGACTTTCCATTGAGATGCAAATGCACTGGTCTCAATTAAGTACCTTTGTTGTGATGAATTTACACTTGTTCCTTTGCTTTCTTTTACTGAACCAAAAGAAAATAGTAGTAAAGTAGTATTTCTTAGTAGTGACACATCTATAAAAGCAGGAAGGCAATTATTCTACTTAAACTCTAGTTTTGGACACCTCTGAATAGAGGCTAAGTTTTTCTTTTCTGAATAAAGAAGCTTTTACCAATATAGAGAACCATCATTCACTTCCAGGCTGTTCTTTTCAAGAAAAGTCTACTGGTAAAAACTATATTTCCCAGGACCATTTTATTTGAAGCTCATGGCCTCCAAGAGAGAATCACCTCTGAGCTGGGTGAATGTTGTGACGTGATATTGTCTGGTAGCCATTTGCAACAGCTGATATCGAACTTTGGAATGCACTCTTCCTCTTTTCAGCCAGGAAGAGATTAGCCAGTGCTGCTGTCTCTGCAATTTTTCAAGCATTGGCTGAGGATTTAAAATACTGTTGGAAAGCAGTTGGCTCTTTGTCAGGACAATTTATGGGCTATTGGTGAAAGCTAAGAGGCAGATGCTCCTAAAAAGTAAAGGAATGAGAGGCACAGATGAGCTGCCTGGGCTTCATGTTGGAAGCAGGGACTGGGATTAGCTTAGCACTGGCCACCAAAAAAGGTGATGATCACAATTTGGTCATAAAGTGTTTTGGATTTTCTGTCTTCTCCTTTGCTTTTATCATATGTATCTGGAATATCCAGTGAGCTTGAAAAGTTTTAGTGTAACAGAAAGTTTACTCTTCCAGACATCCAGGGAAGGCAGCGGGTACCCAATTTCCTCCTGGAGAGTTTGTCATTGTACGGTTAGAAGAGGCCATTGAGAGGACTTATTTAATCTTATTTAACAGTATGAACCGGTAGCTGTCCTGTCTTTCTCTGTGAGGTGTTATGGAAGAGAACCTCTTTGATGCATAAGAGACAGGCAAAGACGGCAAGCTGATGGGGCTGCAGACAGGGTCAGACTTGGTTCCTGTCTCCTGTTTGGCCCCCAGCCAGCCTGCCAACTCAGGCAGAGGTCTTTTACTCCATCCAGGCCTGCACAGAGGGTCTCTTTCAGCTCACCAATTATGTCACTCCATGTGCAGAGCTGCCAGAAAATCCAGGTAGGTTTGATTTCCCTGCCCAACAATTCATTCTAGATCATAGTTTGGGCTAAGTTGGAAATATTGCTAGATGAGGCTGATTCTAAGATGTAATAAAAGGATAATATATCAGCATTTTTAACTGAAATAGAGTCCCCATACAACTTAACAGAATGCTCCAGTGGAAAGCTGATCAGAAATTGATCTTTTCAGCGTGGTCATTTCATGGATAATTAGACAGTAGATGTACATAATTACTGGCATATTAATTAGGATGGTTGCTTTTGCCATTTCTACATGTTCTAAAGACAGTGTGAAAGCTCTGGCCGGTCTGAGTCTTCTATTTAAAGAAGTAAATTATTTCTCCATGAAAAATGATGCTTAGGAAACCCCAAACTGATAGAAAGTTCCCCAGGGTATAAGTGTAGATGCTTGGCCTTAGCAGTTTCGCGGGAACATGGGCTGCCCATCATGTGAACCTGCGGAGTGGAGCCTGGAGCCTCCTTTTTTTGTACTTCCCAGCATGTAGACCAGGCCACCACGAGAGGTCAATTTGGATACTATGGTCACATTTTAAAAAGAGAACTGTAATTATGACCTCTAATTATATACAGTTATGCCCACTGAGTTAAAGATAATGGCAACTCCTCCTTGGGAGTATAAGTTAATTGCCTGCAGGGGTCAGAAGAGTGTGAACATCTGTCCCCACCCCGACCCCTTTCCTGGCATGTGCCAACTGGCCTCCTGTGCTTTTCCTGCTGTTGAAGCCTCAGGGTTGACACTGGTTAACACATTAGTGTGAAAGGTCAGATTTAACTCTGTTCAAGAGGGAAATAAAACTTTAGTGTAGACAGTCTAGACCTCATCTGTCTGCCCCATCAGCCTCGTCACGACCCATGTCACAGGCCCTGTTTCTATTGACAAAGGCCATATTCTACCTCTAGTACATATTCTACCTCTGATGTTTTCTGCCACTATTTTCCTCTATGAAAACTTTTCTATTACAGAATATCTCAAAGGTACTACAAAAATAGAATCAAGAGCCCCCTAAATTGCCTTCCTCCCACCACCACCACACTGTGGCACGTCTATTTCATGTGTATCGCCCTCAGCCCCACCACCTCTGCCACTCCCCAGTGGTAGGGTTATCATATAACTCCTGCACATGTTGTAGTGTGTTATCTCGAACATTTAGAGATTCTTTGTAACAGCCACAATGTCAATAGCACATCTTTAAATTTTAACAATTATTTAATATTTCATCAGTGTTTACATTTTCCCAATTGCTTATAATTTAAAAAAAAAATTTTTTTTTTAATCGGGAACCAGCCCACGGTTCCATACCCTATAATCACTGATACGTCCCTCGCGGTCTCATCTATAGGTTCTCCTTCTGTATATGTCCCTACGTTGTCCATTTTTTCTTGACTGCTGCTGATGCTACTATTATTTTGGAAGAGATGTGGTGGTTTGGTGTATAGAATTCCCTGTCGTCTCAATTCTGCTGATTTATCTTGTGTTGTCATTTAGCATGTTCCTCTGTCCCCTGAATTTTTAAATAAATCCAGAATTAGAGAAGGGTGGTTTAACTTTGGCACTTAATGTTTGGGGCCAGATAATTCTTGGTTGGGGAGCAGAGGGTGTCTGTCCTGTGCCGTGTAGAACATGCCCCAGCAGCACTCCTGGCCTCTGCCCACTAGATGCCAGTAGCATGCACACGTGGTCACACACTGGTGCTCACACACCAGGCACAGCAAACATCCGTGACTGCAGAATTGCTGAGTGTTCCCAGGAGGACATAGTCCGGCCTAAGAAACGCTGCTGTGGAAGTTTGAGGAGATTCAGATTGAACCCTAGTGATTTTTTTGGTAAGATTTCTTCTAAGTGGAGTATCCCACCAATATCAGGTGGGTGAAACATCCTATCTAGTCATTTCTTTTTTCTTCTTGTCATATTAGCAGCTCTTCATGATCACTGTTAGATAAATTCATTCATGGGGGGCTGCAAAGTGGAGGTGCAGTTTTATCATTCCTCCTTGGCGTGATCTTGAATACATCGTAGAGAAACTTCCCATCCTCCACTGAGTTGCCTGGTGCACTAAGGAAAGGGAGAGCAGCTGTTGACCTCTTCCCTTTAGCAATTTCCGAAAGAATGAGTTGGTTCCCAAGCACTTCCCAAAGATGACCAATGAGTTTTAGCATCCTTTTAAATATCACTGTGAACTTTTGGGTTAAGCATGTTCGATGTGTTTGGATGTAATGCAGTTGTTCTCCTGGTGGGAGCTCAGTTCACCCCATCTTTGGCCAGTGGGGAGGGCTTCAAGGAGATTTGAACCCTAGGGCATGCCCCAGTAGACTCTGAAGGCACCCTCATCGTTGGGTATGACAAAGTACCCTGAGCTCATCTTGTATGGTTTCTGCTCCATATGGGAGTCGACCATTTCTACAAGGAGTCCTTAATTCTTTTAGAAGGAAATGACATTTAGAGATGACAGTCTGTTGCCACCAATAATTTTAATCACATAGTCTTTTGATTTTGTTACACATCTCATGCTCTGCCAAATGAATTCTTGGTACCTTAATAACACGTAACTTCTTTAGATAAACCTATAGACTGCTCAGAAGCACACTACATTTGCATATGTGCTAAGCCTCTCTGGTAACTAGTGTTTTTTTTTACCCTATGAAGTCAGTGTTATAGGCTGGATACAGGATGTGGAAATGTCCTGCCTGAACTAACCCCAAGGAGGCTTTTGTGGTTGAGGCATGGGGTAGGTTCTAGAAGTGACAGAGCCTAGAAGCTGGTCAAAGTTGCACAGGACTGAGTGGAATACCCTTAAAAGTTCATCCCCTGAGGATCAGAAGACTTCCTTGTAAGCTCTCCATCAGGTCCAGGAAGGTGGCCATCTTTGTGCGTTGTAAACCCTGTGTGCCAGCTCAACGGACTTCTTCCTCCTTTCCTTCTGTTCATACACCTGAAGCTCTGGCCTCACTCTGCCAGAGGTGTGGGGCAGCTACCCGTGGCTCTCAGCGCTGCTCCTTTTCTTTACTCTAACCTGCTTTCCAAACTAAGAACTCAGTGGCCAAAGGAATACCTTCTTTTTCCCAGAATGCAAATTAAATAAGCATGTTAGCAAATTCTTCAGAGGAGTGATGTTGTTCCAGAGGGTGAATTCTCACCAGCTTCCCACAGGCCTATAGAGAGGGCTCAGAGTGCCCCTACCCTCAGGTGAGGTCATCCCTTTGTTGAGACTCCATGCACGCACAGAGAGAAGATGCCCCAGGGCAGATGGCAGGTGACAATAAGAAGATCTGCAGGCTGGGGAAGGGGGTGCTGCAGTGGGTGCAGGTTCTCAGGAAGGCTTCCTACACTGTTGGACTGGGCAGCCCCTCGTTCTCTTGCCTGAGCACATGCGGGCTTGGCCAGCAGTCCCTCTGCCCCTGGTCCCCATGATCCTTCCCGTGGTCATAATGGTACCAAATGTCAGGTTCCACATGGGATTTCGGAGCCTTATTTTGAGGAAGCAGTTGGTAGGGTTCTCTGAAGAGTATTGTTTGGGGGCATATGAGGCTCCAAGTCCCATTTTCTAGAACAGTCCATTTTTGTGATCCACATACATGCCACGTCTTTACCCCTCTCTTCCACATCCCGTTCCCACCAACCCCAGATTCACATTCTCTGAAGCAAGAGTCATTTGGGGGCTGCTAGGCTGGTAGCAGTGGGCTCCCTCCTGCCCGCTTGCCTAGCACGGTGGGCCAAATGCCTGTCACCGAGCATCCCAGTGATAAGAGCTCACTGGAGCATGCTCTCTAGGTTTCCTCAGAACATGAGCTGAGAAGACTAATATGCTTAAAAGCAGATCCTCATTGTGAGCCCCCGCCCCCAGGCCCTTACCCTAAAAGTGCAGTAGCCATGTGGCCCTCCAGCCCTGCTGAAGCCTGAGAGGTCCTGGGCAGGCATTGGGCTCAGCACAAGCTTAGTGAAAAAACAGGCCAAAACCCTTTCTAGAAAAATCTTCAAAAGGCAAGAGAAGACGCAGGTGCTGCCTTGGTAGCTTAGCTGTGATGAATTTTTTCCTTCCCGCTTTCTAATTTTCCTTGTCTGGTTTCACTTATATAATATTTGCTGCAGCTTCTTTTTCTCCTGTTGAATGAGGAAATGTAGCTTTCGTGGTAAGAGAGCGAGCCCGGCTGCTCTGGTGAAGTCACCTGGCTCCCGCTCGCCAGGCTGGCCTGCAGAGCACCTCTCCAGGTGTCTTTACCCGTGACACAGCCCTTGTCCACACCATCACGCTTGGTTGATGTTATCTTTTCTTCTGCCTGGGTCTGTTTGTCCAACCCTCTTGGCTTTTCCAAAAACAACATACCCCATATACAAACTGAAAAACCTTTCTTTGGCTCAGCATCTATGGGCCAAATACATGGCATCAACAAAAGGAAGTCAGGTTTGGCCCACGCTTACCTTCTTTCAAGCGCCCAGCCTCCATGCATGGGTGTATTTTATTCCACAGAAAACTCCCTGGTGCTTGTGCTTCTGTTCTGGATGTTTCACCCGCCGTCCTAGTCGATCCAAGTTGCTATAGCAAAATTCCACAAACCAGGTAGCTTATAAACAGCAGAAATTTATTTCTCACAGTTCCAGAGGTTGAAAAAGTCCAAGATCCAGTCTCCAGCAGATTCCATGTCTGGTGGAGGCCCATGTCCCACTTCATAGATGGCACCTTCTTGCTGCATCCTGCCATGGTGGAAGACGCAAAGCAGCTTTCTGGTACCTCTTTTATAAAGATGATAATCTCATCATGAAGACTCCACACTCCCTGAGAGGACCTGGTCACCTCTTCAAGGCCCACCTCCTAACAATTTCATGTTGGTGTTTAGATATCAACACATGATTTGGGGGGACATAGATATTCAGTCCATAGAAACCACATATGCTGTGTAAATGCAAAGAAAGAAATTCTTGTCTCTTCTTCATCTTCTCCTCCTTTTCCCTCTCTTCCTCTCCCCCTTCCTTTTTATTTTTCCCCTCTAAATCAAACATATCCAAAAAAAGAGGGATCCTTCAAAGTAGATCCCTTATAGGCAAAATTCTTCTTCTAGGGATACAGCCTTTCTCAAAAACCCTTGTAGAGCCGGGTGCGGTGGCACACGCCTGTAATCCCAGCAGCTTGGGAGGCTGAGGCAGTAGGATTGTGACTTCAAAGCCAGCCTCAGCAACTTAGCAAGGCCTTAAGTAACTCAGTGAGACCCTGTCTCTAAATAAAATACAGTGTAGGACTGGGGATGTGGCTTAGTGGTTGAGTGCCCCTGAGTTCAATCCCCGATGTCCCCTCTCCCCCACCCAAAAAAAAAACCCTTCTGGAAACTTCTGTGGGGCCTGTCTTCAGAACCCATTTCCCATTTGCTCACCAGAAGATCATCTTGTTGCTTTATGGTTAGGCTAAATCTTAAAACCAAACTGTTCATTCCCAACTTCCTTGCCCATTGGCTTCCTGGGATCTTCCACGTCTGAGATGGAAAAATCTCCTTCAGCATTGGCAGTATGATGGGCTCCTTCTCATTTCTCTTTCAACAGCACAGTGTTGTGCTTAGATCTTGTAGGGTGGAAAACTGAATCCTTTTATTTCCATGATACCTTTATGTATAGCCTTAATCTTGAATCTGTATATTTCCATACTTAACTGTATATAAAATGAACAACTCATGAACAGTTTAATGATAATTTTTGTTTGCAAGAATGGATGGATGGTACCAGCATCTCTTTGTATCCAGTGGAGTATGCGCTGTACAGTGAGAGCTAAATTAATGAGTTACGATCTCCTCACCTATGGCGTAGCCCCTGAGAGAAACAGGACCTTCCAGGAGCCAGAAGTAGACCAGGAAGAGTGAAAATCTAAGTGCTAAATTGAGCCCTGCACAGAGCTCAGTGACCAATAGTTCTGTTGCTAGCATCAGCAGCCCCAAGTTCATTCTAGAAGAATAGTGGAGGGGATGCCAGCAGTGTTTGGCATGGCTCCTTAGGGGTATGCACCACCATCATCCCAAGTGCCTGTAGGGTCTTTAGTGTGGACACAGACTGAAGTGGGGTAAGGATCCCCAAGTCTCTGATGGGAAATGTGCTTTCCTCTATTTGGGTTCTTTTTTGTAACTAAAGCTCGGGTGTCTAAGGGAGAAAGTAAAAGATAGGTTTTCAAAGGACTTGTTTACAACCAGAGGAAGCCTGGTTGTATTGAGGGTGGTTGTAGTTGTCTGTGTGTCTGTTCGTGTGTATGTGGGCACAAAGGCATGGGCATCAGGAAGGAGAGCTGGTTGCATCTGTTTCTTTCCGATATTTCAGTAAGATGACCCAAACAGGATTTAAGCAACCAGATTTCCATAGTGAATTCTTTGGTAATCTTGTGACTTTTCCTCTGGGAGGAGGTGTGACTTGGAGCACCAACGCCTGTGTTCTGAGCTCTGTTCCCTTTACTCACACACCTGCCAGTGTCACTCCAAGATGGATTCTTGGCTCCTAGAAAAAGGCTTTGCACATACACCCAGTTGAAGACAGCTAATGAAGTGCAAGTGGAATTATTCAATTGTCAGTACTCATAGGCGCGGCTGCGCCCTGCAGGGGTCAGGCCACCATGAAAACCTGTCGGTTGCTGGCAACCCCCAGCCCTCTACAGAGGAGGAAGGAGCCTCTGGGCAGGGGACTGGGCAGGCTGATCTTCCAGTAGGTGAGGAGAGGTGGTAGGTGGGGAATGCTGGGCTCTGGAGAAGGCAGGCCAACAGCATGAGGAGGGGGCAGAATGAAAATCCAGGCATTCCCAGGCCTCCAGCTCTCCCTGCCAGTTATTTGCCAGCCATCTGGTGATCTGATTGTCCCTCTGGGGACACTGTCTCCAGTGTCCTTCTGGTTCTAACTCTGGCTTCTGGACATGGCACTTGCTTCCTCCCTGACGCAAGAGTGGCCAGGTTCTGAGGATCTCGGGGCTTTTCTTGTTCCAGCCCTAGGGGAAGCTATTATGCATTCAGGGCTGGTATCTGTCCCCTCCTGGGTGATAAGCTCTGGCTATATCACTAGTTGAAGAAAGCAGGAGGTTTTAAAGAATTCCAGAGCCTAGAGGGCTTCAGCATGTCCCCTCCTTTTCTCTCTCTGCTTCATCCCCAGATGCCCCCTCTGTTCGTGGCTATCAGTTACAGCATCCCTGGAGAGGGGTGGCCCAGGAAGTAAAAATCAAAGAATGCAGTGAATAGAGATTTACAACTGGGTAAGCTGCAGAGGGGAAGGAACTTCTGAGGTCTATAAGTCTCTCTCCTATAAGAAGTTAAAAAATTATTTTAAAAAAAAACCACCAAAGATATAAGCATAACGCAGCATATCAGATAAACCAACCATAACTAAACCAAAGAATCTTGCCTCTAAAATAAAAGTATTGTCCCATGACTTTTTAAAGTTATTGTTATTGTTATTGTTATTTTAAAGTTATTGTCATAACTTTTTCTGGGTCACCTGTCACCTTTGCCCTGGACTTCAAGTTCTAAAAGTTTAGTTTTAACCTATGTGGTTTCTTTAAGTTGACTCCCAGGTAGCTTCTAAAAAGACTTCCATCAACTAGTCAAAGGTGGTAAAGGGATAGGCAGTCACCATTAGGAAAATTAGAGTAGCAGGTTTAAGGGATGCTGGGGTGATTGCCTTCAGCAAAGGGCCGGAGGCGAGGTTTCCACTTGCTTTGAAAACAGCAGTTCAGCCGGGCGCGGTGGCTCAAGCCTGTAATCCCAGCATTTAGGGAGGCTGAGACAGGAGAATCGCCAGTTCAAAGCCAGCCTCAGCAACGGTGAGGGACTAAGCAACTCAGTGAGACCCTGTCTCTACATAAAACACAAAATAGGGCTGGGGACGTGGCTCAGTGGTCGAGTGCCCCTGAGTTCAATCCCCAGTACCAAAAAAAAAAGAAAAGAAAACAGCAGTTCAGAAAAATGAGCGTATAACATGGACCTCACTTCAGAAATGAAGAATTAGAATCAAAGGATCCGGAAGACATCAGAGTTAAAGCACTTCTTGTAGGAAGAAAATGGAAGCATGGGGGCACCTGGGTGGGGAATGTCACTGTGCCCTCATGCTGTTCCAGCTGAGAAGCAATGGCAATAGTGACGAGCGTCACAGAGGCCCAGGAAAAGCCCTCAGCTACCACCCTCTTGCCATGGGGCTCATCCGAGACCTCCAGAGACCACAGACCTGGGCATCTGACTCGCAGCCGGGATGCTCTGAGTTCTGCACTCCCTTCCAGCATCTCTTTCCCAGAACCTCTTTCTTCAGGAAATGGCGTGAGGGGTAATAAATGGGCCATTAATGCAAGTTAGAAAGACGCCCTTGGTTAGGAGCTGGAATGTATTCCTGATATGCAGAGTCGATGGTGACTCTCCTCCTCAGGCCCAGTAAAACCCTCAGAGCCCACTAGTCACTGCTGTTAAGCTGGGAGAAACAAAAGACGTGTGAACGGGAGCCTGATGGCCCCTAAGAGGCTGCACGTGTGGGTGATCATCCTCCCTCACCCAGCTTGACGTACATTATCTTTCCGGTCCAACAATCAGCTGTTGGTTCCCATGCACTTGATGGTTGGTTTTCACTCTCCTGGTGCCTTCAGAGCAACAAGAGTTCCAGATATCCTTTTGACTCTTTTTTATTGAGCAAACAGGCCATTTTTGGTATTCTTTATATCCAGTTCCCATCATGAAGTGGATGTTTAAAGTCACAACTTGGCATCTGTTTGTGTGTGTCTTTTATTCCCTAAAACCCTGGCCATCCTGAAGCTTGTCTGCTGGGCTCCACGGTGTCACTTTCTCTCTGTCTCGCTGTGACGAGAACCTGTCAGAGGTTTGCATGTGTGCGGTGAACCCCACCTCGCGTCTCCCACTCCATCTCCGCTGCTCCTCGCATCCCGCAACTTCTTTCTTTATAACCTTCAGCCATAAAGGAAGTAGACGGCGCAGTAGTGGCCAATGACATCACTAGAGCTCACAGCACCTCCCCATTCTGCTTCCTGCAAGATCCAAGCAGCTGTTCGAGATGTCTTAATCCGTTGCAGCAAAAGCCAAAGGGTATGACTCCTTAGTGGTTTCAGAGCTGCAGGTGTAGATAGTCTATCTTCACCTGCACTTAGAGATCTTGCAAAAAAGAAGAGTGAAACTTAAGACATCGACAAGATCAATGTTATGTCTGTTTGCTTTTGATGCATTCTATTCAAGACAGTGGTTCCAAAAGCTGTTTTTGCTACCGTAGCACATGGATATGTGCGTGTAGCTTGGGGCTTATCGTCCTTAGCGCTGCTCACCTTCTGGACTGGATAATTCTTGGTGGTACAGACTGTCCTGCACCCTGTAGAATGCTTGGCATCATCTCTGGCCTCTCTACCCATGAGATGCTAGGGGTGCACTTCCCCTGCCACCTAGTCATGACAACCAAAAATGTTTCCAGACATTGCTGTATGTCCTTGGGAGGGAGTGCGCAATTGCCCCCGGTTGAGAAACAGTGGCTTAGTATGAGCATGTAACCTGGACCTCACTTCAGAAATGAAGAATTAGAATCAAAGGACCCGGAAGACATCAGAGTTAAAGAACTTCTTGTAGGGAGAAAATGGAAGCATGATAAATGAAACCAAGTGGGTGTACGCAGGTCCCCAGGAAATGTGCAGCTTGCTTTGTTTCTCATTGGTTTCTTGTCCCCTTGGCTCTATTGCATAAAAGTTAGTCATATTTTTTCTCAATTTTTAAGCAAATACTTTCAGACATGTCCTTCTCATGCATAATTGTAGAAAATGGAGAAGATGTTTCAAAGCAAAGAGATCTAGTGAAATGATAGAACAAAAAGGATTTCAGGGGCACACTTGTCTTCCTCGGTGGATTTCTTTGGATGGTATTCACAGACCCTCGATTTGCTCCTATTAAAGGTGGTTCTTCACCTTTCCCAGGTATCAGAATTCCCTGAACAATTTTTTTTTGAAACGCTCAGTGTCCCCTCGGGTTGACCTTACACCCTGAGGTCATCAGACACATCTCTCCCAGCTTAGTGCTGAGCTTCGTATAGTTAGATTCAGCTGAGCAGAGATTGAATGAGCCACCATTCATTTATTCAGTAGCTATTTATGTGCACCCCATTAGGTTCCAAACACTGGGCTAGGTGCTGGGGCTACACGTAGGCAAGGAGGAGCCGGCCTGGCACAGCTCACTTTCTAGGGGAGAACGTGGGAGAGAATACGAGCATCTTAGTATGTGCACATGATTTGTGTACCTGTGTTCTTATATCTGAAAATTTCCGTCTGAGTGTGTGTCATCGTTTAGTTATTTTGTTTCTTAAATCATTATTCAGTTATGTAATGACCTTTTATCATCCTGGCAAACACTTCCTGTGTAAAGGGGGACAGAGAGAGAAAGAAACACATTAGCCCTATAGAAAACTAAATGATTTCTAAGAAGTAATGGCTACCATTCCTGGATGATATACGGGGAATGTTCTGTCATCGTTTTGTTGAGTTGGTCAACTCATAGATGCCAAGGACGCTGCTCACATTTTTTGCGGCAGATCTGTGAGAATTAAATCAGGCACTTCCTGCTGACTTTCATATTCTTAGTTTGTTAAAATACATGACCTCCATGAGTCACTTCTCTCGGGTACAGAATCCCAGAGGAAGGGGAGTGAATGCAGACAGAAATCACACCAGGAACCCACAAAATACCTGTGCCAACCTGGATGGGTTGCTCTGAAGTGGATCTACAGATGCCAGTCATGACGGGCCTCAGCTTTCCAGTGATAGTAGTATATTCTCCCAACCTTACTAAGAGTGTTAGCTGCCTCCAGAGGCTTTGTAGCAGATGTCCCATTTGGTAGGTGCCCCTTGGGAGTCCGTAGTCCTGGCAGCCACAAATGAGAAAGGGAAGAAGTCAAGGAACATTAAATGCAGAGTCAGGAAGAGTATGGAAAGAAATGAAAAACCCAATCTGGCCCCTCTCAAGTCTGTCGCCGTTTTAAAAGGAGTGAACTCAGGCCCAGCAAAATGAAAGTCAGATATTAATTAGCAGATGTGAAACTTGAACCCCCAAATCCGCCTGAGTAGGCTAGTGTTTTTCTCATCCCATGCACAGAGGAGAAGCCTCGTCCTTTCCCAGAAAGAACAATCTCCATACGTTTGGAAGATGAGGCTGACTATTTTTCTTAATTCAAATAACTGAATCATTGATTCTGGAAAGTTTGTGACCTGCTGCCCCCACTGTGGCATATTATCGTTGTGTGTGTGCATTCAAGAGCAGAGGATTTGGAAGCATCTTTAAGGGGTAGGACTGTTTTTCAGTCTGGTACTCCAGGGAAAAAGCAATACAATAAGACAACTGCATTAAAGATGAAAATTGAAATGGGCCACTGGGAACCAGTCCAGAGGAGAAGGAGCATTGTCACTGAAGCCTGAGCAGAGGAATTTTTTAATACAGGATTTGAGATTGGCTCCGTGTTGATGATGGTCACAAATCTTTCAAGCACCCATGACAGCGTGCTGCCTGTTACACTAAATTAACACGTAGTAAATGACTTGGGTTCCTCGACTAGGATGCCAAGTTGGCTACCGATGGGAGGAGTCACCTGTCCAAAAGGAAAGGGGTGATGCTTCCTCATTCTCCTGCACCCCACTCTGACTCCCCGGAATACAACACAGAGGACACTCCTGCCAAGTCGATCTTCATTCCCAGAGTTCCTGCACAAAATACCATCCCCCCCTCCTTTTCTGATCTCAAAGCAGATTGAACCATCTGGAGGCGTGGCTGGTGGACCGCCCTTTAAGCCCAGGGACACTCCTTCAGTCCAGGGCTGTCCTCCCCTCGATGGATGAGTCCTTCAGAATCAGCCACACTTGTGAGACAGAAGCATCCTCCATCCCCAAACAGCTTTTCTGTCCCCCAAAATGCCACAAACCAAAAAGCTGCAAAACAAGTGTCCTCTGTTAAAAGCATCCTACTAAAAAGAGGGGCTTGTATCAGAATGTACCTCTGCTACCAAGAGAAAAACCTTCCCTAGGCTCTCCCGATCAGAGAGGTTTTTAGGAAGACCCAGAGTGTGCTCTTGAAAATAGCTTATGACCCAAGGTGGGCAATGGGGCTGAGCCCCAGAGAGAGAGGCAAGCAGCAGAGGGCAGAGGAGTGAGTGACGGGGGCCATTCACGGGAGGAGCTGAAAGAAGCAGCTAGAAGGACTTGGTGGAGGCTGGTCTTCAGGGGCCCCAGGTCTGTGGGAGGAGCCGTGTGCTGGGCCCAGGTTCTACTGTCAGCTCAAATGTTTGTTTCTGCCTTTTGGGAAATCTACCATCTAAAGAAAAGAGAATCTCCACACAAATAGCAATGTATGTTTTTATCCGCAAAGCACCACCCTAAAAAACTTAAGATAATTATACTAATATGAGGTTTGCCAAATTTGTTATTAAATGGAAAATATATATATATTTTTGTACTAGGAATTGAACCCAGAGACACTTTACCACTGAGCTGCATCCTCAGTACTCCTCCTCTCCCTTTGAGATAGGGTCTCACTAAATTAAGAGATTCTGCCTTGGTCTCACTCAACCAAGTTCTCACTTGGTTGCTAAGGCTGGCTTCAAACTTGTGATCCTTCTGCCTCAGCCTCCCAAGTCATAGGGATTATGGGCGTGTGCGTGCCGCTGTGCTGGGCTTAAGTGAAAATGATTTTAAAGAAATTTCAGAAAACTATTTTCCATCTACAGTAGTTCCCCCTTAATCTCAAGGGATCTGTGACCCCAAATGGATGCCTACAACCACAGATGTACTGGCTCTTGTATGTGCTGATATTTTTCCCTAAACATATGTATGACAAATTTTAGTTTATAAGTTAATTACTGTAAAAGATTAACAACAATTGCTAAAAACAAAATGGAATAATTATAACAATGTGCTATAATAAAAGACATGAATTATTTACTTCTGGGATTGTCCATTCAGGAATTTCAAATGATGGGAAACTAAAAGCTTAGCACAACCATAGCTAAGGGGGAGCTATTGTAAACCTGTTTTCTAAAATATAGTTTTGTGTGCCTGAGTGTAAATATATGTGTGTTGGTATTCCACTGAATATACAGAAATGCTTATTTTTGCATAGACAACTTTTGGATATATATAAAAGAAAATACAAGTCCAGAAGTGGGTCCATGGAGAAGGCATTTATTTCTCAAATAATATCCACCTGGAATATATTTTTTTATGTTTAATATGCATTACTTTCATAATCGTTAAAAGGGGGAGGAGAAATTTAGGCCTTTTAATAATATATAAGAGTAAGCATTGTAGCGACTCTTCTCTTTGGGTAGGAGAGAAGGGAGATTGTCCACTATGAGGACTACAGCACACAGAGGACGTCAGGGAGGATGTACAAGGGTACAGGTGTGTCACACCAGGAGCCAAAGAAAGGCCTCCTGGTATTGACCTGAACAAATCTAGGAGATCGGTGCTTAGCGTACTGGATGAGGAAAGAGGTTTTTGATTACTTTCATTGTCATTTATCTGTAAATGTGGATATTGAACCCAGATGATATTATATTAAGTACACTAACAAATGAAAACAAAAGATGCAACTTAGCAAAAAAATCTTTGCAATCTTGAGGTAGGCTATGATTCCTTAGTGAAGACACAAAGACATTAGGCTAAAATTGGTAAATTGAACTTCATAAGAATTAAAGGTTTCTGCTTACTGAAATGTACTTTCAAGAAACTGGATAAGCCATGAATAAATATTGATATATATCACATTATATATATATATTCAGCATATTTAAAGAAATCTTATGGCTAAATATTAAACTGAACAACCTTGTTTAAAAAACTAATGTAAGACTTGAGCCAACTTGAGCCAACTTTTCCTGTAAGAAGATACACAGATGACCGCTAAGCACATAAAGAGATGCTCAACATAACTTGTTTTTAGGGAAGTACAAATTAAAACCACAGTTAATTCTACTGTCCATTCACTGTAGATGGTGAAAATTTTTAAAGATAGACAATTCCAAGTGTTAGCAAAATTATGGAACAACTATAACCTCTTATCTCACACACCTTAGGAGAATGGTGTTAGCAATTCCTTGTAAACACAGTCTTATAACAGTTACTCAAGAAAAATGGAAATATGTCCTGGAAGCCCAGTACAAAAGTTCATAGCAGCTTTTTAAAATAATATCTACACCTGGAAACAAGTCAAATGTCAATCTACAAGTGACTGGATAAACCAACCCTGCTATGTCCATTCAGTGGAATACTACTCAATGATAATTGTAAGAAATGAACTACTGACATCACATCATGGGCAAGTAACAGAACAAAGTAGTAGTTTGCCTAGGGCAGGGATAGGTGTGTTTGTAGTAGGGTACCAGGAAACTTTTGGGGATGATGGAAATGTGTCTCTGTTGCACTCTTCATTGTGATGATGGTATAAAATTTGTCAGAATTCATTAACTGTACACTTGAAATGGGTGTATTTTATTAAGGTAAATCATCACTCAATAAAACTGATTTTTCAAAAAATAATGGCACTCACTGTATCCTCCTGGGCAAGAGCTGGCACTGCAGGGTGGGCATGCATGATCACATACCACATGTGTGTCTTGTTTACTAGTTTGCTTGCCAAGATGTCAGAGGGGAGAATCCCAAACTCTGCCCTCCATTCCATTCTCTGCCTCAGGCTTCTTAGGACTTGGGTCTTACAGAGTAGAAGGCGGGGCTGTAGGGATGCACCATGAATGAGGTCATGAGAAGACTGTGTGTTCCACTTACTACCCAAAGTGCCTGGAGGCTGACCTGAGTATCATGGTGGCATCAGCTTTGTTCTCTGTGGAGCCATGGAGCATGGCGTATCTGGTTAGAGGGAAGGATGGGGCTTATCGGCAGCCTGCGCTTGTTTACTTTGTGTGTGTATTTGGCTTGGCTTGGGTAGTGCAGGCGACCTGGATGGCTGTTGTGAGTCTGACAGCCTCCCCAAGCTTCAGTTCTCCTGAGATCCTCTGAGTGTTGATGGAACTCTTCCTTAAAGATTCTTTCTTTCATCATAACTTCTGTTAATCTGTGGCTCTCAGACTTCCTCCCGTGGTCCCGTGTGTTTCTAAAGAATCCAGAGCTTTCATTTGTTAGCAAAATAAATAGGAAAGGCTCCTGACATCTCAATGCATTTCCTCTTAGCGGGGAGGTGGGACCATCTAGTCAGGCCATTCACAGGTCACCTGTCGCATTGGAATTCTCAGAGATGGCATAGAACCATTGTTTGGTGAGAAGCAACAGCTTGTTTTCTTGGCTCCTTTGTGAAAGGAGGAAGAAGTCTCAGCTTGTCCCTCATAGCTCAGGGGTGCCAGCAACACTACTAAGAGTGTAGACCTGCTTCCCGACAGCAGGACCTGTGGGCAGATCTGGAGGGAGCGTGACGGCGGGACCCCTGGGAACAGTGAGCAGAACTTTGAGCTTTTCAGTCAATCATTCCATGTATGTATGTGCATGTACATATATGTATGCATGAGGGGTGGTATTTTTTTAGTAGGGAGGGACGACTGTTTTAGGAATTTCACCTCAGGAGTTGCCAAATAAGTTAATTTACCTGTTTCTCATACAATGTACTTATTAAAATGAACTTTTATTCCATCATGGTGTGTAACTAACAGGCGTTCTGCAGGCAAAGTTAAAAAAAAAAAAAAAGGCCTGCAGAGTAAAGTTCCTTTACTGCTTTTTGAGACATTGTCTTCAGAAACCAGCGTCATCCCTATTATTAATCGCTCGTGGGCTTTATACTGCATCGCATTACTCCCTTGGAATTAAACCGCACATATAAAGTATGAAAAATGTACTTTTTAAAACAGTAAAAAAAAAAAAAAAAAGTAATTTTCTCACATAATACCCAAAATGAAGTGCCATGGAGCCATTAGTAGTAAATTGAATTTTTTGGTATGTAATTTGTACAAAAACTGACAAGCACGAGCCCCCCGTCTCCCCCATCATTAGTCACCAGGTTTAGCGGACATGGAGGCGGTAATCTGCAAGGGCAGGCATTTTGATGTCAGCTTCAATTGCACACTTCATTTATTTGGACAGGGCACAGGCGGCAGCTTCTGTCACGGGGCATCACTGCACTATTAGCGAATTTCGCCCCAGGGCAGCTGGGACGCTGTGCTGGGGCAGATGTTCTTTTCAGCCTATTCAGTGACCATTCTTGGGGTTGTTTACTGTTGCCATGGTGACCTTCATTTCCATAGCAGCAGCGCTGCTGTTTCTCAGAGGAAAATGAATTTAGTTATAAAAGGATAATATTTTTCTCTGTCTCTGTATAACCTGCCATCTGTCAACTGGTGGATCAGTAAGGATTCAGAAACCTATTAAGAATTATAGCAGTGAAGTGATGAGTGGTTTTTGTTTTTGTTTTTGTTTTTTTGGCCCATATTAAAAGCAGTAATAGATGTAAAAGCAAGCACCGTGCCCTCAACATCAGAACTTTACATTTTTCTTTATATTTTAAGTGCTTTTTTTTTTTAATGCCTCCACCACCACTGCACACACACACATAACCTCGTAAATTGTCATTTGCATTCTGCTGACAAGTGGAAATGACCAAATGTCTTGTTTGTATCTCAGTCGGTGCAGGTGTATTTAGTGCTTTTTCTTGATGCTGTGAGCTTTGCTCAGTTCATAAGGATTCCTGTGGCTGAACTTGCCATTGTCACTGACTCTCCTACTCCTCCACCGCAGAGTAAAGGCTGAGGGAAAGCGTAGATCAGCAACTTAGAGGAACAGAGTGCAAATGACGACATTAGCAAAATGAGAAGAGACTGTTCTCATCTGATTAGGGGGAAAAATCTACCAACATGCTCCTTAAATTTCCTCCTAGAATACATTTTCTTCCTCTCAAATCCAAATGGTAAGAAAGTCACCTTTGGGATAGCTCATCTAGTTCCCCGATTTCTTTTTTTCTCTGTTGCATTCATAAACTGTAACTTGCAGGGGTAAAAACACACACACACACACACCAGCCCCGTTGTAAATAATGTTGTTTATTGGTTGATTTTTCCAGATCCTGACATTGATGCTGCCAGTGCCATGATGCTTTTGAATACTCCCCCTGAGATACAAGCAGGTTGTGAGTAGATATTTCTATAGCCTTCAGCACCATAGCTTCTGAACTTATCCTTCTCATTTATATACCAGGCCATAGGAAGAACTAAAGCTGAAGCAAACCTTCCATTGTAGCATCAGTTTACAAACTATAGAAGTGCATGATTACATGCATAAACATACAGACATGCAGCTACCAACATGTGTGAACCAATGCACACATGAGAAAGTTTTGATATAATTTCAGGGCTTACAACATGGGAAAAGAGAAACAGGCCACATTATGAGTCCCAGTGGAGAGACCTTCCTTTCTCCTACAGGAATTGTTCCTATGAGTTTGTAGGACATGCTCCATGAGGCCAGCTTAACCATGTTAATGCTCAGCAATACTCATTTTTCAATATTCCTTTCAGGGACCTCATTAATGCCAGGCTGCCATTTTGAAAAGTCTGGCCTGTCCAGTCTTGGACTAACCTTTAAAATGGGGCCATGATACCTACTTGATTTAGTTAAGCAGGGCTCCTGTCTTCACCTTCTGTTGGCCATTGAGCAGTGTCAAGTTGGAGGCAACTCTTTTCTTTACTTGGACTTCCCTTCTACCTACCACCCAATGTTTATTCATATCTTTTGGAGCTAGACTACTGAGTTTTGGAAGTCTCCTTCCATGAAAAATGATCTTAAGATATCTGTCCCTTCCTCCTCCAGACTTGGGACTTGTGCCTACATCCCACACCCAGTAGACAGATCTGGTCACTAGGATGTACCCAGCTCGTCATCAGGACCTGTCTCATTCCTGGGGCTGGGACTTCTACCTTATGAGGGCCTCGTGGCCTCCTGAGCAATGGGAATGCTCCACTCTTAGAGGACAGTGTTGTCCTCAGGAATGCATCCATCCCCAAGCCCTTAGCAGGTGTCATCATGGACCAATGCAGGGATCCAAACCATCTTTCATAGCTCTCCACTTCTCCCAGCCTTCCTGGCAGCTTTAGGAGATCAGACTCTGTTCTTCTTTGTTCGTTTTTAAAGACCCAAGAGATGCAGCCAGGCATTCTCAGAGAGACCAGGTCTTCTGCCTGGGGTGACCTTTTCCTGCTCCTAATGGGGCAGAATTCTCTTCCTTGCTGCATCCAACTGCCAGCATTGTTGTCCCTCTGGCCAGGAGACATCACTTCTAAGCAGATGTGTAACTGATGTACTTCAGCAGTTAACCTGGAACATGGCTTTTTAAATGATGTTTTATGTTTCAGAGAAATAATATACTTAAAATCCTCCATTCTCAGATGGCATCGTATAAAAAGTACAGCCCAGATTGTAATCAGGTTACAAAGGCTGAAATGGTTTCTAAAATCAAGTTGCATAACCCGTCCTAGTGGAAACACTGATGTCATCAGAACCAGTGTGAGATTCAGGCCCCTTCGCCTAGCACCCAGCCACTGTTACAAAATGATTGTTACTTTAAAAATCAACACTTCTGGTGCACTGCTTTCTCAGAGCAAGAGGTACGGTGGAGATTCTGGAAAAGGCAGTGGGGTTGAGGGAACATTCGCAGATCCTCAGCATCTTCTGTGCAAGGCCGGTGTTACTGGGTTCGTGACTACAGGTGGGAAAGGAAAGGAGTGTCCTGATTACCTGAGGGGTTGAGTGTTGTCTTGGCTAAGTGGCCATCTCTCCTCCACCTCCCAGTAACCCTCCAACTACATGGTTCTCTTTCCAAGATATCCATAGTCCTATTTGTGTTGGAATGCTGAACTTGATTTTTAAAGGCTTAGCATTCCTGTTTTGAAGATGTAGGTGCGTGCTTAGAAATTTTCGTAGAAAGCTTTGGCTATGATCACTGTGTGGGACGTCCATCCACAGCCTTTAGGAAGGCCCAGGCCAAGTGGGGGCTTCGAGACCCTGGAAAGGAAGAACCAGGGTACCTGCAAAGGTCATAGCATGAGACATTCTGCAGAAGCTGCTCAGAAGTAAACATGAAGACTGGGGAGAGGTAGAGACACCATCCTTGTATTCACCTTCCCACCTGACCTTTAGGAGGTCAAGAGCAAGCGTGAGTGATGGGCAGATGGATAGTGAGGCCCTTAGAGATAGAAGCTATTGCTCTGTAAGAAGAAACACAAGAAAGCCAGGTGGCCTCTCCTCAACCTCTCCTAGGCACAGCCAGAGGTGACTGTCTTCAGCAGCTGACCACAGCTTTTAGCCGGCTCTTCTCACCCACGCCCACCCCACCTCCCCTCTCCTTTGCTGCCTTATATATCTTGCCTAATGTTTGGGGCAGTACTTTACCTCCTTAAGGAGAAGCGTGAGAGAGCTAGAACCATAAAGCCACCATTCCCTGCCCTGCCAGTGTTGTCCCAGGCCCAGAAAAAAGGAGCCTGGGCAAAATGTGTAAAGGCAGTAGCCAGCGATGGGGGCCTGTGCAGGTGGCCTTCAGAGAGGCTTTCCCAGGCACTGCTGCCACTGCCCAGGAGTGGAGAGCATGGCTCTTGGAGTTCCCCATGTTCCCTGGCCGCCTGGAGCCTGCCTGGATTCCCCCGGGGCTGCTGCATGGCAGGACTCTGTTTATAGAGCCTCCTGATGCAGTTCTATTTATAGACCCCATTTTCACCTCTCAGGCTGCTCGAGGCCCCTGTCTGAGTGGGACCTACCCACGTGGTCTCTCTGCCGCTGTTCCCTCCCAGCTGTTAGAGGCCAGCCTGGGTAGCTTGGAAGGTCTTTCCTTTGTCATCACCCTTTGTAGCCACTCCACTTCAGGTCACCAGATGGCAGCCACTTAGATCTTTCCCTCTCCTCCTTCGCCAGCTCGGGGCTGGCGGATTGGCCACTATCCAGCGTCTGAGGCTGAGTAGGCCATACAAAGGAAGCCACTCAGGAAGCTGGTGAGAACCCTAGTCTGCAAGCTTCTTCTCTCCCGGGGATCCAAACGGCCCAGGGGAGCCCCACGTACCCTGCACTGCTAGGGCTGAAGTCCCAGAGGGCCCTGCTACCTCTCATTTCACTCTGATGCTTCCCTTTCAATAAGGCAGCAGAGTGTCACTAATAAAAACCTCAACTCCCACATTTCGTCCCCCTGGCAGCACCCGCGGTGCGTGTGACATTAGCTTTTTCAGACTTTGCCAGTCTGTAAGGAGAGCCCTTGAGTCCCACATGCTCCCTGGGAGGCTACTTCCAGCAGTCAATGCAGGGTATGGATGGTTCATTATCCTCTGAGCTCTGGATTATTCTTTGAGTCAAATCCACCCACCTACCCCACCTGCCCCCCAGAAGTGACCATGTAGACCAGTTTCAGCTTCTGGCATCTCCTTAAGCACCTGCTTGTAGCTCTTCTGTGACAAACCCTGTGAGTCATCTCGAACCCTGTGGAGGAATTGTTATTAAGTAGGAGAAGCCAGATCACCATTACTCATCTCCAAAGACTTATATAATCCCTGGTTGGAATGTTCCCAGAGACAAACTGTAGATAATAAACAAAACAATGAAATGACCCAAGAGGGAGGGGGAGGCAGTGTTCTGCACCCCTCCCGGCACTGGGGTGCAGCACAAGAAAAGCAACCAGGAGACAGACTGTGTCCTGCCATGCCAGCTCCCGCTCCCCAGGCTGCTCCCAAGCCGGCAGGTAGGAAGGGCGCCTTTAGGAAAGGGACAGATTATAGGAGTTACCTGCTGCTCAGCATATGGCCTCTGCCAGAGCTATCCAGGGCTGCTCTCCAAAGGCAGCGGTAGGAGCTCCCAGGTTAATTTTAGAAGTTGTGAAAAACGAAGGAAGCGCCACATGGAGAGGGAAGTGCTGGGGGTGACGTTGTGTGCAGGGAAGTTTGTCCTGTGCCTCAGACTATTTTTAAGATCCCCAAGATTGCATTATCACATTGGATCATTACGTCTGCAATGAGCGGTACTGCTTGGTTTGGCTGTTTTTATGTGTGAGCGTTGCTTTCTTGCTAAAGTCAGAACATTCAGAGTCACTCAGAGAATGGTTGGCCAGTGGGTACTGGGGACACTAGAGTCCTAAAGTCCTAGGCACCTTATCACAGCATCCTGAGGGCCCTGAACCTATCTAACTTGCCTATAAGCGATACATATTGAAGCCGTCTACGAGAAGCCTGGGCTACTTCTAGTGAGATATCCGTCAGCCAGAAGCTGATTTCAAATGTGCAATTTCTTAAGTCTTTGACCTAGCTGGAGTTTGGCAGCATCTCACTACAATGGGTAGGGTGGAGTGGCTGAAAAGGTGGTGGTGGCCTTGAGGTATCCTGATATGCTTTGAGGAAAATAGTGAAAGGAAGAGAACGAGAGCAGGTGCTGGTAGACCAAGGGCTGAGAATGGACTCAGGTTCCTGCTGAGTCCCCTCATCAGCAAGTCTCAGGATGCCTTCCTCAGGCAGAGCCATTTTGACTGCTGTGGTGCGTTTTTCAGAAGCCACGTTCTTGACACTTGGGGATGGGAACAGAAAGGAGGAGAAAGGGGTGGAGGGGGGACAGTTAAGTGTCACAGCTGGCTTCTGGCAGTCAGTGAGCAAATACAGACTCTTCCGCCATCTCAACATGGAGAGTACTGCCAAGGAGGGGACAAGAAATGCCAGGACTGGCAGAGGCAGCGTGCCACCACAGCTCATCTGGAAACAAGTCCCGGGATCCGGAGGATGAGCCAGTTCACGTGCCAAAAGTCTTGTGGGGCTCAGGAAATAGCTCAGGGATGCTCCTCCCATGAGATTCCTTGGGAAGTACATGCAGTTCATTAATTGGGAAGATATATTAAAGGGTGAATGCATAGTTAGAGCTAACCACAAAGAACATATTAGATGGAGAGACGTTCCCCGTGGACGTCCTGCCACCCTTGTAGAGGATTAATAAGAGGTCGCTGGAGAGGTGATGTGGGAAGGTGGAAGGATGGTGGTGGTGATGTCTGTGAGCATGTACAGGCTACCCAGTCGAGCAGTTTACCCAGCTTACTTGATTTAATCTTCAGAACAATCTTACAAGGTGTTTATGTCTGCTTTACGGGTGAGGACATGGAGGCACAGAACGGTTAAGGTGTGAGCCCCAAGCCACAGAGCTGATGGTGCGGTGGTCTTTGAACCAAGGCTGGGCTGCTCAGAGCCCTTCCTTCTAGCCATTCCATTATACCTCTTCCACCCCCAGAAGGTGTCCACGAGACAGGGAGCATCCGACACACCTCATCTCCAGTAGGTGCTGGGTGGGGACTAGCTTCCTTCCCACTCCTGCCTGCTGGGGTGCTCCTGGCGGATAAAGGTTCTGGGCATTTAGGCAGAGGACCGTGCATGGAGCGTTGTCCTTGGAGCTACTTTTCTTCTTCAATTGGCCATGCCAGAATGAAGAAGCATGTGTTTTCTGTGATTTTCGGTTGCTATCTTCCTGTTCCAGGGTTCCCTGGTCTTTTCCAATTTTTGGTGTTTGGGGTGTCTGCACTGCAGGGGTGGTTCTGACCTAATACAAACCGGGGCAACAGAAGCATCACAAGAATGGTTGTTGCTCTTCTGGCTGCTCTGTTACCAGGAAGACAGCGGGGCCCTTGCACCTTGGTCTGGCTTTTGTCTCATTCCACTCTCGTGGGTTTTCAGCTCCCCTGCAATGGAGAAGGCAGGACCTCAGGATCCCTCTGAGGATGGTGATGGTGTTAGCGATGATGATGGTGTCATGGTAGCTAACGTGCATTTTCTAAACACGAGTGCCATTATTAACTCAGTTCAGCCTCCCAGTACCCTGGAAGGTAAATATCATCTTTTTGTCTCCCTGATTACTTCAAGAGTCGATGTAGCTTTCTCAAAGGACCACAACAGTAATTGATAGAGATGGGACGCAGACATTTCTAGGTCTTTGTATGCACTGCTTCTTTGTCTTGGAATTTCAATGTAGAGGGCGCTTCCAACAGAAGGTCTTCTCAAATACCCCTTAGTTTGGGTTAGGTATCTCCAGCCCCTCTGTTCTAGGACCTACCGTACTGTGTTTTCATTGTCTCTTTAATTTTGTCTCCCGCTTAACTGGAGTTACCCTATGTCCTAACACACAGGAAGATAACTTAATAAACATTTTAACTAATTGACACAATCTGTATATGGGACTATAATCATTTTTACTAACAAGGGTTACCATCCATGATACAGATTTTTCAATATTCAAGTTATTTATCCACATATCCCATTATATCACATTCATTTGCTGCTCTGCACAAGATCCCTAGTAACAGATAGATTATGTCAGAATTACACTCAACCCATGGTTACCTGACCATTTCCAGAGAGTACCATACAGCAAATAATTGAAACCGTCTCCCACAGTCCCCCAAACAGGCAAAAAAGCCTATCTTTTGTAGACTGAAGGCCCTACCTACAAACCCCGTAGTTCTCCCAGCCTTTTACATCTGTCTTTGAAAATTATGGATATGTTTCTCTTATATTTTCTTCTAGAAGTTTTGTAGTTTTAGTTCTCGTGTTTAACTCTACAATCCATTTCTAATTAGCTTTCATATGTGGTATGAGAATAAGGGTCAAGGTTAGTTTTTTCCGGATGGATCTCCCAGCTCCAGTTGATCTAACTCTTTCCTTTCTCTGCTGTGTCATCTCCATACCTTTGTCAAAAATCAGTTGAGCACACGTGTGTGGGTCTATTTCTGGGTTCCATTTGGTTCCATTGATCTGTATGTCTGTACTCCCTCCAATACTACACAATTTTGGTTCCTGTAACTTCATAGGAAGTCTTAAAATCAGATAATGTAAATTTTAGACACTCTTCCTTAGAGAGAAGTTGTCAACTAAGCAAGATGTAACTAGCTGTACACCACATTGTAGCAACTCTGTGCTTTTAGGAGACATGGTAAGTTTCCTGCCCCCGGTGACCTCATCTGTCATCTGAAATTAGGCTGCTCACTGAGATGGTGTGAGTTCCTGGTCTGGTTCCACCTGCTCTCTCAGTTAGTTATGGAAAAACACTGGGGATATTCTAGAGCCTACGTGGACTTGATAGTCCTGACTTAGGCAAGAATTTCAGTTTTGTTTCCCATCTTACCTTCTATAAGACCTAGTAATAAGAATCTGACACACACCTGGAAGACAAATGGCAAAAATTATTCACAAAAATGTGCAAGAAATCAATAGTCTATATGATTATTCCATATTTAAGTGTAAGCATTCACTTAAGGACTTTTAATGTTTTGGAATACTTCTGGAAACATTCATAGAGAACTAATCATTATGTAAGTAAAACATATGCATAGGTCATTTGTTTTATAAAAAGTATTTATTATACACAAATAATATGCTGGCTTTAAAAACTTAATGTCCAGACTGGTTTTCACTTTTCGATGTATAATTTCCTAGCCTTTTCAGTGGTCTATGTAAAGCACTTGATTCTGTATGATACCGTGCCAGAGGCCTGGGGGCAGACGGGGACTTGGGAGAACACTGTTTGGAGAGGGAAACAGATTCAGGGAGTTGTACAAAATCACACAAGAAGAACTAAGATACAGGCACAGTAGCATACACCGATAATCCCAGTGACTCCAAAGCTGAGGCAGGAGGATCCCAAGTTCCAGGCCATCCTCGGCAACTTAGTGAGGCCCTAAGCAACTTGGCAAGACCCTGTGTGAAAATAAAAAGTGAAAAAAGACGACTGGGGATGGAGCTTAGTGGCAAAGGGCCCCTGAGTTCAATCCCCAGTACAAAAATATATGCTGAACATCCCCCGGTGCTCTCCACTCGCAGTTCTCTCCTAGCTCCATAGACTCATGGAAGGTGGTTGGTAGTTTTTCTGTAGGAGGAAACAGAAGATTAGCTAGATGAAATGGCTGTTTGGGAGGTCAAAAAAGGTCAGCTGTCCCTGCAGTTCCCGTGTTATGTAAATCTCAGGCAAAATTAGATTGGTGGGAAGCCTCTCTGAATTTGTGTGGAAAACTGACAGGGTCTGATGGCTGCTGGTGAACTGGGTTAGGGTTACAGTTAGGGTTGCTCCCGGGGTCAGTGGGTTTAAAAGACGCGGCGAGGTGCTGAGGCAACTCTCGGGAGACTTGGGGAAGCTTTGGGGAAGGAGGAAGTTGGGTCCTCCAAAGCAGTCTCTCTGCGACTCAGACAGAAGCCGGAGTCCGCAGGGACCCTTCCCTCCCATCCACCCTGAGGAGGGGTTTTTCCTCAGGCAAGGGTCATTGTGAGGGTGGGCTGCGTTGCGAGTGCTTGGGAGATCCTCTGCTGTTCTTCCTGGCTGTACTTTTGCCTTGTTGGATAAAGGACAAATAGGAAGATGTTCCCAACTCCTGGCCATGACCAGAGAAGCATAAGGAAATGGATTTGTCGGGTCACCTCCTGTCCTGCTGTGTCAGTGTTTTTGAGATGACCTTGGGGTCTGACCAAAGATAAGCAGTTATATTTAACAAGCGGAAGAAAATGATATTTGAAGCCCACTTTTTAAGAACTCACTATTTTTTTTGGTTCCTAGGATTGAACTCAGGGGTACTTGACCACTGAGCCACATCCCCAGCCCTGTTTTGTGTTTTATGTAGAGACAGGGTCTCACTGAGTTGCTTAGCGCCTCGCTGTTGCTGAGGCTGGCTTTGAACTCGGGATTCTCCTGTCTCAGCCTCCCTAAGTGCTGGGATTACAAGCGTGAGCCACCGCGCCCGGCTTCACTTTTTTTTTTTTTTTTTTAACCTAGGCAGCAATAATTTGTTTGTAAGCTGTGGGTCTGACTTAGTTGACCAAGTTAACTTTCTAACCTGCTGTCTTGTTCTTCTGAGTATATTTTTCTGTCTTCTCTGTCTCTCCCTCTCTTTCTTCTCGTATCCAAAATTTCTGGCTTAAAATAGAAATCTTTACAGCTGGATTCACGGGTGGTCTTTTTTTCCTTTTTGCTTTTCCAGTTCCTCCAGGAGTGATACAAAATGGAGCACGGGTTCTGAGCCGAGGGCTGTTTCCTGGTGTCCGGCCATTGCCAATCACTCCCATTGGAATGACGGCAGCCATGAGGTAAGGGAGGCAGGGCTAGCCTGTGGAGGGGGAAGGGCATCACTCCATGGGCCCCCCACAGAAGATGCAGGGGACCAGCCTCTAGCCAGCAAAGGCAAACCTAGTTGGAATGTTTAGCAAAGTCAAGGTCACCTCCAACGCCCCCCATCCGAGTGCCAGGCTCTCCTTCTGAGGCCGTCAGATGACCCTGGTTTCTTTGCAGATGAGGAGATGCAGACAGGTTACATGAAGCTTTTTTATTCTAAGGAAGCAGGTGAGGTGAGCGGAAGGAAAGGATGGGTGGGTTGTTCATTAGAGTCTAGGCTGATGGGGCTAACTCTGGACCTACCCCTGTGGCTTCCCTGTCTGGCTCTGGGCTGGTGTCTGACTTCACAGGAACTCAGTGCCCTCATCCCCCGTACTCCTCTGCCTCTAGGTAGGGGTTGCTGTGAAACTCAAATGCAAAATCACACGTGAAATGCGCTTTGGTAAGTGGCCTATAAATAGCAAGTGGCCTTATCTCCCTGTTTCCAAGAGTCAGGTCAGTTGCCAAACCACATGCCAAACCAGTCTCCTTGGGAGATTCCATTCCTCTGTCCTCCTCATCTCCGCTGACAGTTCTGATGAAGGTCCACTACTAGCTTGGACCCTTGTGTACAGCAGTGTGGTGGCCTCTTCCCATTTATCCTGCCCATTCATCAGACCGGTTTCCTTAAAAATGCCTGCAGCTGTCTTCAGAGGCACCTCCATGACTCCCACGTCACCTTGACATCCCCCAGTGGTCCCTTCTCCTTGAACCAAATGCGCTCACCAAATGTGTGTGGAATTTGCCCAGAATTTCTGTATAGATTTCTGCCAGCCTCCACATGATTCCTTGATGACACTTTTCTGAAATTGGCCAGCCTACATGGAACAAATTTCTCTTTTCCGGTGACCCCATCAGTCCTATGCTTGGGTTGTGGCCCTTTGGTGTGTGACCCTGTCTGTTAGTAATTGCTCTGTGTGCGCCCTTCTGTTCTCAATGGTTTGCTTGCTGGGCATGGGGAGTAGGTCTCGCTCAGTTGACTGATACCCTGTTGCCGGTTGCATGGTGCTGACGGAGACGACTCCCGATCCCTCACAGCCTGTCTCTGTGAAAGTCACCCTTTGCAGCAGCAGCCATCCCCTTTCGTCTGCACTTAGGGATCAGGCTTGCACCTGAAGACCATTTTGTTCTCATGGTTGTTGCATGTTGTCCCTAAGGAAACCATCCCAGAATCTGTTTGACTGGGCCTGAGGGAGAAGCAAGGTCAAACTTGACATGCACAGATCAACCAAGTGGAGATTCTCCATAAACTGTGTCTTTGGACATTTGCAGCCAACCAGCTTGCTTTTACCAGGATGGATGTTGCTTAATCTTTAGGGCAGACTCTGGTTCTAGGACCCGATAATGCTGAAAATTGGTAGGATAGAATAGTGATAGATCATAAAAGCGTATGTCATTTGTACTAACCTGACAGAGAGATGCTTTCTAGAATTACATGGTATCGTGCTTTTTCTTACACTTCTCTACAGTCTTTCCTGGTTAATTAATGCTTCTTGAGCTCTGAAGTAATGAGCTTCTTCCAGGAAGCCCAAATGCCCACGGTCTTGCCTTGCACTGTGAAAGCCACACGTTCAGTTTTCCATTCTTAAAACCTTTCCTGTCTCACCTCCTACTTCACGGTTTTGGTTGAGAAGACTTTGAAACTGTAGACTATTTTTGCATGAAGCAACAATATCTTTCATTAGCAGATGCTCACAACATATGATCTTGACCCTTCTTTGAGTGACTTCTTCAAGAGTAGCTTTCACTGTGAGTCAGCCATTCCTTCTAGAAGGGCACAGGGGAGGCAGGCAGACACCAGGGTAGCCCTCAGCAGGACCTGCCTCCTAATTTTTATGATTACTCTCATGGCATATATATTGCAAATTTTACTGATTAGTCCCCTCTAGAGGTATTATTTTAAATACTGATGGCTTTCCCCTGGTCATGTTGTCTTGGGAATAAACTCTGCAGCCAAACAATGATGTCTTATTTCTGTTCAGTGAGCTGCCTCTCAGCCAGGTGTGGTGATGCATGCTTATAATCTCAGCTACTAGGGAAGCTCAGGCAGGAGGATCACAAGTTAGCCTGAGCAACTTAGCAAGACCCTGTTTCATCTTGAAAAGCACTGAGGAATATATATTTCTCAGTGGTAGAGCGCATGTAAGTAATTACATACACAAGGCCCTAGGTTCAATCCCAGTACTAGGTGTGTAGAAAAAAAGCTACCGTTCATCCCATTTGTGAGCTCTCCAGTTGGCCCCTTCCAGAAAAAGTCCAGAAAACAGTTTCCAGGATTTAACCTGTGTATCAGTTGGGTTCAGTTAGGAGACAGCAACCACACCAGGTGTTTGACCAGAGAGACTTTAATATGAAGAACCATTACTACTGGGCATGGTGGTGCACACCTGTAATCCCAGCACTTTGGGAGGCTGAGACAGGAGAATCGTGAGTTCAAAGCCAGCCTCAGCAATGGTGAGGTGCTAAGGAACTCAGTGAGTGAGACTCTGTCTCTAAATAAACCACAAAATAGGGCTGGGGATGTGGCTCAGTGGTCGAGAACCCCTGAGTTCAATCCCTGGGACCAAAAAAAAAAAAAAATTACCTAAACAAAAAGTTATTAACCAGGTAACTGAAAAGGATAAAAAAAAAGAGAGAGAGAGAGAGAACCCAAGGTGTCACAGGGGAAGCAGGAGCAGTAAGCAGGTACCATATCAGGTCAAGAGAACAAATGGAAAATGGAATGGTGGCCCCACGGAGCTGAAGCTTGGGCTCTCTGAGGTCTGGGCTCCCAGCCTCTGAGGAGGTGGTGCACACCGGTGCCAGTGCCTCAGAAGGAACGGGGTTCTGCAGCATTGGGAAAACTGCAGACTGGATTCCCTGGCTGCCTGTAGGAAAGAACTACTGCTGTTGAGGTGCAGAGACTGCTGGAGCAACAGGAGCCGGAAACAGGCCTGAGCCTGACCCTTCTCCATCACCTTTGCGGTCTCCAGGGCTCCCCCTGTTGGTGGAGCCAACACCGAAGCTGATAGACAAGTAAAATGTGGCTTGCACCGCCTAACCTAGCCCAGCCCAGCCCAGCCCAGCCCCAAACCCAGCCCCAAGCCCAGCCCAGCCCAGCCCCCAGCCCTAGCCCCAAACCCAGCCCCCAGCCCAGCCCCAAACCCAGCCCAGCCCCCAGCCCAGGCCCAGCCCCAAACCCAGCCCAGCCCCAACCTCAACCCCAGCCTAGCCCAGCCTCGCCCAGCCCCAAGCCCAGCCCCAACCCCAAACCCAGCCCCTAGCCCAGCCCCAACCCCAACCCCAGCCCCAGCCCAGCCCAGCCCCAGCCCAACCCCAACCCCAACCCCAACCCCAGCCTCGCCCAGCCCAGCCCAGCCCAGCC
>CM053401.1:13378676-13472692 GCA_028644305.1 Xerus rutilus
AAGCCTGTAATCCCAGCACTTAGGGAGGCTGAGACAGGAGAATCGCGAGTTCAAAGCCAGCCTCAGCAAATGGCGAGGTGCTAAGCAACTCAGTGAGACCCTGTCTCTACATAAAACACAAAATAGGGCTGGGGATGTGGCTCAGTGGTCAAGTACCCCTGAGTTCAATCCCCAGTACCAAAAAAAAAAAAAAAAAAAAGAAACATCCTAACTTTACATTCTCCATCTACCTGTTTCCACATTAGTAGTCTTTGCAGTTCAGATTTTTTTTTTTTTTTTTTTTTTGGCAGTTCAGATTTTACAGTTGCTTTGTTCAAGTGTCTCTTGCTTGTGGTGGCTTATTTCCTTTGTGTTTACAGTTTTTAAAATTTTAGGAATCTATGTCCTGTGCATTCTTATCTGTGGGAATTCTCTGTGGCTGGGTTTCTAGGATGTTCTTCCAGAGAGTTTGCTTTTAATACTTGTGCTGGAAGCCTGGGGCACTGGAATACATGAGGCAACTTTAACTGCATTGGAGGGTCCGCAGTACACCTGAGGCTGACAAAATCAGTCTTCCTGCCACACAACTCCCTGCCCTTTACTGTACATAAGGCTGGTCTCTTGTTCTGTTGCCAGGGTGAGCATGTGTTCCAGGGAAACCCCAGCTTCCTTAGTGGCCAGATGCTCACATTTCAGGTTATGTTTGTAAATTCACATTTGTGTGTATGAGGCTTCTTTGTCAAGTGTGTCTGTGTGGGTGTCTGAGATTCCCTTCATTTTCTAGTGACTTCACAGCATGTTGCTGTACTTTATCACAAATCCTTTGTATTGCAGTCAGAAGCATAACTTCCAAATGTCTCTTCTGCCACCTGTCTGGAAGCAGAAGCTCCCCTGGTCATCTCTTGCCTGTGCCTTTCTAGTTGTGGTTGGGTTGGGAGAGAAGCACTGTATTCCTATTAATTCTGTCTGGTTTTCACATCTGACCCAAGATCAGTGCCTTCAAGTCAGAGCCCTGAGAGGGCAGTTACTCAGAATGATAACCTGTAGGCTTAAGGTCATCAGTTGTAGGCAGAACCCAAGCACACCAACCAGGTAAAAGGGCAGAGTCTCCACATGCTGTTTAACTGTCATGGAACAAATAATTAACTTATAGGGGGGTAAAAAAAGCAGCAGAAGGGCCATGACTAAGCATGCACTTATACCTTAACTTGCGGTTTGCAAACATTGCTCATTCTTGGCATGAACAAATGGGAGTTCTCACTTTTCTGTTTGGTTTTTCTCATCTGGTTGACGGAGAGAATGAACTCCAGCTTTCCCAGTTAATAGCACGTGGTTTTGTTGAACCATGTGCTTTCAACTCGTAGAGGCCTAGTAAAATCAGGTGGTTTTTGTTTATGCTAATTTATGATCATTTGAGTATCATGAATGTAAATGTAACTAACCCTGAAAAATTACAGGCATTTCAAACATATCACATGTTCATTTTAATGAATGGTTTTTCGAGGAGGTTAGAGACTCACCTTCCAATATGTTCAGGGTGGCTGGTGTCTTTTAAGCATTCGGTGTCCTGTAATGACAACCCCTGCAGTGGGGAGCATTTGACACCAGCTCCGTGTAGCTGGCCTGCACCATCATGAATCACGTCGCGCCAAGTCATTAATAATTGAAGGAGCTTGTCACTTCCTGCTGAGTTGCGTGTGTAATTTATGGATTCGGAGCCCATGGTAAAATCTCAGGGAAAGCTAATTTCATCAAATGAGAGAGAGATATGTTTCTGTTTTAATTCCCCCTCCCTGAAGTTATGTCTGCGCCTCTTTGCATCCAGAAGTGTTATCAGCGGTTATGTTAGTTTCCTATCTCCATCACAGTAGACTTCCTTCTTCAAGGTTGTGGGGAGATATTTCAGGTTCCTGCTTGGATTGTCCTTGAGAACCAGGGAGGCCATTGTGGGCCAGTCTCAGGGTCCTGTGAGTTTCTTTGTATCTGTAAAAGGCTGAGCCAGGTCATGTTCCCAGGTGGTTTGTGGACTCACTGTCAGGAAGCAGCCTGATTCTAGGTGGTGCCAGAGACCCCGCCCTCTACAGAATCAGGGGCCCAGGAACAATTTTTCATTCTTTCATTCATGGGATCTCCTTTTGAAGAAAGTGTCCACTTGGGTCTAACAGGTCCTTATTGCCTCTTGATGCCGCTTTGTTCAAGAAAAAAAAAGGTTCTCAGACTTAAAAGTCTTTCCTCTTGGGATGGGCTAGAATTTTAGCACCATTTTGCTTTGGTTTTAGTATTTCTCCACCCACCACCCCACACTTTTTATTTAAAAAAATTTCAAACCTATCAAAAAGAGGGAAAAAACACAGTGAATGCCACATACCCTTCACCTAGACGCACGAGGAAGTCTAGTGTTACCTCCTCCATCCATCTCTGGATGTCTTCCTCTTTGCATGTGTTCAGAGAGGGGTCCTGCTCTCCTGAACAGTGGTAGTGAAGAGAGCCCCAAGTCCTCAGTTGTTACAGTGATAAGGATTCAGAACTGAATTGATTTGTTAAAAGGCAAACAGCCCGATTCACTCATCCAAATGTAGCTGGGTTCAGTAGGAAACTTTGGTCTAGTTCAGTAGACGGATTGTTTTTGTATTTCACAGTGGTTACCTTAAACAGTGAAGATCAGGAGAGACTCCATTTTCATTTACTTTAATAACTATTAGGGCTGGCTGTAGGATTAATTATATTCATCAAGTTTTACATTTGGGAAACTCCTCCAAGTAATCCTATCCCAGCCATTTGTATATGTTTCCGAGACATAGCCAAGAAACAGGAAATCTGCAGAGAATGGACATCAAGGAGGCTAGCTCCCAAAGCTCAGGGACTGTGTCCTCAGGCAAACCCTTGAGGAATTCCTTTGGTTAGTGCCTCTTTATGCTGGATTCCTATAAACCTCTTACCCAGGGGAGAAAGAGAAAACAAGTCTTCCCCAGGTGAGCACATCAAGTACCTCTAAGAACCTTCCTCTGTGCCTGGGACTTATTTAATCCTCAGACAGCCCTGGGAGGTCCATGAGGAAGCTGAACCCCAAGGCATAAGACAGCCAGCCCTCTTGGTCACTAATATAAACACTGATTCAGGAACACAGGTCTGTCTGGCGTGACCTACAGGGATTTGGGGCAGGTGCTGCAATCCGGGATCATAGGATATAGGGCACAAGCTGAGACTCTTCTGGAACCTACTAGGACTCCTTGTACAAATGCACCCATTTGTATAATTGTTGGTGTTGACCATGATGATCTTGAGGCACCTAAGAAAGGTTACATTTTAATAATGATCATCATGCATTTTGCTGATGGATGTTATAATGAGGATTCTCGCCACCAACCCCAATTTCGTAGGACAGGCCCTGGAATCTGGAGGGCGGAAGATTCCCTAGCCTCATCCTGTACTGTACCACCTACATTAGAGACTCTTTGCTCCTCCCCTTTCGCTTTCTATGTGTGAAGTCTCCCTGAGCCCCAAGGCTCAAAGCAAGCGCGGGGAGCATGGGAAGGGGCTCTATGGTGTCTCATTGGTGGTCCTGGTCTTTCAACTAGTGCTGTATTCCCAGGCTGGGTCTAGTCAGTGTTGGTGGGAGGACCCAGAGCCACTTTCCAAACTTCGTTCTCTGCCACACAGTGCCATCCAGCTCCTTCATTTCCTGGTCATGTTGCTGGGTGTCTGCCATGTGGGACACGCCATGACTGAGCTGTGTCTTGTGGAGCTGACATTACAAACTGGCAGCACAGACATTGAACAGGCTGCCACATGGTTCTTGACAATGGTGGGAAATGCTCTCCCGAAGGGAAAGTCAGAGAATATACCCACTAGGAAGAAAGAGTGTGGCGAGTCTTGGGTCTCTTAGAAGGGTCTCATGAGATAGAGGAACTAATAGGAAAGGGGGCCAGCCTGGGGCACCAGGACATGTCTCATCCCTGCCCAGTTCCTCACCTCTCATGTGCAAGGTCAGATGCCACTTCTTTCTCAGAACTTTCCCTGGCACCTTATCCTTTCTCCCTCTAGCTCTTAAGTAACCTTTCCATCTTGCAAGCACTTGTCCTGATTTCCACTCGTGCTGAACATCTAGTGTGTGCCAGGCACATCAGAAAGATGGCTGCCACTCCTGCCGAGCACTGGTCCAGCCACTGTAGGCCTGTGGTGGCCCAGCTACCTGGGAGATGTGCACAGGGACTCTTCTCATTCTGCCAATAAGGAACTGTAAGGAGGTCAGCACACTGTCCAGCACACAGACACAAAGAAAATTATCCCAGGCATGATGAGGGCTCCGGAGTCCTGAAGGGAAGCCATGGCAGGGAGCCTTGTCACAGGGAACCTGTAAGCATGCGTTGGCCGGTGGCTTACTCAAGCTTGGCGGTCAGACTTTGGTTCCAGCCCTGACTTGACTACTTCTCAGCTGCAGGCTTTAAATCACTGAACTTTCTAGACCTCACTTCTGGCGACTCAATAGCAGAGGTGCTCAGGTCTGCTTTATAGAGTTGAACACAGTCATCTGGGTGGGCTCAGCAGGGTACCTGGCCGCAACAACTCCAGAAAATGCCAACTCTCTCTTCAAAACTTGACATGCTCCTCTGTCAGCCTGCAGCATCTTCGTGACAGTGTCTGCATGTGACCCTACCACGTGTGCCTCCCCAGCCCCTCCCTAAGGTCGTGCGTTCCTATCAGGCGTACAGTGAACTTTGGTAGATTGAATGAAGGATGGAGGTTGTACATGAGTGAATGGCCGTCCCCACGTGGCAGGTGTCTCTTTGCTGAACACTGGATTTAGCCTTCTGACAAAAGTCTCCTAATAAAGTATCTTTGGGAGAGAATGTCTTTTTTTTTTTTTTTTTTTTTTTTTCTGAAATGCCCAGCCATGGCGCCTGACTCCATGGAGTTAGGAGGTGCGAGGACCTAAGTGCACTTTGATTTTCATGGTTTAATGTAAGAGCCAGAGCTTCCACTCTGTCCCTGCAGAAGCGTAGCTTTAGCAGCTTGGCCACGTGATGGGAGATAAGCAGGCCAAGGCCCAGGTATCAAGGATGAGGACCCAGTCTTCAAAGCAGATCCACCTGCCGCCTCAGGTTTTTGAATTGCTAATTGGGGTTTTCATGCAGGTGGGCAGCCGCGTGTCCATCAGAGGTCTAATCTATCGCCTCTCTGTCTCTCATCCCTCCCCATGTCCTTGCCATGCAGGAACGGCATCACCAGTTGCCGAATGCGGACTGAGAGCGAGCCATCGTGCGGCTCCCCAGTGGTCAGCGGAGACCCCAAGGAGGATCACAACTACAGCAGTGCCAAGTCCTCCAACGCCCGGAGCACCTCGCCCACCAGCGACTCCGTCTCCTCCTCCTCCTCGTCCTCAGCCGACGACCACTACGAGTTTGCCACCAAGGGGAGCCAGGAGGGCAGCGAGGGCAGTGAGGGCAGCTTCCAGAGCCACGAGAGCCACAGTGAAACGGAGGAGGACGACAGGAAGCCCAGCCAGAAGGAGGCCAAGGATGCCCTGGGGGACAGCGGGTATGCATCCCAGCACAAGAAGCGCCAGCACTTCGCCAAGGCCAGGAAGGTCCCCAGTGACACGCTGCCCCTCAAAAAGAGACGCACAGAAAAGCCCCCTGAGAGCGATGATGAGGAGATGAAAGAGGCAGCCGGGTCCCTCCTGCACTTAGCAGGGATTCGGTCCTGTTTGAATAACATCACCAATCGGACGGCAAAGGGGCAGAAGGAGCAGAAGGAAACCACAAAAAATTGAAAACAAGTCATTGATTTGTTTTGAACTTATGGCCATTTGGTTTCAGCATGTCAGGAGATTTCTAATGATTTGTGGCAATATCAGCAATTTTTTTTCTTTTTTTTCTTTGGGTTTGGTTTTCTTTCTTTTCTTTTCTTTTTTTCTTTTTTTTTTTTTTTAATTTGCCCCCCTCTCCTTTGTTTTGGACCCTTAAGAGTTTTATTTTTAAAGGAGATTGAAGCCATAGAACTCATATTGACACTCAGCTGTTTTACAAAAAGCTTTTCATTATCCGAAGACAAAACCGAAAACAAAAATAAAGCCAAAATTACCATTGCTTCCTGCAGCCTATCAGAAACACGTGGCTTGAACCCACAGGGATGTCAACGTTAACGCCACGGGAATACACATTTGGCACCTAGAAGCCACGTGTGCAAAGTAATCGCCATGCAGGCCCAACCCTTAGGTTTAAAAAGAATGTCCCTCCACTTGCGTTCACTGAGTGGAGAGGCACATACAGTAATTGGAGAAAAGGAAGAACCCAGCGGCCCCTTGGGAAGAGACCCAGGCCTTACACCCAGCTTCCCATTGGGCCGGGAAGCCCTGGGCATTGCCATACGGCAAGCATAGGCTCTACCACCAGCCTTCTGTGCTCCGAACCTTGAGGCCTGGTGATGTCTTACAAGCTGAGCACTGGACTGTTCAGATACATCAGGTGTCAGTGACCAAGGAGAAGCGGGGTAAACTGTAGTGACATTGATAATTACTGAACTCTGTTCTGTAGCTAAGAAAATGATCCAAAAGCCATAAGCCTGAAGGTTGGCCCTGCACATGCACATATACAACCACCCGCGCCCGCGCACGCGCGTGCGCACACACACACACCCCCCCACACACATGAATGGGACTAAGAGAAAACTCATGAAAATAACAGGCCATGTCTTCTAAACTGCCCAAGTGAAATGCAATCAAGTCCAAAAAGTGACATTAGCTGTTAAGGAAGGAAATAATGGTACAGATTCTTTTTCTGTCTATCAAAATTATTTGATCCAAGCAAAATTTTTAAAAAAATGCAAAACAAAAAGCTACGGAACCTGCCATTAATATTGTGGTATATTTTTAAAAGATTAAAGGCACATTGATGGACATACAAAGAAGTAAAACGTGGCAAAAAATAATAATAAAATAACTCCTATACTGCCCTCAAAAAGGAGTCTGCAATTAATGTCAGTCAAGATTCATCTTTGCAAAAAATCTGATTTCCACATTCAGCCAGTGTAGCCAGCAGAAATTTCTGATCCACAATGCATGGATTCCTTTAAAGAAAAAAAAAAGAAAAAGAAAAAAAATCATAAAAACAAACTTTTTTTTATTCAAAAATAACAAAGTTCTTGTAAGGTAAATAATGTATTTAGCATGAAGCATGAATTATTTTCATATAAATATAGAAAATAGAGAAAAGGCTATGCCTCTAATTTTTAAGCCCTTAGGCTTAGAGGTTCTTTGTTTTCCTCCCTTTTCTTTTTTTTCTTTTTTCTTTTCTTTTTTTTTTCTTTTTTCTTTCTTATTTTTTTCTTTTTCTGGGTTTTTTTGTTTTGGTTTTTTGAAGCAGGTGTTTAAGGTTTAATCTTCTTCAGGGACAAATTCTGACTGTTGGGGAACTTACTCTGCAATATAAAAATCTCTTCATGCTCTGGTAGGGCTTGGATGGTTGACTCTCCACTGCCTTGTCTGCACTCAGCCCGACCCCTCTGATTCTCTACTGGAGAGCGTGTCCTTTCTCTTTGCCTGTACATGTTTAACATGACGCAATAATTCGAGGGCAAACTTTGTAGTGAGTGTGTATGATAGAATCAAGAGAATTATGGGATGCTTACTTGAGAAAACCATGACCCTGAGTTGGTTCTAGGAAAAAGGCAGTGAATAATTATGCAAATTCACCAGAAGGAGAAACATGCTAATGGGCCTTATTGGGTGAGGGTATGAGATAGAGTACATGTGAGGGGGAGGAAGTGATAGGAGGGTGAGCAGGCCAGCCCCAGGTGTTTCATTGGGACAATACCATTTCAAAGTAAGAAAGAGGGGCCGGCCATCTCTACCACCTCAGCACACTAACAACCTGGAATTGGACCACCTAGATTGTGAGAGCTGAATTTTGACAACCAGACGATGTCACGCAGACCAGAAACTTATCTTTGCCTAAAAAAATATATATATATATATTGGTTTTGTTTTTGTTTTGGAGATCCAAAGAAAAATCTGAAGAATATGATCTTCCATCCAAATGGAGGGAAGTTTTAAAACAAAAGCACCCACTATCATGGCTCAGGATCTGGTGGTCGGGGACAAGGAGGGGACTAAGGGGATCTTGAATTTTTACAACAGGACATTTGTGGGCCAAAGCCAAGCCCATGAGCCAGCACCAGGTACCATCAGGAACTCCACCAGCCAGAATGTTCCCATCCCTACCTTTCTCTGGGCTGTTGATAAGAAAACCTGGAGGGCGCGTACGTGTGTGCAGCGGCCAGGGTCCTTCCCTGCACTGAGCCTGAATGCGTGCCCCTTGTTTGTTCAGGATTAGGGAGGGACGCAGATCTAAATTTGCAGTGCCCTGTCCCCTCATTCTCCCCAAACATCAAACTCCCTAAAAGCCATGCACAGCTGTGGAACCTGAGCCACACTTCCATTTGTGTTGTCACCTGATTAAGCCCAAAAGACCACCCCCTCGATCCCCCAAACCCAAGACGATAAAATTCGGACTTCTCTCTGGAAAGGCAGAGGTAACATCAGCACTGTTTCTGGCAGGGGACTTCTTCCAAGGAAAAACCCCACAGTGGGCTGTCTCCCCTCATTTCATTTTTCTAAGGGGGCCGATGCCTCTTTTAGGAAATAATAAAATGCAATGTGTGTGATTTACTTTTCTGATCTCTTTTGAGAAATAGATAAATATAAAAGTGTGTTCTTAACTCCAGAACCACTCTTTTTGCATAAATACCTCATCGGGCAGCTAAGTGTTATTTTCCTGAGTCTCTCTTGGCACCTTCATTGGATCTTCTGGAAGACTTGTTGGGGAAACTTTAGTGAGGGTACTTTTTTCTATTTTTCTTCTGTTTTTGGAGGCATACACATTATGCATAACCAAAACAATGGCTCAATTGTGTTTAACTTTGTATTTTGATTGTTGAGAAAAAAAAAAAAAGTATCGATGTGTATGTGGCTGTTTGTAGTGAATTCATGAGGTTGTCCATGTCCTTAACAAGCCAAGGGGCAGGAGGCACTCTCTCTTACCCCCTCCTCCAAGAGCAGTAGAGAATTTAAGCACAAGCATATTTGTGAAAGAATATTTTGCTTAAATGTCATTCACTTTAGTCTTGGAATTCCTTCCCAGATGTCAGATGTTCTTTTAGCTTCCAAACTAGCATATGTATCCATTAGTCTGACCGATCACCTGAGCACCAATATGGGGTGTGGTGGTATACTTTCATTTCTCCTGCCTGGAGAAGTGGGGGTTTGTGTGTCATTCCAGTATCTCACATACTCACGGGGCGGGGGGAGGGGGAGACAGGGAACTATAGCAATATTTCAAGATGCTTTGGAGAACAACCTTGAACCCATCAGCACCGTGACATCTGCAAGTGCTTGCCAGTGGCCCTCGGACACATTTAAGAGAAAGAGATCACAGCTCTTTTTTTCTTAAATGATATGCACATAGACAGTTATTTGTATCCTACTCTAATTGTCTTTTCTCTATCTACTACTATGTGGAAAGGGTTTGCATCATAGATTTTTTTCCCAGCCTTACAATATACCACAGGCTCCTACTCCCCCCACCCCAGTCAGTATCGTTGCGAGAGTTCTTTGGCAAGGCCGTCTATCTGAAACTCAAAATGGACCAAACCCCCACGTAGATGGTGGTTTGAGGAAACCATGGCCAAGACAACTGTGACAGGTTTCAGTCTTGGAGCTCAGTGTTGGAGAAGGAATATGTCTGAGGCCTTTCCCAAGAAGGGATTTTTCTCCCCAGAGGCAGTCCGCATGTCTAGTGGTCCCAGCAGTCGCTACCACGGGGCATTCTGGAAGCGGCCATTGTGTTGGATGGTGCCACTGCCAGAGGGACAGCGTCAGGCAGTGGACTCTAGAGTGAAAACCATGCAGATGGCTGTTGTGCCCAGCTCAGAGTCCAGCACGCCAGGCCTGCTCAGCGCCAAGTCCAGGTGATCGGCCTCAAAGCCACTCTCCAGGGGCCTCTGGCCTCTCGCGCAAGGGCTCTGACAAGGAACCAGAGATCTGTGCCAGTGACCTACACAGGCGGGTTTTCCACCTGGGATCAGGTTCAGTTCAATGTGATTTCTCTTTCCCTTTCAACTGTATTCAGGTTGGGACTGGTTTCTTTCTGGTGGATCACAGCTGCCCAGATGTTGCAATTTATTTTTATGTTTCTGTAGAGAAGTATTTTTCTTTCATCTCCAAAATTTTTTTGCCACCAAAAGAAAACATCAGAACTCTGTGTCCCCTCTCGATTGTGACTTAACCAGTGTTAACCAGTGTTGACAGCTAAGTCCTTAGTGTTGTAGCTCCCGGCCCACCAATACTATATCAGACACTTATGCCCATGGTGCAGCACTGTGATCTAATTTAAATAATACTTTTTTATTATTTATACTACTATATATAATATACATCAACACTTTTGCTATATAACCTAAGTGATAAACCCCTTTTAGTTACCTGCCAAACTCTGGACTTTGGTTTATATTGCAGTTAACACAGTTACAAAGTTGTAATGGCGTCTTTTTTCTCTCTATCTCTCTTCCTCTGTGTAACAGAATGTGTAAATCAAAAGTGTGTACATTGTGTGGTGTTCCTGTTTCTTGGAATCTCATGAGGATTTACACACGGCGTTCAGTGTTCTGTATAGACCCGCCTCCCTTTGTGAACTCATCTGTAACCTTTGGTCATGGTGGCTAACCCCATGTATCTTCTCTCCTGCTGGTTATTCTTGAATTAAGCACAGACTCGTCTGCTCGGTTGCTTTATCATGAATAATGTATGTGACCTTGGCATTCTTCCACAGTTCAGCAAACAAGTGCTAGCTTCACTGACCAAAAATTAAGGAAGGAAAACACCATTTTTAAAATGATCCATCTTTTAACGGCCGAAATCGATGTGTCTATGGTGCTGCATCTCTGTTGTGCTTCTGAAATCAGACCGGTGTGAAAAGATCCTTTCTGACTTCCTCTGAGATGCTCACAAGTACCCTTCCTGTTGTTTTGTTAGTGTTGAAATTAAGACTATTTATTTGGAATATATACAGCAGTGTTTTTCCACTGTATTTCATTTGCAAAAGCGGAGAAAAGCTTTCTCCACCTTTTGCAAATTGTTGATATTCCATATTGGATTCTCACAGACTTCGATATGGTGAATCTGTCAAACATAGAAATTGTATTTTATCCTTTCATGACTGTGGCCTGAGTTCCCCATGCCCCCTTTTTTAGAAGAAACGTAGCACACTTTCAGTTCTTGGAAACTTCACCGTTACTTGATGTGTGTGTTGAGGCCATCCAAGCTCACAGCTGATTCAGTAACCAGTTCCATCGCGACATCCATGCTTACTACTTACACTGCCATGGTGAAAATATGGAGGGAAAAAGTGTCCATGTGTGTCTGGGAAACATGCCCTTGTACATTTTTTTATACTCTGATTCTGGAACATTTCTGAGTTTTGTTTTTGTTCTACAGAAAAAAAAAGTGATAAAGCAATCAGAAGACCAAGAGGTTTACGATTGACACTTAGGGTCACCTGACCTTAGCTGGCCAACGGACCTACATGGCCAAATTCATTTACAAAAGTAATAATTTTTTCAGAAGCCAATTTTTTTTTCTGTATTTTCTGTCTGAAACTGCCAATATCATGAATAGAAAGGGAGAACCGTAAAGGAGAAAGAAATCAATGTTTAGTTGTGTTTGTGTCAACCTAAAGAAGCAGTGTGGAGACAGGCGCAGTCAGCCGAACTCTAGGGACGTGGTGGTGTTGCTTTGGAGGCGTATCCATACTCGCATTTTGCATTCTTCATATGTAATCATATTGCCAAAGACAAACTATTTCATCATTTATTGTAAATAACACTTTTCCCCAGACCTACCATAAAGTTTCTGTGATGTATTGTCTTCCAGTTGCAATAAAAATTACTGAGTTGCATCAATTGAAGAAGAGCCCCATGTAGTCTTGTGTGTGCTGTGACTCCATATGCAAAAGCTGAATGGGCGGGTGAGTCCTCTCTGTCTCACCTGCACAGTCTGGTTTCAGAGCTCAGCTGTCCATCCCCATACATGGTTTCATTTGGGTGGAGAGCCACTGGCTTCTCAGCAAGCACATTGAAGGCACAGTCCAGAGCTGGGCTCACTTGTGGATCTCAAGAGTTCCAGGTCTGGTGTGAAGAGCTGGTGGACCTCAGGCCTCCTACCACCAGCCTTAGAATGTGTGGTTAAGACGAAACTTGACTTTCATTTGGAAGGTGTCACATAATAAACTGAAACTGCTCACTGGGACCTACCACCTATCCCAGGTCCTGAAGGTTTTCTGTGATGACATTCTAAGAGTTTCACTTTCAGGATTTATTCCATCACCCCTCAAGTGCCCATCCCAGCCCGCTGCACACGTATGCCCTTAGTCTTAGTCTGTTTTCGATTGCAATTTTTAAAAAGGGCCTGAGGCTGGGTACTTTATGAAGTAAAGAGGTTTATTGGTTTCATCATTCTGGTGGCTAGAGGGTCCAATGTGGTGCCAGCCTCCTGGCAAGGACCACCTGGCTGCATCACAATATTGTGGAGAGACAGAAAAGGGAACCTGCAGTGTGCAGAAGGGGCACGTCACGTGGTAAAACTGGAAGCAGAAGGTGTTCAGGGTCCAGCTTCGTTTGCTAGCAACGTGCTCTCCTGGGGAATATACAGGAGTCCAAGAGAGCTACACTAATCTGCCAAGGGTGATGCCCCTAATTACCTTCCACTGGACCTCATGTCTTAAACTTTCCACCACCTCAGCCCACCACACTGGACCATGCTTCCAGCAGATAGGTGAACCTCTGGGGGACAGAGACCACAATTGTAGCCCACCCCAAGAGCCAACACAGAGCTGGGTAGAAAATGGGAGGAATAGGTCACTGGGTACCAGTTGCCATGCTGGGAGAAGGCAAAGATGTTGTTCTGAAGAGGCTTTCTGGTTCTTTTTGTTCCGGCTTTGCTTTCATTGTGTCCTGCCCACGGGTCTTGCTAGCAGCAGTGCCCAGTAGAGCTGGTCTCAGCCACCACCCAACTACAGGGTCCCCACAGCCACTGTGTCTTGGTCTGCTAGGATGCTCAGGCTGTATCTCCATCTCCTGTCCTGTATTATTGAGGTCATGGGCCCGTCTCCTGGTGAGCATACAGACCCACATGGTGCCTCCCAGGGGGGCGTACTCAAGCAGTCCCCTGGGTCTCCTGTGTGTTTAGCCATTATTGCTGCCTTCCCTGGTCCTGTTCTTGGAAACACCTTCAAAACCATGGTGACCAATCGGTGGAGACTTGATTGGAAGAACTAAAATTCATTTAGGGCCAAATCTGATGAATCAGGTAATTGGCCAAAGCAGATAATGCTTGAGGCCAAACATAAGGGGCCACAAGAGAATGGGACATGCCCCCAGTGGGTTTCAGTAAGTGCGTCTCAAAGTGGCTGAAGGAGAGACATCTCCTACACTACCAGAATGCCCGAGGGAATGTCAAAGGCTAGCCCCTGTGGCATTGGAACCAAAGACACTGCCTGTCCTGTGAATTCTCAGAACAATGCCCAGCAGCATCTTGGGGACCACAGAGGCCCTTGGAGACACCCACACCAAGCCTGGAAGGGTGGAGGTGAGGGGTGCCTCACCTCATCGGCCTCTCATAAGGGTTGCCCCTCATCGGCCCCTCTGCTCTCTGCCTGATAAAAGTATTCTGAACTAAGAAATCACATCCTTCTAGAAAGTTCTGAATAGAAGAGGGCATTTTTCAGAGGCTTGGAGGCCTTTGTTTATAAGCCAAAAACTCATGTTCTGTCACCCTACTTCTCAGACCCCTAGGAATTAAATGGTCCTATATCTGGTCAAACATAAGTGTGTTTTGACTTTTTTACTCTTTTCATTGATAGGAATTTTTAAAAATTCATGGGCTGAATAAGGACGACTTTTTTTTTCTCTCAGAGTGGGGACAATATTTTTTTAAAGTACAAGTGAATAAATCAGTGTATTAAATGTTTGCCCCCTTCGTGTGGCATGAACAAACCTTTCCAGAACAGAACGAATAATGCTCATGGCAGCTGTACATGAATTTGAAATCATTCGTGGGCATTTTAGGATAAAGTGTCCTTAATGACTTGAGAACTGTTTTTATGTTTCTCCATAATAAAGTCCTTTTGGAGTACACGGCTAAATCTCCCTCAAATATAGCAATTTATTTGAGAGGGATTAAGAGTTCTGCTTTTTTTCCCATCTGCTACACATTTCAAACTGACTTCTAAAAATATATTATATGGGGAATGCCAAATGATGGAGAAAGTCTGAAAAGAGTGGCTGATTTTGTAATCCCCCTCAGACACAGTTTCTTCATTAAATGAGTCCATTCTGCTCTTATAAAACTAGAAGGATGTGCCATTTTTATGTGTCAACAATAAATAAATATTTTAGAAAACAAAGCTGGAAGGGATGTTGGAGACCATCGAATCCAAACTTCCCAATTCACAGACCAGGCATCTGAGATCCAGAAAAGTAAAGGGATTCACCCAGATAAACATAGCTAGCTATTTTCTGTCTTCCCTGTTGCCACATCTGTCTATTTGGAATGTAATTTAATCATTGAATTGGCAGGATGTCATAGCTGGTAATCCCCCCACTCATACACAGCAAGATGGCTCTTGCATTTTGCATGTAGCTGTAGGAAAAATGATGATCTTTTAAAATAATATGTAACTGTTGCCTTACTTTCTGATGTTTAAGTAGCTTCCAGTTTCTCCATATAAATAATACTACAGTCAACATCTTCAGGTGACAATACCCATATTTTCAACTTGTGCTCAAGTGGCCTATTGAACTATTGGAATGGAAGTACCATCAACTGTAGCTTTTCATACACAGGCTTTTCAAGATGCATTATTGCTCAGTAACAAATGCGGACTGATTTCATTACACTTACCAGCATTGCACAGTATTTTCCTCTTTCATTATTTTTCTACTTGCTGCCATTTCAATTATTAGCAAAGTTACATTGTTTTCCATATATTTTCTGGCCATTACTTTGTCTTTTCTGAATCATCTATACAGACTGTCCAAGAGCTCTCTCCAAGATGAAATGAAGTTCATAGGCTTTTTTCCACAATGTTTCTGGTGCTAGGATGATGAAACTCATCGCGTGTCCCCGGCTGGTCCTTGCATCTTCAAACACTTCTAATTGTCCTTTTATTGAGACAAAAATCCACTCCCTAAAACTTGGACCAGAAACTTTTTGGACCACGCTAAAAAATGCAAACAAGTCTTGTACATAGCAACCGTTTGTATGTTTGCAAATAACAGTAGCTGCTTCTCTAAGCCTTTTCCAGAACAAATATTCCAAGTTCTGCCTGCTCTTTTTCTCTTTTGGACATGTTCCAGTCTGTGATCAAAACAGAGAGGAACTGAGTACAGAATTCCAGGTGCGGTTTGATGAAAAAGTTGTCACAATCTCCCTTTTAGATTCTCTATTTGTATTAATGTAACCAAACCACCGGTTCACATTGAACTTGCTATTAACTAAAACAACCAAGCCCTAGCTATTGTGCTGCCTCCAGATATTCATTGTGGATCAAAGTATAGGAGTTTATGCTTATTTCTGTTAGATCTGACCTTAGATTTGGTCCACCGATCTAAAGCAGTTCCAGCTGGCAATGGGGTACGAGTGTGAAGGTCCTGATTTTGTCATCTAAAACATTTGCTGTTTTGGTCCATTTTCAGTTGCCCTAAATACCACCGACTAAGTTAAAAAGAAAGGAGGTCTGTTTTGGCTCACAAATCTGGTCCAAGGTGAAGGAGCTGCATCTGGTGATGGCCTTGTGCTGGCCAAGTCCCAAGGCAGCACAGAGCATCACATGGCAAAAGACCTAGCCACACTGGCTTTTATAGCAGAGCCACTGTCAAGATACCCTACAAAAGTCCATGAGTCCATCAGTCACACGAGTCAACCCATTCATGAGGACATAGCCCTAAATCATCTCCTAAAGTTCTCTTAATATCTCATGATGAAGACAGAATTTCAACACATGCTTCAGAGGGCACCAGCTTTCCTTCTAGGCATCATTCAATCATAGGTTTGAAAATATCTTTTCTGATTAGGACAAAGTTGGAGCCATGTGGCACAATCCCAGAGACCCTCTTGGTCAATTTCATGTCAGTCAGCACACTTAGAGGTCATGGAGCTGGGTATGCATGCATTTGGCTTTCTGGAGATAGAGCCTAAATTTACTTCTCCATCTAACCAAAACCTTGGATCTCCAAGTATAAGTCCACAGTCTTCCTTTATAAGAGAGGAAATAAGGTCACACTCTGAATTATGCCAATTTCAAATTAGGCAGTGGAAAAGCAGGAAGTTTCACATACTGTACAAAACTTTAAGTCCCATTTTATTCCCATGGAGGCATTAATCTTGATTTATACAGGTATTAAATTAAACGATCTCTTAGGGAACATATCCCTCACATAAAAAGAAACCACAATTCATTCATTCATTCATTCACTCTCTCACCTTCTGAGCCCAAGCTGGCTTCTATGCCAAGAGCTTACAAACTATTCTTAAAATTATTCATCCAAGATCCTCCCACCCAGGAGCGGCATTAAAAGCATGGACCCAAAGCCTCAGACACTGTCTTCTGTTTACAACCAGGAAGTTCCAGCAGAATGCCTGTAGTATTTCTTTACTCTATGCAATTCTATTTAGAGGACTGCCATATCTAGCATTTTGTTAGCCTCCAAATATAGTCAACCGCTCTCGAAATAATTGACTTCCTTAAAAAAAAAAAAACCTCTGAAAGTTGACTTCGGTTACTTCTAGTACTTATTTATTTTTAAATACTTGGCCCTTTACCCAGCACAAGATATATATTTAAGCGTCTAGAGCTTCAAAAATCTGAAAAGACTATCTATCCCAAAACCTGAAAGATAGAGAAAACGATAAAGAATAAATAGGTTGAGACCATTTTTACTTATTTAGTTAGTTTTTATTGTTTGAAGTGCTGGGGATGGAACCCAGGGCCTTGCACATGCTAGGCAAGTGCTCTACCTCTGAGCTACATCCCCAGCCCTTTTGATTTTTTTTAATTTTGAGACAGAGGCTGCTAAGTTGCCCAGGTTGGCCTCAATCTTGTCACCCTCCTGCCTCAGCCTCTTGGGTTTCTGGGACTACAGGTGTGCACCACCTTGCCTGGTAGAGGAAGTTTACAAAATGGATTCCATCCTTTGTAGTTATAATCCACTTACTTCGTCTTGTTGCTTTTCAACAAGTGCTAACCACCAATCCCGATAGATTCTGGGGAGACAAATTAAAAATCTGGCACCTTCCTTCAGGCATGATCATGCTCAAAAATCCAGCTGTGCTAATTAATGAGCATTTCACCAGCAGCTGGTGTTTCACTCCCAAGCTTCCCAGTGAGGTTGGTCTTTTCTAGACCTGAGAACATTGGTTGCAAAAATCAGATCAGCCTTGCCTTCCTCTCCCACCAACCCTTTCTCTCCTCTCTGCTGTCCACACTGACCACACATCCTGCATGGATTGAGAATTACCCTTCCATATCACCTCGGATTATCATTGCTGGTCTCGCCTGCACAATGGCCAACCTTGGTAGCTGCAGTCACTGAGTGCTCCAGGCTCTTGGGGGCTCTGGACTCTTCACCTCATTTCCCCCTCCTGAAAAGCTCCACAGCCTGCCTCTCTGTGCTTGCCTGAAAAATTCCTGTCAATCCTTGAAGGCCTAAGTGAAGTTTTTTCTCCCACCAACACTCTGTACTACCAAATTCCTGCCCCTACTGGTGACGCAGCACAGGCAATGAGAATTCCCAACCACCTGTGGGCTCCCTGGCTGGTGAAAAGCTCCCTGGGCGCAGGCAGGCATCACATCAAATTTCATGCTGGATCCCTAGTGCAGTGCCTGCTACTTGGATCTTTAAGACATTCGTATTTAATTCAGTATTATCCCTTTTTATCAGCTTGATGATTCCAGTGTCCTGCTGTTCTCAGAAGAGCTGGCAGATCATTAAAGCTCCTGGGGGACATCCTATGCCAGAGAAGCATCAACCAGAATGGGAGTAACTGGTAGCACCTTCTTGACACCTCCGCAATTGCTGCTTGGTCTTATTTGCTGATCCACGATTATTCATACCGTACTTAAAATGGAAAGTTAAACTCCGTCATGTTATGTTGCACTTGAGCTATAATAAAACTGCCAACTCCCTGGTGCTCAGCCACTTATTTCATGAGAGTTTCTTCCTCGGTGAGTCAGGAAACCAAGTTTTGATTCTCTCTCTTCCGGTAATTGCCTGTGCAGCTTTGGGGAAGCCACTTACCTTGTGTGGAGTGGCCCATTTGATGGCTTTGAATGCTGGATCAGCACCAGCCTGGATGAAGTGTTGGTGGCAGGCAAGCTGAGAACAGTCGGGTGCATGAAGCAGGGAAGTTTTCAAACAATTCCATTCAGAGGAGTATCGGTTGGTCTAAGACGATACCCCTCCTGCTCTCTTGGGGTTAAAATGTCCTGTCTTCTATAGAATTATGCTGCTCGGACATGGTGTGAGTTTGTTTGTGATGTCCTCCATGGGCCACACACACAGTGGGCGAGAATACACTGATCTTCCAGATTCTTCTTTGGGTCCAGCGAGCGCCACATCTGTCTCTTTTTCACACAGAAGTTGTCCAATAGTCACTTTTGCCCAAGCTACAGAGCAAAGGCAGAATCCATCTGTAGGAAATTGTTCTGGGAGATAACGTCATCTCCTTGAAGACGGGACCACTGGTGAATGAATTCCAGAGTCCAAAGCACATGTCCTGCCACTATCAGACCAGAATGGAGATGAGGTAGGTCCTTGATCATAAATTTAAAAATCAGATCACCATGTCACTTCTTCTTTCCCACGGCTCCCCTTAGGCCCCCAAAACACACAGCAGTGGGGGCCCTACCTCCATGGATCTGCATGAAGTTAGAATGACTATTTATTTATTCAACAGATACCTACTGGGACTCTAGAGCCAGGTGCATGCTTGACCCTGGACAAACAGAAAGACCACGACAGGAAACGTGCCCTTGAGGAGCTTGTAGGCCAACAGGATCCACAGAGCGGGGAGCTGGAATTTCCAAGTGGAAGCTGATTCTCTACCACTGCACCCAATCTCCCTAGGTGGGATGTTGGGGTACAGAAAAGGACAAGTGAGCGCTTTCTTAGGGAGCGCCCAACTCCGTGCTTGGCTCTACCCCTTTGAGGGTGACTCCCACCTCATATCATAAACTGGGCCTCCTTGACGATGACGGGTGCACCTCCTCTGCGACTCAACGCAGCATGGTTGGCAGAGCTGTAGCCGCCTATCCAATGCCATCTGCTCTTCCTTTTTTGCTAACAGAACCCCAGTTTTGTGGGTAGTATCAGTATGCCCAGCTGAAAGACTCTTCACCCCGTGGAACTGCCATGCCCTCCCAAACCTCCTAACTCCAGATTCTCACTTCATGAGGGAGAATAAACTTCAAGGGGCTGGGGGCATCGCTCAGTGGTGGAGTGCTTGCCTAGCATGCATGAGGCCATGTGTCATCTCTTTGGGCCATTGGTGAATAAATCCCAGTGCCCCCCAAATAAATTAAATAAAATACAAATAAACCCAGTCTTCTTTAAACCAAATCCATTGCTTACCATCAAACCCACTGCCTAGCTGATGCAGGACTCGTCATCACCTGGCCCTCCACCCTTCTCCCGACTCCTGTCCTAAATCAGTTCTTTCTGGTTTCCCTATTTTGTCCACATCACCATGGTCCTCGTGGCCACCCAAACCCTTAACTCTGAGGTCAGCAGACTAGGTCCCGAAGGCCAGTCCCAGCCCACCACCTGCTTTTGCAAATGCAGGTCTCCTCACTCCCGTGGTTTTTCTGGACAGGAGCAGCAGAGCCAAGGGTGTGAGACACCAATGGCGTCAAAGCCTTGCGTGACTTGAGTGAGGGCTGTGACGGTGTCACCCCATATCTTCTCTAAAGTTGTTCCACGTCTCTGTGCCAGGTCTGTGGAACAAGGCAGCTCTACAGGGACCCAATTTAATCTGCGTCCACGACTCTGTTCTGCATTGGCAGCCAACAGCAAGACCACTCCAGGAGCCTCACAGATCGCCCAACTCCACTCACAGCCCCTGGTTAACACTCAGGTTCACAGACTCCCATGTAGGGTGGGGTCGCCAGGTGCCCAAGCTCCCTCCTGCTTCTGTGGGATTCCTCCAGTGGGGGCAGAGCAAGGAAGTCCTCGGAAGGCACAATTCCACTCACTGGGCTCCCCATTCCCTGCCCTGGGGGGCAGGGTCCTCTGCAAGCAAACATGGGGACAAAAGGCCAGGCCACCCGGTAGATCACAGGGCCTGGGGCCAAGGTGCTAAGCAATGGCACTTCTTGTTTGCTGGATCCCTTTTGTCAAAGAAAGAATTTGAGGTGTAAAAAGAACAAGGATAATCCAAGGTGTCGAAGGCCATGGAGGAGAGTCATCAATGGGGCCCAGGTAGGTCGGGTGTGGAAGACGCGCCAGGACGGAGCAAGCACAGCACCTCACTGCCCACCTCTCCTCCAATTCAGGATGTGTTTTGTTATCCCCATTTCACAGGTGAGGAGACTGAGGCACAGAGCCCAAATAACTTGGCCAAGACAACACAGACGTAAGTGCAGGCGTGGCATTTGAACCTGAGGTCCATGGCTCCCGGCCCTAGCTGGACAAGCCCACAAGCCCCCTGTTCTTTGGCTGCCAGCTCCCCTTGTCAGTCACCCAGAGGCCTCCGATGGGTGTCCTGGGACTTTAGCTCTTGGTGGATTCCTCCTCCTTTTTTTCTTTCCCATCCTGAACTGCTGCTGGGATGCACACTTCATTCTAGAATTCCCACACCCCACTCTGGCTTCATCAGGGGCCTGGTTTTCTCTGGGTGGAGCTTTTACATGATACATACCTTATTCTTCTGCTAATAGTGACCACTTAGCAGAGCAGAGCTCCCACACTGTGTTAAGATAGCATCCTGGCACCCGGCCAATCTTACTGAAGACACCCCTTGCCCTGAGTGGAGAAGGGGTCAAGAGAAGGTGGACCCCATTCTCCCGTGATGATAGCAATGACTCACATTTATTGAGCATTTCTAGAAGGAAGCCCCTGTCCCAGCTGCCTTGCCAATGTCATCTCATTCACAGCCTTGTGACAGGGGGATCACACCCGCCCTGTATAGATAGGACATTGAGACAAGAAAGGTTAGGTGACTTACTCAAGCCTCCAAGCTATTAAATGGCAGAGCTAGCCCTTGAACCCAGGTCTTTAGGGGCTCATCAAAAGAAAAGCAGCTGAGTCATTTTTTAGGGGGAGAAAGTGTCACCCTGATGTCACCCCTGCTTTGTTACCTGGGCCCCAGGAAGTTCCCACACAGGTCTCAGCTTGTCTCACCCCCAGGCCCAGCCCTGTCTCCTGCACTGCCCATGGCTGACTGAGGCAACCAGTGTTCCTCAGGTGGGCCCTCTCATTTGGACACACTTTGTGCAGTCACCTCTGGGGTAGGGGACTGCATGGTGTCTGTGTGGTGGCTGTACCTTGAGTGATCAGATCTCAAGCCAGGAAGATGTTTTGCCCTCTCCTCAGAAGCCCCCACACCAGAGGGAGGAATGGCTCTGTTCAGCTCCTGGGGTCACATCTGACCAGACCAAAGATGAGGCAAGGCCTCGCAGGACTGTCCAGGGATGTGGGCCACGTCTTCCCAAGCCATTCGTGATCACTAGAGGGTCTTCAAAAACTACCCACCAACATCTGTGTTCAAGAATGATAGGGGACATGGGGAGGAACCCCATTCAGGGATCCAGGGGTCTGCACTGGATTTAGGAGCAGCCCAGAAGAGCAGGGCAGGTGCCCAGAGGCCAATGACAGGTGGAAGCTGGAGTCTAAATATTTCAGATTCCTCCAACTTCTGGTGTGTGTGCTACACCTCTGCTACTCAAAGTGTGGTCCAGGGACCAGCAGCATCAACATCATTAGGAGATCCTTAAAACTGCAGAGCCTTGGGCCCTGCCCTGAACTTCAGGATCAGATTCTGCATAATCACAGGACCTCAGGCAACCCAGGTACATGGTTAAATTTGAGAAGTTGCCCCATACTATTCCCCAAAGGTCCCCAGAGGTACAAAGTCTCCATTGCCATCCCCATAGCAGCCTGCTCCGTGCCATACCTTTTAAAGTTTTCCCATACTTTCATGTTTCTCAACTACCTACCCACCCTGCCACCAACTCAGGGCTTCCTGGGACCTTCCTCCCAGTTAAGCTACATTGTCTCCAGGGTGCTTTGGGGAGAACAAAGCTAAAATCCATGGCCTCTTTGGGACAGAGAAGAGCTACTGCAAAGCCCCATGGACCCCTTCCAAGCTGTGCAAGGCTAAGCAATCAAAAAGGGGGACATGCTCATATTTTGTTCTCAACATTCCTTAGAGGAGGGAGTGAGAAAGTTCTCGTGGAGAGTTTGCAAAGGTGCTGGCATGCATCAATCCTTCCAGAAATGTCAGATGCTTCTCCTTCTGAAGCCCCCTTGGTCCTTTGGGCCCCATTAGTATCCATACATGCTGGTCAAAAGGGAAGAGGGCTTGGATCCAGCTAGGCCACCAACTGGCAGTGTGAGGGGTCTTTGATCTCATCTCTCGGGGCCTTAGTTTCTATATGGATGAAATGGAAATGCACATATCAACCTTCCAGGGTTGTTTTGAAGAAGAAATTAGACAATGTACAGAAAGCACCTGGCAGTGAGACCCACATGCAGCGGGTACTCAGTAAATGTTTGTTGAAAGAAAAGTAGGAAATGGTTGGCGTTCAGAACAACATGGCGGGTGGGGGTTGTGGCACCTTGCCTAGCCCTGGGCAAACCCCCATTATGATTCATCACTCCTAAATATCAAACTTGGGCCTGGCCCTCTACCCACTGGCACAACCCACTCTGTGTGTCCCCTGCCTGATCCTGAGCAAACAAGAAGAATCAACAGTCAGAAAGACCTGGCCTGCTGCAGCTCTGAATGAGGTTCAGCTCTGCCTTTCATGCCCAGCCAGGGAAGAGTATTATTCTATGAATCCAAATCCCTTACTGGGTAAGGCCAACATGAACAACTGGGCCATGTTGTTTCTTGTGAGAGGAGTTTTGGGTAAGCTTCATCAGGGTCAGGGATTGTAGGGAAGCTGTGTTCCCAGGGGTATTTCCTACCCCCCAAGGATGGGGGAAGAGTCTCATGGGAATGCAGAGCCGCTGCCTCAGAAGCAGACCTCAATATAGCATCAGCTGAGCGGGCCTCAGAGTCATCACAGAAAGCTGTTTTTTTTTTCCGCAAGAGACTACAAAACTGAAATAAGACCGGTGGTTTAGCTTTCTCTTACTGACAGATTAACAATTTATAGGTAGGTGTGCTGGTTCATGCCTATAATTCCCAGCAACTTGGGAGGCTGAGGCAAAAGGGTTGCAAATTTGAAGCCAGCCTTGGCAACTCAGCAAGACCCTATCTCAAAATAAAAAAAAATAGAAAAGAGCTGAGGATATAGCTCATTGGTAAAGTGTTTTCCTGGCCTATGCAAGGCCCTGAGTCAATTCCCAATACTGGAAGAAAGAAACTCATTTTTGTTTTATTTTATTTTATTTTATTTGTAGTAAGATTTAACCTAGGGGCACTCAACCACTGAACTGTACCCCAACCCTTTTTTATGTTTTATTTTGAGATGGGGTCTTGCTAAGTTGCTTAGGGCCTCCCTAAGTTGCCAAGGCTGGCCTCAAACTTGCAATCCTCCTGCCTCAGCCTCCTCGGTTGCTGGGACTACAGGCGTGCATCACCACATCCGATGCAAAAACAAAAAAAGAAGGAAAGAATCTTTTTGACTGACAGTTTTCAAGGTTTCAGTCCATGGTCACTTGGCCCTATTACTTTGGGCCTGTGGCAGCACAGTACATCAGGGCAGGAGCACATGGTAGAGGAAGCCTGTTCATTCATGTCACGAGAGCTAGGAAGCAAAGACAGAGGGACAAGAAGGGGCCAAGCTCCCAAAATCCCCTTAAGGGACACTGCAATCATCTAACTTCCTTCCACTAAGCTCCACTTCCTAAAGGTTTCACCACCTCCCAATATAACCACAGGCTGAAGCCAAAGTCTTGAGTATAAGGACTTTGGGGGCCATTTCAGATCCAAAACAGAGGAGCTAGTGGTGTTTACATGCTGCTATAATTTTACAATAGGTCTTGTTATTTATCAACTTATTTTATCTTCATAACCACCTTGTAAAACAGCCTGGGAAATATACTCCATTTGATAGGTGAGGGAAACTGAGTTCTAGAGAGGCAAATAATTGGTATCAGCCATTGGCTAGAAGCCAAAAGATGGAGTCCTATATCATGGATCCTAACCCTAGGAGTTCTCTGCCTGAAAATATAGGCTATTTAAAAGGCAAGTGAAAGAGAAACTCTGTTTTCATTTTTAAAGATGTTTGTAAATTAAAGAGAAAGTCTATTTCTCACACCATTCTATTGCCATTTCTAGTGTTCTTTATTCCTTTTCATGTCCATCCGGGGTCATATTTCCATCTCATATCTTTTTCCTCCTGCCCAAAGGATGGCCTTTCACATTTCCTATCATGCAGGTTTTCTGCAGAGATTAATTCATTTAGCTTTTAGTCAGCTCTTGGCGGGTTTTGTTGTTGTTTGTTTGTTTTTGGTACCGGGAATTGAACCCAGGGGCGCTTATCCACTGAGCTACCTCCTCAGCCTTTTTTAATATTTTATTTAGAGTCAGAGTCTAGAGTTGCTTAGGGCCTCACAAAGTTGCTGAGGCTAGCTTTGAACTTGGGGTCATCTTGCCTCAACCTCCCCAGACACTGGGGTTACAGGTGTGTGCCACCGCACTTGGCCAGCTTTTGGTTTTGAAAAATATTGTATACACTTCTAGGTTGATAGGCTTTTTCTTTTATTTTTTTTTTTTATTTTTATTTTTTTTGATAGGCTTTTTCTTTTAAAGTATTTAAAAGCATGCCTCACTGTCTTCCAAGTTACATTAATTCTTGTGGGAAATCCACAGTCATACTGACTTTTGCTCCTCTGTATGGATAGTATACTTTGTTCCCCCCCTGGCTATTTTTAAGATTTTCTCTTTATGGCTGAATGACTTTGAGGGTCATTTTCTTCATGTTTCTTATGCCTAGGTTTCACTGAGCTTTTTAAATCTGTGAGTTTATAGTTTTTTGTGGGTTTTTTTTTTTTTTTTTTTTTTTTTTGGAGATTGGAACACTTTTGACCAATATCTCCTTAAATATTTCTTCTATTCTCTCCAATCCTCTCTCAGGGACTCCAATTACATATACATTAAGCTGTGTGAAGTTGCTCCACAGCTCACTCATGTTTTGCTCCTTTTTAAACTCATTTTTTTTCTTTTGGATAGTTTCAATTGCTAACCCTTTAAGTTTATTAATATCTGATTCTACAATGTTGGACCCATTGTTAATCCCACACAGTGCGCTCTCTCTCTCTCCTTCTTCCTGCTCCTCCTCTTCTTCTTCCCACTGGGGACTGGACCCGGGGATGCGTTACTACTGCATCACATCCCAGCCCATTTTTATTTCTTATTTTGGACAGAAACTTGCCAAGTTTTGGAGGCTGACTTCAAACCTGTGATCCTCCTGTTTCATCCTCCCCAGATGCTGGTGTGGACCACACTGGCTTTCCCCAGTGTGCTTTTTTACTGCAATATTGTATTTCTCATCTCTAGTTTATGGGTTTTTTTTTAATGTGTCCTGTGTCTCGAGCTTTCTTTTACCTCCTTGAACATATGAATTGCAGTTGTAACAACTAATTTAATGTCCTTGTCTACTAGTAATATCACCTGTGCCATGCCTGTGCCTGTTTCTATTGACTGATTTTTCTCCTCATTTGTATTGGATTTTTCTGCTTCTTTGCTCTCCTGGCCTCTTTCTTCTTTCTTTCTTTCTTTCTTTCTTTCTTTCTTTCTTTCCCTCCCTTCCTTCCTTCTTTCTCTTTCTTTCTTTCTCCTTCCTTCTTTCCTTCCTTCCTTCCCTTCCTTCCTTCCTTCCTTCTTTCTCTCTCTCTTTCTTTCTTTCTTTCCCTCCCTTCCTTCCTTCTTTCTCTTTCTTTCTTTCTTTCTTTCTTTCTTTCTTTCTTTCTTCTTCCTTCTTTCTTTCCTCCCTCCCTCCTTCCTTCCTTCCTTCCTTCCTTCCTTCCTTCCCTCCTTCCTTCCTTCCTTCTTTCTTTCTTTCTTTCTTTCTTTCTTTCTTTCTTTCTTTCTTTCGTTCTTTCTTGGATGCTACGCTGTTGAGTGCTGAATATTTTTTATCCCTTTTAATATTCTTGAACTTTGTCCTGGAAATGAGTTAAATTGCTTAATCCTTTTGAGGCTTGCTTTTAAGCTTTGTTAGGTGGGACCAGAGCAGACTTTGGTCTAAGGCTATTTTTCCCCTCTTATTGAAACAGTGCTCTTCTGAGGACTGTATGTATGCCCTGTGTGCTCCAACATGTCTCTGTTCTGGAGAGTGGGAGCATAAACTATTCCTGACCCTGAGGGAGCGACAGGAATCTATCAGCCTGCTTCTTTTGGTGATTCTTTCTCCAGCCTCACGTAGCATGCACAGGTCAGCACTCAATCCAGGGGAACCCTCTGCAAATCTTCAGTTTCTCACTTCATAACCTTCTCCTCTGCATACAGCTCTCTTCTCTCAGGTATTCTGCCTTGTGAATTCTGCCTGGGGTCTCTCAAATTCTCAACTGTATGTCCTCAGTTCAGGAAGACCATCAGGCCTTTTTTTGGGTTCTTCCTCTGGGTTGTGGCTTAGAAATTCTTTGCCTTAACTTATTTCCCTTCTCTCAGAAATCTCCTCTGATGGGCTTGGTGTTGTGTGCCTGTAATCTCAGTTTCTCCGAAGGCTGAAGCAGGAGGATTGCAAGTTCAAAGCTAGCCTCAGCAACTTAGAGAGACCCTAAAAAGTTAGCAAGACCCTGCTTGTCTTTAAATAAAATATATTTTTAAAAAGGCTGGGAATGTGGATCAGTGGTTAAGCACCCCTGAGCCCTGAGTTGAATCACTAGTGCCAAAAAGAAAAAAGAAAAAAAGAAATCACCTTCTCTATTACCTGTTGTTTGTTACTGAAAATGTGTTCCTGATGTTTTGTCCAGGATTTTAGTTGCTAAAGCAGGAAGAGAAATTCAATCCCTGTTACTCCACTATGGCATCATTTTTAATTAAGAAGTTCTATGGTGGTAACATATATATATATATAATTTACTATTTTCACTATTTTAAGGGTATAGTTCAGTAGCTTTAAGTACATTCCCTTCATTATAGTTTTCAATGAAAAAAATACTTTTCTCTAACCATTATTAAGCACTTACTAAGTGCTAAATGCTGAGTAGATGTTATTGTTGCACCCATTTCATTGACAAGGAATGTGAAGCTTAGAATGTAACTTGCTCAAGGCCTCACAGTACGTGGTGGTATGGTCAGGACAGTCTACAAGCTGTGCTATGAACTTCACTGAGAAAAGAGCCTGGATCATGCTGCCTTCACCTGTCTGCAAGGGTTTCCACTAGAATGCTGTTTTTTTGGCCTGAAGTGGAACTCTTAGAATTCATCCCTGGACCCAGGGCAGTAGGAGGCTATTCATCCAGACGCTAGAGGAACGCTGGGCTCAAGGCCAGAGCAAAGTCTGAGTGGCAGAGTCTCTCCACCTGTAAGCCACGATAGGCCTGGGCCAGAGAAAGGCTCCATCTTCAAAGTATTGTGCAGGGCAGTGGTGCACCGGGGGTCTGTGTGCATGTGGTTCTGGTGGGACCCAGAGACCACAATTCACATTCAACCACTTGGAGTTAAATGTCAGCTTCATTTGCATCGCTGGCTTATCTTAAATTACAATTACAAATCTTTGAAATCCCTATTTAACTTCTTACCAGCTCCAAACAGACACACTAGCAGCCATTGATCCAGCACATAAGGGACTTTTGGCTTGCAGGAGTCGATCCATTTTCTCTCTGTGAACAAAAACAAGACTCTTGTCTCAGAAATATGCTGGCAGCCTCTTGGCAAAGGCCATGGGTCATTTACTTCTGGCTGTAGAAGCACGTTCCTTTGTATGACTTCAGTTCGTGTCAGATGCACTTTAAGCATCACAAGTGGGTTTTTATGAGCACCTTCATAGTGACCTATCAAGCTTGGAACATTTTATTGATGCTCCTTTCGTAGACAGGAGTATCAAGGCCAAGGGATGTTCAGTCTCTCACAGCCTCTCCCATTGAACTGGGGCAGTGAGGAGGCCACATACCTCTTCTCCCTTCTCCTTGTCCTCATTCTCCTGTGAGTCTCTGCATATTTCAGAGGTGTGCTGCCCCTCCTATGATAAGAAGCCCTCTCAGGCCTGCACAGTGCTGCTTTGATTCCTTCCTGTGTCTAGGAAACTGTATTAGTCAGCCTTTCACTACTATAATGAAATACCTGGGGCAGCTAACTTAGTAAAGATAAAAGGATAATTTAACTCACAGTTTTGGTCTAGTTGTATTTAGGACCTTATGGCAAATGGTGGATGGAAAGGTCGGAGCTCATGCTGGGAAAAGTGATCACATCTCAAGACAGGAAGCAGAGAGGCCAAGTGGGGCCAAACTCAAGCTTTTATAACAAGTTTCTCTGGGAAACTACTGAGGAGTCCCCCAAGAACTACCTTCTGAGGACATGGCCCTAGTGACCTAAAGACTTCACACCAGGCTCCACCTCCCAAAGGTTCCACCACCTCCCAACAGTGCTACTCAGGGATAAAGACTTTAAACACAAAGGACCTTGAAGGACACTCAGGCCACACCCAACCCCGTAGCAGACATGGAGCCTGAATATGGCTTTCCGGCCCTTGTCACTGTCACTTCATTTTCAAACAGTTGCAGTTTGTGACCTCCAAGACCCCTAAGGGCTTTCCTGCAATGGGATACAAGGTGGAGCAGGCCACATTTTACCTCTCTCTGCCCGATATGGTTCACCATAAATCTTGGTCCCAAAGAGATTACAGGCAAGGAAATATCCATCCAATCATCAAAATTTTCTAGAGTTGAGTAAGAAAAATTCATTTGGTAAAATAATCATTATCCAAGAAGATCTGAGTATGGGCATGTTGGGAAATGAACCCCTCTGGTGAACAGAGATTTGTGGCTGTCTTGGTGTTCTGGTGTGGCCTGGGACTCGAATCCTATCTTATCTGTGAAGAAAGAGAACCCAACATGCTTTGGAGCCATCCTGCCGGACAGCAGCTCTTTCCTGAGAGTAGGGTGGAGGGGCTGCAGGTAGGACAGCCTCCCCTGTAGTCAGGAAAGGGAACCAATCAGGATACAGTGGCACTCCCAGAATACCCCACGCATGCCGTCAGGGCCAGCTTCAGGAGTGTGTGACCTGTATATTTGCAGAGGCCCCTTCTCAGAAGGGCCACCACTTGATTTAATGCCTGATTGTCACCATCTTGAAATTCTTCATTTTCAAACAAGAGGCCCTGCACCAGGCCTTAAAATTATATAGCCAGTCCTGCCTGGAGCAGACCATTCCTGTACTCCTCTCCCTCCTCTGTATGACAAAAGCATTTTCAATAATAATCAGGAAAGGAAACAAAGGACAATGGCCAAAGGAGAAATGCAGACATTGGATTTAGTTTTCTTGAACTTTGTATATATAAGGAAAAATTTTAAAAAACAAAATGAAAGGGCTGGTGTTGCAGCTCAGTGGTAGAGTGCTTGCCTAGCACGCAGGAGGCACCGGGTTCGATCCTTAGCACCATTTAAAAAAATTAAATAAAATAAATAAATAAATAAAGTATAAAAAATAAAAAAAATATTTATTACAGCACCCGCCCCTCAAAAAAAGTGGAGGAGGACTCAACTATATATTGAATAATTTTTTTATTTACTTAACAGTTTGAATTTGATCCCTTTGTTTATAGGCTGATTGCTTTAGTCTGTTTGGACTGCTTTAATAAAATACCACAGACTGGAGAGCTATAAACAACAAAAATAATTCCTCACAGTCCTAAAAGCTGATAAGTTCAAGATCAAGGTGCTGGCAGGTTTGGTGTCTGGTAAGGGCCCTCTTCCTGATTCTTACATAGGGCCCTTTCACTGTGCCTTCAGTGGTGGGAGGGGCAAAGGAGCTCTCTCAGGCCTCTTTAAGAAGGGCACTGATCTCATTCATAGGGGCCCCACCCTCATGACCAGCACCTCCAGAGGCCCTACCTCCTAATACCATCACCTTGAGAGTTAGGATTTTAACATATGAGTTTTAGAGAGACACTGGCATTTGAACCCTAGCATGAAGAAAATATTTTATGAAAATAATTACCTAGTAATTAATAATTGCTCTGTAATGTTTTATTTTTTCTTGATGGGTTCTTTAGTTTTCAAACAAAGATGAACAAATTTCACTCTTCATGACTGTATTTTAGAATTCAGGCAAAATTTAGTAATTCGGGCATGAACTAAAATTTGTACTTTCAGAATAAAACTACTACACCTCATGGTTTGTGCTTCATTTCATTTTGAATTTGGACATAAAAAAAAAACTTCAAGTGATTCCACAGATGAGGTCATTCAAACTCCGTGGTTTTGTTGTTTCAATCACCATGCTGTCATTATTTATTTCAAATCATTGTTTATTTCAAATTTCTCTTTAAACACAACCATCTGTGGAACCAGGGTGGGTGGGGATGTGAACTGTGTCCCAAGTAAATTCAAATCATTTCAAGCCATCATGAACTTAATCTTGAAAAGGCTCTGAGTGGCTACTCCACTAGTGGCCAGCACTGGAAGTGACCACATACCTGGAGTTCCCAGTGGAACTCCCAGATAGCCTGCAATTTATATTAGAGACTAGGTAATAGAAATGTATATATTTGGTCAATTGAAAAAAATGCATTAATTTTAAGGTTATGTGTATCTTATTAAAACTCAAAATAACAAAAGCAATTGTTTAGCTCTTAGGCCAAAAATCTATGTTTTGAAGGAGTCTTTATCACAGGCAAAAAATTTCATAATATATTCTTCAGTGAAACCAATCAAGTTACAAAACACAATCGACCCTATGTCCTTTCTTCTTTTTTAAATAAGAATATGCATATTATTTATTAGTGCATGGCACCTACTTCCTGGCTAGAACATAAAATAAGTTTATGTCTTCTTTTATGTCCAAATTAAAATGATTCCAGACTCCCCACCTCAAAGATCACAGGAAATTCATTTTTCTTTCAGTTGCCATCCAAGGTCATCCTGGGAATGCTAGAGAATGCACAGCCATTCCACAAATTTGACCTGCTTACAGTCACTTCCTCCAGCAGCTCTTGCTTGGCTGTAATGCAGCTCTGAAGCCCTGTGGGTCACCTCCTGTCTTGGGGAACAGCTCTCTTTGCTAGCTCACTTGCTCCTTAGCTACCTTAAATTCACCTGAATCCCAGCTCAGACATTTAAAAAAATTTTGCTGAAATCTTAGGGGTATTCTTGCTCAAAAAAAAGAAAAAAAAAAAAGAAAAAAGAGTCTAGTGCAGGGATTAACTTTGTGACTAAGGACTCTACATCTCTTGGGGACTCACAGGCCCAAAGTCAAGCTCACTCAAGCTCTGTAGCATGAGAGGTGCCCTCAAAGCAGGGACCAGCCCAGCCCTGCTCCAGCCCTAATGAGACAAGTTGGCCTTTCCCCGCCAAAGAGCCGACCCTCACGCCCACCCGGGATGATTGAAAGAAGGAAGATCTATTTCCTTCAGGGGAAACACTCCACACCCAGAGAATACCCCTGGACAAACAAACACCATGTGCATAAGAATACCAGTGGTTGGAGCTGACATCTCTGACCTAGGGAAAGCAGAAACAGCAGTCATCAGCCATGATTCTTAGACTATCACAGGAACACCAACAGCCCAACCCAAATTTGTGTTTAGATAAAAACTTGTTTCTCCAACTCATGAGCACAGTCAGGGCAAAGAACAGCCCATTTCCTTTAGGAATCATGTCACTGTGTCAGACCAAACTGCCCAGGTCATATTCATGGTGACCCTGCCATTTTCTCTCAGTATTGTAAGTAGGTCTTGAGTAACTAAGCCTTTTTCTAAGAACAATAGAAGTCTGCTTCAAAGGAGAAATGATGTCTCCACCTCCAGACACTATGAGTTTTGACACATTTTAAATATTATTTCTCCCATTACAAACTTCCAGGTGTAAAGGAACATCCCAGCAGTCACCCTTGCAACCAGGCATGTACATGTATGCACATATGTGTGTCTAGTGCATGCAGCTGTGACCAGTAGCGTGTGCACAAAAACACACATGGTAGTTACCTTGAGGTGCTCAGATCGTGGGCAATGTTCGTTTTCTTCTATTTGTGTTTCAGGGTTGATTTTTGCTTGGATTTTAAGAATAATCTGAAAGAGGTATGAAACACACACATCAAGGTGAGCACTCGTGATTTTGGGGTTTTTTTAGACACTTTGTGTTTTATTTCCCCTTGATTTACCTCCTAAACAACAAAGCCAAAAATGTCTGATTAATTAAGTTTTTCAGTTAATTACACTTTGTTAGGTATCTTACAGGTTTTATAGCAAGTGCCTGCAAACTGGCCTAACGCAAAATATCACATGGGGCCTGCCTAATCACAGACAAGGGCCCCACCACAGGGCATGATCGAAAAGCTAAGGCATTTATTTAAAACAACGTGTGTTGGAATCTAAAGACTTTGTTTTAAAAAGCATTCATTTTGGCAAACAATGAGTTGAATTTAGTGATATTTATTGAAAACTATACTAGAGTTTTAAAACCACAGGGATGCCTTGATTGACTTGTCCATAGCTCACTTTTTGGACTCAAATCTGATTTTTAAAACAATATTAACTTTAATTTTAAAACTCAACAGCAATTGTTTTTCTCTGCACTTGAGCAGTTTCCCATCTGTCAGGTGGCAAATGGGTTGGTGCTTTTTTAAAAGATTTTTTAAATTTCAAATTACTAAAGAAATACATATTCATTGATGAAAAGACAATAAACACAGAAGAATCCAAAGAAAAACACTCATCCAAAATCTCACCATGCTGTTCATGAGAAAGCTGTTCATTTAATACAGGTACCTACAGCCTAACACACACAAACACTCCCACATAGACACATGTATGTGTCAGCGCACCTACCCAGATGCATTCTCATATATGTGATAATAAAATTGTCCCAGCCACACTACTTTGTGATCTGCAGGTTGTTACTTTGTAATATGTTGCAGACATATATCTTTAGATGTTCTATTTAATATGTTTTTTAACAGCTGTGTTGTGTTCCATCACATTGTTGGATATTTAAATGATTTCTAATTCTTTACTATCATAATGATTGCATCTATGCACATTTTTGTTACGTATCCTTGATATCCTTAAAATAATTTCCCTAAATAGAACTTCAAAAGCAAAGGAAATGTATATTTTCAACGTTTTTGATACATATCAACAAATAGCCCTCTAAAGAGTTCTGATGTGCACTCCTTCCCACCAGAGAAAAGAGCTTTGGTTTTGTATGTTTTCACATACATACCACAGTATCAGGTATGCCAATTGTTATGGTTTGGTTGTGAGGTATCCCCCAAAAGTTCACAAGTGAGAAAATGCAAGAAGGTTCAGAGAAGATATGATTGGGTTATGATAGCCTTAACCCAATCAGTGAATTAGTTACCTGATGGGATTAAATGAGTGTTAGCCAAAGGCTGAGGGGTGTGGCTGGAAGAGGTGGGGCATTGGGGGTGTGGCTTTGGGGTATATATTTGTATCTAGAGAATGGAGATCTCTCTCTCTCTCTCTCTCTCTCTCTCTCTCTCTCTCTCTCTGCTTCTGATCATCACGTGAGCTGCTTCCCTCTGCCACACTCTTCCACCATGATTTTCTGCCTCACTTTGAGCCCCAAGGAATGGAGCCTGCTGTCTGTGGACTGAGACCTTTAAACAACTGTGTGCCCCTGAATAAACCTTTTCTCCTCTTCAAATGTGCTCATCGAGTCCTTTAGTCACAGCAGCAAAAAGGCTGACTAAAACACCCTAGTCGGCTGTCCACATCCCTAGTCCCCACATCTTCGGATTCAACCAACCATGTTCGAACATATTTGAAAAAGAAGATTGCTTCGGTATTGAGCATGCACAGACTTTTTCTTTTCATCATCCCCTGAAGAATCCAATATAACAATGATTTACATAACATTTACATTAGGTGTTACAAGTAACCTAGAGATGATTTAACGCATATGGGAGGATTGTGTAGTATGCAGATACTATGTCATTTTATATAAGGAACTTGAGCATCTGTGGATTTTGGTAACCAAGCCAGGTCTTGGACCAAATCTCTGGTAGATATAAAGTGATGACTATATTTTAAAATGTCCTTGGCTAATGGGCTGAAGCATTAATATGTTAAGATGTAATTCTGATTCACTGGCTATAGAAAGGGATTGTAACAGCATCCAAAGGTTGAGGCAGTAGCCTGCATCTGGCTTGCTCCCTGGTGCTTGAAGCTGCGTCCCCGTCCATCTTGCTGTATCACTGTATGAATAGCAGCAATGTCAGGCACAGCCCAAGCTCTTTAACAACAAAGATATACGTGTGTGAGTGAGTGGGTGTACACACACATATATCCCAATTTTGCTAAAATACTTATGTGTTGGCATACACACACTCATATATACCTGTCACCCATCCCCAAAGATAAACTCTTATAAATCAAAGTGTTAACAATGGTGATCTCGGAGAGGGGGGATCATAGAAGTTTTTCATTTTCTTCCTTGTGTTTTCATATTTTCAGGTGTTTTTATATTTTCTACAGTGATTACCTATTGCTGTTGAAACCAGACCCCCCCCTCAAAATGTGATTTTTTCTTTTTTTCCTTTTAAAATACATTTTATTTTATTGTGCATATTTGAGATTTGCACATGGTGTTATGGATACATATAGATGGTAGTGATTTTTTCCCCTAAACAAAAGTCACTCTGGTGTTCTAAACAACAGCTTGGCACCTGCTATTGTCCACCCTTTGTGCCCACGTGCTTGCTCCATGAGGCCCTCAGGTTCGGGAAACCAGTGTGCCTCTGTCAGTCATCAGAAGATCTAAATACTGGAACTAGCCTGCAACCAAGAATTAAATTTCTGGGTACAAATTTCCTCATCTCTAAATAAGAAATTAAGAACAGGCTAGGGTTCAACTCAAATATCAGCTTCACCAGAGTAGGGCATTACATTAAGAACATTTTGGAAGCTTAGTCCAGAACTGAATCTGAATGGTTGGAAAGATGTCTGTGATTGACTAGTAATGTCTACCACAAGAAGAAATGCAGCAATTGACTACTAATGTCTGTCACAGGAACAGAAATCCTCTGATCATGTGCCATGCCGGAATAGCCTTTCTAATATCCTTTCCTGATTTTATTTTATACTTTCTTAGGTTTCTTTATGCATCTTGCTTTTCCATATTGCATTTCTACTTTCTAAATGTTTTTCTTTTAAAAGATTATCAAGTTTTAATTTGATACCCAAATTAACTTTAATAAATATTTGTGCTAAAAATGTAAATGTAAATAGGATTTGGTCCTTTCCTCTGAGAAACTCCCAATCTAGCTGGCGCTAAAGTAGGGAGCCCAGAATTACCTTCCACCAAAAGATTTTTTTAAGTCAAAAGAATTCAGTCTAATGATGCTAAGGGGCCTACTGTCCCTTTTCCTGAAGAAAGACAGGGCTGCAGAGACCCAGGACACTGAAAAGAAAGGCCACCATACAGATAGAAAGGGATACCACTAAGTCCCAAACCGACTCAGCCCATCCTTTCTTGGGGCCTGTTTTTCACCTGTCTCCACTTGCCTGAATGTGACCCCAGGGCTGGTGAGGAGATTGCTGGTTGTGTGTTGGGATGTGCCTCGCTGGTAAGAGATGAGCGTGGGAGCCAGACAGTTGGGAGTGGGGGACAGGGTGAATTGGGGGCAGCAGGGTCCTTTCCATGTGCGGTAACTGGTGTTGGGCCTAGGGGGCCTTGATGCAGGGACGTATGCCCTCTCTGCAGGTGTTAGAAGAGAGGAACAGAATGCAGAGCTTTCATTGGGAGGTTGGCTTTGGTTTGCCACCCTGGGTGCTTTTGTGCTTTGGCGATGTTTGTGGTCCCTAGTGTGTGTCCCTGACCGGGGGATGTACTTTTCACTCAACAGAGGGCAAGAACTCCTGACTTATCAAGGCCTGTGGAAGCAGACTAACACCAAGGGTAACTGTTTAATGGAACAGAGTTTTCTTTTGGGTCGATGAGAACGTTTTGGAATTAGATAGAGGTGGTGATCACACAATATCTTGAATGTACTCAGTGTCACCAAATTGTTCACTTTAAATGGCTCATTTTATGTTATGTGAATTTCACCTCAATAAAAAATTAAAATTAAAAAAAATAGATTATTGAGTAGGGAGAAAATGGGCCATGTACAAATAGGGGTGCTGGATTTCAGAAACTGCCTTCCTTTCAGTCTCTCCTGGGAGGATGAGGAGCCTGGGTCTTCCTGCTTAGGCTCATCCTCTGGATCTGAGTGGCAAAGGATTTACCATGCCAGAGGCCCAGGCTACAACAGGAGAGAGGTCCCAGTGCCCCTTCCCAAGTGCTGAACCCACCTGAGGCCTTAATGCTGCAGTCTCTCCACCCTGTAAAACTTGCCACCCACTGTCCCAGACCTTCCGACCCCTGCTACAAAAGGTACTCCCCGTTACAGCTTACAGTGCCATGTTTTCCTTTGTCTCAGCCCCAACTCTACAGCACATTCACTTCTCACTAGTTTACACAGACGGGCTTATTTATTGGTGTGCATGTCATAAATAAGATCAAAATATGATGAAATTTAAAATACAATGCATATATTTATTTCTTTATAATTTATTATTTTTATAAAACACGAATATATTTATAAAAATGTATACAATTAAAACATAATAAAAATGAATAAGCATTATCGGCTACATTGTAATCTTCCCACATAACAATTTATAGATACAAGCATCATTCCCACTGTAGGCAGAGTCGTGGCAAAGCTTATGAGTAATAAATGGGGCTTTTGGCCAGCGAGCATTGAGCCCCTAATCCTCTCCTATCACCTACTGAGAATTGATGGAACCATTTCTAACCCCTAGGGCAGTGGGCTTAGCCTTGGTTGCCCATGGGAATCTCCTGAGGACTTAAAAAATAAAATACAAGCGTCCAGGTGATTGGAATCCATAGTCAAGGGTGAGCACCGCTGGTGGGAGCTTCTTAGCATCTCTAACCTGCATGGCTCCCGTTTTTCATACCCTCAATAAAGTCCCATCTCCTCCTCCTTCTCCCATCAGCTCTCCTTACTGACGAAAGAAGAGACGTCAGGACCCAAAGACCTCCCAGGCTCACAGGCTCCAGACATACAGAGAAATGAGGGTGTGTTTCCTCTTTAGAAAGGGGCCCATGGGAGTTCATCTGATCCTGTCGCATGGATTCTTAGTGTCTCTCCGTGGAGACGTCCCAAGACTGAGGCCTGCCGGGCGTGCGGCTTACAGCTCACTCTGTTTCCAGCCCTTTTATGGATAAGGTAAAGGGGAAGGGAGACATGGAAATAGTTGTTCTGTGATAAGTCATGGGATACAGAGAGAGAGCTTTAAAAGTTGGAAATGTTTTAAAACTGGTTCTAATAAATTACACCACTATCTTTCTAAACTCTCCAATATTAGAGTTCTTTCAGAGACTCTGAAAATGCAGTTCTCTGCTCTTGTCCAAGATGTCTTTCTTTATCCAGTTTCCTTTCCAAAAACTTTGCCATGAATACCCCCTGTCAAGGAGCACAGGGGTGAGCATGAGAGGGAAGGAAGGTCTTTGGGTCCTGCATCTTTTCTTATGTCAGTAAGGAGAGCTGATGGGAGAGGAAGGAGATGGGACTATATTGAGGGTAGGAAAAACAGGAGCCATGCAGGTTACAGATTGTCCACATCATGGAGGGGCAGGGATGAGGAAGCTGGCAAGTCATGTGATACACAAGGTTTTCCTGCCCTCTGAAGAATGGAGATAGGTTTGACATACATGACACCTGAGTCCCCATCCAGTTCCACTATTCTGGGAAATGGTAAGTTTGAGAAGTAAGTCACTAATTGGCTTCTGAGAGGGAGAAGAAAGGAGACTTCTCCTGAAAGAAGAATGCCTGGAAAAGTTTGGAAAAGGGACAGAGGAAGTCAGATGGTACTTAGGGAAAGAAGGGGACCTCAGGACAGAGTTCAACCTGATACTTGGGCAGCTCTGTCCCCATTTCTCCCTGTGACCCAGAGGCTGCCGCTCAGACTATGAGGCAGAAAATGGTGGGGTACCAGCTTCCTCCTCTTAGCTTCACAGGGAGGTGCTGTTACCATGGCAACGGCTGGGCAGTGTGATGCCTTTGTGCGGTCGCCTCCTCCTTTTTGTTCTCATCTCAACTACAGGTACTACCTCTGGGGTTATAAGAAAGCGCCCAAGTAGGGGATTTCTGAGCTCGTTTGACTCACCTCAGGAGCAAATCTCTTTTTCCTCTACCAATCCTTCTATCCTGCAAGGGATTCCATTTCCTGATTATTGTCTCTGAGGCACTTGGTTCCTATTTCTTGAGGGAGGTAGAAACACAACCTTTGAAATATGAGATCCACAAAATGAGAACAGAATAAAGTTTGGTCTGTCCCTTTGTTCTGTCTCTGACTGAAGTAGCAGAGATGCTTTATGGGAGGAACACAGTAGTTGCCTCCAGTGAAGTCAATTTCTAAAGGTTAAGGATGTGAGCCTCTTTGACTTGCCCCCTAATAACTCATTCTGGCTTCATCATTCATGTGAGCTCCTCTCAGCCCTTTTGGAACTTATTTATTCTTTCAGCCTTTATTGGATTCCTAAAGGGAGAGACAACCCTGGAGACTAGAGGTGGAGCTGTGCCCCCTCCATCAGTTCTGGACTCCAATAGGGAATTAATGTTCTCTGTAGAAAACTCTCTGTTGAGTTCTTCTCTTGGCTCTGTCACTAAACGCTGTGACCCTGAGCAAAGTCCTTCAGTCTCTCTGAGTCTAGATTTCCAAGTCTAGGAAACAGAAGCAGGAGCAATTGCCAACCCCCAGCTCATGGAGTGACTGCATTCTGAAGGCAGGAACTGTGTCCAATTCATCACTGTATTTCCAGGGCACAACACTGTTCCTGGCACATGACAATAACTCTGTGCATGGCTGTTGAATGGAAAGATAGAATAAGACAATATTAATGATGGTAATTATGTACCAGTTGGAACTCTTAGTGGCAAGCAACAAATACCAACTCAAATTAACTGAGTAAACCCCGGGAGTTGCCTGCTCACAGGCTGGGAAGTCCAGGAGTAGAGCCGCTTTCAGCTGTGACCAGATGCCAAGGGAAAACATCAAGCAGCAAAAAAATAATTTCACTTGTTTGGGTCCCATACCTTGGCAGAGATGGACAGGGAATTTCTAAAGACACCTGGGTTTCAAATCCTGCCCAACCCTTCCGAGTTAGTTGAACTTGGGTTAGTCATTTTTTTCTAAGCCCTGGATTTCCATTCTCCAAAACAGGGACAGGAGTATTTACTCTGCATAGGGTATGCTATGGTCTGGATGGTGTGACCCGTCAAAATTCACAGGTCAAAATCATTACTCTACCAAGAGGGTGGTATTAGGAGGTGGGTGCCTTTGGTAGGTGATTAAATCGCAGAAGTGGATCCATTGTGAATCAGATTAGAGCTGCTAAAAAAAAATAACAAGCTCAGGGGAGCTCATTTCTCCCTTTCACCACATGTGAACACAGAAGGCAACGTCTATGAACAGAAAGTGGGCCCCAACCAGACACCAAACCTACTGGTGTCTTGACCTCCCAGCCTAGAGAAACATGAGAAATAAATTTTTGTTGTTTATAAGTTGCCACATCTAAGGTGTTTTGCTATAGCATCCTGAAACAGGGTGGACAAAACTCAAATGAGGTCAAAATATGAAAAATTGCTACCAGCCTCAGAATGTCCCTTAGGTGTCGAGGGGGCAGCATGCATGTTATTGGTTTAAGTAAGCTGGAAAGCCTAACACGTTTCACAGGAGCTCACTCTAGGAAGAATGTTCAGGATACCTCTTTGTGTAAATCCATTCCTGTGCTGACACAGACCTGGTATTTATTAAGTTCTTTCCATGAGTATTTCCTTTGATACACACTGAACTCAATACCATAGGTACTCCTATTGGTAGAAACCATGGCTTTATGAGCTCAGTAACTTCACCAAGGAGCCATGTGTGGTGACCTAGAGGCTGCCCCTGAGCTGCAGTTTTCCTCACCTGACTGGAGGAGACTCAGCTTGCAGAGCCCAACTACTCCCTTTCACTGAGATCAAATGGATCCGGAATTTAATCTCAGCTTTTTGACTTCTGCTCTATATCGGCTGGCACTGCTAAGAGGAAGTCACAGAAGTATAAACCGAAGGAATATGTCTCGGTCCATTTTGCGTTGCTATAATAGAATACCTGAGCCTGGGAAATTTATAATGAACAGACATGTATTCATTGTTATGGTGCTGGAAGCTAGGAAAGTCCAAGATGGAGGGGCTGCATTTGGTGAAGGCCTTTTACTGTGTCATTCCATGGTGGAAGGTGGAAGGACAAGGAATCATGAGAGAAAGGGCAAGAGATCAGAGGCGGGGCCGGACTCAGCCTTCAGCAGTGCACTCCAGAGATACATAATCTACTCCTGTGATCACCACACTAATGCATTCCCGAAGACAGAACCTAGTGACCCAATCATCTCTCCTTAGGCCCACCTCCCAATGGTATTGCTTTGGGCATTAAGTTTTTAACACAGGAACTTTGGGGGACACATCAAACTACTGGGAGATATGTTAAAGGGGAGCTCACAGAATTGTTGAAGAAGCTAGATGGCTGACTGAGGCATGACACAGGAGCACCCCAGTCCTACTGCAGAACTGGCTTAGAGGACAACCCTTTACCACTGCTGAGCACTGTGCCCAAGAGGGGTACCACTGATCACCAGCATAGACAATACCCAGCCCCAGGCGCCACCACCTGCTGTGTCTTCTACTCTCTTTGCTTCCTCCAGTTGCCTGGACATGAAGTCTGGTTAGGTGCATCTGATGAGCAGAGCTGATGCCATGTACCCATGTCCTAGCTGCAAGGAAGGCTGGGAAAGGCTGTCAATCTCAGCTTTTGGAGTCAGAAGCAATGATACTGCCCACCTGCAGATATTCAAAACAGTGGTGAGTGTTCCCAACCCTGGAAGGGGACTCAGGTGTTTGATGGCCAAAATGAATGTTCTTCAGAGACTGAACGAGAGTAAATGATCTCTCAGGAAACACTCCCTGCTCTCCTATACCCCCCTGAGAAGCCAAAAAGCAAATGTCATGGGCCCCTGGCCTGCTTCTCGGTGTATGTCCTCCACTGGGTTTTCTCAAGCCTGTTCTCAGTTCAGCTCTTCTGGGAGGCGAATCTGCAGACTCTATACCGGGTCTGATTCATGGGCATATGGTGCTGTGTCATGTTGTTGTAACATAAATAAAAATATTTCACATGGAACCTTACGGGATGGAGGTTTCTGGAGCCCCCACGTTCTATCAGCTGCCTCAAGCTGTGAAGGGAAGGATGTGTCTGGTTTCCAGACTGCCTTCGTGGGAAGATGCTGGAAAGCCTGCCTCTTCAGCTGCTTATTGGTGGTCTTTCTCCTCATGCCTTCTTCCTTTCCCAGCTCTGGCCCCAAGGCATTTGGGTTTGTCTTAGAAAAAGGCACAAGAATCTCCAGGTTTTACAGAGGCTTCAGAATTGAGGTGTGAAGCTTCTAGGAATCTTGGAAGACAGAGAACACCTGAGATGGAGGAAGCTGCCTCTGTGGTGGGTCGTGGGCTCCTTTCCCATGACTAGCTGATCTTTGGATTCTGCCATGGCACATCCCCTGGGTTGGCATGACGTCATAGTTTCCTACTCCTTTAAAGGAAAGGAGCTTTGGGCTCATCTGATTGGAATATTTTAAATAAAATTGTCTTGTGTAGCATTTGCGACTTGTCAGAGGTCTCCTTTGTCTGACATCTCATTTGGTGCTGCCCCAAAGTCATGTGGGTGTCGTTAATGTCATTAATGGGCAAACATAGCAGAGTGTGAAATGGCTGCCCCACCACGCGGCTGGTGGACATTGCAAAGACCGAAGCTGATTGCCTGACTCCCAGAGTTACTCCAGACCCAAGAATTTGATTCAGAGACAACTTTAGGATCAGGAAGAGTAGGCCTCCGACTGCTTAAATGACTTGCAAATGCTTATGAGGGTAGTTAGGGACTGTATGGAGACTCAAGCTGAGAAAGAGCGGCTTTGAGAGTCAGGGAAACCCAAACTCTGACTTCACGTCCTTCCCAGCCAGCCTGCCTTTGTAAAATGGGCACAGTGACATCTGTGGAATAGTATAGTTTTAGCAATTTAAAAAAATATAATATAAAAATGTTGAGCCCTGGAGCAGAAGCTTGGAGGCCTGTCATCGTATTTGTCTCTTCCCAGCTACACTGGACCCCTGTCCAGTCCCCTGCTGCTGACTCACCGGGCTGTCCCTGATACTAGAGATGTCCGTCACATGTCTCCTGCCTTGTGGGGACGGGCAGGTCAACCCCCTCATTAACCATGATGACTTAGATGAAGTGCCAGCCTGTAATCCTCAACATGTCACATTATTAGGACCTGATAGATTCCCTCAGTCTCAACCCGGGAAGCTATCCTCAAAATAGCCAGATGACTGTCACACACGCCAAGATTTTATAAGCAGCCATGGCCATCTTTATTTTTTCCAGTTTCTCATTTTCAGGGATTATTTATGCACACATCCTGTAAATATGGGTCCCCTGCGTTCCCAGGGTGGTAACTTGAATGACTGTCCCTCCTCCCTGCTCCCGCCCTTGGTTTTTGACTCTGTAATATCTCATTATATTCTAAAGAGCTACCCTCAACACAGGCACCACGGATGCAATTAAATCTGCTTCTGTAGCAACACTGCTCTTAAGCAAAATATATTGATCGCCAAAGCTTTGGACCCACTTTAATCAAGTAATCTAAACAGGGCTTAAGCTTCAAAAGCCGAGCGATGTGCCCGGCTTCAAAGCGCTTACTTATACACTGAATTAATTTATCTGAGATGTACTAATGCTCCTCGAAACCCTGTGGATTATAATGTTAGAGGTTGCAATCAGGACTCTGATAATATCCCCAAAGCCTGGCCTCTATTGATTGTCATGTAAAAAGGCACAAAGGAAAGGGGGGTGGAAAGGAGGAGGGAACAGGGGCATTGGGGTTGATTGGGCAAGACAGAAACATCCCCATCCAGCCAGGGCCCTGCTGGGTGATGGGAGGACTCAGCTCCAGCTCTGCTCCCAGGGCTGGGCTGGGGCTAGGACTGGGAAGAGCAGGGTGTGGTGCAGAAGTACTAGTTAACAGGGGAAATTGCTTCGGGAAGCTCCCACTGTGACTCAGAGGTAAAAACTGGAGAGGAAAGGGTTGTGTGTGCTGCAGGGAGAGAGGGAAGCTGGACATCTGATTTGGAGGCCAAGCTGCCAGTCACCCTCTTGTCAATGGTTACCCTTCCCTTCAGTACCCAGGGCACTGCTTGCCCTTGACCTTAGTCACTGGTTTGAGTTGGGCCCATTCACCTCCCAGGTCTGGGGACTGTGGCCCTATTATTCATTCACCTAGTGATTTATTGAGCACTTGTTATGGGCCAGACATTTTTCTAGGGCCTAGGGATACAGCAGTGAGCAGGATAGTCAAAAGTCCTTGGTCTCGTGGACTTTGCTTCCTACTGGTGTGATGAGGAGGAAGACTGGCATACTATTTACCTATTTCTTTGGTTTGAATGCTCTGGATTAAATCTGATGGGAGGTGGCAATAGGGAACATGAGAGTGTTCAATTCTAAGGGCAGCAGGCCTCCCTGGGAAGGTGACGTTGGAACAAAGACCTGAAGTGGATGTGGAAGGGAGCCACACAGAGTTCTGAGGGAAGAGAAAGTACAAAGGCCCTTGTTTGGAATGTTTGAGGAACAAGGAGGCCCATGGGTCTGAGTAGGCGAGCGGAAGTCTAGGATGATATGAAGTCAGAGAGGCGATAAATACAAGACAAGGCCGAAGCTGCGCTCCCTTGGTCACAGTGATTGGTTCAGGGACAGGCTAGTGGCCTGAACATGAAGATATGAGCTGAGTGATTTATAGCCATCTTGGCACCACACAGGGCACAAGGACAAACCCAGAACGGAGGGTGGTCCCCAGAGACAGGGGACATGGCTTGAGTTCATGAATCCTACTGAGTCTGAAAACTTCATTAACCCTGGGTAGTTTTCATTTATGGGAGTCAAAAACTCCTCCTTTTTACCTAAACTATTTTGGATTTCTTAAGAAAATCAATACTGCCGCCATAAAAGTCCTTCGGGAAGTGTACACAACCCAAGCTTGTCCTGCTGGAGCCCCAGCCTGGCTCTGCCCTCCCGCTAGAGTGGAGAGGTCCACAGAAGGCAGCACGTCTCCTACCCCAAGGCCTCCCCTTCCACCTTCCCCTTTCCCCTGCTCTAAAATGCATTACTTTCTGCTCTCTCCCGGTCCATCTCCCCCAAATGGCCCAACCCTATTGGCCCTTTTCTTCTTGAAGCAGAAGGAGAGAGTACTGGCATTTATTTAAGGACCTACACGTGTCGGAGTTGACCTATGTTGCGTTTTCACATGTTGTATTTTGGCTCCTATAGGGGGTGAGCGTTAGCGGCTCTGATATGCATGCTACTGCTGCAATGGCGTCTAGCCAGCATCCAGGTCTGGAGGTTGGTGCCCATCCCCGCATGCTGCTAAGATTTTTAAATGCAACTCCTTGTACCCCCTGCCCTTTGAGATTCAAATTAAATTGACTCAGATGCTGCCCCACATACTGTCACAGCCACCTATGGCTCTTCCAATCCCTCTGGGGTCTTGTGAGGAGGAAGGGTGGTGGCTTATGTTTTCCTATTCTCTCCTGGCTTCCTGCTTCTCCAAATCACCTCCCCACTGCTGCTCTATCCCTGATCACATGACCCCAGGATGGAACCACCAACCCATCACATATTATTAGCATTATTATTTGTATGTAGAAGACTTTACTGAGGGTTCTGCATGTTGAAGGAGGGAATACATTCTAGTACCATATATAAGAAAAGAAGCTAAACCTCATGTGTCCCTCTGTTGACATGACTCTTCTCAACCAGAGGACTCCTTTTCTTGTGCCCTTCCTCCTCCTAGCCCAGTTGCTAAGCCCTCTTTCTTCCAAATCTCTTCCTCCCCCACTTTGCCTGGTCCCCTCTTTTCCTCTCTTCTTTCCCACTCAATTTTCAAGTACCTTTATAAAGAGCAAATGTGAATTCTCCAGCTCTGGGTTTATCTGAGGGCTTGTTAGTGTGTTTGCTTATCAGTGGGACTTTCCTTCAAATCACTCTGGGGAGCAGCGTGCAGAAAGCAGCCTGGCTTTGCACCTCAGTCCTTCCCTTCTGCAGCCACATCAGTCTGTCTTGGGGCAAGTCTGGATTCGTGATATATTCCTCAGTATTGTGCATGACTCCATCATGTAAGAGGCCAAAACAACTGCCAGGGACAACCTTGGCTCCAAGAACCACGACTTTTCTCCTTATTGTATCCATCTTAATGATGAGAACTAGGATGCTTCTTGAAGTTAGGTGGATAAATGATTTGCCCAATTCAGCACAGCTAGTATCCAGGAGAAAAGGGATTTGAATCTAGGTATGGTGATGGTATATTGATGTCATTTCCACAGTAGCACAGTGAATTCAATAAAAATTCATCGTTGTGGATCCACACACATTCAGTGAACTTGCTTTATGTAAAAATACCAGGTTAGGAAGGTGCAGAGGTAAAAGAATAGAAAATAAGTAATTCCCTTCCCAGAAGGAATTCTTTTCATCATGCAGGAAAATGGACAGGATGGCCCATAAATTCAGGACAGAAAGTTCAGGTAATATTCTGAAATATTAAAAGTAATATTTCAGAATATTAATATTCTGAAATAAACCTTTTACCTGTCTGTTAAGGAAGCAGCATAACAGTGACTATGAACTTGGACTCCGGTAACTCTAGGCAAGTTATTTCCCTGCCCTGCATCTCACTTCTTTTCAGCCAGAGAATGAAAATAACAGTGGTATCTCTTGCATAGGCTTGTTGTGAAGGTTAAATGGATTAACACACTTATAACAATGCCTGGAATGAAGCAAACACTCAATAACTGTTAGCTCTTATATGAGTCACCTTTCTGGTACTGTAGCAAATGCCTGAAATAAATGAACTTATAAAGAAAAAGGTTTATTCTGACTCATAGTTTTGGAGGTTTCAGTCCATGACCCACTGGCCATCAGCTCCCAATAGCTCCCAGCTGTGGACCAAGACACACATGGGCTCTTGGAGACACTTTATCCAGAACACCATAGCTCTTTCTATTGATGTATGGAGTACTTGGCCAACAATTATTTTACCTGATTAATATCACTATTCCTGCTTGTCATGGGAGAATTATCAAGGGAGGAAATTCCTGTGTCTGAAGCACAGAGGTGAAGCAACCTCCTTCAGGTCCCAGAGTTACTTTGTGACATAGAAAGGACCAGAACACGAGTCTTTAGATGCTGGTGCAGTATTGTTCTTACTGTATCCCAACTGGGAGCTAAACATGTACAGGAAATACTGCTAGGAAATCTATTTGTAGGAATCTTGGGTTTAATTTTGAGAGTGGTAGATAGTATTTAGGAATGGGTGATAAGGAAGAATGATGTGGCAAAAGTGCTAATAATCCACCAAAATCCATTCTCCTCATCTTCTATGGTGATAGGCTAGATGTGTGCTGCTGTTAGGGACTACATTTCCCAGTATCCCCTGTGTTCATGTTGGTGGCCATATTGAAAAGTTCTCATTAGGTATTGTGAAAGGAAGACAAATGAGTCACTCCTCAGCTGCATCTTAAGACCTGGGGTGTGTCGTTTCCACATTCTCTTCCCTTGTCTTGCAAAGAATTGACCAGACAGATCAACCAGCCAAAGGGCAGTGCATCTCAATCTATCTGTGTTGAAGAACTAGATCTCCATTTTACTTCAACCTTGTTCTATCCTGGACCAACTTTTAGTCTGCAGCCTGTTCAATGATATGAGTTTCTTGGTCATGGGCTTGGATGTCACTGGAATGTCAAATTGTGGTACAAGTATAGGAAAGCTTACTCTCAATGTCACAACTCAACCCATGGTGGACTGTTACCAAGGAGTTTGTGGACTGGTACTTGTCTGCAGTCCGCTATATGGATCATGACTTCAGGAGATACAGAGATGAGACAGAAGGTACCAGAGATCCTGAGGGTTACATGGAGCAGAGTGACTGCTGCTCTGGAATGGTCAAATCAGATGCTTACACAAGAGAGAAAATAAAAAGCCTCTTCTTCAACCGCTGTACATTAGGATTGCTTTCTTAGGGAAGGAAAGCTTTACCCTAGTGAGAAGGGTTATTCCTTGTATTAATAAGATGAGCAGATTGCCAGCCAAATGAAATGACCTCATGCTATAGCTCAAGCTGTAGATATGTTGGCTTCACGTGCTGGGATGGTGCCACACCTCCACATAGCATTCCTGAGTATCCACTGCAGGCTATACGCTGAAGCATGGTAAAGGCTACGGTTCCCTACTGGCAGATCCTGGCTGGATACCTTTTAATCAGCAAGGTAGGTTCTTGGTATGTCTTGGAATGATTTATATCTAGGTAAATCCATGTTCTGAGCTCAAATGAAATCATAGATGTTAAAGTGCTTCAATAAAAAGAACAGTAAGCAACTTTGAGTTCATAAAACAGAGCTGAGAAAAGATTGAGGTAAGGATTGAGGTAAGGATCCCTATGAGGTCTAAGAGAACCTATTAAAGTAGTAATCAGAACCTAATGGTGAGAGAGACTGGAGTGCTCCTGATGCCTAGAGTCACAAATTCCAGCTGAGTGACCTTGGGTGAGTCAGGTGGCATCCTCTCCATAAAGAGGACGGTGGAGATGACATTGCAGGATTGGTGGGAAAGTCTTTGAGAAGGTACAGAAAAACTTGCATGCACCTGTGTGCCAGCCACAGCCTGGCAGGAAACAGATGGCACATTCAGACTCAGTGATTGAAAGAAAGCAAATAAAGAGACTGGGGCTGGGGTTGTGGCTCAGTGGTAGAGCGCTTGCCTAACATGTGTGAGGCATTGAGTTCAATACTCAGCACCACACAAAAAGAAATAAATAAAATAAAGGTACTGTGTTTGTCTACAACTGAAAATAAAAAAATTGAAAAAATGAATAAAGGAACTGTTTATACAGGTGTGGCAGGGGACAAGAGACTCACAGGGACAATGCAATACCTGCATAGCAATGGTGGGTAGGGAGGGGGCATCACTTCTTAAAGTCTGAAGGGAGAGAAGATAGCAGATGTCAGAATCCAGAGCCCAAGCAACATCCAGGGGGCATGACAGAGGGTCACTCAATCGGGAACAGAGGCGGATGCTAAGATGCAAGCCACCCCTGGCGGAGTCTCCATGGAGAGTGAGCTGGGGAATAAATGCACCCACCTCCCCTTCTGCCCATCTTCCTAACTTCTGCCACTTCACCCAAGGGCTAAACTCCAGAGGAAGGCTGGGGTTAAGTGAGCCCTGCAGGTAGGTCAGCATCAGGGTTCAGAGGAGGGTGGAGGGGAAGGAGAGAGGATCCAGTGGGGCCAGAGACTGTGTCCCCGGTCCAGCATATTGAAGCTGATCAACTTTCAGGAGCACTTTGTTTCATTTTTTAAAAAAGAATTTCTAGTCTCTGGATGTAATTGCAAATGAGACAGCCACACGAGTCACCACTTAACTGAAGATTGGACCTCCCTCCGAAGGCAGGGAGGGCAGGTCTGTTCTCACCTGGAGCAGAGGACAAGCCAGTGGTTCTGTCTGTGCTGGCCTCTTGCCAGGCCCTTTTCCTCCTCTTTATTCCTCCTTCTCTTGTTGTCCTTGCCTAAGAAACCACCATCTGGCCACAGCCCGCCTAAGGAAGGTATTGGTGGGTTGAGGACCTGGGGTCTGTCCCCTGCTGCCTTAAGAGATGATTAGTGGCTGCTTGTCGGCAGATGTAGCTCAGTGGCATTTTAATATCCAAATGTCCCTCCTGCTTCACGAGGGAGGCTGCGGACTATTGAAGGCGTTTCACACAGAGAGCTCTGATTGCCGTGGCAATAATTTCCTTCAACAGCCATTAAAACACTTCTGAATGTGTTTTTTAAAAAGAAAAAGATGAGAAAAGGTGGGGGGTAAAGGGGCTGACATCCTTCCCATTTCCTGGCACATAGCAATGTTCACAGGGTGAACTTTAACTAATCAGATGGGATGTTAGTATCAGCTGTTCTCGGTCATTACTGTGTTTTCAGCACTATCTCTCATCTTCAGCTTGGCCTTGGAGGAGTTTGGGGAGCAACTTAGAGGCTCATGAGGGGCTGCCCAGCTACCCCAGACCCTGAGATAAAGTAAAGGCAGAGCCCGGCTTTCCTTGGGTGCTGCTCCCCGGTGTTCTGTGGTCCAAGAGAGGTACTGTCTCAAGTCCTTGAGAATAAATGAAGCTTCTAAGGCTCAGCTCCTTCCCTCTGCAGAGCAGCCAGGTCTCCAGCCAGGACCTGGTTCGCCCACATGGTCCATTTATGAAAAGGTGGCCAAAATATGCTTGTGCCCGTATCCATTCACTCAGTAAAAATATATGGAGGCTCTTCCATGTGCCAGACACAGCTTTAGGTGCTGGGGTGGCAGCAGGGCCGATCCGAAGGATATTAACAGCTGCAGGACACTGGAAACGACTCCCAGAACAGATGTGGGTCAAGCGGCTGGAATAGAGCCTGGAGGCCCTTGGTGGGCCAGCACTAGCCCTTTCTGGGAGTGGTTGGTCATCACGAGGCCTGTTCAGGACAGTGACTGCTAATTGTTCTGGAAGCATTTCAGCCTCTTACCAATTGCTACGCTGACAATTGGACAAAGCAGGAGCCCCGCCCGAGCAGAACTCACCTTCCCCCAGCATGGAGGCCAGTCATATTTTCTATCCCCATCATAGAGATGCTTTAAAATCTTGCCACAATATAGGGATAGTGTCATTTTCTGTGCTAGACCTATGTGGACTGTTTGAAAAATGATGAGAGTAAAGTTGTGGGCCGCCAGGCACAGAGGCTGTTCCAGGGAACCCTCTGGTCTTCATGTAAAGCAAGGCTGAGTGACATCTGAGAGGCCCACACTGTTCCGGCTGGAGGTTCAGCTGGGCAGCTGGCACTGCAGGTCTCCCCGATTCCACAGGGAGAGTGAAGAAGGGATTGTCCACCTACACAGGGACACCAGGTAACTGGCTCAAGAAGGGGTGTGTTCTGCTCTCTCTCACGCCTTTCTGGGGGCCTCAGTGATGGCTATGGTGCATCTGGCTACCACCTCCTGTCATCACTCACCTCAAAAAGGGACTTTGCCAGTGGATCTCTTTCTGGATAGGAGGCTGATTCTCACAGGTGCATCCAGAGACTCATGGCTTCTTATTCTGGAATATCAGTTATAAATTACAAGTCCAGTTTTGTCCTGAGAAAGGAAGAACTGTGACGTGGCCACTGTTAGCATCCCTGGTCCATAAAGGAGGTTCAGCAAGCACTTTGTAGAGCTGTCTGTCACCTGTTGATCAACCCTGGCTCTCTGGTACCCTCGATTCTGAGGTTTGCTAATGCTACCAAGAGGGCAGAAGTCCAAAGAGATGAGAAGGGAGTTCACTTTATCATATACAAAGGTAGAAACAGCAGTGTTTGTTTTTGTTGTTTTGTTGTTTTTTGTTTTTGTTTTGGAAAAATTACCCTGTAATTTTCTGGGTACTCTTAGATCAAGTCTGTGAAGCATCGTCATAAAGTCTGAATGTGATGACATGCCAGTAAAAGGAAAAACAAGTTGCAGAACAGCAAAGATCCTGCATTTCCATGTGTATAAAAAGCAGGGTACATAGAGAGGCATGGAAATCACACAAGGACTACGTGCACACACAACTGTAGAGAAAACACGAGAAGAATATACATTTTAGTGACGTCCTTCAGATGTGAGAGGCAGAAAAAGCTTTCCCATCTTTGAGACAATGTGTAGGATGAAACTCCTCAGATTTCTCTTTCTGCTTTATCTAGTAGGAAGCCCAGAATAAAGCTTGCATTCTCATTTTTAATCATTATTAAATAAACCTTGTATTCTCAGTTTTAATAATGATAGGCTTATGCTTAGGTCAGTGTTTCTCAACTGGGTTAGATCACTTAGGCAGCTTTTAAAAACCCCAATGCCCGAGCCACAGACCAGACTAAGTCAGAATCACCAGGGGCATGGGACCTAGACATCCTGATTCTAGATCCCCAAGTGATTCCAGTATGCTACTGTGACTAAGAAACCCTGCTCCAGCCTGAACCCTGACTATCCCTTGTAAAAAAAAAAATCTGGTTTTTACTTATGTATAATATTTTAATTTGATTTTGTGTATTCTTATAAATCGCCTCAAGTCCTCTCTAGAACAAGGTATAATACATTCAAAAATGTAAATTTGTATTTAAACCACATAATATTCAGACCATAGCTGGGTGGGTTCAGCAGGGGAGAATATTCTCCATAGGTGGGCACCCAGAGGGGCAGGAGAAAGGGACACTGAAATCCAGCCCTGCACCTGAACTGGGGGATGAGTCTGCCCAAAAGAAATTCTCCTGTCTCTAATTTGATGAAATGTGCTTTCTTGGATTGGTAGCCGCCCTGATAAATGCCCTATTTGTGGGTGGGAGCAGGGAATGTGAAGAATTCAGTCTGTACAAAATAAGTTCCCAGAAAGTGTCGATGTTTGCATGCTGACCATCTAGCAATGCTTGACCTGCCAACTAACACTTGTGTGTAGGTCCAGGGGCATCGAGAGAAGACAGATTTTGCTTCCTCCTCACAGGACTCTCTCCATCCCATTTGCTAAGATGGGGCCAATGGGAATCATTGCCTCCCATTGGAATTATGGTAACTGTTTCTGGGGTGGCCGCCGGGTGGGGCTAGTTGTGGGGTAGGGGAGCAGAGCAGCAGTCTTTCCTTCCCACCCAGATCACTCCCTTTTGAATTTACACACTATTGATCTGCCCCCCATGCTCTCTGACCAGTCCAACACCCCTGTTCAAGTAGGACTGGGCAGGGTGGCTGGGAACTGATGGAGCCCCAGTGGAAAATTCTAACACTGATGTGGGCAGAGAAGTAGGAATCCGTGAGCAAAGCCTTGGGTGGAGGAGGCACAGGGAGTGGTGGGGACTGTGATGACACGGACCACAGAGCATCTGGGGGAGGGGTGCAACCTCAAACTAAAGGGGGCCTTAGGGGCGGGGGCAGGGAGAGCGAGGAGTTTGAGGATAATCCCCTGGACAATGTCTGGAGAAAAAAGATCCCTCAAAGGAGGGGATACCACCACAAATAGCCTCGCCCAAGGCCTCGACCTCCACCTGGCTCAGGCAGAACTTTTAATGGAAACCTGGCCCACACCTGGCACAGGCAGGACCAGGCCAGGGTGTGTTGGCAAATAGCCCAACAGCTGCTAGGGAGGAAAATGAGGGCTCTTGTTAGCACTGGGGCCTTGGCCATCATGCTGCATAAGCCTGAGTCCCTCTTTGGATTAGGAGTGTCTCCTACCCCTGTGAAGGACAGCTCCCTCTAAGCATCTGGCTCATGGACAAGTCTTAAGCAGAAACTTCCAGAGGTACCTGAAAGAATGAAGGCTCACACTGATGGGAACAGAAGCTTCCAGAATCTGTGGAGCTGATGTGAGCTGGCTCACTGCCCAGGAGACTATACAAGAGAGCTTAAAAATAGCATTTTCTATAATTGCCTGAGTCTCTGGGTGTTTAGTAACCATGTCTGGCAGTCTATACCCAAGGCAGACTGGCTGTGGGGAAGCCATTGTTAAAATAAAATCATTAGCTTAATAGGCTTGATAAAAAGGGTGGTGAGATGGGAATTTCCTCTTGCAATATGTTCTCCACTCAAAACAATCCCTGAAACCAGTAGGCCATGTTAATTATTGACTAAAATACCTCACTATCACTCACTTTTCCCCCCTTATGGATCTAACAAATATTACATCTGCAAACAGCTTGAAGTCCCAGAATTGGCATCGTCAGATTGGCCTACATGTCACCTCGCTGTCAAGTGATTTCTTTTATCATTTTTTATGTTTTCTGGTGACTGCACGCATGCACACAGAGACTTGTGCACACACATGAGCACATACGTTGCACACGTCTTGCTACCTTCCGAGGTAAAGAAGTGGCAGCTGATGAACTGAAATCGTGGGCGAGTACAGACAGCACAGCAAGTGCTCAGCAGTGTCAACCTAGATCAGGCCAAGAATGACAAGTGTGTCCCGGCACAAAGGCACAGGACTAGGTGACCTCTGCTGCAGAAGACCATGAAAAGCCCTTGCAAGTCCTCCGGTGGTGGATTAAAGACAGCCACAAGTTCTTTGTCTCCCTGTGCCGGGACCTCTGCCAAGCCGTGGAGTTCATTTCTCCTTTCTCCTGTCCCGACTGGCCCTGGACTGCGTGAGCCAAGTGAAGGTGGAGATGCAATGAGCCCGAGGCGTCAATCACCCTGGGTGGCTTTTCAATGATAGATTTATTATGGTTCTGGAGAGTGAGAAGTTCAAGATCCAGGAACTAGCAGATGGGATGTCTCACAAAGACCTGGTTCCTAGATGCTGCCTCTCTCTCTGTCCTCACCTGGAGGACGGGACGAGGCCTCTTTCTGGAGCCTATTTTACAAAGGAACTAATCACCTCCCAAAGGCTTCATCTCTCAAACTATCCTGGTGGGAATGAGGTTTCAACCTATGAACTCAGAGGGGTCACAACCATTCAGACTGTAGGACACAGCTCCACTTTCTGCTTTTGGAGAGCCCAGAACTGCTAGGTTAAGAAGTCCTGCTATCTTGTAGATATGCTGTGAGAAGGAAAGGACCCAAAACTCCATAGAAAGAGAGAGAGTCCAGCGTTCTAGAGCTGAGCACCCTGATGACCCTAGACTCAGCTGCCATCTGGCTGCAATCACACAAGAGACTGCAAAAAGGATGAGCACAAGAGCCACCTGGTCACCCCACAGAACTGTGAAGGAGAAAAACGATTGTCATTGTGCTACTCTGCTAAATTTTGGGGTGGTTTGTTATATGTAGAGAGTCATCCAAAACACTCTCTTATGAAAACAGAGAGCACTGTCACTCAGAGATGGTTTCCAGCTACTGATGCTCTGATGTCGGCTGCAACTTTTCTTGGTCTTCTGGGTGTTGTCTGCACTGTTAATGGAATTAGCAGCACCAAGAGGAGGCAAAGCCCTGGAGGAGAGGGTTCTTTTGCGAGGCTGCTGTCAGTTTGGATTAACTGGGTGGCACATCTCAGGGAGGACCATAAGTTTCTGGCATAGAAAGGTGCCACATTCTAGGCAAACAGGCCCGATGAGAGTCTAGGAAGACAGATGCTATATATAGTTTGGATCTTGAATGTGTCCATGTGTCAAAGGATGGGTCCCTAGGGCAGTACTACTGGGTGGTGGTGGAGCCTTTAGGAGGTGAGGCCTAGTGGGAGGTCCTTAGGTCACTGGGGCCATGCCCTTGGAGAGGATTTATGGGACCCTACTGCTTTCTGTCTCTGTTTCCTGGCTGGAGATGGGAACATTTCACTCCTACAGGTGATCCCACTGTGATGTGCCACTATCTACTGCCCTCACTGGAACTAGCCAGTATAGGAGCTATGCCTTTGAACCTCCCTAACTGTGAGCTAAATAAGCCTTTTTTCTTTCTAAGTTGATTGTCTCAGCTATTTTGTTTTAGTAACATGAAACTGACTAACACAACAGACTACTGTTTTGCTGACTTGACAACATCATTATTCTGGCCAGTGTCTCAAGACAGAATTAATTTTATTATCCTAATCCCAGTTCTTCCTCAGAGGAAAAAGGACCTATGGAACATATATAGGGCAGGGACTATGTGTCAAATATGGGACACTCTATCTATATGTCTATGGAGATATTGGGTCATTCACTTCATTGTTGTTTGCTTGAAAGCTTTAATTTCTATTTCTGGTTACCAATTTGAGCCTTGAATCTCAGGTCATATTTATCTTAATTTAGCCAAATTTTAATTCAAGATAGAAAGAAATGTGTCAGAAACAATACAAGGAAAGCTAGAGTGGGAAAATCCACTTACAGTATTGATTACTCTTGATAGAAGTAGAAATGTAGCCACATAAATATTTGAACAAGTACATTTTCTCCCTTCAAATATGAATGTGCCAAGAGGCATTTAAAATGTCCTTTCTTCTTGATTTTTTGATTCACATTTCACTCTGACATCTGGGTGGCCTCAACATAAGATCAGAGTAAATTGTTCCTCCTTATTTAATAAGTCAGGATTCACGACATCTGATGTATTTGAATACACCAAAAGCAGAGAGAGAGAAAGAGAGAGAGAGAGAGAGAGAGAAAGAGAGAGAGAGAGAGAGAGAGAGAGAGAGAGAGAGAAAGGGAGAGAGAGAGAGAGGGAAAGAGAAAGAGAAAGACTTTTAAGTACTTGGTTATTCTTGATCTATAGAGGAAATCAGCTCCTGTCACTCAGGAGGAACATAAAGGTGATTTGAAGGAATGTTCATAATGGGGACGACCTGTTGTTTTCTGTGTCTACTAAAAAAGACTACACTGCTGAGAGATGAAAGGACTTCTCATCCCTGAGACTTGTTCAGCACCAGAACCAGCCTGAGTGATGATGAAATGTTCTTATGTATGTGTGTGTTTTCTAGAAGGACTTGGGCATGGTAGTATGGCAGGACGTCTCAGTGTTGTTATTTCTGCGACACTTATCAATGAGTCACAATTCATTTCTTTTTGAGAGGAGCTACAAAATAAACCTTGAGCTTGGTTCCAACACTGTTAATATTGAAAGTCTTTTGCATTTTTCTAAGTTGCTGCAGCAATTGATAAGATATCATAAAATATATCTTGGAACCAAATTGACAATGCCCCTCCTTCAGGATCTCTTTAAGTATCCTGCCTGTGATTGGTCTGAAATACATATAAATACATAACATTTACACATATATGGAGGACAAATGGGGCAGGGATGTAAGAGGTTGCCCCATTTAAGAAAAATATTCTATCCCTCCACATTCTTGCCAAGGTTCACTAAGATGGAGTCCTTTCCTGTGTTACATGGGCACGTGGCTCTGTCCAATAGAATGTGAATGCCAGAGTTTTATCTGTGCACATATGGATTGGTTTCACACTTCTGTCCAGCACCATGAGAAGCATCTGTCCAAGGTTGAGGCTAATGTTTTAACTTGGTTCTTGAAAAAAGATACATATGGTGGGAATATGGCCATGGTCTCCAGAAGCCTAAAGCCAAGCTACCAGAGCCAGCTCACACATCTTTGAATGTGAGATAAACATCTGTTATTTTGTTGTTATAAGTCACTGAGATAGGGAGCCAATGTGTTATGGTTTGGATAGGAGGTTTCTCCCAAAGGCTCCTATTAATACAAGAATATTCAGAGATGAAATGATTGGATTACAAGAGCTATCGCCTAATCAGTCCATCCTAGTTTGAATGGATTGACTGGGTGGTAACTATAGGCAGATGGGGTGATGCTGGAGGAAGCAGGTCACTGGGACATGTCCTGGAATTGGTTCTTCTTGTGGCTTTCCTCCCCATTCTCTGTTTCCTTACCCTTGCATAACTAAGCTTGACCCTTTCTCCATGATGTACTACCTCACCTTGGGCCCAGACCAATGGAGTCAGCCATCTAGGAGTTGAGACCTCTGAAATTGTGAGCACAAAATAAACTTTTCCTCTTATAAGTTGTTCTTGTTGGGTGTTTTGGTCACAGAGATGAAAAGCTAACTAAAACAGAAATTAGTACCTGGAAGTGATATCATTGCTGTGATTGACATGACCGTGTGATTCAAAAACCCTTGGAGCTGGTTGGCAAGAGGAATTTTGAAAGGGTTAGAAATGCAAACTGGAAAAACTTTAGAATGTTTGAAGTGGAAATTAATGGGCTATGCTGGTGGGAGCTCAGAAGACCAGAATGCCAATAGAACTTCAGACAGTGAAGATTGGGCTCATGAGATGTTATAGGAGGACTCTATTGAAAATTGGACTACAGATTATTTGTACAACATTCTGGAAAAGAATTTGTCTGAATTTTGTCCATGTCCTGAGATTTTCTGTGAGGCTACATTTAAAAGTGATGGACTAATTAATCTGGTGGAGGAAATTAAGAGTCAGCACAACATTCAGTCAGTAGCATGGATATTGCTGATAGCTTTTAGTCAGGTTTACTATGAGAATTGTGAGCAAAAAGCAGAGTTGAGATATTTTAAAAATTTGCAGTTTGATCAGAAAAATGCACGCAATTTTGGGGCCAAGGAAGTTGTGCCTTTTGAAGAGATTATAGGATCTAAAGTGATGATAAGTACTTTGCATGTAGACAATAGGAGAAATGCCTTGAGGGCATCTCAGGAATTTATAAGACTATACCCTCTATAGGCTCCAGGGTACAGAAGAAATTCCTTTGAGAGGAGATCATGGGAAAGCCCTGCTCCCATGGGGGGCCTAGGAAGTTGTTTCACCATGCTGAGCTATGCAGGTACTTAGAGGCTGCTGCAACTGTAATTCCAGGGGGCCCAGGTACTGTATGAGCTGGCATCAGAACTTGGCATCATCCTTGTGGTTCTGGTTCTACAAGAATGAAGGATGTTGGACTTAGGGGTCAGGGAGACTGTCGTCAAAATTTTGAAGGAAGACCTATGAGGCCAGGCAAAGTGTAGCAGGGTCAGAGCCCCTGCAGACTGCCCTTGAGAGGAAGGGCAGGAAGCTGTGAAGGGAAAGTGAAAGCTGGAATGGAGACCCCAGGAGCTAGTAAAGATACCAGTAATATGCACTGTCTGCTAAGGAAAGCTCTTGACTGTAGAGACAGCCAGGCTAAAAGAGGGCCCATATGCCCTGCAACTGGCAAGACCAAAGGGATGGAGATGCCAAGCCCTTTGGAGAGCACATCTCCCCCACCATGTGTCCTTGATACTGTTTGTAGAGTTATAGACAGAGTTGTAGGAACTGTTTGCCCAGCTGGGTTTCAGTCTTGCTTTGTCTCCATGCCTTCTTTCTATGCCCTCATTCCTCCCTTTCAGAACGAGAATTTTACACTTTGTTGCTGTATGTTGGATATCTGTAACTTGCCTTTGATTTTTACAGGGGCTCAGAGTTATGACATTTGAGTCTCTGAGGAGGCTTTGAACATGAACTTTTGTACAATGCTAGAACTGTTTTTTTGGTTTTTGTTTTTTTGGTACCAGGGATTGAACTCAGGGGTACTCGACCACTAAGCCACATCCCCAGCCCAATTTTTTTTGTGTATGTTTTATGTAGAGACAGGGTTTCACTGAGTTGCTTAGCACCTCACTGTTGCTGAGGCTGGCTTTGAACTCACGATTCTCCTGTCTCAGCCTCCCCAAGTGCTGGGATTACAGGTGTGTGCTACCGCATCTGGTTTAGAACTGATAAGACTATGGGACTCTTGGAGATGAACTAAACGCATTTGCATCATGAGATGGACAGGAGCTTTTGGGTCAAGGGGTGGAATGATATGGTTTGGATATGAGGTATCCTCCAAAAGCTCCTGGTAATGCAGGAATATTCAGAGGCAAAATGATCAGATTATGAGAGCTATAACCAGATCATTCCTTCCTAGTTTGGATGGACTGGATGGTAACCAAAAGCAGGTGGGTTTTGACTGAAGGAGGTGGGCCACTGGAGGCATGCCTTGGATGGTACGCTTCCCTCTGGCCCCCTCCCTTTCTTTCTGTTTCCTGACCTTGCCATGAGCTGAGCAGCTTTCCCCCACTGTGCCCTTGTCCCATGATGTGCTACCTTATTTCAGGCCTAGATCAGTTGAATAAGCCATCTATGGATTGAAATCTCTGAGACCCTAAGCCCCAAATAAATTTTTCTGCCTCTAAATTGTTCTTCTCAGGTGTTTTAGTCATAGTGATAAAAAGCTAAAACAGGGTGTTTATGACACAGCATTGACTCAGTTGCTGACCATTATAAGAGCTTAGAAATGATGTTTAAAATACATTTTGTTTTTCTATATCCCTATTTCCAATTTTTCCTCCACTAGTAGATAAAGCTGTCCACAAGAAATTATTCTTTTTTTTTTAGTTTTGAAAAATGTTTTATTCAAGAATTACATAATTTCAGTATCTTCCAAAATACAGTTTCCTAGATCACTACAAAAGAAAGCAAATTCACTAAGAAATTTAAATCATTAAATATGTTGCACTAATATATACATACAGAATGCCAAGCAATAATATTTAGCCCTGGAATGTGTACCATGTGTTTTCCTCATTAAAGGCTCAACCCAGCAAGTTGAACAGGCTATGTACAATAGGTAAAGTTCTGTGTACATAAAAGTTTGATATTAGCTGCCTCAATTTATAGCTGTGGTAGTTTGTCCACTGGGGTGTCAAATTTGAAATCTGGAGGAAACAGATCTGGGGCCCGAGGGTAGATCAGCCTGTAGGACTGTCTGATTGTAACATCAGCAACACCAGCAATATCTCCAATTTCTTTTTGGGTCCTCTTCTCAGCTGACGCCTGTGAAGCCATGTAAATAGCTGCTGCAGCCACAGAGATCGGGCTCCTCCCAGGAACCAAGTCCAATTCCACAGCCTTACGGGCTATATGTGTAGCTTCCATCTGAACTTGCTTAGGAAGACCAAGGTTGGAACAGAACCTGGACCTGAAGTCCCCAGTTGTAATCAAATCCACACTTGTTTCTAAAGCTTTCAAAATAAGTTTAAAACATCGACCAATTTCTTTCTTAGAAATTCGTGATACGGCACATATTTCTTTAAATGTCCTAGGAACCCCTTCTTGCCTACAGGCAATATAGAGACAAGCAGAAGCTATGGCATCATTAGCTCTTCCCTTGAGGCTCTTCTGTTCATATACTTGCTTGAATAAATTATTTGTTCCATCAACTATATTTCGAGGGAGGTTGATTCTGTCTGCCATGGTAGTAATTTCCTTGAATGCATTCATCATTGCCCGGTCAGAACTACTCATTGTTCTCCGATTCCGGTACTTAGAATTGCCAAACTCATCAAAACTTGCAGCTCCTGTACCCTTGCCAATCATGGTAGACAAATCTCCATCACTCAAAAGAGGATTCTGAGAATCTCCAACTCGAGATGGATCTTTTGTTGCTTTGTCATTGCTGAAAGTTCTCCATTCAGATCCCACATCAATAACGCGGTCACCTTCATTGCTGCCTTTTAGTCTTTTATTTTTGTGAAGAAATTCGACTATAATCAAATATTCTATTTTACATTTTTTTCTTGGCCATTGTTTTCCTACAACTAGACCACATTCAGGACAGATCATATCACCAGCTCTGTAGTTCTCCACTAAAATTGCATCTGGATGGTTTAGACATGTGACTCTTGGAAGAGCATCCAAACGGCTGGTAGACGCCATCTTCGCGGCCACTACAGTTCCAGCAACAACAGCTGCGCTGGAACCAGGAAGAGATTGTCCACAAGAAATTATTCTTATGATGAAGCCATAGAGGGAAGGAAGCTGGGACCCAGAGTGACCAGGTGAAAGAAAGCTGCCCACCCTCCTTAGAATATCCATTCATTGTTACGTGAGCAAGAAATAAACTCTCAGGTCAAGTGATGGAAATCTGGAGGCCTATTTGTTATAGCAGCTGTATTAGCCTGATTAATAGAACATATGTTTAAAAAGTGGATTCAGTGCTTTCTGGCTCACACATACACATAGGCAACATTTCAACTGGGTAGAATATGTCCTTTGTGTGGATTGAATTTTGAGTTCAATTTTCTTTTTTCCCCACCTGATAGGAAAGACTTTTTCCATGTGGGTCCTCCATTTCATAACTGATTGACAAGTGTGGTGGAACTGCTTGTTTTTTATATACTATTAATTCTGTTTGATTCTCCACTTTCATGAATTCTTATGGGTGATGCTGACATTTTCAGCATAAGGAATATTTTACACAAATAAGAGGTGCTCTCCTGGAACTTGAAACACATTTGCCTTGAATGAAATATCCTATTTACTCACATAAATCTAAAAAGCCATTTATGTGAGGGTGAAGGCCAACTTAAGAAACCTGATTTGGAAGGCCATGGGGAGCTATTGAAGGTTCTCTGGTAGGGGAATATGACAGAAGTGTTTTAGGAAGATGAATCTGATAGTAGCCCACAGAAGAAATGGGAAATAAAATAGCTCAGAGGCATAGGGACCAACTGCTGCAAAAATCCAGCCATGAAATAAAAAGGCCTGGTCTGGGACAGTGCCAGAGAGAAACAGGTGAGTAAGTAAAGCTGAAGCACTGAACGAGCAACACCTGACCACTGTTTGCAGCTCATCGCCTGCTCTTACCAAACCTCTGGTGTTTACTCATAGGGCTCTTAACCAAACCTCTGGTGTTTACTCATTTTTACATAATCACTGTAAAAATAACAGAGGATTTTAAAGTTATAGTGTTGTATTTTTGAAGAAGTGCATAAGAAAGAAGGAGTAATTTCTCCAATGATTAAAAATGAGACAAATGAATAATTTTCCAAAATCATTTTCAGTAGCTGACTATTGTCGAGAGAGGAAAGGATTGCATATCTTAGTGGGATGTGAAAATTAAACATCTCTTTATGCTGGAAAAAGAAAAAAACCGGTCAAAGGCTAGAAGACTAGCATGGGAAGAAAAAGAACGTCTGATGTGGTTCTTTGGAAGCATTGGAAAATAGCCTCTATGTTTTTCTGTTGTTCTGTGTTTTGCTGAAATAATACTCAGACAGCCACTGTCAAATTCTGCAATGTGCCGGTTGTGTGACTTTTGGCAGCTCAGTTAACTTGCTTGTGTTCAGGTTTCTCACCTATAAAATAGAGTTGAAAACAGTAATTCCTACACCATTAGGTTCTTGGGTATATTAAGTGAGGAAATTACATAAAGTACTCAACAGAGTGTCTGGTACAGATCAAGGGTTCTGTAAATGTTAGGTCTTTTTTTTTTTTTTTTTTTTTTTTTTGGTACTGGAGATTGAACTCAGGGGCACACAACCACTGAGCCACAACCCCAGCCCTATTTTGTGTTTTATGTAGAGACAGGGTCTCACTGAGTTGCTTAGTGCCTCACTGTTGCTGAGGCTGGCTTTGAACTCGCGGTTCTCCTGTCTTCGTCTCCCTAAGTGCTAGGGTTACAGGCTTGCACCACTGCGCTGGGCAATTGTTAGGTCTTATCATCATTACCAAATTCCAAAAGCAAAGATCTGCGTGGAGAATGACATGTAAAATCAAACAACCTAGACTTTAGCAGGCAAAATGAGGTAGACATTTTTGTAGGACTGAGGTTAACAAACTGTGACACACAGGCCAAGTCCAGCCTCCTCACTATCTATATTTACAAATTATTTCACTGGAACATGCCTACATTCATTTGATTGTGTTTTGTCTATGTCTGTTTTGGTGCAACAATAATGGAGATGAGTAACATGACAGGCATCATCTGGCCTGAACAGCATAAAATATTTACTATGAATCAATGTTAGCTTTTTGTTGCTATGACAAAATACCTGAGGAAAATAACTGAAAGGGGGAAAGATTTATTTTGGCTCACAGTTTCAAAGATTTCAGTTCACAGTCAGCTGACTGCATTGTTCCTGGCCCTGAGGTGAGGTAGAATATTATGGCAGAAGGGTGTGGCAGAAGAAAGCTGCTCAGCTCATGGTAGCAGTTAAAGAGAGAAAGATCGAGAAAGGAAGGGGCTGAGGCTTATCCCCAAGGACTCACTCCCTTTAACTAGGTCCCACCTCCTACCATTTCCACCCACTCTCAGTAATGCCATCAAATTATGAATACATCCATGAATTGATCCACTGATGAGATCAGACCCCTCATGATCCAATCAGTTCCCCAAATCCCTACCTCTGAACATTGTTGTATTGGGGACCACGCCTCTAACACTTGAGCCTTTGGGAGACATTGCTGATTCAAACCATAATAGAATCACTGTATTAGTTTTCTAGAAACTGTGCAGCTTCAACAACAGTATCTATGGTCTCACAGTTCTGGAGGCTGGAAGTCTGGAATCAGGGTTGGTTCCTCTTGAGGCTGTGAAGGAGAATCTGTTCTGGCCTCTCCCCTGGCTTCTGGTGGCTGCTGGCCATTCTTAGTTGTTCCTTGACTTGTAAAGCATCACCCTGATACCTGCTACATCTTCACGTGGCACTCACCTTGTGTGTGTGGGTGCATCCAAATTTCTGCTTTTATCAGAACACCAGTTGTATTGGATTAGGGGCTCACCCTACTCCAGTATGGCCTCTTCCTAACTACATCTACAAAACTCCCTATTTTCAAAGGTCATATTCTAAGATACTGGGGGTTAGGACTTCAACATATGAAACTTGGAGGGTTATACTCAAATCAAGTAACCTGCACTTTGCAGGAAAAAAAAGCTTGCCAACTCGTATTATGGAAAAATTGTACAGATTTGTCATTTATCTTATGGGCTGGATTTAATGGCAAGGTGCAGAAACTGAACTTGGCAAAGTTGTCTAAAGTCTTTCTGCTGGTCAGTGGAGTTGTTGAGTTCTGGAGCCAGGCAGAGGGACCCATTAGCCTCTGTGCTCACATAGGCAGACATGACGCTGAACAAGATGATACTATTCCCTGCTCAGAAACTTCCAGTGGCTTCCCTCCCACTTGAAGTAAACCCCAGCTCCTGGCCCACAAGGCCTACATGTGATCTGTCCCTGTTTTTCCTCTCTGACTTCACCTCCACCAGTCTCCTCTACCCACTGGGTTGCAGAAACAGGCCTGCTTTCTGTTCCTCAAACTTGTACACTCATGCCTACCTTGATGCCATGCCTATCTCTTGCCTCCTTGGGAATACTCCTTTTGCTGGCATCTCACTTTCAATATGGCCCCTTGCAGAGACTTTCATATCAAACTGCTGTGGCCACCTCCCTTGCCATTGTTCTCTCTTTATTTTCCTTCTTTCAGAACATTTGGATATGGTGTGAGTGCCTCCCCAAAGTTCCATGCACTGGAAGCTTGGTCCCCACCAAGGCAGTGTTGAGGTGAACTTTTAAACATGGGGCCTGATGGAAGGTAATGGGGTCACAGAGTCACTCCCTTCAGAGAGGATTAACACTAGTCTTGTGGAATGGGTTAGTTCTCCAGAGAATGGGTTGTTATAAAGCAAGTTCAGTTGTTTTAGCTTTCTCTCTTCCTTCCTGTATCACCACTGGATCTTTCTCTCTTGCATACACTCTTGTAATGAAGCAATCTGCCATGTTGTGATGCAGCCAGAAGGCCCTCACTAGAGCCAAGCAAATGGCATGTTCTTATGCCTCCAAAGTGTGACCTAAATAAACCTCTTTTCCTTATAAAAGTACCCAGCCTTGGGTATTTCATTACAGTAGCTCAGCATGAACTAATACAGCATTTCTATCTGATTTCTCTCTTTTACATGTTTGGATATTGTCAATCTCCCTGCTGGAATGCAAGCTTCATGAGAGAATAACTTGTCTTGCCCCTAGAATATCTGCAGCATCTAGAACAATCCATAGATTTATTAGGAGCTCAAGAAATAGTTTTACTTAATGAAATGGCCAAGACAGGGCCTGATGATGAAAAACATATAATGACTTACCCCCAAATAAACACTCTTTCTCAGGGGAGTTTATTCAATGAAAGGTTTTCCCCCTGTGGTTACATTTGACTCAGAAAAATTTTTTTTTCACAAGTATGACTAAATTTTTCCAATCTGTATTTCACATCAGACAACTAGACTCTGCTTAAGAATGTAAAGTTCCTAATCAAGGGGAATAAACAAATGTGCTTAAAATCTGTCTGGGGGAAACATAACTCTGGATTTTGGCCTGGTCTTCTCTGCTATTAGTTAGTTTCTCCTCTCTTAAAATTTGTGCCTTCTTGGCAGCATCTATCACAGCATTTCATACTACTTCAAAATTCAGGAAATACTGAGTCCAAGATGAAAAGGGCATGTTTATGACATTGCATGTGACTGAGAAGTCCAAAATATACTGTAACCACCTCTGGAAAGCCTGTCTTGAATCTCAGGTAGAATCGAATGATTTCTTTCTCTGCTCTGATAGCACTGCTGATTTGACTCTATAATCTCTCATGCCATGAATAAGTGAATTTTATTCATAAGTGAATAAAATTAAAATTACATTAAAAAAAATCTGTAAGAATTGGGACATGCTTCAGAAACCACCTAGGCAATGTTTCCCAAAATTCAGTCATTTATATCCCCCATCACGGTTTGTGGTACATTGTTCATTCTTACGTTTTCCTTTAAATCAATCTTTCTACTACTTAAATACATCTGTGTCGTATGAAAAAATTGCATCACAGTCATGGCTTGCCAAAAGGAGGCGGTAACACACACTGTTTTAGTCAGCATTTTTGCCGCTGTGACTAAAGGATCTGACCAGAACAATTATAGAGGAGGAAAAGCTTATTTGGGGGCTCACAGTTTCAGGGGTCTCAGTCCCTGGACAGCAGGCTCCATTCCTCAGGGCTCGAGGTGAGGCTGAACATCATGGAGGATGAGTGTGGTGGAGGCAAGTGGCTCACATGATGATCAGGCAGCAGAGAGACTCCACTTGCTCATACAAATATATACCCTTTAGCCACCCCCAGTGCCACACCTCTTCTGGCCACACACTCCACTCGCCTTCTGTAACCACTCATTTAACCCTATCAGATGATTAATCCATGGATCGGCTCAAGGCAACCCAATCATTTCTCCTCTGAACCCTCTCTCATTGTCTCGCACGTGAGCTTTTGGGAGACACCTCACATCCAAATCATACCACCCACCCCTCCAAAAATGTGAAAGATAAATGATGTCCTAAAAATCTAGCTGGTGTGTGATGGGCTGACTGATATTCATATGTTGAAGCCTTCATCCCCAGTGCCTCCGAATGTGACTGCACTTGAATATAGGACTGTTAAAGAGGTGACATTTTAAAGAGCTGTCATTAGGTGGCCCCTAATCCAAGAGATCTGTTCTCTTCATTAGAAGAGGAGATTGGGGCTGGGATTGTGGCTCTGTGGTAGAGCGCTTGCCTCGCATGCGTGAGGCCCTGGGTTCGATCCTCAGCACCACATACAAAGCAATAAAATAAAGACATTGTGTCCATCTACAACTAAAAAAAATATTTAAAAAAAAAAAAAAGAAGAAGAAGAGGAGATTGGACACAGACCCGCAAAGGAAAGACACTGTGAGGACACAGGGAGAACATGGTCATCCCAAAGCCAAGAAAAGATCTCTCAGAGGACACCTGGCAACACCTTGATCTTGGACTTCTGGCCTCCAGAACAACGAGGAAATACATTTATGTTGTTGGAACAACTCAGTCTGTGGTGTTTTCTAAATGCAGCCTAACTAATACATTGGTCATCATTGCCTTCTGGAAAATGCTGAGCCCAAAGTCATAGTTGAAAAATTAAACTATGAGAGCAATAGAAGCATACATACTTATTAGCACCAACAGATTTTCTGCCTGACAAAATCAGAAGAATGAGGTAGAATTTAAAAGGAATTAAGCTTTTCCCTTTGAGCCTGATCTCAGCCAGGCTCAAATATACTATATTTTTGAAAATCTCCATGACTTAACACATTGAAAATTTATTTCTCACTCATGCTATGTGTTCTGTCCCATAGTGGGGACTTTCCTCCACCAGTCACTCAGGAGGCCAGGCTAATAAAGGCTGCGCCATCTTGGACCTGCGCCATCTGGAATGCAAGGCACCCCCTTGTCACCATGTGCAAGGAAGAGAATTTGGAAAGTTGTGCAGGGGCTTCCCATCATCCTAGACTGGAAGTGACACAGGTCATTTCTGCTCACATTTCTTGGGTTAGAACTAGTCGCATGGCCTCCCCAAATACAAAGAGAGTAGGAGCTGTAAGTGAGCAAATGGATTCTTAGGGGTATGTTTCTGTCTCTTCCAGAAGATCTGATGTTGTTTAATGTCATAGTCCTGTACTTCTAAAAGCATCCTGAGTATGTATCAAAGATGCATGCCATGCTTTGGAGAAAAAAATGATCTAGGCCAATCATCTCTTAATTGCATAGCTAAGAATCCTGAAATGGACATTGTAAGTGCTTATTTGCTAATACATACCCTCTGCCTGGTGCATCTATAGCCAAATCTCTCACCCCTTGAAGCTGAAACTTAGGCTCTTTCCACTCAATCCTCTGAGCTCAGAATGGAAGCAACCAGAACAATTTGGGGATGCCTATTTTTGGTATAAGAACCTTTCACTGCTCATTTCCAGTGAGATCATAACTGGGGAAATAGTCTAAAGGCCAACACTGATATTGAAGAACACCAGTGCAACTTGTCCCACTTAACATTTTATCCAGAACACGCAGAGACCTTTCCTACTCATGTTGGAGGCAAATACATCTGCGGAATCCATGAAAAAAGTATGATTGCTCAGTGTTGTCTGGTTAGCATCCAATTATGTACAGTGTATTTATTTTAAATTTAGAAGACGCACACAAGAGATTTCCAGGAACAAAATGAGAAGAAATTGGCAGTGCACTGAATGGAAAAAATTAATGACTTGAATTACACAGCCTGTGAATCGAAGCTGACAAGAAGGGAGAGAGAGGAAGAGGGGAGGTTGCAGTTATTCACACTGAGCTGTGCCCAAAGTCCTGAGCGGGGCTTGAAATGCGGTCACCCTCCACACAGCTGTCACATCCTTTATCTTCACGGCGAGGCCCAGCTTTGCAGGTCACACGTGTGTCACAGTTTCAGGAGTATGAAAGCAAAGCCCCCAAACAGACTGTAACTACAAACTTCCTTGTAGAGAATGGATTCAATGCTTCTGTTTAAACCTAATCACTTTGTCTTTACTGGGCAAGAGGAAAGAGGGTAGGGAGGAGGAGGCGTGGGGTCAAACAAGGACCGGGTCCTTGGGTGTCTCTCGCAATAGTCACAATGGCAGGAATCAGTATTTATTGAGCCCCTGCTCTGTGTCAATGGCTAATATGTGCAAGGACTTTCCCTCACTTTGCCCCATTTATTCCTTAGGAGTATCCCTCATGTTAGAGGTTGAGAAACTGAGGGATGAAAAGTTGATCACTTTGTCCCAGGTCATGTGTTATGGATTAAACTGTGTACCCTGAAAGTTTCTGTGTTTAAGGGCTATCCTTCAGGACCCCAGAATATTGTCAAGACCTGGCTCTGGGATTGTTGGGAAATCCCAAGGTAAATATACAGTGTCTGCCTTAGAAGGATTTATAATTAAGTGGGGAGTTGAGACATTTAATGGCCACTTAACTGTGCTAACATATGACCCTGGTGTCAGCCATGATGTCTTATCCCCTTAAGATCTAAATAAGATTTGCTTCCAGTTCTCAGTCTATATTCCATGCAAGTCCAAGAACATCCCCAAGAGTTGTGAGAATTCCCTGAAGGATCCATGCCCCATGGGATCCCCACTGCCTCTGCCTATAGATTAAGGACTATCTCACCCCTTTCCCCCTTAGGGACCCCGACACAGAGCTCAACCTCTTCCTGGATTCCTAACACAAGTTCCACTCAGATGAGACACGTGTATGCCCGTGGGAGGGTTTATCAGAGGTGTGTGGGGAAGGGGACACGGAGGACTTGCCTTGCACAACTCTAACAGCTTCAGATTGAATGTGCATGTCACAAAGTCTCCTGGCCACCCTGACACTGGGGATGCAATCACAGGGTGTCTCCGCCATATGGCATCCAACTTGATCTTGACTTCCTTTGTGCTTCTCACTGTTTTTCCTCACCCTCCACCCCTTGGATTATCTCCTGGGATCCTAATTCTTCACTCTCCTTTTTGCAGCATGATTCCTCTCTCCCTTGTCTCTTCCCACACTCCCCTCCAGAGTCCCCTCTGCAGCTCCTAACTCACCAAAGGGCACGTGGGACCTCCTGGACTTCTGGAGGCTGATGGTTTACAGGATCCACATGTCAGTTACACGAAGCTGGGGCCTCCAGAGGCAGGAGAGGCAGATCCTAAAGATGCCATCCTGGGAGGAAGGGAGTAAACCTGCGCACCTGCCATGCTCAAGAGAGCAGGAACTCAGGTCTCCTGTCTCACCTCCATTCTGGTCTCTCGCTTTTCATCTATTTTATTTTTAATTGAGGTATAATATACATACAGAAAAAAAGCACTTATTCAATGAATTCTCATAGCTAAATAGGCCTGTGTAACCAGCACCCAGACTAAGAAGCAGAGCAGGCCAGCACCCCCGGAAGCCACCCTTCCAGTCACTAGTTCCCCCCAATAAAGTGAAGCATGATGCTGACTGCTGACTCTGCAGATTTGCTTTACCTGGTGTTTTGTCAGCTTTGTGTTGCTATGACCAAATGACCTGATAAGAACAACTTGGCAGAGGAAAGGTTTACTTTGGCTCAGTCCATGGTCGGTTGACTCCATAGCTCTGGGCCCAAGATGAAGTAGAACATCAAGACAGAAGGGCATGGTGGAGGAGAGCAGCTCAGGACATGGCCACCAGGAAGCAGACACACACACACACACACACACACACACACACACAGAAAAATTCTGCTTACCAAGGCAAAATATAAACCCCAAATGCATGACCCTGACCCCTGTCCTCCAGTCACACCCCACCTGCCTACAGTTACCGCTAGTTAACCCACTGTTACAGCTTTTGTAATATAATCATTTTACCTCTGAACATTTTTGCATTGTCTCACAGATGAACTTTTGGGGGACTCCTCATATCTAAAGCATTACACCCGGTTTTGTACTTTACATAAATAGAGTTCCAAAGCCTATAATCCTTCATGTCTGACATCTTTTGCTCAACATTTTAATTGTGAAATGCATCCACATTTTGGGGTGTAGTTATAGATAGTTCATCTTGCAAGGTAAGGGCAAATTTAATTAGAATAAACTGACAATAGTAAGATTAACAAGAGAAAAGATACACAAATTTATTAATGTACAAGCAGGGGGGAGGATCATAGAAGTGTGATTACTTTGTAACCCAACAAGGCTCAGATGCTTACAGATACTTTTTCATATGGGAGAAGGAGATGGAGAATGTGCCCATTCTGAGGGGTAGTAAATTAATATTAGGGGAACAGATGCCCTCAGAGACAGACATTATCTTGTAAAATGATTCTTTTCAGAATTTGAATGAGATTGAGTGATGGACATTAACCTGTGACAAAGTCCATTCAAGTGTGGTTCTGTCCCTCAGTTTTCTTTTCTTTGATGCTATTTCAGGGTGGGGATGGTAGGCAATTTTGTGCTCTTTGGCAAGTCTGGTCTTAATACAGATAAAAGACTATCAGGGTAAAGCAGCATCTGCTGATCTTCAAGGACCTTTAATTTAAAATAATTTGCATACCAGGCTACCATATTTTGAGGTGAAATTTCTTGAGCACCTTCAATCCCCTTTATAGTTTTTACTATGCAAATATGCTATAATTTGTTTCTCTATTCCACTGTTGATGGACATTTGAGTTGCTTCCAGCTTGGGGCTTCAATGTGGTCCATGCCTCTGACCCAGATGTTGGGAAAGAGCCAGTCACCCAGAAGGAGAAGCTGAATACAAAAGAAAGTCATTCATTCCGTTCATTCATTCAGCAAACATTTGGGGAGTACCTACCATGTGCCAGGTGTGTGGACAGCATCAGCATAGGACAGTGTGCAAAGCTGATGTGTTCCAGCCCCCATGGAGTAGTGGACTGTCTGTCGTAGAGATGGGGTGTACACAATTAGAATACAGCCAGATTGGAGCTTTGTCAGGGAGGAGGAAAATCCAGTGAAGTTTAGGACTGAAGCTTCAAGCAAAGGGGCTGCAAAGAGTATGTTCAAGGCAGAAGGAACAGCCTCTGTAAAATTTGTAAAACTTGAAACTACCTGTTCCTGGGGCTACAGAAGGCAGTGAGTGAGACCAAGTTGCAGAGGAAAATAAGAGCTAGAGCTTAGTGGGCCAGAAAGCCATTTTAAAGATTTGCGACTTCTCTTGAGGATGAAGACTCTATCTGAGTAGAAGAGTGACATGACCTGCTTGGCCTTTCAGAAGCCCTTCTGGCTGCAGTATGGGTGGAGGGAATGGGGCACCCCTGGAGGCCAGGGGTCAGGGAGGGTGGTGTGTGGGTAGAGGTGGTGCACCAGAGCACCCCCCAGTCCTGCCTGCTAGTGTGGCCATCACAACACAGTCTATGAGGTGACAATTTTCCCATGAACCAAGTCAAAGTGTCCTTTACAAGACACACTTGCTTACAGAATCCCACATTGATTTTTCCATTACCCTACTACACTATTTCATCTGATTCAGACTTGAACCCAAGTCTACCTAAATCTAAATCCCATGATCTTAGTACTGTGCTGTACCACAAATGGCTTTTTAAGGTCCTTTTGTCCCTAAAGGTTCACGTGCTGGAAGCTTGGTTCCCAGTAGGAGTAGTGTTCACGTGTGTTCCAGAACAACCTAGTCTTGGTGCATGATAACCAGCTCCAAGGTGCTCTGTACCTGAGAAAGGTGCAGGCAGGTCTAGGATAGCACTGAGTGCAATTTGTTGGGGGACTTACTGATAGAGATATAGTCCTGGGTAGCAGCAAGAAGGGTTGGATCCCTGCAATTTGGGTCAGAAAGAGGGGCATTTATGTGGGTTAGGATGAAGATGGCTTCCTCCTAGCTGAAATATACCTGGTTTATCTTAAGCTAATATCAAAGAGTCAGGCTCATCTCTAGTTATAACGCTCCACACAACACTCTAATTGTTTCATCTCTTTGAAGTTTGCTGGAAAACTATGCAGGAAAACTAACTAAGATTACTCTGGGGTAACCGTGGGCAGTTATGTCAAACTGAATCTATACTCGGTAGTAAAACCTTTATAAGGTGAGGCCTAGTAGAAAGTGACTAGGGGGTTCCTTTTTCATGAATGGATTAATTCTGTCCTGTGAGATGGGTCAGATCATGTGGAAATGTATTAGTTCTTTTGAGAGCAGTTTATTACAAAGGTCACCCCACAAGCTTGACCTTTTCTGCATGAGGTCATTTTTTCTGTTTCTCCCTCATCAGGATGCCAGTGCTATGATATCTGGACCCTCCATCCATCAGAATCATAAGCCAACTAAACCTCTTTACTTTATAAATTACCCAGCCTAAGGTATTGTGTAATGGCAACACAAAACAGATTAAGACAGAAAGAGAGGAAATGGTAGGTGGAGTGAGGAGGGAGACCTTACCGTGCCCAGGGTTCTCTGTTCTCCCTACTCTGAATGTATTTTATGGAGAACAAACTTCTTCATAAAACAATTGCTCATAAAGTTGAAATTTCCTACATTCACAGCCTTATTATTTCCCCATATCATTTTTATCCTTTCACCTATGATTTAATTTTTCTGTCTAGCGACTCCACAGCAAGCTCCCATTAGCACCGAAAGCTGTCTGCCCACTCAGTTGAGCTTGACTCATGCACCATATGCGCCCCAGTTTATCCACGTGGCTCCAGGCACTCACATTTTCCTCAAGGTCCTATCCGGAGGCCTCTGGGATGCCGGCAATGGTATCCTGAATTCCCCTCCCAGCAGCGCCGCCACCACCACCCCCTTTCCTGCTCCCAGCACTCAGCCTGCTATAATTAAACAAACAAGGTTATTTGTGACATCCTGGTTTACACATCAACAAGTTATTTTCTCTGATTTTGCTATGGATGGATTTGCTCTGCTTACATTAAACAAAAACAGCTCACCCAAAAATGCAGAATAAGCAAGGCAGAGGAAACGTGGCCCAGCAGCTGCCTCTCCCCAGGAGTCTTCCCTTTCTCGACTCCTGGCCTCATGGGAGCTGAGCCAGGAGACTCCAGCACCATGGCCAAAGACCCCAAATCCCCCCAAATAGTCACAGAAGGTCAAAACTTGGAAGAGAAGATTCCAGAAACACAACAAGATCAAGTGGGAATTTATTTTGGAGGATTTCAGACTAAACAGTTAGGAGAGAGTAGAAGTATAAATATGGGATTCCCTAAGAAACATGTCTTATGAAGGACACTTTGACTTTGTTCATGGAAAACTTGTCACCTTGTAGACTGTGTTGTGATGGCCACACCAGCAGGCAGGACTGGGGGGGGGGCCTCTGGTGCACCACCTCTACCCACACACCACCCTCCCTGACCCCTGGCCTCCAGGGGTGCCCCATTCCCTCCACTCACACTGCAGCCAGAAGGGCTTCTGAAAGGCGAAGCAGGTCATGTCACTCTTCTATTCAGATAAAGTCTTCATCCTCAAGAGAAGTCGCAAGTCCTTAAAATGGCTTTCTGGCCTACTAAGCTCTAGCCCCTGCCTGCCTCAGCAGTTTGGTCTCACTCCCTGCCTATTCCTTCTCTAGGGTGCAAGTTCCCCTGAGGAAGTTACCTCTCACCCCCAGGATGCCTTCAGGTGGTCATTGAGTGTTGGGTGATCCAATCCCAGAAGGCGCAGGTGAGCTCTTCCCACCACTTCCAGCATAGACGTTCATCATCAGAGGCTCTAGAATGAAAAATGAAAGCAGCGAACAAAGTTGTGGCATCTGAGAAGTAATTCCCCACCAAAACACACCTGGCACCTCTCCCACCTGCCCCTCCTCCCTGTACCTGCCTTGATGTCCTTGATAGTTCTTTTAAGAAAGCAGTTCATTTGGCTGGGTTAGGACCCTCTTTCCTTGAAGGAGCAACCCATTGGTTATAATGCAGGTGCAGAGCTCTTTCTCTGACCTTTGGACCTAAGAGAGGGGATTCAGGGCAAAGAGATGGGGACGGGACCACATCAAAACTTTCCTTACGATGGGAAGAGGTGGCCATCATGATCTCTTTCTCTATTAAAAAAAAGTTTAAAATTACATTGTAGGGCTGCCTCAGCATAAAGGTGAACACAAGACAGCCTCGATTCATGCTAATTATTATTTTTTATTCTGATTTTAAAATACATTAATATTAAAACGTTTCCATGTTCCCCTAGGCACAATTCATCTGAGCGGGTAAGGAACATGCATTTTCTGCTTAAGTGGTATTTTTATAAAAACAAGAACCTGCATTGTATTTTTCATAAAGTTGTCTTTATTTAAATATAAGAAAGCTATTAATTCTGTTATTTCACTGCTTTATGGTTAAAATTAGTTTTATTTTAGGAAATGGTCATGAGAATTTGTGGTAATTTTTTATTTTTATCTTTTAGTGTATTGTTAATCTGATAGAATAAAAACAGCTCGCCCATCTGAGTTGCTTAGTGTCTCACTGAGTTGCTTAGTGCCTCACCCTTGCTGAGGCTGGCTTTGAACTCATGATTCTCCTGTCTCAGCCTCCTTAAGTGCTGGGCTTACATACAGGCTTGCGCTACCGCGCCTGACTCTTCACTCATCTCTTTGAGGTGACTTGCCTCTGTTGAGCCACTCCTCCCCTACTCCCAGTATCAGTGGTGTGGGTGCGGATGACCACGCCCCCTGAGGATGGCCTGACCAATCTGTATAAGTCCTTCTCCCCAGCACTGTTGGTTCAAAGATGATGAGCACCTGATTCAAGACAGGCCAGAGGAAGACAAATCTGGAATGTTAGCTGGGAATGTGAGAAGGAGGCGCTTCCTTCCCACTACAATTCCTGGCTATAAAGGGAATTACAAATGTTCAGCTCCCAAAGGCCACTGAATGGAAAAGCCTTCCAAAGCCCCGTTGTAAAGAAGAAAAACAGGAGAGAGGGAAGGAGGGAGGAAATAAGAGGGAGAGGAAAAGGGAGAGGGAGGAGGGGAAGAGAGGAAGGGGGAAAGAGGGAAAGAGAGGAGATCCTCTGATAGTTTCAGCTGGACATCTGGATCCTGTTATGCCTAAAACCACGAACCTCTGGAATTTCTGTAAGCCAATAATAACTCACTTTTAAAAAATCACCCTTGGCTGAGGTTGTGGCTCAGTGGTAGAGCGCTTGCATGGCATGTGTGAGGCATTGGATTTGATCCTCAGCACCACATAAAAATAAACAAATAAAATAAAGGTATTATGTGCATCTACAACTAAAAAAAAATCACCCTTAAGTTTTTAAAAATTTAATTGTGGATTTTTGTCAATTGAAATTTAAAGAATTCTGTGCAATACAGTTGATGACTCCAGAATTTTTAAAAATACGGTTTATAAAATATATATATATATGAAGTTTCAGAGATCATTACTGTATGTCTAAGGAGGTTAAGGGAAGGCTGTAAGGCTGTAACCAGGAACCCTGAAACAGTATTTCCACTTAAATGACCTGTTTTCTATAGCTTCCTTCCTCTTCCTTTGCCCTCCCCCATTACAAGTTCCTCATTAGCAACAGGGTTTCTTAAAAGACACTCTTCTGATCATCAGGAGCAGATAGGATTGTCTTCTCCTACTGGGTCCCAGCTTGGGCTGTTTGATAACCTCCTCCAAAGAGGACAATCAGCAGACTCTGAACATCGCTGCATTGACAGGACAGAGTCAAGGACAAACTCTGAGCAGGGGTTCTCAGTGTGGTCCCTGGACCACAGCATTGTCCTCGCCTGGAAATTTGTTAGAAATGCAAATTCTTGGGCCCCACTCCAGAGTCCCCAAGTCATAAACTCCTGAGGGTGGGACCCAGCAACCTCTATTTTTCCAAACTCTGCAGGTAATTCTGATGTTTAGCAAAATCTGAGACCCCACTGGTATAGGTGCCTTTCCTCTCTCTGGGTTACTAGAGGCACCAATGGGAGGTGATTCAAATCAAGTCCAGGTCACCTTTGCAGACACTCTGGGTATGAGCATTTATTTTGTCCTTAAAGGAGAGTAGGTAGAAGGGGTCAAACTGAGGGCAAAACTGGTTGCAGAATCTGGTTGCTTTCTGTTCTGCAGGAGCCAAGACCACGTATCCATCTTTAATTTCTAGAACATTGGAAGAGGCAGGAGTTTTGCCTGGAAGAAGGCAGCCAGTGAACAGACCCTGTTGTTCTTCTCTCTCTCTCCTTTTTTGGTACCAGGGATTGCACTCAGGGTCACTCGGCCACTGAGCCACATCCCCAGCCCTATTTTGTGTTTTATGTAGAGACAGGGTCTCACTGAGTTGCTTAGTGCTTCGCCGTTGCTAGGGCTGGCTTTGAACTTGCGATTCTCCTCTCTCAGCTTCCCTGTTGTTCTTCTCTTTACAGAATCCTGGGCTCCTCCTCTGTCATCCGTAGGTATGGATTCCACTGCAGAATAGAGGAGATGGGAAAAGCCCTCTGTTACGAGCGGTGATATTAATAATTACACGGAGGCAGCTTGTCTTTAAATGCAAGCATATATTCAATCACACCAAATATAAACAATGCAAAAAGTGTTGGGTGTGCTGGAGCACCCCAACTAGCATTCAGTGCACACTAATTAAACACTGTAAGCAAGTTACACTCTCCTAGGGCAACTGAACACTACCAGCAATTCAAACAATCCTAGGGTAACCACAAGCCCCAAAATATCTCCAGTGCCACACAACTTCACTCAGCCAAAGAGCAGACATTGCCTTTGTCTAGTGGTTCTCTCCAATGGCTGGACGTCAGGAAATGGTGGAGTTGATCCAGGGACAGACAGCAAGGCGGCCAGTCTCACTGATGTCCTTGGAACAAAAGCCCCCAATGTGGCAGTTTAAATACAGTTCCAAGTTGGTGGTGTAAGCTGGTGATTGGTTACACCCAATGAAACTCCATTGGTTATGTCTGGTGAGATGACGTAATTGCAACTGGACATATTCTTTGCGATGTCCATGGAGCTGTGCTCCCTATCAATTGTAATCAGTCATTGCTCAGCAATGGCTAGTGGCCTTTGCAACCCCTTAATGATTGCAAGCAGGCATGACTAAGCATGTCAATGGCTGCTGTTCCTTATGGCCAGCAACTTAGTGAGTCCCAGCATGTCCAGGCATGTCTATGGCATATGCTTCTTACAATATACCAAATTCTCAACTCTGTCTTATTGCACGGATCCATCATTGCTGTAACAACATTACATTAGTATTATGGTTGGATATAAGGTATCCCCCCAAAAGCTCCTTGTAATGCAGGAATGTCCAGAGGTGAAGTGATTGACTGTGAGAGCTGAAACCTAATCAGTACATTCTAGTTTGGACTGAGTGGTAACTGTAGGCAGGTGGAGCATTTCTGGAGGAGATAGGTCACTGGAGGCAGGAAGAAGGGTTCATCTTCTCTGTGGCCCCTTCTCCCTTGCCCTCTCTTTCTCTGTTTCATGGCCACCATGAATGGAGCTGTGCTCCTATACCATGCCCTTCTGCCACAGTGTTCTGCCTCACCTTGAACTGAGCCATGGACTTGGCCAACCATGGACTAAACCTCTGAAGCTGTGAGTCAATATAAACTCTTCCTCCTCCAAGTTGTTCTGGTTGGGTATTTTGATCACAGTGACGCAAAGATGAATAACATAACTAACTTAATTACTATTGTTTTAATAGTTTTTAATGTCTTTTTGAAAAAAGTCTGGGTTTTCTTGTGCATTTGCTCTGCCAATGAAATTTAGAATCAGTTTGTTAAATTTCATAAAAATTGGTATTACACTAAACTGGGATAGATTCATATGAAGGGATGGGTATCTCTATAATTTTGAGTACTTAATGTAAAAACAGAATGTCTCTTCATTTATTCAGTCTTCCTTAGTAAATATGTTTTAGAGATTTCCTTGTATAGGCCTTGCACATTTTTTGTTAGATATTACTAATTATTTTATAATATTTTCTATTATTCCTAAGAGAATATCTCCCAATACACTTTTTTCCATTGTTTTTTGCTAGAGTAAAGGGAAGATACTAATTTTTGTCTATTTCCTTTGTATCTTATTGGCTTCTGTTATTATTTCTAGGAATTTTTCAGTTGATTTTCTTGGATTTTCTAAAATAGATTCTAGTATTCATATTATTTGTTTGCATATATTTAGAAAATCAGATTCTGGCTTTATTAATCAAGTCTACTATTCTTTAATCTCTGATTTTATCTGTTTAAATTTCTTTTTTAGACTTTCCTTGGATCTATTTTGTTGTTCTTTTTTTTCTGGCTTCTGAAGTCAAATAACTTATTAATTTATTTGCAGTGATATTTTTGACAAATGCATTTGAAGCTATGAATTTTCCTCTGGACGTTGCTCTGATTGTATGTTGTAGATTTTACTATGTAGTGTTCCCATCTTTATTCATTGCTATGTTGCTACATTCAGTATTGACTTCTTCACCCCTGAGAGATTTTCAGAATATTTAAAATTTTCTAAGTTGTTATATTTCTTAGGTTTCCTTTGTTATTATTTCCAGCCACAATGGAAGAATATATCTTTATGAATTATTTGATCCTAGTTTATTTTGATGCCTTATATGTTTTAAAACTGTTATTAAGTGCAAAAAGGCTCAAGACCTATAATATTTTAGAGGATTGTACTTTTTATTGACATCATCTTTTTTTCTTTTTTAAAATACACTTATTGAAGTAAAAAAATTAATTTAAGGAAGAGCCTTCTAAGAAAGTACAGAGTTATGACACTGAGAAGCTCCTCTTTATTTATTAACATGCAGTCATTATATGTATTAATGAGTACAATGTAGTATTTCAACACATGTATACAACACGCTCTGATCAAATCAGGGTAAGTAGCATTTCCTTCTTCTTGTCATTTATGTTATAGTTTGAATTTGAAATGTCCCCCCAAAGCTCATGTGTTTAAAGCATGGTCTCCAAGGCAGTAAGGTTCAGAGGTCCACCTTTGGACAATGATTGGGTTGTAAGGGCTCTGACCTCATCCATTGAAAACTGCTACTGGAAGATGGGATCTAGTTGGAAGAAGTAGGCAGGCCCTGGGAGGGGTTATCTTCTCCCCAACTCACTCACCCCCATGCCTCTCCCTCCTTTCCTCCCAGCTCCAAGAGCTGACAGCCTTCCTCCACCATGATGTTTCTGCCTTGGAGCCTACCCACATGAACCTACCCTCTGAAACTGTGAGCTGAAATAAACCCTTCCTCCAAAATGAACCTTTCCTCAGGTATTTTGATCACAACTATGAAAAGCTGACTAACATAGGAGCCTTTGAGTTTTTGTCTTCTAGATCTTTATAAGGTATAACCTTTCTCCCTGATTAATTAGTGCCTGATGATACTACTACATCTATTTTCTTGTTAGCATGTTCCTATACAGACAATCTCCAACTTACCATAGTGAATTTGTATTTTTTTTTTTTTTGGTACCAGGGATGGAACTCAAGGGTACCCAACCACTGAGCCATATCCCCAGCCCTGTTTTGTGTTTTATGTAGAGATAGGGTCTCACTGAGTTGCTTAGCACCTCACCATTGCTGAGGCTGGCTTTGAACTTGTAAGTCTGCTGTTTCAGCCTCCCTAAGTGCTGGGATTACAAGCGTGAGCCACCACCTCAATTTGTAATTTTTTGACTTTACAACTAAGACCGTACAACCATGCTTCAGTACAGTATTCAATGAATTACATGAACTATTGAACACTTGATTATAAAATAGGCTTTGTGTTAGAGCGTTTTGCCCAACTGTAGGCTTATAGTAAGTGTTCTGTGCACTTTTAAGGTGGACTAGGCTAAGCTATGATGTTCAACAGGTTAGTTGTGTTATGTGCCTTTTCAACTTGTAATATTTTAAACTTACAGGTGGTTTATTGGAACATAATCTGTTAGTTGAGGAATATCTATGTATATATTTTCATATCCTCTATTTTCATATTATTCTTTTCTTATAAGTAGGACTATTTAAATTGTACATAACTAGATTTTTTTAGCATCTCTCTTTTAATGTTTATGGCTATATTTACTGATATAGTTGGTCATATTCTTGTTTTATCTTTTATTATTCTTTTTTTTCATTAACTATCTGTTCTTTAGCTGGATTGACTATGCTTTTTTCCATTTTTACTCATCAATGGTTTGAAACCATATATTTATAAATATATATAAATAGAATATATACATATCATATATACACAGAATATGTATATACATATATGGATTGTATGTGTGTAACTATACTGTTTTTACTCTTTATTTAAGCATTAAAAAAACATTTTTCTCAACATATTGGAATGTTTGTCAATGTTGAGAAGTAATCAATTCCTATTAGCTGCACTCATTAGGGTGGCTACATCTTCACACTAGTATCGTCTTTCTCCTCTTTCCATGCACAAACTCCCTCTACCCATTCCCAATTTTTATTGAAATCTGGAATTTAACAGATGGAATTTTTCCCTAACATACTGTTATTAAGTGTCACAGTCATATTGTCAATTAAGTGTCACAGTCATATTGTCAATGATCATTTGGAGTAAGGATTTACTAGTTTCTCTGCATAACATTGTCATTTGTATCCTATTTTCCTCTTTCTTCAATTTGTTTTTCCAACTGCTTCAGTATATCCTCTAGAGAATCTTTCAAAAAGGATGCATAACTCTCTGAGTTCTTGTCCGCCTAAAAATAATTTCTATTTTGCATTTAAATCACTTTTTGCTTCAGTACAGAATTCTATATTAAAATATTTCTTTTCTTGCAGAACTTTATGACACTGTGTCTTATAGAATTTTACATTTATTGCATTTGAGCGGTTTGATGTCCATTTTTCTTCCCCTGAAGCTAAACTATGAGATTTTTTTCTTCTCTGGAATTTCAAAATCTTCTATTTCCTTTATTCCATATTTCTATTCTTTATACCTTTATTTTTTTCTATCAGCATACCTACTGCTGAATCTTTCACGTTGCTTCCCATATTTCCTTTCAATACTTTGTGGGCCCTTTTTATCTGAATAGTTGAGACATTTTTTAGATTTGAAATTTTAAAACGTAATTTATCTGATTATATTTTCTCTATCCATTCACAATCTTCATATACTCTGAGACAGAGGTTGAACTCTTGGCTCTGTTTTTTGTATACATTGTTTCATATCCCACTTTTCATCTCTTGGAATTTTGCACCGTGTTCGGGATTGCCTCCGTATTCCAGTCTATTAACGCACTCTTCAGTTCTATGGGTTTTACTCATCAACCCGTCTGTTGTAGGGTTTTTTCATTTGAAAAAGTCATAAATCATAGAAAACTGCAGAGGATGACATAACACCTATGTATCTATTATTTGAAATCTTAACATTTTGTCCCATTGGCTTTGGTTCCTTTTTAATTACTGATAAAATTACAGTTCTTTTTGTTCTTTACTACTTTTCTTCACCTCCTCCAAGAATACTATTATAAATAGTATTTGTGCTTTTCCACTGATTTTCTTATAGGATCTATCTTTTTTTTCTTTCTTTCTCCATCTTCCAGTTTCATAGTTTTCTAACATCTTAAGATAAATAGCATCACACTGGATTTATCTTTCTGAAGGTAACTTTCTTCGCTCAATATTTTCTATGAAGCTTTCTTAGGTTGTGTATCTAGTTCATTCATATTAATTACCATGTAATAAATCATTGTAGGAATATGTTCAGTGCATCTATCCATCCCACTAATGATGGATAAAATTGTCTCTAAGTTTTTTTGCTATTAGCAGCACTGCAGAAAACACAGTGTGTACATGTTTGTGGATGGGTGTCACACTTCAATAAAAATGAGAGGACCTGTTGAGCTGGCAGCATGGGGACACAGTGACTCTGGAGTACTGATTGCTCAGTTGGCATTGCATTTTTAAAAGGCAGTTATGAATTATGGCCTATGTGGTGATTTATTTCAATGGTTTTCGGCTTTGGCTATACATTAGAATTGTCTGGGGATATGATTTAAAAATATTGCTGTCCAGCCCTGCTCCAGAGCTGCTAGATCAGACTCTGGGGCTAGGGCTCAGCATCAGCACTGTTACATAGCTCCCAGCCGTTCAGCCAGGTTTGAGCACCACTCGTCTTGAAATGGAGCTTTTTGATCATCTGTTCTATTCTGATTTCATCAGTGATTTCAGGTTGGAGGGGTCAATTTAGATTAACTGCTTTATTATGTAATAATAAAAATGTGATTAAAATATATATGATTACCAGAATTCCTGCAGGAAAAAAATAACTTTTTACTATAAATGTGAAACTTTTTAATATCTACCTACCTCCTTCTTACAAATCATTGAAACAACTCCTCTAATAAGGAAAGTTTTATAAATTCAGGAATATGATCATCATGTTGTAGCAGGATAGAGAGTATTTCCTTAGGACAGGTTATTGGGAGTAAAAAATCTTGGTTGAAATTAATGTTTTCCCTCACAGCTTCTGGTATGACTTAGTTGCCCAGTGGGATTCTCACAGATAACATAAGAATAAATCTGCTATTTCCCTCACCCCATCTTTTTTTTTTAAGAAAAATATGTGCATTAGGAAAAAAAATCCCAATTGTACATAAAATTATTAAAGAGAAAATGAAAACCACCTGAAACTGTATCACTCAGATAACCATCCCTAACATGTTCATAACCCCATCATTTCAGGCTGTGTACAGATTTATATAAAATAAATGCAGGTGCTGAGCTGGACTGCCAACTCTCTCCCATGGCCTCCTTCTGAGCCACTGTGATCAGGAGAGTGTCTTGGGCCTGGTACCACAATTATTGTTTTGTTTTGTTTTTTAAAGAACCAGGAATATAATCATATATGTGTGTACATATATACACACCAACACTTATTCTGTGATATTATGAAATATACTGTACATTTGGCCTAAGACCAGTTTCCTGATGTACATCTCCTAAAATCCTTGTATTCTCTGGGGTAATATAAGTGGATTTTGTATGCTAATGAGTTGACTAATGTCTGGGGATTCTTGGATAGCTTCAGGATACCAGCTGGTTTCCAGGGGAACCAACCACATGATTAAAGGTTGGAACTTTCAGTCCCCTCCCCCAGCCTCCAGGGAGGGAGAGGAGCTGAAGCTGAATTGGTAAACCAAAGGCCAATGACGTAATCAATCATACCTATGTAATCAAGCTTCCGCAAAACCCCAAAAGGACTGAGTTCTAGGGGCTTCTGGATAACTGAATACGTGGAAGTTCCTGGAACCTGGTGGCCCAGGAGAGAGCACAGAAGCGCAGTACCTCTTCTCCCATTCCTTGCCTGATGCATCTCTTCCATCTGGCTGTTCAGTGTATTCTTTTAATAAACTTTACAATAAATGAGTAAATTTAAGTCCAGTGTTTCTCTGACTTCTATGTACTGCTCCAGCAAGTTAAATTGAACCCAAGGAAGAAGCTGTGGAGATTGTGATTTATAAATGGTCAATAAGAAGCTTAGCTCACAACCAGAGACTTGTGGTTGGCATCTAAAGTACAGGGAGGTCTTGTGACACTCAGTCCTCAACCTGTGAGGACTTCCTTCAGGTAAACAATATCAGAATTGAGTTGAATTGGAAGGCACTCAATTGATGTCTGCTGGAGAATGAGCTCAGAATTGCTTTCTGTATGGGAGGAAACCCCGTGCATATCTGGGATCACAGAGGTATCTTGTCTTGTGAGAGTATAGTAGAGGAGAAACTAAATTTGTTTTTTCCTATGTCCTTACACACAGATATACAATATATAGAAATAAAAATTCTATATGTACACATACACACACACACACACAATTTTTTCTCAGACATAAGACAGAGTGGTCTTTGAGAATAAATTAAATTGGATTTTACCTCAAGTGGTTTGGGAGAAAAGCAGCTTGGTCTCTCTTTCCTCCTATGTTGTCTGCATTCCACTCTCACCCCTCACCAGGACCAAACAGAGAAGAACATGGTCGATCGCCTACAGTCTTCTGAGGCTGTGGAATTTCAAGACACAGAAGGAGACTGGGATCCCCTTGATGGATGTTCTCTGCAGCAACTCACACTGAGTATAAACATCTAAACAGGTAAAATCAAAATTGTTCATTCTGATTCTCAGTGCAGGTTTTGGTTGATAGTGTTTCCCAGGCTACTAAATGGGAGCTTGTGGTCATACTTGACCTTCTCTGGAAGGATCTGGCCTTCTTGCTCTGCCTGGTCGCACCTCAGATATCTCTTCTTACCTGGCTGCTTCTCTCCAGGCACCAACATTCTATTGAGTCAGGCCTCTCCCCCCGACACCTGCATCATCTTCCATGCAGCCCTCAGAGTTACCTTCTAAAACTGTTCTGATCCTGTTTTGGAGCCTCCCTGTGGGCCCTAGGATCAAGCCAAAGTCCCTAGCTCTGGAGTCAGTTACTACCTCATAGTTTCATGTGGCCTCCTAGCATGACCAACATGCTAACTGCTCTGCGGGCATGGCAGGCTCTTCTAAACGTCTTTCTTTGCAGGATTGATCCTCCAGCTCAGAATGCCTTTTCTTACCTGGAGAAGTCATTCTCATCTCTCAAGACCTACTCCAGATGTTTTCTGTTTGAAGACACTTTCCTTTAATTCCCCTATACCTCAGAGCCATTTGCTTAGGGTAAGGAGTTGGGGGCAGAAGGGCCATTTGACCTGGGCCACACATTCAGAAAAGTTCTCAAATTTGGACCTCTGATGTTATCAAAATGATGTATGTGTGCACACATATAAAGGATAATACACTCCATTGAAAAGCAAGACATTTCATTATTTACCTTTAAGTATGTCTCATTGTTAGCCATTAAGCAACACAGGCACCTTTTGGGGCAAATTCCTAAAGGACCTTTAAAGCATCCTTTCTTTTATTTCAGCTAAAACGTTTTGGAGGAACTTACAATGAACGAGCCATGATCCACAAGATCACTAAGCCACTCTTTTATTTTAGGTTCCTACAGAAAACCTGGCTCATTATGACAATGAGCTGAGCACAGCCAGAAATATTTGCATCTGTCATCTTTGTGACCCTGAACTGAGCTTGCCCAGAAGTGTTTGTGTTAGCCATGTTTAAGTGTCCTTGCCGGCCCTTTCAACCTTCTACCAATGTGCTCCATGATCTTGATCTGAGCATGCCAGGAATGGATCCGCCATCTTTTCCTCTTGAATTATGACCCTGAACTGAGCATGATCAGAAACGTACACCCTAAACTGAGCATGCTCAGGAATGTGCCCACCCCTAAAATGAGTACATGTAGTCTCCCAGAATAAATCCCCATGCTTCCTTTCTTAGGGAAGCACATGGCTTTGCAGGTAATTCCAGTTTTCTCCTTAGTCATTGTGGGCACTAAATCTTTCTCCATTCTTTTATCCTCTGATCCTGCCCATAGGCTTGTCACTCACCAAGGACTAAACTCTTTGCATTTGGTGACATCATCATCTAACCACATTGGCCATAGTGCAGTATCAATTTATGGTTATTTTAAAATAACAAACCGATAGCATAATGACTAACACAATTATATTGCATCTATTTTTTTTTTATTAAAATCGCTAGTTGCTAAATGTATAGATTTGAAACATCCCACAAATTTTGTAACATTTTCTAGGCATATTTTCCTTCTTTAATTTTTTTTAAAATATGACAAAAGAAGTCTATGTCCCTCTCTGTCTTGTCTCCTAAAGATGTCCAGATAGCTCTGTTGTGATGCTGAGTTAGGTGCAGCCAAACCAGGTTCTCCGATGGCTGATCTCCATGGAGTATGAGAGCTCCACCTAGTTCCATGAACCTCTCCTCCCAGCTCAGCCTGCCAATGGTTCAGGGATACAGTGGAAATAAAATCATGGCTCAGCTCATTATTTCTCCCAGTTTCTCTTTAGCTCTTTGCCTCCCTCTTGCTGGTTCCTCTAGACTTCGGAAGGAGAAATAAGACTAGAAAAACTGTAGTGTCTCTTGCAGGGCTGGCTCTGTCATTATCTTCCTGGCAGGCCCTCCCCAGGGGGCTCATTTAAGGATGTTAGACTTTCTCAACCATGTGCAGTATAGCAGGTTGAGGTACCTTCCTGAGGCCTGCAGCACCCCCTAAAGTTATGTTCACCTCTCCTGCTGCACCCTCAAGCTATTTAGGTGAGCACCCCTCCACCTGGCTGCAGCCCTTGGGAAGAATGTTTTCAAGATACCTCTTTCCAGGAAGCCCTCTGGGACCTGCTTCCATGGCCACCTTCTCTCTTCTTCCTGTCCCTGTCCCTTTTCAAGTCCCAGCCAGCCTCCCACTATCACCACTCACCAGCAACAGGGAGACATTAGACTCCATGATCATGTCACCTAGACTCTGAGAACACATCAGATTCTCCAAAGAGCGTCTTTCCTGCGTCTCTGGGCTTTGGCTCCTTTGAGCTGAGCCTCCCAGCCTCTGTAGCTCAGCAAGCCTGCCATTTTCAGCTTCTAGAAGTCACCTGCATTTCTTGGTCATGGACCCTCCACCCTGGTGTCTCTTGGAAGCCAGCAGGGCTGCACCTGTCCAGCTGCTCTTTCCTTTCTTCCATAGTCACGACTCCCTCTCAGACAATATGGGAAAGTCTCCAAATGTAAGGATCGATGCAAGTAGATTGGGTTTGCCTGAGTATCCAGGATACTCTCCCTAACTTTAATGTCTTAGCCTGAATCACATTTTCAAAGTCCCTATTTCCTTGTCAGGTTCCATGTTTATAGGTTACAGGGACTCATACATGGCAACTTTGGGAGAAGAGACTTTCTCTACCAGGCCTACCACATCTCATTGCATCCATGAGGCCCCTTTAGATCGCCAGTCTTGTCTTATATGTGCTGGAGGAGGAGAGGGAGTTGATGGTCATGGAGTGGGCTCTGTCACATTTCTGGAAATCCTCGTGGGGCTTGCCTGTAGCTCTCTTATATATTTGGTACTTACTGCCTGTTGCCTTCAGCCTTAAGTTTTGTTAAATAAATATTATAGGAGGCTCTTGTTTGAGATGAAGGCTCCTATATCAGGCCCCTGCAGAACAGACCAAATATCAAAATGGAGTCACTCATGCTGAAGTTCCACATTGCCAAACCGAAACAAGTTGCTATCTGATCTTCTGAGAAATCAGAATAGTTCATAGCCAGTTTTCCCAAATGGGCCAGTTTCAGTCACTATGATAATGAAGTTTCCTCTGCTTTAATCCTTACCAAAAAAAAAAAAAAAAAAAGGTAGCTTGCAGTAGCCTATTGTTAACCCTTCAGTTATTTTCCTCCTACACATTCTCCTTGTCCCCTCCTTACAAGGAAAGCAACTATGAAATGATCAATCTGCTTTTTTGTTCTTTATTTCTGCTTTCTTTAGCTCTTTCTGAATATAAAACTAACCTCTTCTGCTCAGCCCAACAGAATACTTCTATTTAAAATGCTGCCTGATTGTCAAATCACAAATAAAACCAATTAAGATCTTTAAATTTGTTGGGATTTTGTCTTTTGACAGCTTTTAAACCAGAATTCCGGGCACCCAGAAAAGTCACATCCCACACACTGTGTGTGTTTCTCTCCTACTGCAGACTCTGAGATCCTTCGGGGCAGAATCTGTTTCTCATTCATCTAGCGAGCCTTCTGGAAAAGTTGGTTGCTTGTAGGACAGAAGAGGGGGAAAAAAAGTTTTCTGATTTATTGCTTAAAGGAATTAGGGATGTAGGACACTTGTCAAAACTCTGCTGGATAAAGTGTCTTAATATAGTTACTTAAAAGAATAGGTGGACTTTAGACAAATCTTAGGTCACATCAACTTGCCAAGAAGGCAAAAGGGACTCCTGACCCTCTTGGACTGAAGATGTTATCTTTGTTATTTCAATTAACAGGCTAAGTGCAGGAAGGCATGTCATGGAATTCCAGCCTCCCCCTGGGGAAGAGGCTTGCTAGGGACACCATCTTGGCTCCTGGGCTGCCTTAGAGCTATGAGCTTAAATCCTGTTTCTTCTCTTCAACAACAGCAGAGTTTATTGCAGGTAGATTGTTTTCAGTGCCGCCTTAGGGGCACAGGGAAGGTCGGGAACTCTATGCTCTGTTAACTCTCCATGGAATTGGTATCAGTGCAGTGAGAAAAGCTCACTGTCGCCCTCCAGTTGACAGTATGGACACACTGGGTTATAGTCACTCTCACTGCTACCTCTTATTTATGCTTGGCTCTCAGGCAACCTGAATTCATCCTGTAACTTCTAAACAAAGCCTCAGGGAGAAGGGGAGGAGGGGATGGAGTAGCTGGAGGGCAGGTGGGGATGGGGCAGCCTTTCACATTCGAAATACACCCAGACTCAAAACATAGTGGAAACCTCCAAATACCTTCATGAATGTGTTCACTTAGGCCAATGTTCTTCTTTATTTGGTACAGTAGTCTGAATGAATGGCTCCCCAAGTTATCAGGTCCTAATCCCTGGAAATTGTGTTATCTTATATAGCTCAAAAACACAAACAGGATTGAAATAAATTTGTTATATGCTTCCCTTGTCAATCTGTCTTTTGCCATAGGAATGTTGGCCATGACCCAGACAATGGGGCGGAAAGGAATCACCTCTTTCCACCCCTCCAGGAGTGATGTGGCCACAAGTCAAGGAATGCCAGGAGCCCCTGGCAAGAGGCAAGACAGAGCTTCTCCCCCAGAGGGAGCCCTTCTTGTTGACATCAGGTTGGCTTTTGATGTCTGGCCTACAGAATCGTCAAAGAATAAATCTCTAAATTTTAAGCCACCAAATTTGTGGCAATTTGTTAAGGAGGCTTAGGAAATGAATACATTTCGTATGTTGCTGAGAACTCATAATGTATGTTCTTCATTCACTCAACAAGTATTTACTGTAGGGCAGGCACGTAGAACCAGGGAGGCAGGCAGAAGGAGGACAGAGGACGTTCACAATCCTTAACACCCTCATCCAATGCAGAATGTTCCAAATGTGTGCACTTTTCTGCAAAGAAATTTTATAGTTTGCATCAGGCTCTGAGGGGGTCTGTGCCCTCCAGAAGTTGACTGTTGGTCAAAGATGCTTCCTTGGCTGAGTGACTCTCCGGTAAGACCTTGAGGACAGTGTTGACAAGGAGAGAGAGTGAATGGCATGAAGCCAAAATGCATCCTTCACTTCTCTTCGAAGAAAAGACAAAGAGGTAGTAATTTCCATATTCAGTCTTATTGCTAGAATGTTAAAGATCATTTCTTTTCACAAACATTTATCGAAAACTTGGCATGTGCCAGCTACTACCCTTAGCCAGTGGGGATACAGTGAGGAACAAAAGAAACCAACAATTCCAGCCATTGTGGACCTAGTATTCCAGTTAAGTAGATGGAAAAAATCCCATTCAATCACAATAACTCACGTGGTGGGCAGTGGACAACTGCAGGGATCAAGGCAGACAGTGGACCTCGGGGGAGTGCTCTCTTTACACGATAGTCAGAAGACATTCTCTGCAAAGGTCACAGGTGAGCAGAGACCTGAAAGAGGTGAAGGAATGAGCCATAAAAATCCAGAAGGAAGAGAGTTCTAGGCAGAAGGAAAAGCTCTAGAGCAAAGGCCTGAGAGCAGTCTGCCTGGCTGGCTGGGACCAGCAAGTAGGTATACTAATATGGGGGCTGGTTTAGTTTAGCCAGCAGAGAAATTAACAGACAACAGAGGGAAACTATTAAAATTAGGAGGAAAATTTTCCTTATGATATTAGAAGAAAATTATGTTCTGTTGAGTTGTATAGAATTTTTCTTGGGGAAGGAACACACACACATGCATTGATGGGCAAAGTAGACTAAAGCTATCCAGAGAACAAATGGAACTTGGGGTTTCAGGCCAATGTAAAGGAATAAGAAATTGGCCCACAGAAGAGGTGGGATAGTGTTGGTTGGATGTTTTATTGGATTTTGTTTTGTTATTTATTTATTTATTTAGTTTGTAACTGGATCTCCTGAGCATCTGTCTAACTTTGCTGCTGGATATGGACAATAAGTCTCTGTTCATATTCGAGAGTGTAAGACAAGACAACAGGCCCTTGAGGTTGAAAGACATCAGACCCTTTCTCCAGGAAAGCGACTGGCAAACCTCATGGAAAGAAGACCTCTGAGCCAGTGATTTGGCTTTAGAAGACCAAGCCTAAGGATTTAGAGAAGAGTGTGAAAAACATTGATTTTGGATGGCTTGGGCCAGCAGAGATGGGATTTCCAGGGTCCCAGTTCCTGAAATGCTATTAGATTGCCAGTGCACAGCAAATGAGGGTGATAACACTCTGATCTGATCCCCAAAGACCAAAGAGAGATAACCGAGAGGCAGTGGAGGATGGTAACCCAGAGCCTGAGCTTGGAGCAGAATAGGCCTGGACTTGAGTTCCAGTCCCTCCTTTTACTCTATGACCTTGGGAGAGTTACTCCTTCTCTCTTAGGATCTGTTGTGGGGTGGAGAGTGTCTCCCTAAAATTCATGTCCACCCGGAACCTCAGAATGTGCCCCTATTGAAAATAGGGACTTTGCAGATGTGGTTAGTTAGGATGAGGCCATTTAGGCTTAGGGTAACCCCCAAATCCAGTGGCGACTATCTTTATAAAAGGGGGAAATTCAGATCAGAGACACAGACACACACAGGGAGACAGCCACTTGATGAGAGAAGCAGAACTAGAGTAATGAAGCTACATGCCAAGTCAGCTTTCTGTTACTGTGACAGAATACCTGAGAAAATCAACTTCATAAAGGAAAACGTTCATAAAGGAAAAGGTTCATGGGGGTCACAGTTTCAGAAGTTTCAGCCCATGGTCTCTCAGCTCTGTTGCTTTAGGCCTGTGGCAGCACAGTCATCATGTTAGAAGTAGATAGTGGCGGAGGCTACTCTGTGGTGGCTGGGAGGGAGAAACAGGAAAGGAATGAGATTCCAATGTCCCCTTCAGGAGCTCTTTACTGACCTAAATTCTCTCCTCTAGGCTTCACCTCCTAAAGTCCCCTCTGCCTCCCAATAGCACTATAGGCTGGGGCCAAGCCTTCACCAGGTGAGCCTTTGGGGGATATCCAAGATCCAAACTATGGCATCAAGAATCCAAGGATTGACAGCCGCCAACATAAGCTGTAAAGAGACGAGAAAGGATTCTCTCTTCTACCTTCCGAGTGAGCCTGGCCCTGCCAACACCTTAATTTTGGACTCCTAGACAGATTTTGGATTCAGGAAAATACATGTGTTTGAGCCACTGACTGTATGGTAATTTTTTGTGGCAACCCTGAGGCACAAATGTGATACCTTCATCTACAAGTTGAAGAAGAGGAGTTGACAACATGAACCTTCCTTGTACCCCGCAGGGTGTCTCGAAGCCATCTGCAAGGGAGGCACTGCTGCACACCACAGTGTGCCTTAGTTCTCAGTGCCATGGTGGTGCGACTGGCAGGGTAAGATCAACTCAGAAGCCACAGCTGTAGCCTGGAGTACTTAGCTGTCTGCCCTGGGCTTCTGCTGCATGGAGACTCTGACCACAACCAAGTAACCTGGGGCCAGGTGCAGTGGTGCACACCTGTAATCCCAATGGCTTGGGAGGCTGAGGCAGGAAGATCATGAGTTCAAAGCCAGCCTTAGCAACTTAGTGAGGCCCTAAGCAAATCAGTGAGACCCTGTCTCTAATAAGATATAAAAAAGGGCTGGGGATGTGGCTTAGTGGTTAAGCATCCCTGGGTCCAATCCCCCCATACCAATAAATAACTAAACAAACAAACAAACAAACAAAATAACCTAGTAACTTACATTAACATGTGCCCGAAGAAAAAACAAGTGAAGGCAAGAAAATTGAGAGGGCTGGAGGGCAGGGACCACAAGCTATTTTTAAATAGAGTGTCAGGGACAGAGTTCTCCCCACACTGTCCCAGGCACATGATGGGTACCCTGGAAATGCTCTTTGATTCTGAGTGGAGCCGAGGCCTGCATGTGGGCAGTGAGGGGCAATTGCAGTTCCATGGCTGCTGGGTCTGTCTGCTTCCTGACCTCAGGCCAGCAGCTGCTGCTACAAAGTTCTGAAGGACTGTTGGGGGAAGCAGCTCCTTAGGAGGAATCTAGGGTTGGGAGCCCACTGGTGCCAGCCCTGCTTGGCAACCCCTTTCTGCCTAGCAGTGCCCTTTTGTCCTGGAGAGGATCACCAGATGGCTTCCCTGGGCCTCGGTTACTCATATACAAAAAGACATCATGATAGCCCACTTCTGTTTTGGGGGTGGGGAGGTAAATGAGTCAAATCATTTATTTAACAAGTATTTATTAAGCAGCTATAATGTGCCAGGTGTTCGTTATACTAGGTGGATACACAAGTTGAACAAAATACAAATCCCCTTGCCCATAGGTACCTTACAGTCTTGTGGGGAGCGCAGACTTCAGTAAGCAAATTCCAAGCCAGGCTGAGTGCAGCAGAGGGCGAAATGGCCAGACGAGTAGCCGGCACTGCTGTGGGTAGTGCCGGAAAAGCCCGTCTGAGAATTGAAAGGTGAAACATGCCGCCCGTTTCTGCTGTTTGTAATGGGAACCATTAAAATGTGCTAATCAGTGGAAGGACAACTGACTTCTTTATAATATTGGTTTTCGAACCCCCAAATAGGATAAGCTTTTCAGGAATAAAGGCTTATTTCATCCCAAGAGGGATTCTGTTTTCTGGATTTTGTTTGTCATTTAAAAATTTTTGTTTGTTTTCTTTTACATGAATGAAACACTGCCATTCTCTTGGACCTGAAAGTCAGGATGAAATACTGCAGATGAACAATGAAGTAGCCCACCACCCCTGGACACCCTTGGTAAGCCCCTCCTAGATGTCAAAGACCCTGACCTCCTATCTCTGTCCCCAGGGAGGCGCCACACCCTAAAGGCTGCATCTATGATTCCCTGTCTTCACTTACACTTTTACATGTTTGCCTGAGGAAATTCTCTGTTTACCTGACAATATATTTGCTTTGACTTTTTTCCTGAGACTTTTCTGAAGAGGTTTTAGGTTCACAGTGAATTTAAGAGGAGGGTTCACAGATACCTGATATCATCCACGCCTTCACATCTGCATGGCCCCGTTATCGACATACTCCACCAGAGTGGCGCCTTGGTTACAGCTGATGAGCCTGTACTGAAAGCCATCACACCTAGTCCTCATTAAGATTCACTCTGTGTGCTGTACATTCTATGGGCTTGGACAGTGTCCGTCATTATAGCATCATACGATGAACGAATCCAGAGGCTGAACTTTGTTCAAATGAAAAACGTCTGCCTTAAGTTTATATCTTAAGAAGTCATTGCCAAACCTCAGGTCATCTAGATTTCATCCTAAATTATCTTCTAGAAGTTTATAGTGTTGCATTTTGTATTTAAATATGCAACTCATTTTGAGTTAATTTTTGTGAAGGGTATGGTAAGGCTTGCATTCCGATTCATTTTTGCATACAGATGTGCAATTATGCCAGCACCATTTGGTGAAAAGACTCACCTTTCTTCATTGTATTGTCTTTACTCCCTGATCAAGATCACTTGACTCTATTTAAGTGGGTCTGCTTCCTGGCTGTCTATTCTGTGGCATTGTTGTATTTGTTCATTTGCCAGTATCACTGTCTTCATGACTACAGCTTTATGGCCACGTTGTGAAAGAGTGGTGTCTTGGTAGTATTGAGTCTTCCTATACAAGAACATGGGATACGTTTTCACTTATTTAGTTATCCTTTGATTTCTTTTATCAGAATTTTGTGGGTTTTCTCATTAAAACCTTGTGCATATTTTGTTGGATTTATGAAAAGGTATTTTGATTTTGGTGATGTGGGTGTACCTGGTATCATGTTTTTAATTTCCAATGTTGCCTGTTTGTAACTGGTATATAGGAAAACAGTTGACTTTTGTATATTAATCTTGTATCTTGCAACCTTTCTGTATTGCTATAATTGATTCCAGGAGGGTGTTTTTCTTTTCCTCCTTCAATCCTTCACTCCCTTCCTTTCCTAGTCATTTTTATCAATTCTTTTACATTTTCTACATAGACAAGTCATTTGTGAACAAAGAGAGATTTATTCCTTCCCAA
>CM053401.1:13473192-13497406 GCA_028644305.1 Xerus rutilus
AAAAAAAGTCTGTACCTGTTCAGTAAGAATGTGATTTTTTTCCAGTAGTTTCAATCCACAGTCGAACCCATGGGTACAGAACCCATTGATCTGGAGGGTCGATTGTACCCTCAAGCTCCGAAATTCTTTCTTCAGCCATGTCTAGTCTACTAATGGGCCTGTCAAAGGCATTCTTAATTCATGTTACAGTGGGTTTGGTTTTTATCTTTAGCGGTTCTTTTTATTCCTTCCTAGGACTTCCATCTCTCTGTTACATCATCCACCTGTTTTTTGGCACATTGTCTACCTTATCCATTAGACCCCTTAGCAGAGTAATCGTAGTAGTTTTAAATTCCTTGTCTGATAATTTCAATATCCCTGCCATATCTGGTTCTGACACTTTCTCTGTCTTCAAACTGTGCTTTCTCCTTTTCATCTGCCTTGTAGTTTTTCGTGAGAGTCACTTATAATGCCTGCAGCACAGTTCCCATCACTTTCTGCTCTGATGTGTTTTGATGTGTCTGGATCTTCCTTTGAGAGGCAGCAGTTTGCCTTGTACCCTCACTTCTCCTATAGATCTAAGACAAAGATTTTTCAGTTTCTTCCGTTTTTTCCCCCGTTAGGATGGAGTGTCAAATTTCAACCTCCTTACATGTGAAACTGAAAAACAGAAATTCTTTTTCCTTCTTGTTTGAATTTCATATAAATAGAATCACAACATTTGCTTTCTTCTGACATTTGCTTTCTTTATTCAACATCAGGTTGACAAGATTCATACCTAAGGATGGATGTGGCTGTGGTTCCCTCATTTTCACAGTATCTTAATAGCCCACGGTGTGACGGCCACCATTTGTTTTGTTCCCCCACTCATCGATGGCTGTTTGGGTTGAGCATAGTAATTAAGACAAGCACTTACACAGATCAATAATCAGATCATCAGAAGAAAATAAAGAGCCCAGAAATAGAAGGACCCATTTTACAGAAGTCTATTGAATCCAGGACTGACATCACAGATCAAAGGGGGAAGGGATAAATTTAGTCAATAAAAAGGGGATAGTAAATATTATAGACAGAGAAGTCAATTCTGATTGATGAAAGACAAAAAAGTAGGAGATAAAAAGTTAAAACATCTTAGAAAATGCTATATAGAGGTTTTTAACCTATATGTCACAGACCTCCAATGAGTTGGAAAATAGGATTTAGGAGGTTCATGAATGTGGACAGGAAAAAAATAACTATTTTTCTCATCTCTAAATTAAAGATTCAGTTATGAAAATGGGCAACACAGCAGAGCAGTCTCAGTACCTGTAACGTCATCACTAATAAAAATATAGATATTGTCACATCACATTGTAGGTATCGTGTAATTTTAATTTATGCTCTTCAATATTTGGAAGTTTATAGCCATTATTAGATATTCTGCCAAATCTACTAATTTATTCCTTCCCCTTTGATCTGCAATGTGAATGCATGTCATCTCAATCACTATCACTGTGAACCAAGTGTGGTATCTAACAGGCAAGTCTTTCTACTTTGTGTATTGGGTCTTCTTAATCTTTGGCTTTTTTAATATTAATTTTGGAAATAGTTCCTCAAATTCCATGAAAAACTTCCTGGAATGTTGATTGGAATGTCATTGAATCTCTAAGTTGTTTGTTTATGCCCTTCGATAAATTCCGTGGGTTTTGCAGGAAAGACTTGTTCATCTTTTATCAAATCTACTTCTCGGCCTGGCCTTCTACAATACCTCCCTGCCCCCTCACACACCTACCTGAGGGCGTTGCAACTGGAAATTGTGCTTTCTAAAATTATATTTTCTAACTGTCTTGCCAGTAGAGGAAATCAAATGCTTTTGAATTATGATCTTTTTATCTTTTGCCTTTACTAAACCCACTTATTAATTCTTACTTTATTTATGGAACTGTTGGGATTTTTCTATGAAAATCGTATCATCTTTAATTAATGTCTGTTTTACTTCTTTGAATCAGATCCTTATGCCTTTTGTGTGTGTGTGTGTGTGTGTGTGTGTTTTATTACGTGACTGGTATTTTCAGTACAGTATTGAATGAAAATGGGGATTTTGAAAAACTTCTAAATTTTGTGTTTAGTATGGCTTTTGGGAGATATTGTGCATTAGGTTAAAAAAATTCTATTTCTAGATTACCAATTTAAAAAAAAACCTAAATAGATGTTGTTATTTGTTTTGTTTTATTCCTTAAGGTAATAACTGCGGGAATACATGCATATGCTAGTGAAAAAGACCCACTAAGGAGAAACAGGATGCAAAAGAGAAGAAACAACCCAAGCACAGAAGTCCTTGAGAAGGCTGAGGGTGGTTTTTATATATTTCTCTGACAATATGAAGTACTTAACATAATGCTGGCCTAAGCCTAGTTTCTATGGCTGCTGTGACAAATCACTACAGACTTAGTGCCTTGGAACAACACAGATGTGTTCTCTTGCAGTCCTGGAGGTCAGAAGTCTGAAGTCAGTGTCACTTGGCTGAAGTCAAGGAGTCAGTGGGGCTCCATTCCTTCTGGAACCTCTGTGGGAAAATCTGTTTCTCCCTCCAGCTTTTAGAGGCTGCCAACAATCCTTGGCTTGTGGCCCCTTCTTCCATTTTCAAAGCGAGTAGCATAGTATCTTCAAATCTTTCTCTGCTTCCTTTATAAGAATGCCCTTCCCCTACATTAGAAGCTTTGCCAATGAGTAGGCCCACCTGGATAGTCCAGGATTATCACTTTATCTCAGAATTCTTAACTTAATCTCATCTGCAGAGTCCTTTTGCATATTAGGGCATATTCACAGGTTCCAAGGATTAGAATGTAGACATCTTTGGAGTCCATTATTTAGTTTGCTAACCTTAACATGCATTAAACTAAATCCATGTTGGTTTTGTAGGCCAGAAATGGTCCAATATTGGCAATTCCTTGTGATTCCACTTAAAGTTTCTTGATATTATTATGAATACTAATAAGAAAAGAGAAGATGATGTTGCTATAAACTGTCAGCTCCAGGCCTATCCTACTGTTTTGGGAACAATGTGTTGGCAATTTCCAGTTGATTGCATGTAGAGCCCCAGGTCTTTGGTATTTTCTGTACTTCAGTATTTCCTGGAAGCATAGGTAGGTTCCACTCCCCAAGACCACTTAACCCCTAATGTCTTAGAAGGAGACAGCTTAAGGACTGTGGAAAGAGATCGTTCCCACAGAATAAGGATGTACGTCCCTCTGTCCCGCCATAAGCCCCTCTACTCCAAAGTGCCAACAGTCTCTTGAGGCAAGAGCAGCTATAAAAACCTTCCATGTTGTAAATAGTGAGGCAGGAGAAAAACAGTGTTGGTGCCATGCAATACTATTTTGGAGACTGAGGCCAAAAGGGAAAAATTAATCTGGTCCTGTCTTTAATTTGGCATTTTATTTACCTGGATTTTTTTTGCATTTTGTGTGTGTGTGTGTGTGTGTGTGTGTGTGTGTGTGTGGTGCTGGGGATTGAACCCAGGGCTTTGTGTATGCGAAGCAAGCATTCTACCAACTGAGCTACATCCCCAGTCCTTTGAAATCATTTTTGACCTACAAAACTGACATTAAATATGATTTAACCCAATGTATGCCAAGCAGAGTAGGCTAAATAATGGACCCTAATGGTGTCCACATTTAATATTGCATTAAACTATTATTTATTATGACGATTAAGTTTTTGGTACTCCTTAAATTTTGCTCCCAGCACTTTACTCTCACTTTACTTTACTCTCCTCACCTGTTTTTGCCTTGTCTATGCGTCTATATTTGTGGATATTTTCTCTAATGAAAGTTGGGGATGGTTACTCCCAGCGAAAGTTCAAACTTTATCTGTGGAGGAAAACACGAGGCATTCAGGATTAACAGAGATGATAACAAGAAAGGAGAGCCATCCCCAACCTCTGAAACGCCCCTTGTCCAAGTGATTCTCTCTGCTGCCAATTGCCTTTTCCAAGTGAGAAAGAATAAACTAATTTTATACCTATTCAGCCCAATAAAGCTCGTTGCCCTACCTCTACCTCCAGTGATAAGAGGCAGGAACAGTTCATTTTCCATTGCTAAGCAACAGCCAAAACAGAGCACAGCATCTGTGCCAGGCCCCACCGACTGATAGGATCACCGTCTAAAGTTCTTGTTTGCATTTGGAAGTCAACAGTAATTGTAGTTCTCTATTAGTGTTCATTAAAATGGTTTATGGCTGGCCTAACTCCAGTCTCCACTCAGCGGTTTAAACGCATTGTCCTCCTAGGGAAGGAAATATTTGCCAATATAAACCCTGTGCTGATTTCCTTAACTGTTTTCCCCTTAAGAGGCCTGGAAACTGGTCACTAACTGCAGTTCCCTAGACCAGGAGAACAAGGCCTCTCTGGAAGGTTCTGGAAGAGAGAGAGGTGGAAAAGAAAGCTTTTCTATCTTGGAGCTGGCTTGGAGCTGGCTTCCTTCGTCCTCACCGTAAAGTAGGCCAGCGGCACAGAAGTCAGTGAGTGAACCCAGCTCTTGTTTTTTTCCCTGGGCCGAGAGCACCACCCAACTTTCCCCAGGCTGGCAGGGAAGTTTGGAAAGAGCCTCTGAGCCTCTTTCCGTGGACTCAGAGCCAGAGAAGGGCAGTACCCACGGACGCCATCAGCTCCTGCCCCGCTGCTCGGGAAAGGGTCAAACAGTGGCCTCAGTGTAATGGCCCCAAGTCTCAGCCAGCTTGAAAGAGCCGCGCCTGCACGCCGCGTCCGTCCCGGGTGTTCACTCCCGCAGCGGAGGCGCTGCAGCGCCCCCGGGCAGCAGGCGGGCCCTAGGTAACTTTAGCCTCAGCCCCGGTTTTCAGTGGCGAAGTCGGCTCTGAAAACAAACCCAGAAAACTGCTCAAAGCAATGAATGAGGATGTGATTCTCCGTTTCAGACCCCATTCCGAAAACACCCTTCCAGTCAGCACTTTCCAGGACAGCGGCTGCTGGCGCTGCTCCTCTTTTCTCCCTTTGGCTGCGGGGGATTTCTCAGGGCCGTCCCGGATCGCAAGCCTGCTCGCGCCCCCTAGTGCACGCAGGAGCAAAAGCCACCGAGAGTTGTGTCTGCGGGAAGCCAGGCCACGCCAGGCCAGGAGAGCCGAGGGAGGACCTTACTCAGTGAAGTCTGGGTCAGGAACCCGCACCATTCCTGATTCCATTCACCACTTAGGAAGTCGCTTTCTTGGGTTCTCCCCAAGCCTTCTACTGACTCATCCTTCCTCTCCTGGCTGCTGTGGAGCAAGAAGCTCCTTGTGCCCTTAGCTAAGAGAAGTGAAGACCAGCCAGTCAAATACCCTAAGCTCATGGAGAAGCTACAAAAGGAGCCTTTGCTGTGGTCCATCTGTGCAGAAGCCTGGTGGCTGTAAAGGAGACTCTCTGAAAGTTAAGGTCATTTGTTGTTAACTGTGGTTAGAAGGTGCACTTATTTCTCCTTGGGTACAGAGGCACCCGAGGGCATTGTTGCCAAACAACAGACAAATATGAGGAGCCAAGTAGCACTCAACAGCAAGTTCCTTGTGTCCTGGTAATTCTGTAGTTCCTGCTCTTTCCATCAGTGTTTTCTCTAAAAACAAACAAACAAACAAACAAACAAACCGGCAGGAGAGAGGCAGAATATAAAAAGGAAACCTGTCAGGAGAAGCCAAGGCAAGAGGGGTGCTGAGGTATCAGGAGCCATAGAAACTTTTAAGAAAGAATTGATATCCTCCTGCCAAGGATGTCTGTCTACCAAAAAGCTCAGTTCCTCAACCAAATAGTCACTTAAACAGTCTTCTCAGGTGGACTGTTCTAATTAGAGAGTCAAGAACAGGGACAGAAAACAGGTTTCATATTTTGGATCACCTTTAGTCAATTGAGGACCCTATTGTGCTATATTGAGAATGCTCCTGAAGGTTCAGGTTGAGAAAAAGCATCATGATTGATTATTGATGTCTGCCATGAGCACAGAACAGAGGAACTAGTATACATGCTGACTCGGAAAGGGGATAAGAGAATGTATTATATAAGAAAGCTAAAACAGCGTGCCTTTCATTGGTATTATTGATCATTCTTATATCAGGAGTTGAACTGATTGTGTGATTTTTCCAATGTCTCAAGTTTTCTAAGGTCCAGGGAACTTGCTATTCCCATCTTCCCCTTTCTTGGTTGGCAGAACCTTGCAGCTGACCAGAGGGTGGATATAGAACCACAGCAGGATAGAGGAGAGAAGGCATCCAAGTGAAGGATCATCTGCCCCAGGTCTTCAGGCTGACCTCTTTCTCCTAAATCTCTTGCCCTCCTCCTTTCCTTCCCTGCTTTGCTGACACCCTCCCCAGCTTGAATGTTATCTCCTCAGGGAACTCACATGGCACCTCAGACTCTCCTTAGGGGCCCCATCATCATTGTCTCATCATTTGTAAAGTTATTTACATGACACCTATTCCCTGCTAGACTGGAAGACTGGAGAGAGGAGATCTGGGACTTACTTATTTGCCTCAGTGTCATAAGGGGCTCAGTACAGTCCCTGACATGTCACCTTTGTGAAGTAGATGCTTAACATTTTTTTTTTTTTGTACCAGGGATTGAACCCTAGGGCACTTAACCACTGAGCAACATCCTCAGCCATTTGTTGTATTTTATTTAGAGACAAGGTCTCATTGAGTTGCTTAGGGCCTCGCTAAGTTGTTGAGGCTGGCTTTGAACTTGAGATCCTCCTGTCTCAGTCTCCCAGGTCACTGGGATTACAGGAGTGCACCACTGCACCCAGCAGATGCTTAACATGAACTTGGAGAGATTAAAATTGATTTCCACCCCTTGTCGATCAGACGGAAGAGATAAAGCTTGTGGATTTGGTATCAACAGGAAAAGGAGAGGGTGAGAGGAAGGCTGGATTGATCACAGCTGGGCAGAGAGGACAACTCAAGATCATGGCTTTATTCCTCAGGAATCCGAGTTTAGCCTTTCCAAGACTGCAAGTGCCTAGAATTCCATTTGCCAAAATACAATTCTAAAAAAGAAAAATCCAAATGAGAATTGAATAGAATCAAAGGGGAGGAAATCAAACGTTGAGCATCCATTTACATTGCCGAGAAAGTCATATAAAAATAGGTCACATTTTTGTGTATCGGTGGCTGTTTTGAGCCACTGTAGTCTGCCACAGCAACCTAATTGCCAAACAATATGTTGCTTTGCCATGGGACCATCTGAAATCTAAGAAAGCAGACAAGCCCAGCAGTTTCACAAGCTTATTTTTTATAAGGCAAACTTCAAAGACTTCTACCCACTAATTGGCCTTGTAAATTACTACCTTGAATATCAATTGCAATACAAGGGGAAAGAGAATATAATATTGTTCTTGGCTCCCTAGAATCTCTTCAGGCACCATAGGACTGTGTTGCCAGAAGCACTGGTGGAGGGAGGGTTAAGGAATGGGACTTGAATGACTCAGTAGCAGGAAAAGTCCAGCAAGGTCTTCCAAAGACTAGCCTTGGATGAAGAATTCAGTCATGGTTTCCCCGGACACCTGCAAAAGTCTGAGCTTCTTCTCTTTCAGGGGAGGACAGTATACTTCGATCTTACAAGGTGTTCCCCCAAAGATCCTGGGAGTGTGCCCTGGAAGGGTTCATCTTCCCTGCGGCCCCTTCCCCACTTCCCCACTTCCTGACCCCTCCATGAGTGGAGTAGCTTTTCCTGGTCACACTCTTCCACCGTGATGTTCTGCCTCACCTCAGACCCACAGCAATGGAACCAGCCAACCACAGACTGAATCTCTGAAACTGTGAGCTAAAATAAACTTTTCCTTTTCTAAGTTGTTCTTGCCAGGTATTTTGATTGCAGCAACAAAAAGCTAACTAACACACCATACCAGGGGTGCAGGCTCCTCCCCTGCCAGCAGGGCCCATCCAAAAGCAGGCCAATAGCTGAGGAGACTCAGGGACGTGCTATCTGCAGCAGGACTACTGCCTCCTGTTTGAGGTTACTGTGGAGGACAGCTTGCTGGGAAAGGTGCCCACTCCGGGTTCCCACAGCAACCTGCAAGCCTCTACCCCACATGGTGCTCCTGAGTCCTAGGCAAGGAGCTCTGTCAACAAAGGTGCCACATCCGTCTCATTGGAGGTGTGCCCCAGGACCAAGCACAGTGTCCACCCTCTGAACCCTGATGAATAAATATTTGCTGATGGAGCAAAAATACATGAGTAAAACTTTACAGATGTAGAGGGGCTAACTGTCAATCAGAGCTTTCTAATCATTAGAAATGTCTAATGATGGAACGGGCTGGCTTGAAAAGAACCGCTCGGGTTCAGCAGCTCCTCAATATAAATTCTAGTTCTCTTGAGCCAGCAGCAGAGCACTTGGTGGTAGGAGACAGTATTAGCCAAATGTGAACCAATGAGCTCTGGGGTCACACAAATGAATCTGAGATCTGGATCTGCTGCCTCTGGCTTTGACACTTCAAGGCAATTTGCCTCCATGTCCACATCTGTAAAATGGGGATAATGATCTGGTTTGAGTCCCCCTACAGAAGAGCCTGAGACAAGGATGTGAGTAGCTTATTTGGAAGGTGGTCAGGAAGCGGGAGGGAACCTGAGACAGAGAAAAACAAAACACAAAGGGGCGCTGGTGAGTCCTGCTAGCCAAGTGGGCCTCACTCCTGTTCCAGAGTCATGGAGGAATGCCAGGGACCATGCCTGGGAATTGTCCCTATGAAGGATTGAAAGGCTTGGCATCCCTCACCCACCTCCCATCCCCCACCTTCAAGACAGCCTCCCCTGCTCTTCCAGGCTGCGGGTACCTGCTTATAGGATGAGGCCCCTCCTTGTCTCCCCAAACCAAAGGACACTGGAGGTGAGGAGCCATTCATCTCCACAGCAGTTGGAGTCAGAGGTGAGCAGAGGGGACATGGCTCAGGCACTAAGTGTCCATTGTGGATAATTCCCTGGTTTTAGAATGGATTGGGGGGTCCATAAAGGGGGGCGGGGGAGGCTTATCAAGTCCATAGTCACTCAATAAACAGATTCTCAATAGCTAAGGATTAAATAAAATAATATTCTAAAGCGCTTAATACTGTACCTGAAAATAAAGTGCCAGATGTTGCTATTATTATTTCTCTTTATTAATAGACAATGATACATTTCAAGAGAATCCGGCCTCATTTGGGGTGAATTTGTAACCTTTAGGCTTATAGATTTGCTTGGAGAATTCACTGTTTTGGAAGAAGTCAGCACATTTCTGGTCTTGACCTACAGAATGGAAAAAGCTCTATATGAGGCAGGCCGGCCTTTTAGACATCTGGGCACATTGGAATTTCTCTTTTGGCTTTTATTAAAGCCACTGCCTTTAATACTGTCTGACATGTGGCCTGATCATATTCTGAGCTGAACTGACAGTTTTAAAGCAGAAACAAGGGGATTGTGTCAGGAAGAATTACCTGGTGGCCCCAGATGTCCTAAAATGGTGGTTTAACTGGGGGACTCATGAAAAACAAGTGCAAAGTGTCAGGCTGACACCCCATGATTTGAGTTCAAGCCCTGCACCAAGGTGTACGAAGAACCAGTGGCAGGAATGTTTTCCAACCCACAAATCTGCTCCTGCAACCCTCTGAGCCGGTTTCTGCTATGTTAACCACAAGGAACCCCCTGCATGTCCTATTGCCCCTCAGCAGGACACCAAGAGGCAAGGGGCAAGCAGGATGGGTGACTTCTTTTTTTGCTAGATAAAGACCATGGTGTAAAGCTGCTTTGGGAAATCTCTGCCTTTGACCTGGATTCGTTCACTAAAGGAAATTTCTTCTCTACCTGGAATAGATTTGGCTTTAAGGAAGAAGACAGGTGCTGCTCCCTGAGAAGCCCATGTGTCCAGGGTCCGAAGGACAGAGAAAACAAGTGGTGGCTGACAAGGAATCAGTGGTGCCCACAGGTCCCTGGCAGGGCTCCTCCAGCTTTGGAATCCCAGGTGAAAACTCCCTTCTTTTAGGACCTAAGCCCATCCTAGCAGCTCCTGCCTGGTTTCTACCATCACCCACTTGGCACCTGAGGACACTCCACCCTCAAGACCAAAGTTCCAGTTTGGGGACATTTAATTTCAGGCCTAGAGAGATGGGTGTCAGAAGCTGGCAGTCTATTTTCATATGACATAAGGTGCACAGCCATCAGTGGACCCAAGCAAATGCACCTGGTTCATGCTGGCATAGTGATGCCCAAAAAGGGGGTTTAAAAATATGTCACCATGAGCATACCTGTCAATACCAATGCATGCAGGAAGCACAAGAAGGCTCCCAGGACAGCTCTGTCGGGTCTAGCATTCAAATATTTAGTAGCCGAGTAATTACTGTAATAATTAATTTCCGTTGCTTAATCTAGCAATCAGGCATGTCACTTTACACATGGGAAAATGTTGGTCCCTGTAGGGGTGTGTGTGTGCGCGCATGTGCGTGTGCACCCGCGCGTATGTGTATGTATGTAAAATACAGAGCAGAGCTTGTTGTTTAGTTAAGATTTAAAGATCAGTTTGTGGAGTAAATAAGATGCTTTTAGGGCTGGGGATGTAGCTCAGTGGTAGAACATGTGCTTAGCATGCATGAAGACTTGGATTCAATCCCCAGCACCAAAAGAAAAAGGAAAGAAATGCTTTTAGTTTAGTTTGCAGTTACAGGTTTGGAAGAAAAGCAGAAAGGTAAATAAAGAGAAACAAAACTTAAACACGCCAAACATCAAATGCCAACTTTGCAAAATTTTGCTCAAGGAAGTTTTGTCTAAATGTTGTAATTTGTGACTTTGTTGATGAAAATCTGAAAGGAACGAATCCTATCAAATCCTGCCCTGGGCTTTTTAACGCTGTGCTTCTCCATGGATTGCTGTTAAAATCCACATATAGTCTTAAATTTCCTGGTAGCCACACTTTAAAAAAGAGTTAGTAATTATTTTTAATAAATTTTACCGAATACAATGCATCTGAAACACTATGACTCCAAAATATTTATTAATAGAAAATAACCAGATATCTTACCGTCTTTTCTTCATACAAGTCTTCAACATCCGCTCAATAGCCACGTGTGACTAGAGGCCTCCTATTGGCCAGAGCAGAGATACAGGATACTGGACGGAGTCACCTCTGTGACAACATAGCTTAAACAGAGATGATAACTTTGTTGTAAGGATAACACTGTCTCAGGATGATTTGATTCAAAGTAAGCATTTATTAGACACATTGATAGATTAAAGAAGGGATAATGTTTGTCATCCTTAAACCTTCCCTTTGTGTTAATTTTTTGTGTTGGTTTTATTTCCCACATCTTGAATTGGGTCGGTTTGGAAGAGGGTTGGGAAAATGTTGCCAGTGATGCTATTAACAATTACTTGGAGGTGGATTGTCTTTAAATGCAAGCATATATTTGATCACACCAATCATCAAATATAAGCAATTAATGCAAAAAGTGTTGGGTGTGCTGGAGCACCCCAACTAACATTCAATGCACACTAATTAAACACTATAAGCAAGTCACACTATCCTAGGGCAACTAAACACTACCAGCAATTCACACAATCTTAGGGCAATCACGAGCCCCAAAATACCTCCAGTGCCACAGACTTCTCTTAGCCAAAGAGCAGACATTGTTTTTGTCTGGTGGGTTCTCTTCAGCCAACGGCTAGATGTCAGGGAATGGTGGAGTTGATCCAAGGATGGACAGCAAGGTGGCCAGTCTCACTGATGTCCTTGGAGCAAAAGCCCCCAATGTGGCAGGACAAGCAGTTTATATACAGTTCCAAGTTGGTGGTGTAAGTTGGTGATTGGTTACACTCAGTGAAAGTCAATGTCCATTGGTTATGTCCAGTGAGATGATGTAATTGCAACTGGACACAGTCTTTGTGCATGTGCATGGACCTGTGCTCCTATCAGTTGTCACCAGTCATTGCTAAGCATGCCTATGGCTAGTACCCCTTGTGGCCCCTTAACAATTGCAAGCAGGCATGACTAAGCATATCAATGGCTGCTGTTCCGTATGGCCAGCAACTTATGAGTCCCAGCATGTCCAGGCATGTCTATGGCATATGCTACTTACAGAAAGTAATGTCTCCCAAGAAATATTCAGAAACTCTGGAATGGCCTGACCCCTCTGCCAAGAGGATCCCCCTTCGAGGTCACCGAAGATGTTAGGGGGCCCTTCTGGGAAACTGAGGCCCAGGGTCAAGACAAACCCAGGGCCTATCCCACAGAAGGCAGGCAAAGTCACACTTGGTGAGGGGATGCAGGGGTGATGGGGGCCAAGACACACAGGCCTGTCCAGAAAGAGAAAAAGAAGGGAACAATGAGGGTTGGCCCACGGGTACTGAAGACACTAAAGCCTTAGGACCAGTGAGAATCTTTTTTCTTCCAGAGTATTTGTTAATTGTTTATATATCAAGACAAACTGTTCCTTAACCAGTATTCCTGTTTCATTGTTGAGGAACACAGTTCAACAACAAACGTCAATGGAGCTCCACCCAAAGAAATTCTTTGCATTCAGAAATCACTTTGTACTCCAAAAGATACCGGTCTCCTTCATCTCCTCAACATGTTTCATGGAGTCCTCATTTCGGCAGCAATCTCTGTACATTTCACCTTTTTATTTCTTCTTTCAGTCACAGCAAAATTACAGGAAGACAAGGAATGCTCCAACAATGTAAAATTACACACGAGTTTGCGTACGAGGTTTGCTCCATGCACACGGATTTCTTATCCTCAACAGCAATGTCCATCTCAGCTGATGGACAAATGGACAGCCTAATAAGTGTCTTTTTTTTTTTTCAGTGCTGGGGATTGAACCCAGGGCTTTACCTGTGGCGAGCACATGCTGTACCACTGAGCTGCCCTCCAAGCCCCCAAACTGTTCCTTAGTCAGATTCTGCCTTGCTAATGTGAGCGGCAGGTCTCACGCATCCAGCCAGTCATGGAATAAGCCTGCACTGAGTGCTTGCCTCCTGCCTGCCCCTCTGTAGGATACAAAACTACTTCACTTGTTTTCCTGCCCTTAAGGAGTTCCCTCTAGTGGGGGAGACAGATTAAAGATAAACCCAGAGGATGAGCTTTAAGTGCTGGGATAGACAGTCCAGAGGGATTGCCGGGAGCGCCTGGCCAGATGCAAGAAGTCAGGAAGGACTCCCAGGGGTGGGCGGGGGCAGCAAGGGTGATGGAGGGATTGGCCCTCCAGGCATCGACAGCAAGGAGAGCAAGCGAGCAGGCTGGTGGAGGGAGCTGAGCTGGGCCATTCAGAGCAGGCGAGGTGGCTGGGTACGAATGGTGGGGGAGGCGTTGTGGGCAAGCAGTAGATTAGTTGCAAATGGAGGGGGCAGGGGCAGGTCACCAAGGACCCGTAACCATGGCAATGGTGATGTGTACAGTCCAGAGAAGAGCCGCAGCAGAGATTTAAGCAAAGCAATACCTGGATCAGACGTGTGTGGTTGGGGTGGGGAAAGAAGTGATTTTGTGAGCTGGCCAGACAGGAAGAGTTGTGTGTGTGTGTTTGTGTATCTGTGTGTTTATTCATGCTGAGCAAGACTCCCTGATAGCACAGCGGGTAGAAAACATAGACCCTGGGCAGAGAAGCATGGACATTGGATGACAAATTGTGGGCACCTAGGTTTTTACTAGGTGAGGGCCAGGGAGCAGAGAAGAGTGGAGAATGGTGGAGGGAGAGAAGCCATAAGTTCTATGAAGCTAGAGGGAGTGAGCAGCCAGCTAGGAGGTGGGAACCAGCGAAGGAGGAGACACATGCATGTGTGGGAATATCCTCAAGCAAGGATGGCTGAAGGACTTCGGAAGACAGGAATGTCCAATGCATCTCCCTGCAATGTAACTCACCCCACCCCATGGCCCACCAACCCCCACCCAGAGTGACCGGTGTTCGTGGGGGTTAGACAGTGAGAATAGCCATGAGGCATGAGATCCAAAGAGGAGCCTGAGAAGTCAGGAGAAGCAAGAAATGGGGTGTAAAGAGGGTACAGCAGGCCTCTTAGGATCACTGGAGACGGGGCCAGGATTTCATTCATACATAAGATGAGGCTTGAGCCTAATTTCTTTTAAGGTAATAAAGAAAATGATGAGAGAAAGGGAAGTGAGTGGCCATTCCGACTGTAACAATCCTCTGAGAAAACACATGGTAAGAAACTCTCCATACTTACTTTAAAACACCTTGATGTATAACTATATATAAAAGAACTTTAAGTGATGTTCAGGGCACAGGGTAGTAAACATGAAGGACTATTAGCTTAGAAAATTGCTTTCTAAGACTTTTCCAGAGAGTTCGTTAATTAAGAACTACTAAAAGATTTTTCTGTTGGTGAAACAGATGGGGCTATTAGTACATGGATGGCTAGAAGATATCTACAGGTGTGTCTCCATGCTTGCAAACCTCCCCCCACCTCGAAAAAAAAAAAAAAAAAACCCAAAAATCCAGCATTAGAATTGAATGCCTGGAGCTCAGGACTTGGGTCCTATGTGGTTCCTATGTGCTCCTTCCTCTCCCCTGCCTTCACCTACACTTAAGAGAAGACTCTGTTATTTGATCTGATAGGAAAGTTAGTTGATTTTGCCATCAGAATATTGTGTTTGAGTCAGATGAGCCTCAATTAATTAGAGTATGCCACTGCAACAAAGAGACAACCTCTTGTGCTATAGTTTGGATCTGAACTGCCCCCCAAAGGCCCATATGTTAGAGACTTTGTCCCCAGCCTGTAGCACCATTGAGAGGTGGCAGAATCTTTGCAAGGTGGGACCTAATCGGAGGAAGTTAGATCATTGGGAGTGTGTCCTTGAAGGGAAAATCGGGACTCTCCCTCCATGCCCTTGTTGCTTTGCTGCCGTGAGGTAAGCAGGCTGGTTCTGCCGTGTGCTCCCACCATGATGTACTGGCTCACCACAGACCCAAAAACAACAGGCCAACTAACCATGGACTGAAACTTCCAAAACTGAAGCAAAAATAAACCTTTTATGTTTATAAGTTGATTTATCTCAGGTATTTGTTACATTAATGGAAAGCTAACTCCTCAACCTCCAAACATGAGGACTCAAAAATCATTTATCCCTCACTGGAAAACCATCTTTATGAAGGAAATCCTGGTTGACAGGGCAGCTCTGCTCCATGCAGTGATTCAGGAATTCAGGTACTTTTCATCTTGTTGCTCTATTGTTCCTTAGGGCATTTCCCTTGTCTGCATGATCAGAGCTGAGTTATAGGAATTTCCATTTTCCTGCTTATGGGAAGGGAAAAGAAGGAAATTGAAGAATCTGACTTGTCTTTTGAGTTGGAGTATAAGTTTTAAGTTGTGTTTTGAATTGGAAAAGCTGGATGAGCTCCTGGGATATCACCTAGGAGTTGTGTATATCCTTTCTTTTCACATCCCATTAGCTCACACTTCATTACCCTGGGTGGAAGAAGATAAGAAGGTGAGGTCCTTGGCTTAACAGCATCTGCCTACCTTAAATTCTATTGCCACAGATGAAGGAGAGAATGGATGTCAGGCACTCTGCCTCCAAACTCTTCTTCAAGGTTCTTGGTGAAGAGCTTAAAAGGACAGAGAGTAGTAATCTCAGGAGAACAGGCTGAATCTCGTTTTCTGTCTGTTCATTAATAGATGTTTGTACCTATGGCAGCCCTTGGTCTCAGAATCGCTTTCACTGTGACATACTCAATGAGGAGGTTGTGGAAGAGTCTTGTCCACTCTGAGTGTGGGGTGGTCAGCATCACCCCAGGTACTCCTTAGAAATGCAGGACTCAGGTTCAACTTTAAACATACTGGGCCCAGGTCTTTAGCAACATCTCCAGGTGATTGGTGCAGAAATGCAGTCTCCCAGCACCTTTACCTGGTCTTGACTTTGGCCTCTTACATAGGCAGACTTCCGTTGACTTTCACAATTGGAAGAGCCCAGCTAGAGCCTGTAACGGTGTTTTTCAAACTGTAACTAGGGACCTACTAGTGAATAGTGACATCATTTTACAAGATTACACCCAGCATTGGAAGCAAGAAAAGTAGAAAATACATAGTGTAGGATTAAGAAAAGAAAAGAGTGCATCACACTCATGATGCTTTTTTTCAGTTATATATACCTGTGTGTGCAAGGTCAGGATGCAAAACACAACTCTATCAAGAATCAAAAAGGGGGCTGTGGTTATGGCGCAGTGGTAGCGTGTTCGCCTAGCACGCGGGAGGCACTGGGTTCAATCCTCAGCACCACATAAAATAAAATAAACATATTCTGTCCACCTACAACTAAAAAATAAATATTTAAAAAAAAAAAAAAGAACCAAAAAGGTGTTTGAAAGCCACGGAGGTAGGGAACTACGGGTGGGAAGTTCAGGGTCTGGAAGGCAAACAGTCCTGGGGTTGACCATCGCCTCTGACAGTGTAGCTTTGGCCACTTTTGAACATCACATTCTCCTTTGCAAAACAGGTTAACTTTGACCTCCCAGGTTGCGACCACTGCGGAATAAATTCCCAGAGCCCCTTCCTTTTCTCTTTTTTTTGTACCCCTTTTCTTTTTACGTTCAGGAAAGTGGCTTGTCGGAGACTTTTCAGCTGAAATTAACACTGGGGATTCCTAATGCTTCCATCCTCAGTTTCCCTACTTGAAAAGTAAGTCACTTTTGCCAGGAAGATGTGTAAGGGGCTCAGCCTCAGGGATCTGTGTTAGCGAATGTGCTTCAAAAACGTGAGTACGAAGAAGGGGAGGTGGTGGAATGATCCACACCTCGTCTCGCGACCTTGCAGGTGCGGAAGGGGACGCACAAGTCTCCCTGGCGCCCCCGCTTTGGCCGCCCCTGGCCCCGCAGTCTGCGCCAGAGGGCGGTGCAGCAGCGCCACCGTGTGGCCGCGCAACATCAAAGCGCCGCGGCTCTGCCTGCCACAGCCCAGTTGGGCCGGGTGGGCTGGGGATACTATGTGCTGCGAGGGAAGACCGAGGGCAGGGCATTTCGTCCTGACACCTCCCATTCTTTTTTTGCACTCCCCTCGGTGGAGCCGTTCACATCATCAACTACAAAGTGACCCTAGCGCGGGCGATGCAGAGGGCACCTCGCGTGCCCCGCCCTCGAGGGGACATTTGTTATTGTGGGAACGCCCCTTAAGCACCCCTCCCCACTAGTTCTTATTTATTGACTTGATGCTGTGCCAGACGTGCTAACCTTCTCTCAGAAAAGAACTGTAAGGGCCTTTGACCATTTATAACTGAAGAAAACAAGGCCCAAAAGAAGTAATTCGCCCAAGGTCACCTGATTAAGAAGTGACAGAGGGGAATCCAAATCTATCTCCCAGGCTCATCACCATTGGGAGGAGATGCAGCCTTCAGGTCCCTTACTTCTCCATCTGCAGCCTTCCTCCCAGAGCGAGGAGCTTTTTATAGAGCACGGCCAGGGAGAGCTGGGGATTTAGGAAAGTTCATCTACTCAGAGGAAAGATCTCCCCGCCCCCACTTGTGGCCAACACGCTCCCCAAGGAACTCCCAGCTGCCTTCCCTTTCCGCAAAATAGGAAGGCAGGAGGGTTCCGTCCACCGGTCTGTGACATGCATCCTTTCCTTACAGCTTCCCAGCTTGTCATTTTCAACTCTCCCACGTGAAGGAATAGAGACAGAGGTTTCCCTTGAGAGCCCAGTGTTAATTATCTGCCCTACTGGTTGGGTTCTGAGGGTGCTCATGGGATACTGTTCATGATTAAATCTGCACTTGGTGAAAGTTGCCTCCAACTTTCTGAATCTATATTCTTTTGTGAGAGTAATTGCTAATGATTTTAAAGCACTTGTCAAGTGTAAGCATTTATTGTTTACAAACATAAGTGGTATTTTTAGGCTTATTGTCTGTATAAGGAAACTGGAAGCATGTCAAAGTTAAGCTTCTCACCTCTGGTCACACTGAGAGCAGGCAGGCGGGAGGGCAGAGCCAGCGTTCAGACCCAACTTTCTTGGCTCCAGGTATGCCTTTAACCTGTGTGCTGTTGCTGAAGACAAAGCACCCAAGCCTCTTACTTGCTTTCTGGGGCCCCGAAACAATGAAAATGTTATCCCCAAGGAAGTACGGTTTTGCAACTGTTCTATCCAAGTCCTGGTAGAACCAGATTTTTTGGGAAGGGGGTGTATCCGGGATTGAACTCAGGGGCACTCGACCACTGAGCCACACCCCCAGCCCTATTTTGTGTTTTATGTAGAGACAGGGTCTCACTGAGTTGCTTAGCACCTCGCCTTTGCTGAGGCTGGCTTTGAACTCGAGATTCTCCTGTCTCGGCTTCCCTAAGTGCTGGGATTACAGGTGTGCGCCACTGTGCCTGGCTCATCCTGCTGTTCTTAAAACATAACTGTGGTACTCCTCTTGAACCGGGGTGGACCTTTGTGACTGCTTCCACCAGTTGGTTATGACAGAAGTGATGGTAGACAACTTCAGAGGCTGCTTAAAAAATACCATGCCCATCTGCCTTGCTGTCCTGGAACCTTTGCTCCTGGAACTCGGTAGACATGCTGTGAAGAAGCCAAACAATCACATGAAGAGACAAGTTGTAGGTGCTCTGGTTGACAGTCCATCTGAGGCCCCCTCATTAATCCTCAGATATGGAGCAAGTGATGCCTCAGGGGACAGAGAGGCCTGATCCCTGCTAAGCTCCACCAAATTGAACATTCTTGAACAGAATAAATGATGATCATAGATTTAAGCCACTAACTTTGCGAGGTTTTTATGTAGCAATAGATAACCAGAACAGATTCTCAGTACTTTCCCCCCCAAACACACTATTACGATCTGCTCTGCATTGAACTTCTTCAGGCATATCATCTTCTGAACATATTGGAAGTTTCCTCTAGGGAGATATCTAGAGGTAAAATTGCTAGGCCAAGTCTAAACCTCAAAGGGGAATCTACTGAGCAGTAAAAATGAATTAACCGTATCTACATCTAACATGGATCCATCTTGAAAACACGTTAAGTAAAGGTATAAAATGATATCATGGTATCATGGTGTTGTATTTTGTGTATGGGACCATGCATGTAGTAAAAGTTTGCAAACATCCAGGAAAGTGATACTCACAGAGGAGGAAATGTGAAACTTGGGCCTCATCTGTAACATTTTATTACTTAAAGAAACGAAATATCCAAAACTGAACATCTGAAGCAAAACCCACAATGTTGACCTCTGTTAAATCTGATGTGGGGGCATACAGGTATTCTTTTTTCTTTTTTTAAATATTTTTTAATTGTAGATGGACACAGTACCTTTATTTATTTATTTTTATGGGCTGCTGAGGGTCGAACCCCGTGCCTTACATGTGCGAGGCAAGCTCTCTGCCACTGAGCCACAATCCCAACCCCTGGGTATTCTTATTTTAAAAATTTCATTTATATTTCTTATATAAGTTATATGCTATTATATTATCATAATTACATAAATGTTTCATTGCTAAATGTAAAATTTCCAACTCAAAATTATAGTCACAGTCATTATCTTGTGATTTTCTGTGATCCATATGTTGATCATATAACTGATTAGTTAAAGCAAGACCTTTGGTCTCTGGTGGGCTGATCATATTCACATATCTCTTCCTTCCCATCATGCACCTCTCCTTCCTATAGCACTCAAAGACTATCCCTTTAAGAAAAACCCAGCAGGACTGGGAATGTTACAGCTCCATAGCAGAGCATGAGGGATGCCCTGCGTTGACCCCAGCACCAAGAAAGAAAAGAAAAGAAGTATCTGGCACTCCTTTAATGTCACTGCCTTTATATAATAGAGTGCCTCTGCCTGGAGTAATAATCCCAGACATTTAGCTTGACCAGTTCTCACGCCTGTGTCTCATTCCATTCTCACCAACCCTCTGCGGTAGGACTGACCGTCAACCCTGGGTTAAGCGCAATCCACAAGCCAGGCATGTGTCAACACTTTACATGTGTTTCCTTTTTCAAGTAGATTCTGTCATGGTCCCTTCTCCCTCTTTTTTTTAACAGACAAAACAAACAAAACTGGCATAAAAGTTTGCTGCTATGGTTGTTATTTTCCCAATATCTTGATGGCAGAGCAAGAATAAGCCCCAGGCTTGATAGAATCCACACCCGGACCAGACAAAGTCCACTTCCCATGGAAAAGCTGTTTTTTTTTTTTTGTTATCAAATTACAGGCCAAGAGACATTCCAGAAGTGTGTCTGTCCTCGGCCGCCTGATGAATGATTCATCCTTCTAGATCTGCTCGAATGTCACCCCATTTGGGAAGCTCTCCTGCTGATTCCACAAAGGTGGTCCACGTCCCGCCACACAAAGGGCGTGACTCTCCCTCCTTCTCCACCACGGGGACGCAGAGACTGGCCTCAGCCATTTGTGTTTGCAGCACCTAGAATGGCACCTGAAGTGTTATGGGCACCCAGTCTCTTCACTCACGTTGCTTGAGAGCCACAAACATGCCCATTAGGAACTCTGATGAGCAACTCATTTCCTCTGAGCGCCCAGTGGTACCTTTAGTGCAAAGCAGCTCACAGCTTCCTGGCTAGTGCCATAAAATAAAAAACAGGAAATCTCCACTTACCTTAAGGGAAGAAACCCAGCCTGAAGGACTATGCAACTTGAGAACTTAGATTCAAAGGTAGTTTCCCTGGAGGCTCCATTAAGAAGAATTATAAGAGAACAAGAGTGAATGTGTCTCACACACTTAGCTTGCGCCTGGGTGTGCACTAGTTGATTTACATAGAATTAGTTTTGGAAATAAAAGGATCCTTCCTCCCTCCCTTCTTTCCTTCCATCCTTTCTTCCTTCCTTCCTTCTTTCATTCCTTTCTCCCTTCCTCTCTGTCTCTACCCCTTTCTCTCTCCCTCTCTCTTTTTCATTAACAGTGTTCTGGCTTCTGTGTTAGTGACCCCTCAGATCAGGATCTGGGGTTGGGGAGGTTTGAAGGAGAGGACAGGGTGTCTTAACTAGAATGCTTTGTCATGTGCCATCCCTGGGGGGAGAACACTGCTGGCAGTGCAGCTTCTCTGAGCCAAGGGTGGCATTTCTCATAGCCTGGGGGGCATGTGTGACAGTGCCACCTAATGATGCCATCATGCCATGTTTTGTGAATAGCTCTTTGGAAACTGCGACGGGCAGTACTGTGTGGAGTGATCTGCACTGTGATGTGAGCTGCTGACCAAGTCTCTTGGATCCACCTTGCTTCTCTCAGGACACTCTGAAGGGATGCTGCTGCGGCAGTGTTTCTCCTCTTTGACACCACGCTCAACTCACTCATTTAAGCTTTCTGTCATGTGTGTAGAAAGATGTAAAGCCACGTAGAGAGCGGAAACCAGGGATCCAGGGACCTCAGAGCTCCGGGTCTCCGTTTCTTGTCTTCTCTGAGTCTTGACATCATTCTGTCCTCCTGCTGCTCAAGAAGGACAGCACCAAACACTTGAGAATGCAGTGTGGACAGGCCAAGTCCCACACGTGACATTTTGCAAAAAGGTAGATGTTATCAGTGAGGTATGTTTATCAAGCTTATGTCATGGAACAAACATTGTATCTGGTTCTGTGAAAGTTCCAAGGGAAACTTAAAGTTTAATGTCTATCCCCCAAAAACTCAGTCTTGGAGACAGAGGCAAAACAAAAAACCTATTCAAATTTTATAAACGAGTTGATATTCATTTAAACATAAACATTTATGCCTAAGTTTAAATGCCCATGAGTAGAAATAAGAGAAAAATGATGTTAAAGATGAGAAAAACAAAACAAAACAACAACAGCAGCAGCATGAGTGTTCTCGCAGGTTCTGATCACCCAAAGTAATAAGAATCAGCCCTTACCCCCTTTTTAAGCCACTAAAGGTCAATTGGATTAGGGTCTACAAGGACGGTCAGCTGAAGTGAAAGTCATAATGGACAAGTGTTGCTCATCTCCTCCTAGAACTCCCAAAGTCAGGATCTAGGCAGAACTTAGTTGTTCCTTGCTTGGGGTTGATGCTCAAATTAGTTAAGTGGTCAGAGATGTTTTACTCAAACACACAATGTAGAAAGCTCTAAGAATCTGTGCTGTTGTGTTACTGACAAAGCATGTGACAAAATTCAGATCCTTTGCCAAGGTTGGTAGGTCAAGAATGAATGATGAATAATTTGGATTAAGGCAGATGATGCATATGACATGATCTTGTGCAGAGAAAATATTGAGAAATCCACTAAAAACTGTTAGAACTAATACACAAATTCAGCAATGTTGCAGGGTACAAGATCAATATGCAAAAATCAACTGTATTTCTATATACTAGCAATGAACATTGAAAATAAAATTGAGAAAACAGTTTCATTGACAATGATATAAAGAGAATAAAATACTTAAGAGATTAAACAAAAGTGCAAACCTTAAACACTGAAAATTGTGAATCATTATTGAAAGAAATTCTAAATAAATGGGAAGATAGCCCATGTTCATGAACTGAAAAACTTTATATTGCTAAGACAGCAATGCTTCCTAAATTGATCTACAGTGAACATATTCCCTATCAAATCCTAGGTGTCTTTTTTGCAAATATTTTTACCAATCCTAAATTTCATATGGAAATAGAAGGGACCTGGATGAGCCAAATAATCTTGGAAAAGAAAAATAAAATTGAAAGACATTTCCTTATATAAGGTGATATAATAATCAAAGTGTGGTACTGTCTGTACTAAGATAGACATATAAAACAATGGAATAGAACTGAGAGTACAGAAATAAACCCTCATATTTCTGGTCAACTGATTGTTAAGAAGAGTGCCAAGAAAATTTAATGGAAAAAGAATAGTTTTTTTCAACAAATAATGCTGGGACAACTAGACAGCCGCTGCAACAGAATGAAGTTGGGTCCCCACTTTACACTATACAAAACTAACTCATAAGCAATTATAAACCTAAATATAAGGATAAAAACTCTATAAAAAAGTAAATTGTCACGATGTTAGGTTTGTAAATGGTTTTTTAGTCCTGACACAAAAGTTACAAACAACAAACAGAAAAAGAAATAAATTGAATCTCATTGAAATTAGCAGTTGTGATTCAAAGAACAGTATTGGGGAAATGCACAGACAACATACAGAATGGGGGAAATATTTGAAAATCACATATTTGGTAAGGGACTTGTATCTAGAATATATAAAGAATACTTACATATAAATAACAATAAGAAAACCCAATTTAAAAATGGACAAAGAATCCAAATAGACAGTCCTCCAAAGAAGATATCAAATGGCTAGTTAACAAAGATGTTCTACATCATTAGTCACCAGGAAAAGAAAAATCAAAACAGTAAGGTTCCATTTAAGGAGATCCTACTTTACTCTTACTACAATGGCTCTAATCAAAAAGTTGGATAATAACAAGTGTTGGCAAGGATGTGAAGAAATTCTCATACATTCCTATGTGGATAGGAAATAAAATGGTACAGCCACTTTGGAAAACAGCCTGGCAGTTCTGCCAAAAGTTAAAAATAGTTTCCAAATTAACATGTGATGCAGAAATTTCACTCCTAGGTACATACCCAAGAGAAATAAAAACAGATGTCCCCACAAAATCCTGTACACAAATTTTCATAGCAGCTTTATTCACATAATAGACAAAGTAGGAACAACTATCAACTGATGAATGATTAATAAAATGTGATATGTTCATATAATAGAATATTAATTAATACACCCACAAAAAAAATAAAGTACTGATACATGCTATAACACAGATGAACCTTGGAAACATGATGTTAAATGAAAGAAGCCAGGCAAATTAGAGACAGAAAGACTACAGTGCTAGCAGTAGCTAAGTGTATGGGCTTCCTTTTGGAGGATGGAGTTCTAACAATGATAATGGTAATGGATACACAACTCTGATGAATACATTAAAAATCATCAAACTGTATTGTTTGACTTGGTGAATTCCATGGTTTATGAGTAAAGCTGTGAAAGTTAATAAAGCTATTTAAAATATCAGTGATCTTACAAGAATCTTTGGGAACAAAAGAAACAATAAGAAAATTAAATATACATTTTAATCATTAAGCCCAGCAGGATTTCAGAAAAGTTCCTGAAAAGGGAATTCTTGGAAATTAAGGAAATTGGTATTATAACCATTTTGTAGATGAAGAAATGAGGTCTTAGTTTAATACGTTGCTCAAGTTTCCCTTGTTAGTGAATGTCAAGGCCAGGACTCAGGTCCAGGACTGACACATCACTGTAACACCAACTCCAGGGAAAATGAATTCTTCACTTCAAATTCAGTCTGAAGAAACTGAAAATAATTTATCTT
>CM053401.1:13497906-13520573 GCA_028644305.1 Xerus rutilus
GCTCATCCCTCAGTCTCTTGGCTCTGGCATACCAGTTCTTGCTCTGAGATGAGCAGGTGAGAGCTAAGGGGAATTTCCTCCCTAAACCACCTGTTAAAATAATCCAGGTCTCCTCCACTTCCCCTTCTGTGGCAAGCAGATCAGGCCATGCAGCAGATGACAGTCTAATTATCCCAACCATCAGAAACTTCCTCTATGTCTTTAATGTACCTTGACAATCGGTTGGTTTGTCATTCTGAGGCCTCTTAATTGGCTGCATGATTGACACAAGTGTGTGTGGGGGGCTTTTTATTTTAAGAATTGAGAAGAGCCTATGCCTTCAATATCAGCTCCCTTATATGATGCCAAGAGACCTAGTTTGCACCCTGTGTGGGCTACAACCTGACTTTTGCAGTTACTCTAATACTAGGTAGCTAGCAAGAATGACAGGGTGAGAAAGCGAAGTGACTTTCTATTTACCCTTCACCAAATGCTACCTCAGCCCTGGGTTGGGCCAACATTCCCTCAACATGCAAAAAACACCTCTTCAGTTTTGGGGGGCAGATGTGACTTAATACCTTGATTTGTTTGAACTCTTTGGTTTTCAAGTGATAGAAATAGAAATTTTTCTGGTTCTTGTAACTTGGAACAAAAGTTTAGCTACTTACAGTCAGCTATACGGCCTATGGCATGCAGGAAATATGACCTGTGGCAGCAACAATCCGACAAGACCCTAATTATCTACTGCTATAGAAGCCTAGCCCTGGGGGCGGGGTTTATATTATCACAGCATGGAAGGCTCTGATTGGTCCTGCTTGGGTCAATCAGAGCCTTGGCGCAATCCCTAGAGGCTAGAGAATGGAGTTCCATGATTGGTTGAGCCCCACCCATGTGAGCAGGCAGATCAAGGAGCTTTGATTGGCAATCCCAACACACCACGAGAAATAGGGAAAGTACCTTTCCCCAGTGACAAGAGGCCAGCCAGACCAAAAGAACGAGTAGCTCCACAGATGCTGACATGGAAAGCATTTCAAGTCAAAACATCTCAGGGTAGATCCAGTGTCTCACTTGTCCTCTCTCTGTGACAGTGTAGCAGGATCTGACAGCACACTGAGGCGTCAGAGGCGCTGGTTCTGAACGTGTGGAAAGCTGGTGCTAGGGTTTCTGTTCTGAGTGGACGCTGGCAAAGGGGCATAGACTGCTCTGCCCTAGGCACAGAGCCCTCACAGTCTGAAGTGATCTTTGCTTCTTCAGAGGATGGCAAAGGCTGGGGTTCCTTAGACTTGAGTTGAGGAACAGAAGGAAGTCTGCTTTCGGGGGAATAATTTACTTGTTTGAATTTTCTCCCCTTTCCAAAGGTGACTCTCCCAGGGTTTTTGATGCACTATCTAAATTGAAGGAGGAAAAGTCTTTGAAAACTTGTTTTTCAGTTGAAATTGGTCCTTGACTGTTGCCTGCTGCAGTTCTAAAAACCTTAGAGAACATATGGCTTTGGGGACGTTTAAAACTTCTGATATGTGTTTTACCAAGTTCTAGCAGAAAGAGCCCTGGAAGTCCATGTCCCCATTTGAGGCTGGAGTCCCTGCTATGGCATCAGGAGGTCGCAGAAATCTAAGCTTGAATGCCTCAAGGTATGGAATATTTATTCTGTCTCCCTGATTGGCTGATTCCATTGCTAGACACCTGCAGTGGTTAGAATGCTCTTGACTTGGAGGACAAATCTGTTCATGTGGTTTTTTTTGGCACACAGAATTTGCTCATCTTCTATGGCGATTTAAATACTAGAAGACTTGGTAAGTCCCTTCTCTCTTAGCTAATGTTCACGGAATGCTACACTATCTGCTTGACACTCATATGCTCACCTAATCATCTTGATAAACTATAATACCCATTTCATAGGTGAGAAAACCGAGGCACAGTGAGTCACTAGATGACTTCTCAGATTGTTCTGATGCCAGAGCTCACACTCACAACCTCAGGTACTGTTCCATTTCTTTAACAAAATAAACCACATAAAATTCAATATTCTGAGCAAACTGATCCCAGTTATGATGACATTTTATTTTGTTTTATTCTGTTTATTTTTGATGGCCCTTAAAATATCCAGAGGAGCTTGAGTTAGAGGATGGGCATTATTTAGGAGCGATAAAAAGAGACGTGGAGATCCATCCCAGAGGAGAAAAAGAGACACTATGGGTTCTGGATCCCCTCGACTCAGCATGATGCCAAGTTTTCCTGGCCTGCAAAGAAGGCACTGTGATGCAGTGATCATGGGTGGAGGAGCAGGGGACAGACCTGGATTCTATTCCAGTCCATGTCAATCAAGGGAAGTACTAGACCCTTTGAGAAATGGGAATACCCTTTAGCTCTACCCACTTTACAGAAAAGTTGTCAGAACCTGACGACTTTTCCTTTTAGATAACTGATTCACATTGGCTAGTTTCTGAGGGCAGCATAAGTTTCTGGGGCTTGCAAAAAGCAGGAGGAAACCCACGGTGTGACAAATGCATTCTAGGACCTCCCGTGAGGCAGTGGTGGTGATAAGATGAGAGAGAAAAGCATTTTGTCTAATGAGAAACTCCGTTCCCTCCACATTTGTGTAAATAACTGTGTTTTGCTCCTATTTCCTTCATTGAGAATTCTCTTGGAGCCTATTTGGGGACAGTTTGTTGTGACTTACTTGATGCAGTTGGAACAGTGAAGATCTAGCTCATTATTATATTTATTTTCTCTTCTCCTACTGGGAAAATTTAGCTTTCTCTAATCTAACCATTGGGTAGCATGTATACAGATTAATTTTTCCCAAACATTTTGGTGGTCCATGGCTTTTTACCTATAGAATACAGTAAAACCTCAACTTAGCAACCTCTAACATCTGTTCCCTTCCTGCCCTTCCCCTGTTATCTCCCACTTCTTTCCCATTGGAGCTTTTTATTTCAGGCCATCTTGTCTTCTGAACCGTGTTGGAGAAGGGAGAAGGGCTTTAGACATTGCCTTTACTGAGTGCTAGCTATCTTGGCTGAATGAGCATTAGGCTGTCAGTTAGGATTTGGATCTATTCCATAAAAAAAAGAAAACCAACAACAGTAACTTAATGAGATGGAAGTTTGTTTCTCATTCATATAAAGGAAGTCGAGAGGTGAGAAATCCCAGACTGATGTGGTGTGGCTCCATAGGGTCATTAGACGAGATTAGATGTGCTCAGGGTGGTATGGCCGCAGACTCCACAGGGTCATCAGGACCCAAGATCCTGATTTTTCCTTTTACCTTTCTCACAGTGTGATTTCCATCTTCAAGGTTCAACTCAAGCCTCCATATAGTTGCTGGACATCATACTTGAATTCCAGGCCAATTGCAGAAGAAAATAAAAGAGGACCAGAGAGGAAGTGTCCAAATAGTCCATTCCCTCCAAGAAGCCGTTCAGTCTCACTAAACACAGCTGCTCACATTTTGTTGGCCAAAAGTAGTAACAAGGCTGCATTTAGTAGTGCTGTAGTGAAGTACCTTGAATGAAATGAGTTTGTGTTAACGCTTCCCTTAACTGGGAAGAAGAAGGTGGATATTATTAGCCACTAGCCACTTTAACAGTTTTACCAAGATCCAATTCATGTACCATACAATTCATCCATTTAATATGTACAATTCAATGACTTGCATTTGCATGGTTGTATATTCATTACCAAATAAACTTTATAACACTTTTCATTACTCCCCAAAAACCCTGTGGACCCCTTAACAATTTCCCTATGCCACCCCATTTCCTCCTTCCCTCTATCTCCTCCAGCCTTAAGCAATTGCTAATCTACTTTCTGATGCTTTTTTCCCCTTTACTGTTGTTCTTGTTGTTTTTTTGGTGCTAGGGATCAAGCCCAGGGCTTTGCATGCTAGGCAAACACTCTACCATTGAATTGCATCCCCAGACATGTTTTCTGACTCTATTGATTTTTCCAATTCTGGAATTTTATATCAATGGAATCACTTAGCCTGATCTCAAAGTTCGTCCATGTTGTACCATGTATCAGTAAGTTCTTCATTCCTTGGTATTTCCCAGTGAGTGTCTATGGTATGGATATGCCTCATGTGTCTACTTACTTACCAGCTGATGGACAATTGAGCTATTTCCACTTTGGGGGTATTACAAACAATGGTGTGCTGTGAACGTTTGTGCACATGTTTTTGTGTGGACATAGGTTCCATTTTTCTTGGCTGTATACCGAGAAGTGGAATTTCTAGGCATATGGTAATTCTGTGCTTAACCTTTTGACACACCATTAGCCTGTTTTTCAAAGGAGCTGCACCATTTTACATTCCCATTAGCAGTGCATGAGGGTTCTAATTTTTCCATGTCCTTGTCAACATGTTATTATTTGTCCTTTGTATTACAGTAGATATGAAGGAATAGCCCACTATGGTTCTCATTTCCCTGATGATGATTGTTGCCGAGCCTCTACTTTTGACCATTTGTGTATCTTCATTGGAGAAATGTCTATTTGGATCCGTTGCCCATTTTTAAAATTGGGTTATTCATCTGTTTATGGGATTGAGTTGTACGAGTTCTTTATGTATTCTGAATACAAGTTCCTTACCAGATAGATGATTTTCAAACATGTTCTTTCAGTTTCTGGGCTGCCTTTTCACTGTGTTGATTGTGCCCTTTGGTGCATAGAAATTTCTAATCTTGTTGTAATCCGTCTTATCTATTTTTTTCTTTTGTTGCCTCTGCTTTTAGTGCCATATTCAATAAATCCTTACCAAAGAGCTGTACCGTCTTTTGAACTCATTTTCAGCTCCCTAATTTTGTTCTGATCCCCATGGGGCCTGATTCCTCTGCTTGAGATCTTGACTTACTTATTTTCTTGTTTATCCTTTTAATAATCTTCACCTGCTAAGGTGACCTGGACCCGTCACTACTGTTTTCACCACAAAAGGTGCAACTGAGACATCCTTTATCTACCAAATAGAGATGTTATTGCTGTGTTCTGGGGCAGCAGCTTCCAAACCCTTCCCTGAAGCTCCTAAATGCACACTCTGAGTACATGGGATCAAATGAGCAGAGGAAGTGCTCTCTGTGGAGTCTTCCTCTTACAGGTACAAAATGGACATGAGCTTAGTAAAGGCTATAATGAGTCCTGTGGAAAAGAAGCCACTTTGATTTTGTTTGATGATAAAATAAACAGGCTCATTTTCTCAGGGAAAGACATTTTGTCCTTAGATACCCATTAATATGCCCAGGAATGGTTTTACTAACCATCGCTGGGAAACTCGGTGTTAAGCAAAGTGAGGGTTGAATGAGCTCATGTTCATGCAACCAGAGTGTTTAATGAATATTTCTACTGACCTAACAAAATACACTTTTAATTTTTTTTTTTTGGTACTGGAGATTGAACTCAGGGGTACTCGACCACTGAGCCACATCCCCAGCCCTATTTTGTGTTTTATTTAGAGACAGGGTCTCACTGAGTTGCTTAGCATCTCGCCATTGCGGAGGCTGGCTTTGAACTCGAGATTCTCCTGCTTCAGCCTCTCTAAGTGCTGGGATTACAGGTGTGCACCACTGTGCCCCACAGGTATTTATTTTTTGTCTCCCACATCCTGTTCAACTTTGTCCAGGATAGGTGACTTCCCCTATCTACTCTAGCAGGTCCCTCAACTTCTCCACTCACTTTTGAGTAAGGTACCACGAAGTCACTAAGTCTTAAAGAGTCCAAGTTCAAAAATCAGAATGCTCCATCCAACATATTCAGTACAATGCCAACCTTGACTTAGGACAGTCTTGGCTTGCTTCAGCCTGTCACCTACAGGGAGAGAGGTGAGGTGGGAGCTGCTGGCTTCTCCTGCTGCCTGACCACTCATCCCCTCGCCCACTCCTTCTGTGGTCTGAGCTTTCCTTAACCAAAGCTGGGGAGGGAGAAGAGGGGTGGGAGAGGACAGCCCATGCTCTTCTGAGTGCTCTGCTCTCCTCTGGCCCACCTGGTGATAGTCAAAGCTGGATCCTGTTGGTAGGCAGACTTTGGTTGAACTGAGCCCCACACCCAGCCCCGTTTTCTCACTTGTAGAACATATTCCTTACTAGGTTATAATCAAATAACTTGAGTTATTTGGAAATGTAAACTACAAAATTCTATCCAGGTATAAGTTACTAATTGTAAATGCTATAGAGAATGCCAGAGAAGGGGTCTGGGAATCAAGCAGAAATTAATTCTAATTGGAATGATAGAGAAGGAGTTTACAGAGCAGCTAGTTTTAAAGCTGGATATTGAAGGATTGATTTGCATTTGTTAAGGGAAAGGGTGTGGAATGGAAAGTATCCCAGGTGAAGGGAAAAGTCAAGTCAAAGGTAATGTGGTGGAAATATATGTGCAAGTTGAGGAGACTAAGTGGGATTCCAGGGCCAGGGAAGGAGGTTGGACAGATCAACAGCTTCTGTTGATCAGAAGGGAGGGCTTCTGGCAGGGATCAGGGAGCCAGTGCAGGCTATGAGCAGGGGTATGATGTGACCTTCCCACATGTCACCCAGAGGAAGGTGACCTAGGAGGTCAGGAGGCCATTTAGGAGGCCCTGGAGGAATCCCAATAACATGGACAGGAGCCTGATGCCAAGCTGTGAGAATGGCAAGGTGGGGCTAGATTTGGGGACTATTTCACAGGTAAAATTCCTAGACTCAGTAACAGATTGGATATAGTGAAGATGAGGGCCTGACCAGGGCTTTTGCAGAGTACCATTGTCTAGGAGAGAGAGACCCTGGAGAGAGGGGCGCATTTAGGGAGAAGAATATGAATTCAGAGTGATTTTCAGTGGTGGTCTGAACACTTGCCAGTTTTGAAGCAGTGGGAATTTTAAAGCCTGCTTATGATATGGATGACCAGGAACCAAAGAATTTACCAAAATGGTAAAGATGCTTAGTCAAAAGTGGTGTTGCCTCTAGGAGTATGATCTAATGTCTATCAGCTCAGACAGTGCAATTAAAATTCTTAGGGAATAACCTCTTTCCCTTGCTGAAGCTTGAATGTTCACAACAAGCTCTCCATACCCTGGCCAGTGAAGCCGGCTGTGCCCTTCTTTGGTACGTGGGGGGCGATGGCCGAGGCCCTATGGAATTGAGAGCACAGCCACGGAGAGGCTGAGGACATGTTGTAGGTCATGTTTTTTCCTTTCACCCAAAATGTCCTCCTTTGTTCTGAACACATCCAGACCTTGGTCCTCCGTCCAGCCATGAGAAGACTTGTCCAAATTTTGTTCATGGTGGTGCTAATAGGTTAAAAATAGTATGTCAGGCTGAACTGCAGCTCAAAATTAAAAACAGGGTGGTAAGATTGAGGGCTTCCCTCACCTCTTCCAAAATTTCTCATCATTCCCATAAAATTTATTTTTAAAAATGTTCAAGCCGTGTTCGTTTCAACTTCATCTGGAGAGTTCTCATGGACAGTGGAAGGCCCCAGATGATCCCTGGAGATTTCTCCTTAGCCCTGCACTGTCCTTGGCTCTACCATTTAAGCCTGCAAAACTCACAGTGATTGCCACTGCATTCTGGGTGATTCATCTTGTCTCACTGTAGATTTGACCTTGAACATTTGAGTTGGGAGGCAGAATTTTCCAATCATTCTTGCTGCTGCCACCACCACCACCACCACCATCATCATCACCATCATCGTTATTTTCCCTATGCATTTGGAGACCCATGTGGTCCAGGCTGAGAACAGTGTTACGTTCATAGTCGAATATACAAAAGTAGTCAAATGCAACTAAAATCCAATGTTTACATCTGTTAGAGAGTATCAAGGATTGAGCGCAGTCAAAATCAGCCACAATACTGTAAACTTGTCTGTGACTGCCAGTACTGTCACCAGGGTGTCCTAGCTCTCTCTGCTCAACATATCTTTCTGTTCCTCATTATGAAATTAGTATGGCCTCTCTCCTAATGTGAAATAATGCTTCTTTTTTAAGAAGGAAATGAGCAAATACAGGGTTTAATAAGCAGTAAGATAAGGATAAAGCTGGAAACAATCACACTTCAATGTTTTTCCTACCACTTAATTACCTATGATAATGCAATATTTGTATTATTATCTAAAATGAATACTGATAGCCAACACTTGCATAGAACTTTGCCATCCAAAATGCTTTTATATCCATAATTCCTTTGATACTCACAGGAAGAAAAAGTGTTATCACCTGTTTTACAGATGAGGAAACAAGACCAAGAGAAACTGAATGAATTTTCCAAAGTCATAGAGGTAGGAGGAAAACTTGAATTCCAGTCCAGGTTCTGTGGCTCTGAGGGCCTTTAGCACAGGGAGGTCACACTGTGGCCACTCTACACCTGGCTTCAGCTACCTCTTAGGGGCCCTGGGAATTCAGTCAATGTGTCTGCAACAAACTTGTAGCTAAGAGGCAGAGCTGGGACTAGGATAAAAAGGAAAAGTGCCTGTGTGTGTGTGTGTGTGTGTGTGTGTGTGTGTGTCCCCGAATGCTAACCCCTGCAACTTGGCCACCTTGTGGTGAGGAAGCCCTGGACACTTGGAGATACCATATGCAGGCATTCTATCTAGTTGCTCCAGGTGAGGTTAATTGGTCTCCCATGGTTTAGTATTTCCTTGGAATTGCTATGTCACACGTTCTGACTTGTGGCCAGGAGTAGCACAACCCTGAGGATGCTTACGAGGGTACACCAGGCCTACAGGAACACCCATGTTTGCAATGTTGTCATGGAGTGAGAGTGGGGTGACTTGGAAAAGAAATGGAGGAAGAGGAAGGAGCTAGGAAGAGAAGCTGTAGGGGAAGGGAACAGGGGAGGGCAGATGCTGAGGAGTTTGGTGGCCCCGCCAGGTGGCCTTGGATTGCCTAATCTTCTTGCTGACTTGCTTCCAGGGAGGCCCTGGATGACCTTCTCTCTGCAGGAACCTGGTGAGTCACACACAAAGCCAGACAGGGCGTGGGAAGGTGTCTCTCCACCTCCTGGCTGGGGACACCAGCTGGGCTTTGTCAAGTCTGTGTTTGGCAGAACCACCCCTTTCTGCCTGGCGCTGTGCTAGGCTCTGGGTATGTGAGAAGCTCCGAGTCCCTGCCCTCATGGAGAAGTGGTTCTGTCTCATTGTATTTTTCCCACGGGAGACCTGTTAAATGTAGGTGAAAGTTCTGAAAGTTCTTCAGTGTGCATGCATGGGGTGGGTGGCGTTGGAGGTTGGGGGCGGGTTGTAGGGAGGAGGAACCTTACTGTGTGGAGTTAATTAAAACAAAAATGCTGCTTTTTGTTTCGAAAGCATTTGGCTGAGGTTAATTAACCATCTGGGACTGATTTGAGAGTTAACTCTAGGAACATTGGTAAATAAAAGGAAAATAGGTATTTCCAAGTGGAATACATTGGGCTTTAGGTAGGACAAATTCAGTTGAAAGGGACTGAAACCAACTCAAACTGGGTTGAGTGAAAAGGGGGACATTTTAACAGACAGGTGTCCAAGTCTGGGTGCAGACACACAGATTTTGGGCTCAGACATCCTTGTTGAGACTTGGTTTCTTCTCATCTCTGCACTGTGACTTCTACCATGTTGGCTTCACCCTCACACCCCATAGTGGTCCTAACTACTCATGGTGACAAAATGGCTGCACAGTTCCAACCTTGCACCCACTCAGTATCACCCTCCACTAGCCCAGCATGCCTGGCAGAAATCTCTGGCTGGACCATGTGCCCGATGTTGACATCTTGACTCTGGCTAGGGGCTAGGACTAACCGTGGAGCTAAAGCGGTGGAAATGGGGAAGCCCAACCAAACAATGGGGAGGAGAGGTTTGGCTATCCACGCAAAAATGGAATCTTCCACAAAAAGAATAAGTGTTGGGGAATCACATTGAAATGGTCCCACAATGACCCAAACTACGAGGCAAGAGGACACCTCAGGGGTACTGAAAGGCAGCTCCACTTCCCCCACCCCCGCCCCGTGTTTCCTCTCCCGTGACGCAGTGTGACAATCTTGGAGGTGTGCTACTCATCTTTTCAAGACATAATGGCTGTTTGGCTGCAAAGACTGCCATTGGGTTTAGAGCTGAAGTCACATCCCTGCAAGGCCTCCCATGGTCAGTGACCGAGCATGCCAGGGACACTGGCCTGGCCATTGCTGCTCTAGTGGACAGTCTTTGCTCTGGATGTCCCTTCGATTTGGCAGAGACTTGGTCAAATCTACTTTGCAGTCTGGGGCTTGATCCCTGGACCACTGCGGGGGCTCCCACATCAGGCAGGCAGCGGGACGTTCCTGCGTCACAGGCACAGCACCTTGCAATGCCTCCTCTCAAAAATCCACTATTTTTTTTTTGGTACTGGAAATTGAACTCAGGGGCACTTGACCGCTGAGCTACACCCCCAGCCCTATTTTGTGTTTTATGTAGAGACAGGGTCTCACTGAGTTGCTTAGTGAGCCATTGCTGAGGCTGGCTTTGAACTCGCGATTCTCCTGTCTCAGCCTCCCTAAGTGCTAGGGTTACAGGCTTGCGCCACTGCGCCCGGCTACAAATCCACATCTTAAAAATGAAAATAGAAGCAGTTACAAGAAAGAGCTTGGCTGCCCTTGAGTGAATGCCTTAACAAAAGAACAGATCAAACCAAGAGCCCAACCACATTCAGTATTTTTTTTTTAATTATCAATAGACCTTTTTATTTTATTTATTTATATGCGGTGCTGAGAATCGAACCCAGTGCCTCACACATGCTAGGTAAGCGCTCTGCCACTGAGGCACAACCCCAGCCACCCCACCCCCCACGTTCAGTATTTTAACTAAAACATGGAAATGTAACATATCTATAGAAAAACATTCAAACATACATGGGCAAGATCACGAATTATAACAAACCCCCCTGTACTCACCACCCAGATACAAAAGGAACACTTTTCTCATCCTAGAAGTCCCTCCCCTCCCACTCTCTCAAAGTTCTCCACAGGTTTCACATTTTAAGCTTAACAGAAGAAACCGTGACATCCATCTCCTTCCAGCAAGGGACAAAGAAGAGCTTGGCTGCCCTTGAGTGAATGCCTTAACAAAAGAACAGATCAACCCAAGAGCCCAACCACGTTCAGTATTTTTTTAAATTGTCAATAGACCTTTTTATTTTATTTATTTATATGTGGTGCTGAGAAATCTCTGGCTGGATTGAAAAGAGTAGAGAGAAACTTCCTTTTAATGGTTATATCTGTTTGCTTGAAGCCTAAAGAGTAAGTTTTATCTTGAAGATGTTTTCAAACCTCAGAACATTTCCCAGGCACTGAATAAGGAGAGAGGGAAGAAAAAAAGACAGAAGTTAAATTTTGTTCTAGCCTTGTTTGGGAGTCTAATCTTGATAAGCAAGGAATGTAATTAAAATGGATTACAGACTATTAAACACAAACAAGGACAAAATGATTGCAGTGTGCGCAAGCCAGTAATTAAAGCTTTAAAAGAGGAAAAAGTCACCAGCGCTTAAAATGTTTATTTGTCAAGGTTAGTAACAAATATTGACATGAAAGCTTTTTATTTTCTTTTATTTTCTTCTTAGGATCAGGCTCTCAGCAATTAGTGGTGCATATTCCAGAATCAATATGGCCTCAGGTCTGAAGCAGAGAGATCCATACATTTTCAGAATTAGTTGGCATAATGGCAGGCAGACTCCACAACACAGACCTGCTTGCAACATTATTCAATTAGTGCTATTAGAAGACAAAGAGAAGCAGGCCAGGGCAGTATCCCCTTAAATTGGTTTAACAGAAAGATATTCTTATGATAACCACGGGGAGAGACTTCTTAATGTCAATGGATTTTTATATTTTATCTTTACCATTGAAAAACTTTAACCCACAAAGTGGAATGTTTCTTAAAGTACGGTATAATGATTAAAAGTATGGGCTCTGGGGTCAGACAGCCCAGATTCAAATAAAAAAATCAACTACTTTCTAACTGTGTGACTTTAGGTAAGTTGTTCATCCTTTCTCTCAGTTTCCTCATCTGTAAAATTAAAATAATAATCATACCTACCTACGTGACTGTAAAGAGTAAATGAGATAATGTAGGCAAAGTTCCTGGCATGTAGTAAGAGCTCATAATGTCTGAGTTATTGCATCAGTCAGGATAGGCTGGGTATAATGCTGTAACATGTAAGCCACCAAATCCCAGTGATTTTATGCAATGAACTTAATTTCTCACTCAAGCTATGTCCACAGCATAGGTCACTGGGGCCAAGGGCAGAAGAAGGCTGAGTTTCACATAGCCATGCAGAGACCCACTTCATAGCTACACCAAGTGGAACATAGAGTAGGAAGGGAAGAAGGACAAGAGAAACCCACCTAGGCTTTTTATTGTCACCACCTGGCAGTGACAAATATGACTTTCAACCTGTCTCACCATGCAGGACTAGTTCACTGAGCATCAGACAGCCTGGAAAACGTTATCAGCAGGTAGAACATTGTTTAGTGAACTCACTGTCTCCACCATATGCATGTTCTATATCACCATCATCATTACTGATGTTATATGTTCTATAAAGATTTTTACCAGGTGAAATTTACAGAATGCATTTTAACTTGTGATAAAACTGAACCCCCAGTGAATTCCATCACTTAACAGTTGTTTGTTGGCTACCTCTGATGAGCCAATGCTGTTCTAGGTGTGGGACACGAGGATGAACTTGGCCAAATAAAAACTTATCTTCCATGGAACCTACAGTACCAAAAAAAGCAAAAAACAAAAAAACCCAAAAAACTGATGAAACCAAATGAGTAAGCGGATAATGTCTACAGCATTCTTGCAATGGACGGGGAGTGGTTAGTGGGGAGTCTGGTGGTGTCAGTGCTGAGATCTGAATGGCAAGGAGGAGCCAGGCAGAGGGGGTTCTGCAGAGGGTTTCAAGAGCTGGACACAAGGGCAATGGGACAAGAGGGAGGAGACTGAGGGGGAGGGGACAGGAAGGATTTCAGGATCTGGCTCACAGTTGGCCTTGTGGAGCATGAGAGGAGGCTTGGGATTGAGTTGAGGGGAGGTGGGAGACTCTTTGAGGGTGCTTCCTTCCTCCTTCCTAGGGGAGGAAAGCGTCCTGACTTACTTGTTTTCAAAGGCCTCTGTGCCTATTATGCAAGGAAAGAATGGAAATAAGGTAAAAATGGCGGGCCAAGGAGACCAATGAAGTCATCCAGTTGAGAGGTGGTGACTCCAATCAGATTAGAGCAATAGAGAGAAACAGTCATATTTGGGGGACATTTTGGATTCAGAATCATTGATAATGAAGTCAGCTTTACTACCCTTCCCCCAGGCCCTGCATCAATCGACCTAAGGATCCATGGACATCCTTGAGTGGTCATCCTTGGGTGGCCATGGAAAGAGACGATGTCCCTCGGCCCTTCTGCTTTTCAGACACCCCCGATAAGTCCCTGGACAACAATTGTGACAGAGTCTTTGAAAATCTCACTCCATAGTAAAAAATAACTTGGTCAATGCTTGTTGACTGAATAAAGATACTGGCACAAATCTCTCATTCTTTCAGGTTTACAGTCTAAAACTCACCAATGTAGATTGCACTGCCAGAAGAGATAGCACTTAGAGCTTCAAGTAAGATTAGAATCTTTACAGCCACAGCCTCTTGGTGGCTTCCATCCTGAGCAGTCCATTGGTTTTAGCGGAGGTGGGGCTGAGCACCCCACACAGGGCCCTCACTTGGAGGCCAGGAGTCCTGGCTCTGCTCTTCATCCTCACCTGCTATGGGGCCTAGGCAGGGTACTGACTTCCAGGACAGCTCACATCCCAAATGTTTTTGAATGTCAGCTACATAAAACAAATGTTCCTGGCCTCCAGTAATTATAGCCAGTTAGTGTAGCTGACTCTTAACATTACTTCTAGCTCTTACCTTGTGATTTTCCCAACATTAGGAAACCTTCCTTATCTGGCTTCAAAAGCCTGGAATTCCCACCTGTTTCCAGACCTGGAAGCTGGTTCTCAGATGGAATTTGCCCATCCTAGAAAATCCAGCAAAACACCTGTGGACCCATGAGTCTTCGCATTTGTAGCCAGGAAACGTTACAAACAACTCCTGTCTGGGGCCATAGTGAGAATGAAAGAGGCTTGTCTATAAGGTCTTCCAAGGAGGGGTCAGGCAATCAGGAACACCTAGGAATCATGAAATAAAACATGTTTATTCCAAGTGATCTCTTTGGACCACGGGAGCAAAGGGTAGCAGCCTGGTTCTGCCGTGAGCCAAGAATGCTGAGATGATGGTGGCCAAAACCTGGAGCCCCCAGATGTTGAGAGGGAGTGTGCCAAGATGAGAGGCCCATGAGGTGGGCTCAGGCCAAGGGCCAAGGGCTCAGGCCAAGAAGAGGGTGCTGCATCTGGATGTTTGGAGAGGTCTGGCAGGCTAGTGAGGGATGCACTGGGTGGGCAAGAGGAAGGGGAATCAGGCAGGACAGGGAAACTGAAGAGCCTGAAATGATGGTACCATGGAGGAAATATTTACACGGCAGAAATTGACAAATGCTGCACAGGGGCTCCCCCACCACTCCCAAGAATAAAAGGTACAGTACCACCTTAACTACAGTTGTTTTAAAAATTGGGCTAAGGTTTTCCAGAAGAGGAGCTCGGGTAAGAAAGATTCAAAGGTAGATCCATTTCCTGCCTTTGGCTTTTAAAATAGGAGCTCCCCAGTGTGACAGCACTGGGTCACAAAGTGCTGTCACCAATCTTCTTCAGTCTTTGTATAGTCAGGAAAGATTGGTGTTCTAAGTAGCCCCCAGTTCTAAGTGATGGACACAGGAGGGTGGTATATGGCATGCTTTTGGTGCTAGATGACCTGAGTTTACAGTTCCCTCACCTATAAAATGTGAACAATGATAGTCATCATAGGGTTTTTGTGAGAATTAAATGCATATAGGACATATATAAGAATATAAGATAGCAACAGATTTCTTTAACATAAGTAGAATTTCAGGGACAGGGCACTTTCTAGGTTGATTCACTAGTTCCCAGTATCTTTAAAGGCTCAGCCTCTTTCCACATTTCTACCCTGCCATCTCCAAGGTCTTTTGACTTTGGAGTTAGACTTACTTCCTCATGTTCACAATATGGCAACCATGATTCCAGGCATTGCATGTAGGCATTGCATGGAAATATTTGAAGCTGAAGTTCTCAGAAGAAGTTGCATCTCCATTAAAGATCCTGTAGATTGTTTGCTCTCAGTTGACTAGAATAACACGTCTCTGGTTCTTAACTGTGGAAAGGTGAGATGTTGCAAGTCTAGTGCCAAAGTTATCTTGTGTTATCTTATGCCCCTTAGAAATGTAGTTATTTCCTTATAATTTTGTATGTGATTAACATTCTTGTAACTATAGGGTAAACCTCTTGGAGTGTATTTTTAAGCTTAATATCTGCCATAAGTCTGAAGAAAATCAGATCAGTAGCTTCTTCCAACCCTAAAGCTGAGAATGCTGTAAGATCTGTAGAAAATGTCTATAGAAAATATTCCCCCTCTTTGCTGTAGCCCGCTTGCCTGATGACCCCACCAAGGTATTGATTTATGACTTTCTTTGTTCATGTAACCTCTTCCACTGTGAAGCATACCATTCAGGATAACTTGAATCCATATCCCCAGGACTTGGTCACTCATATTTAGCTCAGAATAAAATATTTCTTATTTTCTTTAAATCAGAGTTGTTGCTTTGCATCGACAAGTGAAAGAAGAAAACACTTCTCATTTGTCTCATCTTATTGGGGTGGAATAAGCCCCAACAGCCTTTTCCCTGGCTCCCTTTGGCCAAGATGTGTGTGTGTGTGTGTGTGTGTGTGTGTGTGTGTGTGTGTGTGTGTGTGTGTCAGACAGAGAGAGAGAGACAGAGAGAGAGAGAGAGAGAGAGAGAGAGGGCGGGGGGAGATATTCCGGCTACAGAGTAGTCTGCAAAAGCAGGTTTCTAGCATTTTCAACTTTACAGGGGCAGGTGACTCTGCAGCCACGAGAAGGAGTGGCTGAGGATGGTTGGGAAGGTGAAGTCTCTGCACAGTGCTTTCCACACACACAGCTCAGTTGGCATTCGTTGCTATTTCCCTTCCTCCCCTCATCCCACCATTGCAAACCCACTCCATCATCCCTCACCTTCACTGATTCTAACATCGGCCCCACAGCTGGCTCCTCTCCCAAGACCACAGGTGCGGCATGGCTGCTCAGCTAATGAACACCAGCAGGTGTCTGACTCTGTAGACCTGGGGATGCCATGACCTTGGCCTAGAAATATCCTCAGGTGTTTGGCCTCCTCTCTCCGTTTGAGTGAAGCTAAGAACTAGGGAACAATACCAGGGAGCTTCACCTCAATAAAAGACGCGCAGACCTCCCTGTTCCTCCAGCACTGGAGCTGTGGGATATCTTTGTAGCTCACTCCCTAGGGCAGGCTGGCCATCTGGAGAATTCCTACGTGCCAAGGTGACAATTGTACTCATTACTGAAACCCCACCGAGCAATAATGAACCATTCTCCAGGGAGGTCACACCACCCAATTAACTGCATATAGGTCAAATCCCACCAGGGGCAACTCCAGGGCACCTTTCAGAATCTTCCATTAGGAAACTAGTTCCTTTGGAATACAGCTTGAAACAAGCCGGCACAGGACTGGGAACTGCAGTGTCATGCCACACCTACTTTTAAACTGTGCTTTTTCAAGTAGTAAAATAATATCATCACCCTACAGAAATGGAGAAAAGGCCAAGACAACCAGCAAAGAGTCCACTAACCAACACGAGCACTGCCATTCCTTCCCAACATTGTCCCTTTACTCAAGTGTCCTATGTGATTATAATCATTGCACGCATACTATTTTTATCCTACTTTTTATCAACTTGAATTTGAGAAGCATTTATTGTGAATTATAATGACACACTCAGTGTCAGGTGCTAGGGGTTCATTGGAAAACAAGACAGGAAGTGACAGTGGAACAATGCCATGTGATGGGGGAATGGCAGTTCGTGACAGTCGTCACAGATCTCTCTGGAGGAAGTCCCAGCCTGGATGTGTAGTGGGTGCTCAAGGAAGGCTTCCTGGAGGAGGTGGTCTCAGCCCCCGATACTCACATCAGTGAGCTTAGTGAAGAGGAATTGAGAGGTGTATCCTCTATAGAGGGAAGTGTATTCTTCATGACATTGGCAAGACCTGCCTTGAGGAAGTCCATGGCGCTTGCAGGCAATGTCATGAGATCCATTCAGAACAGTGGGAGCTTGGGCTCAGTTACAGACAGAGTTATGTGCTCCCTGGATTCATGTGTTGAAGCCCTGACCTCCAGTGTGACTGAATTTGGAGACAGGGCCTTCTGGATACAATGAAGCTTAAATGAGATTGTAGAGTGAGACCCTACTGCAACAAGACTGGCAGCAAGGGAAATAGGAAAGATTATGTTGAAGCAAACAAGGTACCCCCACCCCAAAATAATTAAGCTTGTCTAAAGACCCTCCCCTTAATTACATTTTGTGTCACCAAGATTTTACAGCGTGTCAACAGGGTTTCAGAGTGTCAGCAGGGTTTCTGCAGAGGGCATTGTGGTTTGAAGTTTCCTCTTTCTTGTAAATGCCAGGTTTGCATACAAAAGTTGTGACAGAGCTAAAGTCTAGAAACAAGCTTTTTGTACAAAAAGATACTATCTCTGTATTCTTGGTAAAAACTTGTAAAACCTCTATCTACCCTAAGAATATGGGACAAAGAGTAACCGTTATGTACTCAACTACTGACGTGTAACCATTGCACTGAATATAAAGTTTAAAGAATTTACAGGCTTGAGGTTCAGAGATTTTAGGCGTTAGCCTTTCTGGACCACTGCAGCTAAAATAAACCAGCTTCCTGAAAATTCCTCAGGTGTCCAATCTCATCTGTCCTACATCAATGTGGGGATACAATTAGAAGGTGGCTATCTACAAGCCAGGAAGAGAGGCCTCACTGGAGGTCAACCCCAGGAATACCTTGGACTTCTAGCCTCCAGAATTTTGAGAAAATAAAAGTCTCTTCAAGTAACCCCCCTACTCTTGGTGCTGAAAGCTGTGTTAGGACTCTTCTGAGAAACAGAATAGGAGATATTACATACATACAGATGAGAGAGCAAGATTTATTGTAAAAAAAAAATTGACTCATGTGACTATGGAGGCTGGTAACTCTGAAATCTGCAGAGCTCATGTCCTAGTTTGATGCCTGCCAGGCAGGAGAATTTTCTCTCACTTTGAAGAATGTCAGCCTTATGATCCAGTCAGGCCTTTGACTAATTGGAAGACATCACTCACAGAGGGCAATCTGTTTTTATAAGTCCACTGATTTAAATGTTAGCCTCATCCAAAAACACACTTTCCCAGAAATACTCAGAACGGTATTTGATCAACTACTGGGCACCCTGTGGCCCAGTCAAGTTGACATTGAAATTAACTATCGCAGATTCTATACAAGGAGAAGCTAGCGAGTTTGGAAGGACATTTGGACAAAGAGCACACAATTCTAGTGTAGGTCCAATTTCCTTCCTAGTCTATGGAAATGGCATCCCCTGGAGTTGTTCCAGGTGCAACCTGTGGCATCACACATGATGGTTCTGGACACATTAGAAGGGGCAAGACTAGAAGCAAAGAAACCAGTTAGGGAGCCATGGCAGTACTGCAAGTCCTCAGAGTTTTCAAACATTGCACATCATCACCATTTGGTGGCTTTCTACTTAGAGATAAACCACGATTGGTTCAGCCATGTTCCTGATGTTATTTACAGGTTATTTTTGTCATTTTGTTTTAGATGTAAATAAATTTGCTCTGTATTCAAATGCCTTTGGCATGATTATATAGTTTATCATTTCACTTACCTTTGAGAGCAAAGAAGCTATAGGCAGTTATCCTGAGAGAACAGGCGTAACCCTGCTGTCCTAGGCACATGAAATGGAAAGCCCACCTTCCCCATCTCTTTCTCTATCTGAGTACCAAGCTTTCTTTCCAGAGAGTTTCATTTCTAAGAGAATAAGGAACCAACTGCACACAATGTACTCACCTCATGTCAAAAAGCTCTTCAGTTTCTTTCTGTAGATTGAAACCCTATAATTTTTATGCTTCAGCAAAGTAAATTGCACTGTCTACATTTATTTATATTCCCTTCACATCTTCAGTAGCAGGAGACAGCAGAGAACATTTCGTTCTCTTCCCACTAAGTTGTTATGATTTCACAAGGTTTTTAAAAATTTGTTTATTTATTTTTCTTTTAGTTTTTTTTTTTATCTTGGGGTAAATGTTAGCTCACTTGAAACTTTGAAGGCAAGACTTCCAGACACAAAGAGCAAACAGGAAAGAACAAATAGCATATTCTCTGCTGTGTTTGGAGGAAAATAGGAAGAAGGAATAAGATGCCAAATTATAAAAATTATGTAGATGCCATATTTAATTTTTCTAAAACAGAATGACTTAATGGTCCTCCTTCTAGCACTAAGATATTTGCTCTCTACACCTTTGTTTCTGATTCCAATAAACTTATCCAGGAAAAAAGTCAAGAGGCTTCTGTTCATGGCCATTCTTAAGTCAGTGAATGGTGCCTATATTACTTTCCAAACTTGGATGGATCACTAAAAGGAGCTCTGAGCCTAAAAGAATGTGATAGAAATTACTAGAGATCACTAACATCCATGTTCTACATGTCCTCCTGGGCAGCTAAACTCTATTTCCTATCCTCCCTTGAAGTTAGGCATAGCCACGTCACTGGATTCTGGCCAGTGGTATATGAGCCAAAGTGGTGACCAACTACTGTCAACCATGACCTATCTAAAATTCCTGCAAGCAATTCTTGCCCTCTTTGCCCATCTGCCTCCTAAATAGAGAGAACTCTGAAATCCTAGAGGTGGATGAAGCCACAAGATGGAAGGAACTCACGTTCCCAAATGACTGCATGGAGGAGAGCATCCCCCACCTGGCCTACATTGGAGATGCAAATTAATGAGAAATAAACTCATCACGCTGAGTAACTGAGATATGGGGCATTGTTTGTTAGAGAGAAGACTATCTGCCTAGGATGGGCAAATACACAGGCACCTCCAGCCGGTTCATTCAGGCAAGGATCTGAGAAAGAAAAATAATAATAATAATAAAGAGATCCTAGTGAATAATATTTGTTGGGGTTATCTCCCTGTATCCATTTCATTGTCTGTTAGGAAAGAAGGCAATTTAATAGAGAAGAATCCAACCACAGTTGGCTATAGCTACATCTATAGCTACACTTCAGGAAGTGTTATGATTTTTTCCAGACTAGAAGAGCTTTTATTCAGCAAGATTCTTGGTGAGCCACTTGGAGGTAAAAAGACAGTCAATACACATCTCCAAAGGCATGATACAAAGACAACTAAAATTCCTCTTTATAACAAAAAGAAAATAAATTGAGAGGTTTGAGGGAGAGCTTAGGAAGAACATGCTGGGGGGAGACTGCGCTAGGACAACAGAGACCTGCCAAGAAAGGAGAGGAAGTCCAAGCAGTAGGGGCTGAAAAGGCCTTAGGACAGGCTCCCGTTTCTGTGATACCTGCTTGTCTGCTACAGCGTAAGCCCCTTCACTGTTCCCCAGATAAGTAGTAAAGCAGCTCAGTCCTAAGTCTGTGTGTCACTGGGGAGGGACAGAGGTGGGTCGTAGTCAAGGGAGAATCAAAGGCTGCAGAGAAGTGGTCGAGAAGAGGCCCCAACTTGAGAGTGATTGTGAGACAGACTCCTTCCCACAAACACATCAGAGGGAGAGCAACTCCCATGAGGAATGCTGACCTCCAGTTTCCACAAAGAAAGTAAAATGAATTATATAAAAAAGAATCAAAGCTCTTCCTACCTAGTTAATAAGCTCTTTCTTCCTGCAGAATCACCCAGGTAACTAAATCAGAATGTTTACCAGCATGCCAGATGCGGTTGTGCAAAGGGAGGGATATTGGAAAGCATCACAATAAATAGAATTGACTCTTGGTACAGAGGTCACTGTCCTCCAAGGGCCAGGAAGCTCCACAAGGTTGGGAACCAATGGACCCAGCACCACATGAAAGACTGTACCTTGGCCAGTGCGAGGTCGTCCTTGAGAGCAATGAATGACATTCTGTGTGGGAGGGAGGAGAGGTCTCCTCTCTGCTTGTGTCTGCTGGTCTTGTCACGAGGAGGTCAGACACCATCTTGGCTAAAATTAAATCAGGACTTTCCGTTTCTGGCCCACCATCCAGGCAAGGCATGAACGAGGCCAAGGTGCTAATGCAGTTGGGGCAGTGAGCTTGGTGCCCAGCCACCCACCTCCTTTCTGACTCATCCACTGCCATACCCTCCAGATGACCCTTGGCATTCACCCTGGATGTCCGCAGCTCTCTCCCTTGGCACTTTGCCAGCTTGAGAGGAAAATTCCAATGATAATCAGTTAAAGGAGATCACAACTCATGAGGAAAAAGAATCACTGGCTTCAGTACTTTTCCTGCTCATTCAGGACTTCTAGGTGCCCATCACTCTCTCCCTGGATAAGTTGTCAACTCAGTGAAGGACCAGAGAGCGCCAGCACTGGGCCTGGCCCTTGGTGTGTGTTCCACAAAATATATTTTCTCCTTTTTCTTCATACAGCCATTTCTATTTCTGTTACTGTTATTGATATTTCCCACTATTCCTAGGCCCAAATCTGCCTCCTACTGCCGTGGAGGCTGGGGTATCTTGACCAGTTCTATTGCCTCTCCTGCCAGGATGTCAGTATGTCTTGACCTTGAAGAAAGCCAGAGGCCCTCAGAATGGCTATGTTGCTGATGTGATGCCTAAAGCAACAACGAGACTCAGACTATTGGGGAAACAGCTCTGTGAGGGTGACAACCTGTGCTCTTCATAGTGAGATCAAGAGAACTGGGGAGCTCTACTTAAACACAGAGCAATGCTTGTAATGGAGAGTCCATTCTGTTCGTCAGTCTCTCATGACTGGTTCCATCACTTCTCCATTTGGTCTCCCTGAGGAAGGCAGCAGAGGCCATCTTCCCAGGCCCAGAGCAAAAAGACCTGCTGCTTTTAGAATGCTGCATAGGAGCAGGAGTTCTAGGTGTGCTGGAGGCCTGGCAGCTCCTTACGCTGACCTTGCAGGAGTCCCGTGGCCCAGGATTTGATCGTTGGGTTTGCATTTTTAGGAGCTCCATGTGACTTAAACTCTTTAGGCCTTAGTTTCCTAATCTGGAAATGGGGTTAGCAAGCCTAGTAAGGTTTTTTTTTGTTGTTGTTGTTTGTTTGTTGTGGTGCCAGGGATTGAACCTGGGGACACTTAACCACTGAACCACATCCCCAGTCTGTTTTTATTTTTTATTTTGAGACAGGATCTCACTAAGTTGCCCAGGGCTTTGCTAAGTTGCTAAGGTTGGCTTTGAACTCACCATCCTCCTGCCTCAACCTCCTGAGCTGCTGGGATTACAGGCATGCACCACTGCACCCGGCTTAAGGTTTTCATAAGGATAAATTAAGATGATATATGCCAAGTGCTTGTCCCAGTGCCTGGTACTACCTGTGATACATACATGCTTAGCTATAGTGGAAGTCACATTCATGGTAGTGATGATTAACCCAGAGTTGATTGGACCCAAGAGTAGCTGATTCCACCTATCCCAGTAGATGTCGACCAGCTGGAGTACCACAGAGAAGAGATGTGCCTGCCTAGGGACAGTCGACAGTATGCAAGTCCTACAGCATCCTTTCCAGTGAGAATGCTGAGAAT
>CM053401.1:13521073-13550207 GCA_028644305.1 Xerus rutilus
ACCTAGAGCAGGGGGCAGCACCCTGATCAGCTCAGCCTGTTGTCTCCACCTAGGTCACCTCAGACCCTGGGAGGTGACCTAGGTGGTCACCCGACGGGAACTGGATGGAGACACTCCCTGAAGGAGACAGTGTCCAGGCCTGTAGTGACCCTGAGTGAGCCACTGCACAGCTCAGAGCCTCAGTTTCCTCACCCAAGCTAGTCTCCCCTGGGTGCCTCTCCCAGGTTTGTGGTGAGGATGGGAGGGGACCACCAACAGGGACACACTCTCCCCACTGTAGGGTGAGATGTTCCTGCTAGACCTGCAGATGGTTCAGGGAGCTGAGACCCGGCCTGGACAGCACTGGATGGTACAGTTGGGAAGTTCTGCCTGGTCACGTGTCTGGGGCTATGGTCATGCCAAGGAAGTCTCAGCTTGCTATTCTCTCTCTCTCTCTCTCTCTCTCTCTCTCTCTCTCTCTCTAATAGTACTGAGAATTGAACAAGGGGAACTCTACCACTGACCTACATACCGCCTACTCACTCCCCACCCCACTTTTTTTGTTTTTTTAGATTTTGAGACAGGGTCTCCCTGAGTTGCTCAGGGCCTCACTAAATTGCTGAGGCTGGCCTCAAACTTGCAATCCTTTTGCCTCAGCCTCCTGAGTTCTTGGGATTATAAGTGTGTGCCACCATGCTTGGCTGCCCATCTCTCTTTACTTCTTTTCTCTCACTCATTTATGGGCTTTTTAAAACAAACCTGAAAGGTTCCAGGCTCCCTCCAGAAGGCCAGAGAAACTTGCTAGACTTAAACAATGTTTTCATGTTTGACTTTCTTATCCTCTGAGAAGCACTATGATTCTTTGTACTTACAAGGGAACTTTTAGACTCCACTAACACTTTAAATGTTTATTCTCTCTACTCAGCAACTCTGTGACTAGAAATTCATTCCATGGATTCAAACACATAAATGTAAATATATAAATACATTTTTGGACGAGGGTCATTGCAGCATAATTCATAACTCTAAAAATTTAAAAACAATGTGAATGTCCACAATAGGGGACCAGTTAGCTAATTTATGGCACAGGCATACTTTTAAATGGGTACAGTTCTCAAAATGGATAAAATAATATCTGTATGTACCACTGTGCTATGAGTATGTCCATAATGTACTGTTAAGTAGAAAACAAAGTTGAAAAGTTGTAGTAGTGTTAGTTTTAAAAACAACTATAATTTAATTAGATGCAAAATATAAATATTAGTATGTAAGTGGGGGAAACCCTAGAAAAATAAAACTGAGCTATTAACAATTTAAACAGAATTTCCATAGGATAAACTCCTAAATACAGAGTCATTGACTAAAGCAAGAAAGTATTTAAAACATTCTCACTCTAAAATACAAAAACAAAGGGAAGATTTTCTCTTTCTGTATTACGTATTCTGGTAATGGGTTTGGGGTATATGTTCTTTCAACACTTTTATAAATTAATTGTTGTAAAACTAGACAACGAACTCAGATAACAGAGTCCTTGGAGAGAGGGGGTTCTAATTCAGAGACGGAATATTAATGGAGCTGGAGGCCCCTCCTGGGCTGTAGCTTAGCGCCCAGCAGGAAAAAACTCTTTAAGTCTTCCCTTATTTTTCCAGGAACAAGGACTCCCAGTGGAGAGGGGGGTGGTGGAAGAAATGTGTAGTCCAAGTAGCTCCTTTGTCTGGGAGCTAATCACCTTGATTATTTCACTTGATTTGCACAATAACTCAGTGCGCTCCTGGTCTCCTTCCATCTCTGAAGTTGGAAATCCTGCTGATGGGAACTCTGCTTCCATTGTTAGATCCTTGACCCTGACTTTCCTGCCTTATTTTTGTTAAGAACTCTGTGATAACGCTGGGCCCTCCCAGGTGACCCAAGATATCTCCTTATATCAAGATATTATCATATCAGCAAAGCCTCTTTTTGCATGCTAGATAACATATTGCTAGGTTCGGGGGATTAGGATGCGGCCATCTTTGGGGGCCATTCCTCTGCCTGCCATACTGGGGAAGTAATCATGAAGCATAAATGGAAGAAGAGGGAGTTGCTTGAGTGTGAGTGAAGGTGGGTGGAAGAACAACATTCCAGAAGAGGAAACGGCACAAACCAAGGCTCAGAGATAGGAGGGTGAAAAACTATGAAGAAGGTTGGTGTGGTGGAGCCCAGAGCGCACAGCATGAGAGCAGAAGGAGGAAAATGAGGGTCCCATGGCCTTGGTCCTGCCCAGGAGAAGAGTAGGGGTGCAATCAGATGTGCCCTTTGGACATGGATCCAAGAATGGACATAGGGAGCCCTTTAGATGGATGTGGGTCTGGAAACCACTTGGGTCACCACTTAAAATCTCCTGGCCCTTCCATGTACATATGAATCATGTGCATCTTATCTGTAAGCTCTGATGTTAATTTTAATATGGGAAATTCTAAATATCTACAAAAGCAGAGAGAATGGTTTACTGAAGGCCCATGTATCTACTCATCTCCTAGCTACAATAGCTGGTTAAGTCATGGCCAATCTTCCAGTATCTATAGTCCTTCAGTCCAGCATTATTTTGAAGCAAATTCCAGATATCCTATCATTTTATCCAAATTTCTTTCCGATTGTGTTTGTATATGTATAAAAACTCCTTTAAGAATAAATAATATCATAAGGGCTAAAAAGTCACCTCTGTGGCTTGGTACATATTTGTGGAAGCTATTAATGCATACATTTCGCCTTACAGGAAGAATATACTTTTTCCTTTTTTTTTGCTCAGAATTCCAAAGAAGTTTCTATGTTAAAACCCACATCTTCTCAGGGCAGAGGATTTCTCTTCCTATGCCTGCCAAGCTTATCCTGGCCCAACCTGAACCTTCTCTTGCCAAACCTCAGTGTCCATGCTACAGATTGCAGAGGCCTGGGGGATATGCCTCCAATTCATCAGATGGGGCAATAAGGCTCCTGCTCCTGCCCAACTCACAGAATAGCAGGAGCTCCAGGCTGGTGCTCCATCCAGCTGCTTTCTTGGCTCTAAGGAAGAAGGCCTTTTCAAAATGACAAGGGAAATTCAGCAACACTGTGCATGTCAAGGACACCTGCAGTCAGGCTTCCTCCTTTCCAAATTCCTCTGCATTGCGGGATGTGAGGGTGGGAGGTGGAGAAGTGTCTAATTGCACCTTTCTTACAGTCACTTGGTTCTGTGACTATTTCAAGGAAGACTAGAATGATGCTGAGGTCCCTCCTCTCAAGTAAAGATATGCCTCGAAGATTCCCTCTCTGCCTCCTCTCCAGCACAGCCTCCACTGTCTGGTGATGTTCTGTTCTCAATATCTATTTTATATAACAATCCCTCTCCCACACCCTGAATTAATACAACATTTTTTTTTTTTTTTTTTTTTGGTACCAGGGATTGAACTCAGGGGCACTCGACCACTGAGCCACATCCCCAGCCCTATTTTGTGTTTTATGTAGAGACAGGGTCTCACTGAGTTGCTTAGCGCCTCGCCATTGCTGAGGCTGGAATACAACATTTTATTATAGAAATGGACCTTATGGGTGCCAGGAAATAGGACCAGATTTGTCAATGGGGCTCCTTCAAATCACACATCACTACTTCCTCCTATCCCCCAACTCCCTCAGCCTAATGTCCTTCTGGTCTCATCTCTCTCTCCTTCTCTCTCTCTCTTTTTTTTTTTTTGGTAGGGATTGAACCCAGGGGCACTCGACCACTGAGCCACATCCCCAGCCCTATTTTGTGTTTTATGTAGAGACAGGATCTCACTGAGTTGCTTAGCGCCTCGCCATTGCTGAGGCTGGCTTTGAACTCACGATTCTCCTGTCTCAGCCTCCCTAAGTGCTGGGATTACAGGCTTGCGTCACCGCATCCGGCTTCTCTCTCTCATTTGTACTTTTTAGTTATACATGACTGTAGAATGTATTTTGACATGTCATACATGCATGGAGTATAACTTCCCATTCTTGTGATTGTACATGATGTGCAATTACCCTGGTTGTGTATTCATATATGAACATAGGAAAATTATATCCAATTCATTCTATTGTCCTTACTATTTCATTCCCCCTACTTCCCCCCGTCCAATCTGGTGAACCTCCACTCCTCCCTCCCTCGCCCATTGTGAGTCAGCATCCACATATCAGAGAGAGCATTTGGCCTTTGATGTTTTGGGATTGGCTTATTTCACTTAGCATGATAGTCTTCAGTTCCATTCATTTACCAGCAAATGTCATAATTTCATTATTCTTTATGGCTGAGTAATATTCCATTGTGTGTATGTACCACATTTTCTCTATCCATTCATCTGTTGAAGGGTACCTAGTCTGGTTCCATAGCTTAGCTATTGTGAATTGAGCCTCTAGAAACATCGATGTGGCTGCATAACTATAGTATGGTAATTTTTAAAAAAATATTTTTATTAGTTGTTGATGGATCTTTATTTTGTCCATTTATTTGTATGTGGTACTGAGAATCGAACCCAGGGCCTTACACATGTGAGGCAGGCGCTCTGCTCCTGAGCCACAACCCCAGCCCTAGTATACTGATTTTAAGTCCTTTGGGTATATGCTAAAGAGTGGGATAACTGGGTCAAATGGTGGTTCCGTTCCAAGTTTCCTGAGAAATCTCCATACTGCTTTCCAGAGTGGTTGCACCAATTTGTAGTCCCACCAGCAATGTGTGAGTGTGCCTTTTTTCCCTACATCCTTGCCAACATTTATTGTGACTTATATTCTTACTAATTGCCATTCTGACTGGAGTGAGATGAAATCTCAGTGTAGTTTTAATTTGCATTTCTCTAATTGCTAGTGATGTTGAACATTTTTTCATATATTTGTTGATCATATTTTTTCTTCTATGAAGTGTCTGCTCAGTTCCTTTGCCCATTTATTGACTGGGTGATTTTCTTTTTCTTTTGGTGTTAAGTTTTTTGAGTTATTTATATATCCTGGAGATTAGTGCTCTGTCTGAGGTACATGTGGCTAAGATTTTCTGCCATTCTGTAGGCTCTCTCTTCACATTGGTTGTTTCCTTTGCTGTAAAGAAGCTTTTTTGTTTGATTCCATCCCATTTATTGATTCTTGATTTTACTTCTTGTGTTTTAGGAGTCTTGTTGAGGAATTCAGATCCTAAGCTAACATGATGGAAATTTGGGCCTACTTTTTCTTCTTAGTTAGGTGCATGGTCTCTTGTCTAATGCCTAGGTTCTTGGTCCACTTTGAGTTGAGTTTTGTGTAGGGTGAGAGATAGATCCATCCTGTTCCATATGGATCTCCAGTTTCCCCAGCACCATTTGTTGAAGAGGCTATCTTTTCTCCAATGTATGTGTATGGTGTGTTTGTCCAGGCTGAGATATCTGTATTTATGTGGATTTGTCTCTGTGGTCACTCTTCTCTTTAATCCATCCTCTATGGTCTGGGGTCTGAACAGTCCCCCTAAAACACATTGGCTGGGAGTGAGGGATAATTCTCTGTTGAAAAGTCTGGATAATACTGTCGTAAGAAGTAATGAACACCAAGAATACAAGGACAGCTGTCTACTATAGTCCTCCCCTTGGATGCTCTTCTCCCATATACCTCCTATCAACCTCCCATAAACACAGCTTCAAAAGTACCCTGCCAACATAAAGCAACTGCTCCCCATACAACACAAACTCAGGCATCTGGTTCTCTAGAGAGAGACAAACCAAAGTCTTGTCTCCTTATTGCAGCCACAGCATGTCCAGTCTTTATTCTGATACATTTTCCTTTTCATCAGATCAAGTGTGGTTCTCCTGATCTGCAGCCTTTAAGTAAATAACACTTCACTATTCATTGACATAAACTATAAATACTAGTGGAGAAAAAAAAGACCAGGATACTTGTTATGGAAACATTTATTTGAAAAAAGAGAAGCAACAATAGTGGTTATGAGCCATGGCATTCCATATTCTGTTGGCTAGGGGCAGTCCCGCCTTCTTGGTTGGCCTTTATGGATGTAGGAGAGGTGGGCACGAGGTGAACTTCCCTCTGGGAATGCAGTTCTGTAACAAGCCATTCCCTGTTTGAGTCAGTGAAAGTGTATCAGTGACAGTGACAGCCCCGCTAACAGAGGCTTAAACAAGCAGGAATTAATTTTTCTCACATAATAATATACCTCAAAGTAAGCAGTTACCTGTTTAAATTATGACTCAAGGAAATCCAGGGTCTATGAACCATGAATCTGTTGTTCTTTTCTAATAGAATGCTGTAGCCAGCGTGTCTGCATTCCAGAGAGGAACCAGGGGGAAGGACCTGCCCCAGTGCATGTGTCCCCTTTTATCATGAATTGCAAAAGCTCTCCCAGAAACCTTCAGCAAACACTTATTTAGATCTCCAGGGGTAGAATGGTGTCACATGCCCACCTCTGGTTGGAAGGGAGGTTGGGAGAAGCTAGTGTTGTGTTTTGTGTGTGTGTGAATTGAGATTCTACTAGCAAAGCAAGCATGGCAATGGCCTTAGGTATTGATAATCGGGAGTGATGGGGACATGAGGGATGCATGGATCAAGACAGGAGGGGATGGCAGGTAGGGAAAACAATAGATTGCTATTGCAATCCCAGATGAAAAAATTCTGGCTCTAAAAATGTTTGGTTCTAAGGGGGCAGGGAGTTCGTCTCTGGACTTCAATAAAAATAATAGTAAATCTCAGAGGAGAGTGGGCTTCTTATTTTTAAAAGCCATCTTCCTGAGACAACAATGACAACTGGTGATTTCACCAGTAATTTCAGAAAGGAGACTTAAAGGATGCGGATGTGTCTGTGGCACAGGTGGTATTTCTCACGGAGACACCAAGGAACCAGGGCTACCATCCCTTCATCAACCCCTCCACCTTGGAGAGTGCTAGGATTTTCTTCCTAATTTACATAACTGAGACTGAATGGTGCAGAGCCTCTGCTGTCCCCCACTTCTGCCTCTACTCCATATTAACATTCATGGATCCAGAGCTAAGAGAGCCTGGGGGAGATTTTTAGATGAGTCCTAGGAGCAAGGTTTCATTATTTCCAGATGGCATTAGTCAGCTCACCCAACCAACACAAGCCTGAAAGCTCCCTTGGAGCTTCCGGCCAGGGGCTCCTGGGTGGTGATACTGGCGGAGCCTCTCTGCTAGGCGGGGTCTGGCAGGGTAGGCAGCAGCAGCACGCAGGGGCTGCAGGTCTCAGCAGAACAGTATTCCCAGGAGTGGGCAGAAAACGCCGCTGTGCCGGCAAGGCCCAGGGAAGGAAGCTGACGGAACAGACATCTTCATTAGAAATTGAGTTGATTTTGAAGCAACAGCTAATGTAGGTTCCCCTTCTTCTCCTTTCTCTCCATCCCCACCCCCAGTTAACCTAAAATAACAATGGAAATGATTAGGAGCGCCTCGGCTAAGGAAAACAGGGTGAACTTGCTCAGCAAGGATGACCTGTCCTATAAAAGAACACGTGGCTACGTCTTCGTGGGTTCAACTAAAAATACACGGAGAGCCGAGAGCATTACTCAGGCAATTTCTAGATCTCAGGGCCCTTTAAATTTGTCACCCTACAGGGAGGGAATGGAAATCCTTTTACAGATTCATACTCAGGATTTTAATCTGTTTTCTATTTTTAACCTTTGGAAGAGAAGATGAGACCCTTCAAACTAAAAGGAGCCATTATCTCTGCTAAAGTAATTTCAGCTCTGGGAAAGAGAGTCCAATTTAGATTTTTTTTTTTCTGGTGTTTTTCTTTTAATTCCTTGCAAATCAGAGCAGGTGATGACAAGAAGAGTTGAGAAGCTGGGGAAATAGATCTGTGGGTGCCAGGAAATGGGGCCAGATATGTCAAGGGGGCTCCTTCCAATGACACATCACTACTCCCTCCTGTCCCTCAGTCCTCAGTATGGACTACTGAATACCCCCCTACTGCTCCGCTCTTTAATCCAGCCTCCACAATTCTGTTAGCATTTTTTTTTTCTGCCTATGGTTCTCATCACCATATTCCTATTTTGAAAACTATAGTGACCTCCACACTGTCTACAGAGAGAAATGGCCCCTCCAAAGCAATGCTACCCGGGTCTTCCAGCCCACTTCCAAGTCCATCCTGCCGTTCCACGTCCTCTCTGCTCCTCACAGGCCGTGGCCATTGCCTGGCACAGTGCCTGCTACACACTCAGTCACATTGGTCCTGCCAGTGTGAACCAGCTGTGCCAATCTCCATCCCCTCCATGTAACACATGCTTAGACTTCTTCATATTTTTTTGCATTCCAGTTATTCCCTTCCCCACCCCATCTGCTTGGGGAATGTGTACATATTCCTAAATCTCCTACTCAAATGTCACCTCTTTCCATAGCTTGCCTAACACTCCCTCTATCCATCCACACTTCCCCCGGGGCAGGATCATTTTGGGTTCCCATCCCATGTTCTGCATTCTTCAGATGTAGCAGCTCCTGCATTGTATATTTATACACTCTAGTAAGCTATCAAGAGATAATTAGGTTCCCAAGAAAATTTACTTTATCAAAATTGAATCACAAAACCAATCGATTCCATAAGAGATAAAAGGGGTTGAGGTTAGGGCGTTTGAGGCTCACAATAACAAAGTTAGTTTTCCTGTAGGGATTTCAATAATAATGGTGCTTTGTGGCTATCAGAGTATTTCATTGTAAGCCACAATATCAAATTACTTGATCAAATAAAAAAAAAAAAGAAATCTCATTTGCCTCACAAGCCACATACCTGTGAGTCTTCCAAACCCCAATCATCTTTGGACTTGAGCTTCTAATTTTGCTGGTGTCACAATTCTTAACACAAAGTCAACAAAAGGACATAAGCATGAAAGAGTGGGCAAAGGCAGCCTCACTCCCACCATGGTGGATCCTGGTGCTTTGCTATTGGGAGCCCTCCACCTTTCCAGGGGATGGAGCCCTAGCAACAAGCCTGTTGTGATCAATGTTTGTTAATTCATTGACCTTCTGGTCAACATCCAATCTACTTAAGAAAACTCAAGAGGAAGACCTCTATTTAGGAATGCATTATCTTCCTTCTAGGTGGAAGGACACCAAAATGCAAGGATGATACCTTATTCAATTTCATCACCTCAAGATCGCTGAATTGATGATAAATGTCTTGCACTATCTGAACATTTAGTCTTGACTTTGACTAGAGCTTGTTTATATGCCTAGACCTTTGTAGCATGAGTTGGATACAGTTTCATTCCTCACCTCAAACTTCTGTTTACTGACAACCATATTTTATTTTCACAAACTGGGAGATTTTAATAGAACATTAGCCCTTTTATGATAAGGCATTAATGTTTATTGGGAAATATGCTAAGACCTTTACCTGAATCATCTCAGCTACTCTTTCCAACAACTCTATGTCACAAGTATTATTGCTGACCTGTATATACATGAATAAATTGAGACCCAGCAAGATCATTATTTGTGCCATAAACAAATTAGTGGAGAATGGCATAAAATAACCTGTCAAAATAAAACTTCTCACTTTGACTCGATGCCCTCTAATCTTTAATTGGCTTATAATTTTCCTCTCTAAACAGAAAGTCAATTCATTTACTTGTACATTCGTAAGTTTTGTGATTAGTTTATCTTGCAGGATTTATCTGTTTGACATTAGACATTCAATAATTTTTATGCCTGAGATGGTAATGATTATAATATTCTTAAGCTAAAATGACCATAGCTTTTTTTCTATAGCAGAAAACTGAAGCCTTTACCATATATTTATCCAGTGTAGTATGGGACTAGAGATGTTTTCTAAAAGAAATCCTGACCCATATCCAGGGGCACTTAACTATAGTGAGGTGTGAGCAATGAAATGGATTCATTTTAATGAAAGGGTGTCAACTCCCTGCAAGTGTTGACTATTAGAGAATATGTTCCACGCTTGCTCCATACCTTATAGCATGGCCTCTAGTACTAATCAAGATATCCCCTTGAACTCCCTGCTACTTGATTCTTATCAAAAGCTTAGTTTATAGAAATTAGATACATGAAAGAAATTTTGCAGGAGTATTATGCATATAGTCTTTTAGATTGCATATAAGATATCTTAAATGAACTTGGGAAAGAAGCATTATATATAATTAATTAATCAGGATGAATTCAAGCAAGTCTTTTAACTTCTTTTCAACTTAATTTCTCCTTTGTTACCATGCAGTAGTTGGGCTGAGTGACCTTGATGTGTTTTCTAATGCTAGTATTTCAAGTAGTCTTAACTCTAATCACATGTGTGCTGATGAGAAAATCACATTACTAATCAGAAAAAAGTAGTGGAAGATCCAAATGTTACTTCTATGTGGTCTGGAAATGCATTAGAGTTTGTGATGTCCCTGAGTCAGTGATGAACATATAATGTATGCCTTTCTAGCTACCACTATCCCCTTCCCTATCACAGCCAATTCCCATTTGGATATTGAAGTGATTCCAAGGAAGCAGCGTCCACAATAGGTAAGTTGAGACACGCTTGCCATACTCTTTGTAAGAGGTGATGATGACTTGGACCAAGGTGACATCAATGGAAATGGACTTAAGAAGTACTTCTGACTGTTAGAAAATGGGACATGAGGGAGAAATAAATCAAGAAAGATGTCTAAGTTTCTGGCCTCAATAACCTGGTGGATGATGGAACTATTTACTGAGACTGAAGACTAAGGGAGAAATAGATTGTGGATGAGTGTAGAAATGAAGGTTCAGTTTTGAATATGTTAGGCTGGAACTTCAGGTGGAAATGTCAAGAAGCTTGCATATGTAAGTGTAGAGTCTAGAGGACAGGTATGGGCTGAATATACCAGAAGTTTGGGAATCATCAGCATGAAGGTTGGAATTAAAGGTTTGAGATCAGATAAATTCACTGAAGGAGAAAACAAAAAGAGAAAACAATGTGGTTTTCCTTCATTTTTTAGCCCTATTAGATTTTTAGTCCATCTCTTTTCTTGGCCAGTTTTCCTTAGTTAACTTAATCAATTAATCAATAAACTGAAAAAAATTTAATGAATATTTTCAAATCTGAGATCTCCTCTGCATTCCTTTGTGCTTCAGTGTTCTCTTATCCAACAATTGGGATTTAATGCAGATTAAGTCGACTGCTGTCTCAAATACTATGCCTTCTCCAAAGAGCCATTCTTCGATGACTACTCCAGTCCCTCAGCAGGGCAGTCAATGCTGTGGCCCACACAATCACAGTTCATATGCTTCTGTTCCAACTCTCAAGCCCTCAGTTAATTAAAACTTCTTGAGGGGACTGAGTGTAATCTGCTCATCTTTGAACCCCCCACAATATCCGCACAGAACCAAGTCAGCACGGATTTACTAACTGAATAAATGGCCGTGTTTAAGCGAGGGTCGTGGGAGTTTTGAAGATTGGATAAGTAATGTATGCACCAAGGTTTTGACCTAGTCCTTGGCCCCAAGGGGGAAATGTATTGGCCCATGATATAAAACCCCAGGGAAAGCAGCGAAAGGATTGGGCTTTTAGGACAGCTACAGCTAGCCGTTCAATGCCCCAAGTGTCTTCTTTCCCTCCAATTTCCACTTCTTACTGGTGGTAGCCTGGTATAGTATTGCTCTTCTCTTTACACCCTTCATAACGCTTAAAGCCACCACAAATCGTCTTGTGTATTTGTCACCCACTTCCAGAGTTCCCACCCACCCTCATCACACGAACTCAGAAAGAGAAGAATTGCCTCTGCCTCGTTCATTACCGCTTCCCCTGCACCCAGAATTGGGCTTCTAACAGGAGGACTGGCAAATATTTTATGAATCAATCAATCAATCCATCAGCTAATGAGCGAATGAATGGCTTCTTCATGCAATAGACAAGGACTCTGTCCCAGTTTGGTCACCTCTGAGTCCAATTACTTTGTCCAGGATTGGAGATACTATGACTGGCTCATCTTGAGTTATGTCGCTGTGCCTGGGTTGGGTGGAGGCACAACACCAAAAGCAGAACAGAAAAAACTGCAGAAGAAGAGGAAATCCTGGGTCGATACTCAGAATAAAAAGAGACTAACAAGTAGTCTCTCAGTCCCTACTGAAGGTAAAGTACCACAGGGCACAGTGGCACACGCCTGTAATCCCAGCACTTTGGGAGACTGAGACAGGAGAATCGCGTGTTCAAAGCTAGCCTCAGCAAGGTGCTTAGCAACTCAGTGAGACCCTGTCTCTACATAAAAAACAAAAACAAAAACAAAAAAAACCCCACAAAATAGGGCTGGGGATGTGGCTCAGTGATTGAGTGCCCCTGAGTTCAATCCCTGGTACCAAAAAAAGAAAAAGAAAAAAAAAGAAAAAATGTACCCTTGGTCCTGACTTCTGCTTAGAAATATATAGACAGATGCCCTACAGCTTCCTAGCTTCTCAGTTATAGTGATTTGGACATACTTTTAAGACACATTCTCTGAACACTACATTTCAACCTTGAATACAGTGACAATATTCTCCAAGCCAATATTCAAAATATGTGGCTTGATACATATGAGAACAACAGGATGCAACATTTAAGTTAGACCTCTTCTCCAAAATTTCAAGATGGATGTTGGTTATTCTGAATGCGTTCACTCCAGGTTAGCTAGGGAGCCATTCACCATTTAAGCCTTGACCTCGTGAATGGCATTTACATGAGTAAGTGTTGGCCTCCATTCACACATATCATTCCCAGTCTTTCTTGCCTCTGGTATCCAACAATGAGTCCAATTTCCCTTAACTGCTTGGAAAAGTGGTAAATTATAGAGAACAAATGTCCCTTCCTGCAGCAAGAGAGACACCTGCCTAATGAATCAGTAGTTGTACAGATGGTGGGATAGAGAAGCCAAGCAGGAAGGATCTGGAGTCTGCTTGCCCTGCTGGGCAATCAGTGCCAGAGCATCTTTCTCCCTTTCTAATCCTGGTGGGCTGGACCACGTGGCTTTCTACACAAATGTAGGTCATTTAAAATGCTGTCAGCAAGCTGCTGTTTTTTATTGCCAAGACACTGGAAAACCTTCAGTGACTAGGAGAAATTATTTCCAAGCTGGTGCTTCTCACTTAAAACCGAGAATTCCAATTTTAAAAGCTGCATTCTACTGTTCTACACCCAGGGCCACAATTATCCTTCAATGTTGCCCAAATGGCCACCAAGTTTGTATGTGTGTGTATTGGGGGTGAAGGGGAGGGAGGGAAAGACAATGTAGGATACTATTTTTAAAGGCAAGAGTCATACAATTTGCTTTTGGATGTGTTTAAAAACATTATACTTGCTTATATATAGAACCAAACTGTCATTTATGCCAGAACTGGGAGCAACATTTGGTCTTTAGTCTGGCTGAGAAAGAAAAATATCTATTCTACTGATTGGATTTACCATTTTTGCAAAAGTTCTGCTGTTTAATTCATGAAATTTAATCACAGTCATGCTGGAATTTATTACTTCTCATTAATATCTCCTTTGAAGAAGAGGAGAAAGACCCAGGGTTGAGAGGAAAGAGATTCTTTCCAAAGTACTATAAGGCTTAATTTGAACTTCATTAAATCTTCTTAGTTCACTAATACAGAATTTATGACACTTAGGACAGAGAGTGGGCTGGTATTTATCTTGGTTTAATCTATGAAAAAGTGATTTTTCTCTGTAGGTGAATGATACAAATAAGGTCTTATGGGAAGAGTCCATATGCATGATAGAGTAAATATTCATTAGACACTTTATTTTACATCCAAGTACTATGCTAATTCCAATTTTTAAAATATCTGCATTAAAGAAAGTGATGGAGACTCCCACTTGATGGTACTTTTCCACTTTGCTTCCTCTTACTGTTGTTTATTTATGTGTATTCCAGCCTCTTCCAATAGGGATTTAATCCAGCCTCCAGCAAACATATAGGTGAAACTGAGTGTTTTTCTAATTACCATATCACACAAAATGTTGAAAAAAGATTTTAACTAAATTTGGGGGATATTCTGAGCATAGTCTATCTAAAAATATGCAGTGCATGTGAAGTTTATTTTGAAGAGTTCTGGGAAGTGCTGCAAAAAACTAGTGTAGTAATTTTACTAGAAATCCCCAAATAACTTTAACAGTGTAAATATCTATTTCTGACTCACCAAAGGGACACCTTTGCTAAGCAGGTCAGAACCAATTGAGTCCTCTCCAGGCATCACGAACCCAGGGACTCATCTTTTTGTTCCATCATCCTGATGCAGTTGGCTCCCATCTTTTGGACACTACATGGTCCAAGATGGCTACCATGTACCAACATACTACCCAGTCAACAGGTAGGATGAAGAGGGGAAAGACGAAAGAGTCCTCCTCCAATGAACTGGTCAGTACACTTGAGCAACCTTCCTAGACATCCCACGCAAAACTTACACTGGCACCTCATTGACCAAAACTTGTTCATGTGGTCACACTTTTCTACAAAGGAGTTCTTGTTAATAAAAGAAAAGAAGAAAATGGATATGGGGTGGAACCAACCAGGCCCTGCCCATAAATAGGCAGCCACTCTCCTGCATGACTGAAATTATAGTATAACCAGAAGGTACAAAATAGACAATTAGGAGCAAAGAAAGTAAAAGAACTTATGCAGTTATTATGCACAAATTGGACACTGGGCTTCTCAACAGTCAGCACAAAAGGGAAAGGGTTTCATTTACCAAAGAAACAAATATTTCAATTCCCCAATAGAGGTATAGTTGATCCCAGAATAAAATTCCATAACATTTCTCATGCTGGCACCACCTATAAGCGTAAGAGCCACATGTCCTGAATTTTTTAAATCACTCCCATGGTTAAATATTCTTTCCCTTTGCTCTATCTATATACACGCACTCATCCATGCATATCCAATTTCTGTCTTAGAATACACAGTCACCAAGAGCATTGGAAACAGTGGAAGGCATAATTAAATGTTCTTAATAAGTTTCTGCATGGAGTGTGAAGAGTGGTTCTGTGGAAATCAGTAGAAGGGACAAACTGGAAATGTCTTAGTGGTGTCATCCATGTCAGACCTTTATAGTGTGGACCTGGAGGCCTTGTCAATGTCAGGCATGATTAAGTCCTGGAAGACTTACAGAGCCTCATCAGAGTGCTCTTGTCACAGAGACAAGCACTCACCATGAGATGACGGTTAGGAAGACCAAGAGTGCCTTTGCTGGCGGCATCTGCACCTTCTCTCCCTCTGCTTATGACCTATGGGAAGCCGAATCTTCATCAGACAACACATTTTGGTTTCGTCATGAAAAATCACTATCATGGGATCAAAATCCCCCCAATTAGCTCATTTTCCACTGCAGGCAGATCTTTGTGGCAATCCAAAGTTTGTCATGAAGACAAGGAATTAGAGGAAGTGATACACTAAACATTTAATGGCATCAACTAAGGCCATCTATTACTACACGGATGGGATAGTCTTGTCTAGAGATGGGAAACTACAGAAATCTTTTGACTGAGATTCCCTCTTCATAAACAGTGTCTGAATGGACATAGCCAACATTTCCCCACTTGTTTTTCTTTTTCTAGGTCCTGTGGCTGCCTGACTCTGTTTTAGGTCACAGCATTCTTCAATGATGTTATTACAATCCATCAGTATAGCTTATGTCCTGCTTACCTAAGATTTTATTTCATGTGACCTTTTATTTATTTTCTCTTCCTCATCAAGTGTTCCTCTCTCAGATTAACTTCAAGAGGACAATCTATATTCTCATGGAGGCATCATATGGAAGTTTCTAAGTGCAGGTCTTCAAATGACCTTCCATAAATGCCAGGAATATAGCAACAGAGCCTGGAGGCCATCACTTATTGAGGGCTCACATGTAAGCGATCTGAGCAGTTTTATCTACAGTTTCTCATTATATCTGTGCAATAAACCTTGTGGAAAACATTATTATTCCCAGCTTACAATTAAGAAAACTGAAACCACAAAGTATATTCATTTCCTAGGGCTGATATAACAAAATCACGATAAACTTCATGGCTTAAAGCAACAGAAATATGTTCTTTCACAGATCTGGAGGCCAAAAGTCCAAAATCAAGATTGTTGGCAGGGCTGCACTTTTTCCAAAGACTCGGCAAACCACCTGTTCCTTGCCTCTTCCAGTTTCTGGTATAGCTAGCTACATCACTCCAGCTTCTGCCTCCATCATTACCTCCATCACCTTCTCCTTTGCACATCTTCTCCCCTTTTTCTAAAACAAGTTTTTAGTTGTAGGTGGACACAATACCTTTATTTTACTTTTTGTGTGTGTGTGGTGCTGAGGATCGAACCCTGTGCCTCGCACATGCTAGGCAAATGCTCTACCACTGAGCTACGGCCCCAGCCCTCCCCTTTTGTTTTAAGAACACTTGTCATTGGATTAGGGTGTACTCAGGTAATCCCAGATGATTAATTCCATACTCAAGAGCCTTAATTCCATATTCCATTCAAAGACCCATTTTTCAAATGAGGTTATATTTACAGTTCTGATTTAGGATACGGACCTTTTAAGGGAGCACCATAAGTCCACTAGAGACAGATTGGATTTTGGTCCAGAACATTTAAGAGTGATTTTGTGGTGACACAGAATGGATGTGGATAGAGATGTGAGGGGTAGCACTTACCTTTTAGAGAATAAGACTAGAGACTGTTATCCTTAAAAGTAGGATGTAGCTTCACATGAATCCAAATGTCTCTACCTACAAACTTTTATCATTTTTCCACTGATAAGACATAAGAGAGGGCAATAAAAATGAATTTCTTATTTACCTCAGCCCTCTGTTGCATAGATAGATTTGTTACCCACACTGCCTCCTCTTTGGAGGGACTATGCAGGAACCAACATTGAAAATTACACCATAGGTGAGTTAAAGAAAGGTGAGTTAAAGAAAAAAAAAACCCCAAACAAAAAACTGCTCTCTGAATAATAGAGTTAAGACTAGAATCTGGTTCTACCTCATTAGCTTCATGTTTCTTTGACCTCTGCAATGCTGTGTCATACTATGAACAGTCATATCCCAGTTAGCTGGGTCGGTGGCAGTGTTGTCCAATCAGTGTGACAGCTTCCACAGAGCATCAGCTGTAGGTATCTCTCCTAACACATCCACCATGCATCAGGCTCTGTGCTATGTCTTGGAGATACAGGTACAAGTCAGTCATGCTCTCTGCTACCAAGGGCAAAAAGAAAAAAAGCTGGTGATCAAATAAATGTGCACAGCAAGATACAAGCCCTGCAGGGACAAACTTCAACATAGAAGTGGGAATGGTTCATCTCCAGCAGAGACAGGACTCAGGGATGTTTTAGCAAGGACTATTGGGCTCTCCATCAGAGATCATACAACCAGTAGTCAAAGCATGTGGAAGGGGAACCCAAGTCAACCTGATTCCAAAAATATTCCCAATGTTCTCTCTAGTCTGTAAATTCATTCGAGCAAGGGCAAGATTCAAGAGGCAGTAGTATGTACCCTAGCCGATCTGACTTTATCCAAATTAGAATGCTTTGAGGGGTAGATGTCACATAGAGTCTTCCTTTCTGAATATCACCTGTCTCATCTGGCTGCTGAAGATGGAAAACAAAAGGGTAGAATTATCAAGATGTCTCTTTCATATGAGGTTAGCAATTCAGCACATTGCTCCTTCTCCTCATGATTAGGTGGCTGCCTGGGAGCTGCAGCTGTCTGCCCATGCCCAGCATCTATAGAGAGGATTGGACAGTACGTTGCCAACTTGGGAAAAGATCAAATTTCAAAGCACAATTTTACTGAATGTGTACCACTTTTGCACCACTGTAAGGTTGAAAAATCTTAAGTCAAACAATCATAATGTGGGGATCACTTCTGATCACTTTTGTAATAAAAACACTAAATCCAAGATTCAGTAACAGGAGCATTCAATGGAACACTATTCATGACAGAAAAACATAACAGGAAATGACTAGACTCCAACCTCAGGGCTGAAACCGGCCCAGGAAGAAAACCACAGAGTGAACGGAACTCCTTTTACTTCATTAAACTTGATGACAGAGGGGCATCCCCACCGGTGGTCAGTGGGCTCCGAGGGAGAAGGCAAGTGCACTCAATACTCCTTTCACGTGATTCGAGGGCTGTGTTTAGCACAAGTCTATCGGAATTGGACCCAAAGTCACTTATGGCAGCTCCACTCATTCATTTGATCTCATTATATAGCTAAGTAGTATGCAAACTGACACAAGGTGAGTGCAGAGGGAGAGTGTTTCTATAAAAACCATGTTAAATTCCCAGGAAAGACTTCATTAAGTGGAAAGGTGCTAAAGAATCGCTGTGGAATGAGATGTGGGTGAGGCAACTACAAATGTATAGGAAAACTTATGAGGTTTTGCACCAGGATTGTTGGGCTGGATCATTAAGTTCTCATTCCACATTAAAAACACAGAAACTGAAGACAAAGATGATGTCACTATGGGTCATCTTTGGGTAAGACATAGGGTTGAAATTATAGTTGGCACAATCTTAAAGAAAAGTACCCTACTCTGTGCAAACATGGGTGAGTGAATATACATGTATATGTAGTTGTTCAAACAAAAAGACCCAAGGCATGTGTGTGAGATTTTCTAGGACTCCACACTCTCATTAATTTTCTGTTAATGAAGCAGCTGCTGAGCCAGTCAGAGGGAGAAGGATGCACATGCATAGAAAGCACTATTCTCCAGCTGTTCAAAGGGAACATGTAGAAGAATATTTTTGACATAAAAAAGTCTTCATGATATATTGTTATATGAAAAAATCATGCTCAAATATGCACAGTGTAATCCCACTCATGCAAAAAATATTGTGACACACGAGTGTGACATGAGTGTCACAATAAAAACATTTTAAAAAGTATCTGACTGGTAGAAATATAAGCAACATTTATTTCCTTCCTTGCGTTTTCATATTTTCTTATGTGTCTAAAATAAGCATTTTGTGGGAAAAAAAGAAAATTACAATTAATGTGTATGTTTGCTTAGAAGAATATACATGTTCACCCAGAGATTCAAGAGGATGTGAGTGCCTGTGTCAGAATTCCTGTTCTAATCAGTGCTATGGTTTGAATGCTTGTCCCCCAGAATTTAGGTGTTAGGAATTGAATTCCCAAAGTCATATATTAATGATATTCGGAGGTAGGGCCTTTGGCAGGTATTTAGAATTAGATAAGGTTGTAAGGGTGGAGCCACCAGGATGGCTTTAGTGGCTTTATAAGAAGAGGAAGAGAGACCGGAACTAACATGCTTATTGCTGGCATCACCACCTGATGCCCTACACTATGTTACGGAGCAGAAAGAGGATCTTCACCAAATGCCAAACAGATGCTGGCACCATGCTCTTGAACTTCCCAGCCTGCAGAACTGTGAGCCCAATAAAGTTCTATTCTATTAAATAATCCAGTCTCAGGGATTTTGCTACAGCAACAGAAAACAGACTAAGACAATCAGGACACAAATTATATTGGATCACTGGTCCACTCAACCCCAATATGACCTCATTTTAACTGACTACATTTGCATCAACCCTGTTTCCTAATAAGGTCACATTCTGAGATATAAGGGGTTAGGACTTCAATATATAAACATTTTGGGGGGCAGGGCAGAACTCATAACAGCCAAGGACTCTCCTCTTGCCAAACACACAATGGGGGCCTAACCAGACTCAGTCCACTGTGCCTGTGATTCAGCCACCTCTGCCTCTGTCTATAGGACTGGTCTGCTGGTTTGGCTTTATTCAGAAAGGCAGCCCTAATGTGCCCCATATGCTGTTTCGTGGAGCAAAACAGAGTGAGAGGTTGCCCAGAAGTTGTTCTCATGGATGCCATCCATGTCCCTTCTCATCACAGGCCTTGGTCTCCCTGGGGAGGCCAGCCTTTAGTGGCTCAAAGAGTTTTCAAGGGAAACACTCCACACAAACACAGGGAAGCTCAGCTCCCAGCCCCGACTCAGGAGGCAGTGCCTTGTGTTTTTCTGGCTCTTTCGGCCTGGGTCCCACCTCTTTATTCTGAGAATGGCCCCAGTTGCCCTCAACCTCCTAGGTGGCATGCTGTGCATCTCCTCACCCTCCTTCTCATCCCACAGATTGGTCACAGTCTGTTTGCTTCTCTGCACAAATCTGAGCATTTGATGGGGGTCGGATGTCAGTTCCGTTACAGTTGATATTCTTGTCTCTACATGGCCATCACTGCTGGGGTTGCCAGGAGGATGATCACAGTGACACATGATCTGAGCCTTGAAGCAACCCCAGCAGCTGCTTGCTCCTCCTTCTAAGGACAGCATGCCCTGTAAGCTGCCACTGGGAGCCTGTTCCCTTCCCCAGGCAAAGCTTTGTGTCTCTACATCAAGTTGGCAGGAGGCAAGTACAGGAAAGATGTGGTTTGGGGAGGCCCTGTTTGCACAGCTGCCCAGCTTTAACATACCCAGTTCTACCAAGCAAGCTTACATTCAGCAAAAAGCACAATCTTCTATTGTGAGAATTGATCCAGATTGCCATTTTAGGTGGTTGTGCTCAGAATTCGTTCCATGCATTGGCGGCTCTCAGCCCCTAAACTGGCCCCCTCCATGAGGCAAGGTCTTGAGAAGAGAGGAGGGTGCACGGCCAAGGAGTCTGGCACCACAGGCCAAGGGCGCGCAGCGTCAGCCATGCCCCCAGTTCGCCCTACTCCCTGAGCAACTGCACAATAGCTGCAGTTGGACACAGCCTTCCCTGCTGGTTCTGAGCACTGGACATCCAGTAAACTCAGAGCTCTAGGCCTCTGGAATTCTTTTCCCTTTTTAGCTTTCTGAAGCTAACTGGATTGAATTTGGAGGACATGGTTTTTCAAAGCAAGTGAGAAAAAGAGGGAGAGGAAAAAAAAGAGAAAGGCAGGTAAGCATAGATACAGACTTTTAAATCCGCCTGGACATATAGAAGTGATTCATTCATTACCTTTTAAGTTAATGTCTCCTCAGGACATGTCTGTCTAACATTAAAGATGGGGCCTCAAAGAACTTAAAATCAGCATACTACAGTGACGCAGCCACATCAATGTTTATAGCAGCTCAATTCACAATAACTAAACTATGGAACTGACCTAGATGTCTTTCAACAGATGAATGGATAAAGAAAATGTGGTACATATACACAAGGGAATATTACTCAGCCTTAAAGAAGAATGAAATTATGGCATTTGCAGGTAAATGGATGGAACTAGAGAATATCATGCTAAGTGAAGTAAGCCAATCCCAAAAAACTAAAGGCTGAATGTTTTCTCCAATAAGCAGAGGCTGATCCATAGTGAGGGTGGGGAGTAGGGAAGAAGGAAGGAACTTTGGATTGTGTAGGGGGAGTGAGGGGAAGGGTGGGATGGTGGGGATGGGGAGGACAGTGGAATGAGACAGATATTATTACCCTATGGACATGTGTGATTGCACTAGTGGTGTGACTCAGCCCCATGTACAGCCAGAGGAATGAGAAGTTATGCTCCATTTGTGCACAGTGTGTCCAAATGCATTCTACTGTCATGTATAACTAATTTGAAAACAAAACAAAACAAAAGAGATGGGTCCTCATTAGCAGAAATGAACTCTATCTCTTAGACTCTTGTCCTCACTCATGTCACAGTAACTACAGGTCCCCTCAGAGTCCCACTCAGACATTTATGGGAGTTTCCAGGAGTGTCTCCATGTCCTTTGTTGCTGCCAAATGATGGCTCCTGTCATCACCCACATCTTTAGCACCAGCACCATCAGAAGGAACCATGGAAGGTACCTGTGTGCAGCACAGCTGTACCATGGAAGGACGCTTCAGACTGCATCCTATATCCTCAATGCCAGAGCCTCAGGTCCCCATGCACCTCCAGGGCACTGGGCCCTTGGAGCATTGCTCCCACTGCTGAGGCAGATATAAGGGACTGTGCTATATCCTCTTGCTTTATGCCAGCGTAGGGGCTATGGAAGAGGATGAAGATGAATACAAGCCTTCCTATTCATCCATCATTCCAAGTCAGATATGGATCATGCACACAGGTCTGGCTAAATGACTGAAACCAGCTCTGTCTGCAGCAGCAACCACCTATCTGTATCATTTTTTAGAGTTTGAGGTAGGAAAAGCCAGGGAAGAGAATTCTATTGTTTTACTGAATTATGACATGTACTCAGTAAAGGACATGAATCTTAAGTAGATTCTGACTTCTACCACCATAGAATCTTTTTGCCTCGTCCAGAACCTCATCAAGACAACCATAGAGCATATTGTCTTTCATGGCTGGCTACTGCTCACCGTTAACCTGTGAAATCCATCGTGATGTTGCATGGAGCATCGGTTCATGGCTTCTTCATTGGTCTGTAGAATTGAGAATTTCTCTAGCAAGGGCTGTCAGGATGCTGGGTGCCCCCTACCTGCATGACTGTGGAGAGGAAAGTGCTTTCCTTTTGTCTCCATCCTGCATTCAAACCTTGCATTGGGCTGTGGAGCAGGTGAGAGGGAACCCCATCTAGGCATCTAAATGTAAGAGATTAGCTGGTAGAGAGGCCAAGTCGATCCCAGCCTTCCAACAGCAGGTAAAGGTACCTATAGGTAGAATCTTGTCAATACAACAAGGTGGAAGGGCCAAAGGGAGGCCAGGAAATTGTGGCAGTTGCCCTAAGACCTGCCCTTTGCAAAGTCTCTCTTGATGAAGGCAATGACCCAGGGAGACCACCCTTCTGAACAACAAGGTGACTCTGGGGCACAGCTTACTCAACTGGATGAAAGCCTAAAACATACATAAGGCTTGTGTGCACTCCATTACCGGTGCCAGTCACCCTCACCTATCACAAAGACCAAAGAGTGGACGGCTCCTCCTCTGTTCAGTTATGCTCCCTAAGTTTTATTTTGCTTTTTTTCTGATTTTTCCTTTAGGATCATTTTTATTTCTGTGCATTTAAACCAATTTGACTTTTCTGCAAATTGTCAAAATATCTCAGAAATTCATTACATGGGATTATTTTGATCTTGAGCCTTGCATCCCTGGAATTTTCCTACCCATGGTAAGGGTCCCATCTGTATAAATTCCCTCTTTTCTCTGCCTTGTTAATCAGGAATTAAAATAGACCTAATTACCAGAAGCCTATCCCTATGGGAACAGCACTATGGACAGATAATTATCATGCAATAGTCAGATTTACTGACAAATAAATTGGTTCATATTTTTATACCAAGATTTCAAAGGAAATTCTTTGAAAATTCAGTGATCTTATGCAAAGAAGCCTAGACATTCCTATACTCTCGACTGAAGCATGGTTCTTTTCTTAGTAGGTTATTCTCTTTTGTCTTAAGACTGAAAAGGAATCGGGGAACTAGAATCAAGAGATAAGGAGATGAGGAAGTGGACAACCTCTTACCAGTTGTATCAAATGAATCAGCTCTTGATCAACAGAGCATCATGTGTCATGGCCAAATTGCTGTCACGTCCATGGGGTTCACTAATTCATTTAGCATTTATTGAGAATGTACTATACAGTAGGCTCTGAAAATTCAGTAACCCTGATCTTTAAAAGTTGACACCAAATCAGAATCAGCAATACAAGCGATTTATTAGGAAGACTCCTCTGAGGGGAAGGATCCAGAGAGAAACTGGAAGAGCTGTCAGACTACAACGCACCTCGGATCCCAGGTGAAAGAGAGAAGCACGTTTCAGTTAGCTCTGTGTCACTGTGACCAAAAGATCCAACAAGAACAACTTAGAGAAGGAAAAGTTTGTTTGGCTCATGGTTTCAAAGGTTTAGTCCATGGTTGGCTGACCTGATATCTCTAGGCCTAAGTGAACAGAATACCATGGCAGAAGAGAGCAGCTCAGAACACAACCATGAAGCAGGGAGGGGGGATGGGAGGAGAGGGAGCCCAGGGGCTCACAGAGAAGATGCATCCTTCCAGGGGACTCCCCCAGTGACCCAACTCCTCCAGCCACATGCTACCTGCTAGGATTACCACCCAGTCAGTCTGTTCAGATGAGGATGGACAAATTAGGTCACAGCTCTCATAATCCAATCATTTTACCTCTGAATATTCTTGCATTAACAGGAAATTTAGAGGGATACCTCATATCCAAACCATAATAAAAGTGTAAGAGTTAATTTTATGTGTCAACTGGGCTAAGCCATAATGTCCACATATCTGGTCAAACATTATTTTAGATGTTTCTGTGAAGGTATTTTAGATGAGATTATCATTTATATTAGTAGATCAAGTAGATTCTTCTCCATAATACAGATAAGATTCAGCCAACCAGTTGAAGACCTTAATAGAACAAAGACCCAAGCAAGAAAGAATTTGGCCAGCAGGCAGCCCTTGGATTCAGACAGCAACTTTTCTCTGCAATTCCAGCCAGCAGGCTACCCTGAAGATTCTGGACTTCTACCTCCACATCCTATGAGCTCGTTCTCTAAAATAAATCTCTTACATTTTTTCTTTCTCATCTGCATGTATGTGTGTATAGATAGATAGATAGACAGATACATACATACATACATACATAGACACACATTTATAGATATATATGCAGGTATACACACACACACATACATACATCTTATTGGTTCTGTTTCTCTATAAAGAACCTTAACATAGGAAGGAAGAAAGGAAGGAAGGAAGGATAGAAGTTTGGTTAGATAGGAGCATCTTAGACTCAAGCATAGTGTGTTAGTCAGGTTCTTGTTACTATAACGAAATACCTGACATAATTAATTTGTAAAAATAAAAAGGTTGTTTTTATTTTATTTCACAGCTTTGGAGGTTCTGAAGCCAGATTTAAAGACAGGTAGTTAGTGTAGAATAGGTAAATCAGGTCAGACTGAGAAAATAGAGGCTGATTTGAGTCCAGGAAGTTGGAAACTGCCCCTGGGAGATTGTAATGTTCATGTCTCCAGAGCCTTTTGATACTACCTCTCCCAAAAAGGATTGTTAATGAAGCAATTCCTGAGCAGACTGGGAGCTACTAATCAGCGGCCCCTGGGCTGCCACTCCCTTCCTGCCTAGCACTCTACTTTGGCCCTTCCAGCCCACCTGCTCACCTCTGGCCATTCTACCAACATCCCCCAGGAGAATGCAGGAGAACAAGGGAAACTTTAGATGTATAAAAGGGTCAGTACTTCCTCATCCCACGGATTCCGCCTTTGGGTCCCCTTCTTCCACCCAGGAGAAGTCTGTTCTACTATCCTTTAATAGCGCTTCTTACTTCCTCCTCTACGCTTGCCTGGGCGTGCTTGTCTGGTGTTCAACATTTGAGGAAGCAGGACTTGGCAGGGTAACCGGTAACCGGCGGTATCAGTTCCAGTCCGTGATCAATTGACCCCATTGCTCTGGGCATGTGGCAAGGCAGCACACCATGGTGGGAGCTTGTGGCAGAACAAAACCACTCAACCCATCAACCAGGAGGCCGATGAAGGAGAAGGAAATGAGGTCCTACCATCCCCTTTGAAGGCATGTCCCAGTGACCTAAGTACCTCCCATAAGGTCCTACTTGCTAAAGGTTCTACTGAACTTCATAATAGTGCCAAATTGGGAACCAAGTCTTTAATACAAAGGCCTTTGGGGGGACATTCAATATCCAATCTATAGCAGGTGGTTCTAAGGGAGCTTGGTAAGGTCATGGGGAGTTCTCAAGACCAAGACACATAATAGAGAAGTCCTGCCTGTCCCAGAACAGCCCTATCTTTGCATCCATGCCATACTCCGCCACTGGCTGAATGCAGCTTAGGAAGCATAGCTTTGGTACAGACACAGTGATACACTTTTGAGCACAGCCCTGGACCTTGGTCAATCATATTTAGAGATTTAAGGAACAAATTTTTATGGCTGCCACAAGTAATGATCAAAACAGATAAAAGTTCTTGCTGCCAAAGACCTTCCATTCTAATGGAAAGACAATACCATTAATAAGGAAAACATAGATTATGTTTATCAGGGATGTAGGCTAAAGAGAAAATTAAGAGATAGAAGTGTTGGGAGTGGATTATTTGAGAATTGCTTATGTCAAAATGAACCCCAATATTATGTATAACTGTAATGCACTAATAAAAACATTAAAAACAAACAATCATAATAAACATCTAACTTCAAAATGTCTTGCACATGGTAGATAATAGCTCATTTAAATTTTTCATATACAACCAATTAGAGATCCATTCATTCAGAAGGCATTTATTCTTTGGGCTCCTATCTGTGTCGGGCACTGGCCTGATTTGACTATTTGCTCACACCCTCTATTATGTTCTCTGCACCCACATTTATCACCCTCACAACCCTGTAGTTATGACTACTTCTTTGCTCTTGGTTGTCCTGAACTCTTGGCCCACATACTATCACATTCAGTGTTCATTGTTAGGACTGCTACCTTTTCTGTGGCCTGGTCTTGTAGCAACAATTACATGTGCCCTAGATTTCCTAGAATAATCCCAATTTAATATATTCCCTCCACTGTCAAATTGTCAGACCTCACATTCCAGTTTGTTTGGTTAAAAAAATATGGTCACCATGATTTTAGCTCTTTCTGGTCCTACAGAATGCATGATGGGAGAACTGAGCCCCCATGAGACTCTATCATTTGTTATTATTCTAGTTTATTTACTTATTCATCTAACTCTACCCTTCCTATGTATGCAAACGAATCTTAGATGGCTTCAAAGGTAAGTGCAAAATATAGTCAGGAAGGAAACTATAAACCACATCAGGTATTTTACACAGAGGGTCTTCACACAGGGAATTATTCATATCAGTGTTGGAAAACTGGAAGAACAAAAAAGAGGACAGAGAGATAAACCACAAATACTGACCAAAGGAAACAGATAATCATGGCTCAATTCACTTGCCCCTGTCATGAAGTCCTTATCTGGACTGTCAAGTCTATGGAAAGGCTTTAAGCAATTTTAGGCATTGAGTTACAGAGTATGATTCTTACAGAATTTCTCGCAGAATCATGGAGTTTCAGTAGGAACAGTCTTAATGCAAACATCTAAATGCAAATGAAATTTTAGTTTTTACAAACTCCCTTCCAAAGCTATTTGATAATCATGACAAAACAGGCAGCTTTGGGGAATTTCAGTTTACTAAATGGTTCCCTTGGAGCAGTAACAGAGAAGAAAGCCCCTAAGCAGGGGCCAGGCACAAGCACCAACCTGATTCTTGGGCTCAAAGGTTTTTAATGTGACCAGGTGCTGTTGGTTTCTAGAAGCCTCTCCTGACAATACTGTGGCATCGTTTCCTGGCCCCTCATAGCGAAAGGTTTTAGTCTATGAAAATTGTTTTCTCAAATATGACCCATCTCTGCAGAGACAGGCTATTTGGTAAGCTCAGGAAGTCGGATGATTGTATGGATTGATAGAGAAACGTCATATGACCAAATTCAACACCTATAGATAAAAACTCTTAGAAAAATAGGAATAGAGCATGATATGGGTTAAATTATATTTTGTAGAGCATTTGTATAGGTTCTAACCCCACACCTAGGAATAAGGCCTTTTTTTCAGAACTGGTAATATTATGATGTAACCACCTAAGATGAGATCATAATGGAGTTGGGCAAGCTGTTGGTTCAGTGGGACACATGACCTTATAAGGAAAGGAGAGCCCAAGCTGGTGCAGTGGGATTTGTGACCTTATGTGCTCTATGGTATCTTAGGTAACAGAGCATTTTGTTATAGTATCACCATGTCAGTGAGGTGCTACCATCCTTTTGACACCAGTTATTCCAAGTTGGAAGAAAAAAAATTGAAAACCTTGAGTGTAGATGTGATCTTTCAAAGAGAGATTGGGAAATGTGGCCTCTGGCAAGAGGACCATGTGCTCTGACAAATCTTATTTAGGAGTTAGAACAAGCTTTACACTAAAAGGGAGATGGGAAGAAGAGGTACTGGGATACAACAGTCTGCCCCAAAACAAAAGGGTTCCCAGCACGTAATTATATTGTTGTTAAACTAAAAATATAGAATAAATACCAGCTTTTGCACTGGTCAGGTTAAAATGACTGCAACAAAAAGCCATTTAGTAATTTTGTAACTTCCTAGAAGCATTCATGTTACAAATTTCCATGGGTAAAGTAGAAAGAAGACCAGGATGTTCTTGCAGGCCCTGCCAGGGAGAAGCCAAACTGCCATGATGCGGGGTGCCAGACTTCTGGTGGGGAAGCCCAAGCCAAGGGCCCAGGCTATGGGGATAAGTTCTCCATGACATGGGGTCAGGAGGTACCAGGAACCAGGAGCCAGACAGGGAGGTGAGGACTGTGCTGTCCATATCTGCAGAAGCATGACATGGCCACACACTTGTGTCAGGATTTCCTAATCCCTGGGCTGCCATGCAAACCCTTTGCAAAGTTCCTCTGCCACAGGAAGGGCTGTTGTCTACCTGGGATCCCTGCTTGTCATCCTCCTGGCAGCAGCACTGTGGTCCCCTCAGCCGGGGGTCACCCCACTGAGTCCCAGGACTCTCCCACGCATGTCCACTGGCAGTCAGCATACTCACCGCTGGGATTACTGGACTATACGTGTTTTCTAACTTTACAAGAAACTGCGAAACTGATTCCAAATTGATTGCTCCATTATAAATCCTACTAGCCATCTAGAGAGAGAGAGTTCCAGAAATTAAAATTTCTAAAATATAAAATTGTCAGGTTTTTTGTTTTTGTTTTCAAAGTATGTGTTGATATTCTACTGTGATTTTTTCCTAAAAATATTGATGTTGGGCTGGAGATATAGCTCAGTTGGTAGAGTGCTTGCCTAGAATGCTCAAGGCCCTGGGTTTGATCCTCAGCACCACCAAAAGATCAAAAAAAAAAAAAAACAAAAAAAAAAACAAAGAAAAATATTGAAGCTGAACACCTTTTGATACAGATGTTTACCATCTGTATGTTGTCTTCATTCAAAAGCTTTCCCCATTTTTATTGAGTTTTGAAAGTTCTTTACATACTCGGGCTATAAGTTCTTTATAAGACACATGATAGGGGCTGGGTTGTAGCTCAGTGGTAGAGCACTTGCCCAGCACGTGTGGAGCATTGTGTTTGAGTCTCAGCACCATGTATAAACACATAAATAAGGTGCATTGACAAATAAAAATATTTTTAAAAAAGACACATGATAGAACATATTTGGTACTTTTGGTACTGCTATGTGGTTTGTCTTTTAATCATCTCTTTTCAAGAGGAGAAATATTAAAGTTCGGTAAAATCTAATTTATCAAAAT
>CM053401.1:13550707-13595731 GCA_028644305.1 Xerus rutilus
GATGCTAGAACAGTGCTATAATTTGATGTAAGTACTTGTTCAAGTTATTCCTCAATTTAGTTCTAGAGATGTAAAACTGCCTGACACATTTGGGGACTATAAGTACTCTGCACTTCCTAGAGTGTTTATTGCAAGTTGAGCATAGAATGGGAGGACATTGGTATATTTGCAAAGCACCAGGTGTGTGCTTGTTATGGGATCCACAGAAGTCTCCAATTAAGGCATACAGCCATCGTGGTGACTGTGTTTTCATGCAGGAGAAAGCAATAAAGAAAATAAGCAATAAATATCTAATCAGATATGATGGGAGGAAAAACCACTAAAACAAGGTGAAAGGAAAAGAATGACAAGAATTTTTATTTTCAGAAAGAAAGATCCAGAAAGTCCACTTGGACATTTGGTCCATAATCTGAAGGCGCTGAAGAAGTGGACCATGGGAGCACAGGAGGGAGGAGAGCTCCAGGTTGAGAGGCTAGGAAGCACAAAGTCCCTGAGGCAGTGCAGAAACCAGGCTGGCTGGAGCAGAGAGAGGGGCTGGGCACGGGGTGGGGAATGAGACTAGAGAGAGCCAGCAAGGGGCTCATGGCAAGGGACCAATGTAGGGACCTGGAGTTTCACTTTCTATGCAACGGAAGGCATGGCGGGTGGAGAAGGCTGCTGGGGAGGGGCATGCTCCAGCTCAGCTTCTCCACAGCATAAGGAAGCAGGGAAACGTGTTGGGATGTGCCTGGAAACATCACTAGGGCTGTCACGAAAGACCTTAGAGCCAAATAATTGAAGCCAGGTGTGACTTGCTTAGATTCAGATTCTAGAAAGGTCATTTTAGCAGCATGCACAGTGACCTTGAGGTGAAGAGTGGGTACAGGGGGAGGCTGTTGGCCAGGGAGCCAGGTAAGCAGCCATTGGATGCCTTCACAATTTTCCTCAGAATCAACATACTAAGCATCTGTTGGTTCATTCTAGACTGGTAGGAATGCCAGTTAGTTGGGAATTGTGGTTCACAGAACGCTCAATGCTGGAGAGCTTTCTCCATGGAAACCTCATGACAAAATGCTAACAGTCTCCTCCAGAAACTGGCAGAACAGGCTGGTTTGGCTGCTACTTGGAGTTTAGCTCAGTTTCCCAGTTTGTTGTCCTCCTGTGCTGGGAAGGGGAGGGAATTTATGGGCACATAAATGAAACCCAGCTGTGAGAAAGGCTAACAGAAGAGAGGGCAAGGAAAATTGGCCACGATCATCGCATCTCATTTGAATCTCATTCCAGCATGTCAGAACAACTAAGTAAAATTGAGAGATTAAATTCATTGGGAGCCAACTGGAACTTTCTTACTTGCAAAGCCTATCCATGTGCTGCTGGAACTGCTGGCTGAAAAAAATCACAAAAGGACTGGGGACATGCAACCATTTTCAAATAATACCATTACAAAGAAGACTCCTTTAGGGCCTCCTTTAGCTTATGAATGCAACGCTATCATTCAAAAGAATTAGTTCAAAGGCTTTTTTAAATGCTTTTCTTGGGGCTGGATGGATAGGTTAAGTGAATGAGTACATTGATTATCATACTCAGGAGCTATAGAAATAGCAATAAAGGCAATCCTTTTCATTTGAGAAATTATGAGCTGTAGGGTGGTCAGAAAAAGCAACAGAGAATTTGGAGTCAGTCCATCTGGGTCCAAATCCCAACTCTACCACTTCACAGTAGAATGAAAAGTTAGTATGCTTCTGTGAGCATAGTTTTCTTTCTGTAAAATGGAGATAACATTCTTACCTTTCAAGGTGTTAAATTAAAAACTACACATAAAAGTTGAACATATAGTAGGTACTCAATAAAAGAGAGAACAATGAATAATGTTACCATCTACATATGCTTTTCTACACGGAATTATATAGACTCAATAAGACATGTTGGAAACAAAACAAAATGTCCATTTTGAATATTTCTGGAGCAGACCTGCAACATGGCCCTCCAAGGGCCCACCCATATCACTGAGCTTTCCTCTCACCTCACTGTGTTAGACCAGACACCACACCAGGAGGCATTCCCAGCATCTTCAGATCCCCAGAGGCCTTCAAAGGAAATAATGATGTCTGAGACTATCATCTGAATTTCAAGAAAAGAACAACAAAGAGTTTCCCTTCTATAAACCTGCACAGATTATCTCAATGGTCAAGTGCTGCTGCTTTTGGCTAGAGTGCCACAGTCCAGGGGTTACCACATCTTGGAGAGAAATTTAGAAATTCTTTGCCATCCACTGCTTTGATGCTGAAGTAGGCAAAATGAATTATACATTTTATTCAGACAAAACGTCTCTCATGGAACCCAGGTGTCGGTGGAGACCTACCTGCTCCTCGGAGGTCTGAGGAGAGCTGGGGCATGTCCCTTGGTTTCATAGTTTGAGAAAGTCTGAGACCTGTGCAGAAGCATCTCAGATCTCCTGGTGACCACCCCGCCCCCCCCCCCCCCACTGCTATACCATGGGAACAGCACCACAGTTCCCTTCTCTGAAAGATAGTTTGCTCCATCATTCTCTCTGCTTCAGCCTGGGGCTTTGTCGCCATTTACATGCACACACACACAATACACTCACACCCTATGTATTTGGGACAAGGGTCACACCTCCTCCCACTAACTTTACACTGTAACTCCCTCTTCCCTTCTCTCCCTTCTCATTTCTTGTCCTGTTCTCTGCAAGGCAGCCTGGCTGACATCGTTTTAGCTAGGGCATAGTGTTTGTCTTTCCTCCAAAATATGGCCGTCTTCCTCTGAAGGCAACAAATAAATGAAATAATGTACTAAGAAATGAAAATGTTTCCCACTATGTTAAACTTAATATATAGTTCTATGAGGCAAATAATCCAAAAAGGAGTATTTACTAACAAAAGTCCAGGCACCATGAACCTAGTGCAGTTTGTCTCAAAATTTTTACAAATGCAAATTCTAAGGAGAAACAGGGATGGGATCCAGCAACCTGGTTTTAATAAGCCCATGTAATTCTGGTGTGTACTAAAGTTTGAGAAGCACTGATCTAGGAAGACAGATTTCAGCTGTAACTAGATGCAGGCACCAAACCCAAATTACCCATAGAGAACAGGCAATCACATACAATGGATTAGGTGGATGGGAAAGTGACGGGATGTGACTGGCTGACTTTTGCCACATGAAAAGGAAGATGTGGGGATGGTCAGATTTTCTAAATTTCCAAAAGAACACAGAAATTTGAATATTCATGTACACACTCCAGATGTTAGCAACCAATTTGTTGGGTCCTTCTAGATGAATTCAAAAGCTTTCCGAGGTTGCTTCTAGTATCTCCCCACCTTTTGGACAGAATTTCAGGTTTCCAAGCCACGCTCCTGGGTCTGCTGCTCTTGGTTCAATTTTTAAAGCACAATTAGGATCGGTGAAGAAAAACGAAATGAAACTCTCATTTAGCGGGTATTTTTGTGCCAAACATTAAAATGGGTTTTTAAGTGAATACAGGGCTAGGGAGTAAAAGCCTATAAAATGGCAGTGAAATGGCAGTTGGACTAATGTGAGATATTATTCCTGGGCAGCCTTTTTATTTCCCTCTGTATTTTCTCAGAAAGTCACCAGGGAATCCACTTCGTTCCCTGCAACACTGTTAAAGCAGGGCCTATAGAATATATGCAGCCTCCGTTGCCATGGCAACCATTATCTTCTAATTCCTTTTCCTTTCTAAAAATAAAGTGCCCTTTCTCAAAGTATCCTTTTTTTCCCACTTTTAATTTAAATCTCACTTTTTGTAGAAGTCTCATCTCTCTTTGACCTGGACCGTTACTTTTGTTGTGCTTGAGCAGAGCCATTGGTAACATACATTCTGGACCTGCCCATCAGCCATCTCTGTTAAGTTAGAAGACTAATGAGAGCCACAGTCACCGGGCTGTGAAACAACTCCAGTGATTTCATGGAAGGGGGTTATGGTCCCGTTGCTGCTGCACAGATGCCGCTTGGAACCAGGTACCTTCAGCAATGTATTTCATCTTCTGCTTCCAAAGAACTGCATTTCCATGACAAAAAAAAAGCAGTGAGAGAGACGAAGAGATGGGCAGAAGGCCCAACTCCCGGCTGCTCTGATGAGGGAGGAAGCATGGACCCTGGCTCCTTTGATCCAGAACTAGACAATGCCCTCGACCCTGGTTCCTTGGCATTCATTGTCCTAGGCTTCTCTTTGCCTGTGGAGGAGTCCTGATGATCTGCTCTTGAGACATTAAAAAAAGCTAGAGGGGAAGGAAATGCTGAGCCCCAGCCTAAATTTGGCAGACTTTGTACATCAAAGACCAGACCTTGATCAATACAGCCACTAAAGTGGTTGCTTTGGACTTCTGAACCAAAAGCGACATGCTCTATAGATGGTGTCCTTTCGAAGGCCATCGGCATGCTGAGATCATATGAAGACAGATCTTGTCATGAAACAAAAGAATCCATCTGCCCAGGATGAAAAAAGGCAAATAGTTGTAATCCCTGCCCTCCCCACCCCCCTCGTGAGTCTACATTCAAACTAGGCCACACTCTTGTGTCCAAGCAGACAGGCAGAGGACACTGGTGGAGTCACAGAGGCATCCCTGGCTCTCAGCAGAACGTGCACATAAGTTTTCTTCTTGTAGGGACCCAGCCATCCACGCTCCTCTGTCTCCATCCCTAAAGCGCCAGCCTGCACCTGACAGCCAAGCTTCTCTGTTAAGTCTGTGATGATGAAAAGACATGTTCTTCCCTGACAAGCTACGAGGTCAAGGAAAGACCGGGAAGTGTGACTTGGCTTGTAAACAGCTGTGTTGGGGCCCAGTGTGTCTAATGGGAGTCTTTGAATTTGCCCGTGATAAATAATATGAGTCAGGCAAAATCATGGCTTTCTTTCTCTCACAATTTCAAGTTTTGTCCAACATTCTTTCCTGGGATAATATTGGATGGTGGCCCGTTGGCACTGCTAATCTATCCTCTGAGCTCTGTGGCTCTTTACTGAGGGAATGTCACTTGCTGTGACCCTCAACTGTGTTCTGTGGCCAGAGGTAAGACTGGACTGAATAGGACTGAAAACAGGTGATTAAGAATTGGTCCTCTGGAGGCTGTGGCTGTGGCTCAGTGGTGGAGTGCTTGCCTAGCACATGTGAAGCACTGGGTTCGATCCTCAGCTCCACATGAATAAACAAAGATATGGTGTCCATCTATAACTAAAAAAATTAAAAAAAAAAAAAAAAGAATTGGTCTCTGGGCCAAGCTGCAGCCAAGAAATCCAGAGCAGCACTTGAAATCTTAGACCATCTCTTCAGATGGACAAGTTACTCATTAAAAAAAGGATATTGAACTAGGTATTATAGGCACCACCCAGTTCTACTATGAGGAGCAGGAAGTCCAAGGTGAGGACTGCACTTTAGAAGTTTGAGGGAGGCGGAAATGTCAGTGCAGAAAGGGAGGGTGTGAATAGCATGGTCAGATGCTTAGAGGTCCAACTATGTAACGATCACACTGATCTTGACTTTCCTAATGCTTTCTATTATTGTAGAAATATTTCTAGAAATATTGTAGAAATATTTCTAATATTGTAGAAACTATTATTGTAGGCTTGCCAAGTTTCATATTAAAACTTTGTCTTAAAGGAACTTGTTGACCCAAAGGAACTGAAAGCAGGATCTCAAAGAGACATTGGTACATCTATATTCACAGCAGCAATATTCACAATTGCCGAACGGTGAAACAGCCCAAGTGTCTATTGGCAAATGAACAGATGAACAAAATGTGGTACATACAAACAATGGTATATCACTCAGCCTGAAAAGGGAAGGAAATTCTGACACATGCTGTAATGTGAATCTAGCTTGAGGGTACTAAGCTAAATGAAATGAGCCAGTCACAAAAAAAAAAAGACACACTGATACTACATACCTAGAGTGGTCAAATTCATAAAGATGGGAAGTAGAATAGTGTTTGCCAGGGACTCAGGGAAGAGGAGACAGGAAGCTGCTTAATAGAGTTCAGTTTTGCAAGATGGAGAGTTCTGGAGGTTGGTTGTACAATAATGTGAATGTACGTAACACTACATGATTAAGATGGGGAATTTTGCTTTATGTGTATTATATGACAACTTTTGCTGTTCTTGTTCGGGTTTTGGAGGGGCAGGGTTTTGTTGTTGCTGTTTTGTTTTGTCTTTGGAATGGGGTCTTCCTACAGTGCCCAGTGTGGCCTGAGACTCAAGCGATGGGTTCAAGCAATCATCCTGCCTCAGCCTCCCAAGTAGCTGGGAATACAGGTGCTCCCCACCGTGCCCAGCCTATGGCAATTTTTTAAAAAGCAAGAACACTCACTTGTTAAATGATTCGCCTTTCTTTCTTTTGCTACTCCACTGAGATTAATTGAAGACTCACAGGCTGTGTGACCCTGGGCAACCCAGGAAGGCATTCTGAGTCTACCTTTCTTCATGGGTCACTGGAGGCAATGATAGTGACCCTGGAAGATCATATGAGAAAAGATTTTATGAGCTAAAATGGGCAAGACACAGGGGCTAATGAAGATTATAACACCATGTCACCTAGAGCAAGCTCTTATATCTATCAACAACTCCCAGCATCAGGAACGGATGGATGGAGGAAGTTACCCTAGCTGGCAACTGACCCACAATCTTGATACAGAACAGTGCAGTCAGTGAACTTGGCCTTCAGGTGCCACCTATGATTAGGACCTCTTCCTCCCCTCTAGGCCTCTGTGCTCACATTCTCTCCTTTCCAGAAAGCTAGGTGAAGTTTCACCCTCAGATATTGATTCGCAGACCTCCTGTAGGGGTATCTGCACTTTTTAAAGGAACTCTGGGGTTTAAAGGAAAGTGCTCAAAAACCTCCTCCAAAAAAATCCCCCCAAAAGCAAAAACTAAACATTAATGGTAGAAGCTCAGGGATTAACAACTGTGCAATATGGACAATTTTGGGGGGGCAGGGACAGAAGGGAGAAGGAAGAGTCCTCTTAGCTCCCTTTTCATCACAGCAGGCAGTGAGAAAAGCCAAGGTCCCCATCTGTAGAGTCAGGCTGTCAGTTTGGTGATAAGCAATAAGCTTAATGTCAACAACAAGAGCTCCCGAATCTGACTGTCTGGATTTGGATTCTGGCTTTGCCACTGGATAGCTATGTGGCCTTTTGTGTGTCATTTAACCTCTCTGTGCTTCATTTCCTCCACTTTAGAACAAAGATGACAATAATAGAGCCCGCCATCAATCATCATTCACGGAGTGAGTCGTTAGAAAGCTTAGCACATAAAAATCACTGTATAAATATTTGCTCAATAAAACCCAGAAGATTTTTTTCAACGCCCAGATTTATTTTCTGACTTCTCTGTTTAAGAATAAATGTAGTCCCCACCCATGCCCTGGCCACAAACAGATAAGTCTTTCAGGTCAGAATCCTGGCTGCTATAAAATCTGGCTTTCAGACCTCATTTTCTAGTTAGTTGCCTAATTTAGAGACCTTGTCAATTTGCATTACATAGAAATAATGCAATAAGACTTCAAAGCTGCTTAGAACTGTGCCCTGCAGCCCACTGCTCTGAACATTCTGAAGTGGATTGCAGCAATTGTAAATTATTTGACAGCATGAAACTTCTCCTGTGATCACTGGGGCTAGAAGGCTTTTTGGGGTAACTTTATGGAAACTAAATGGCCCAAAAATGTGCTGTTTTCTACCCACAAGTGGAAGAACAATGGAATTAAATTTCTTCATTACAGTGACTTGGATTATTTTGTTATCATTGCTGCTGTCTACATATTTGTGATCTAATAAATTCCTGTACACGTTTGGACAAAATGGAATGCACAAATGTAACCGTTTGCACAAATTACGTGACCCCTTTTGGTTGCTGTTCTACCCACCCCTAAGCATGACCTTATTTTAAGGGCGTAGGAGAGTTCTGACTTGATAGTTCACACGAATAAAATCTTACAGAATGCTTGGCTTTGTGTCCACTTTCACTCATTATTACGTTTGTGAGGTTTCAGTGCAGGATTATACCACGGTTCATTTGTCCATCCTATTAGATGAATATTTGTGTAGTTTCCAGTTTGGTACTACATTGGATAGTGCTGCTAGGAACTTTGTGGAACATGTCTTTTGGTATACCCATTGTGGAGTCAGGCAAGAAGCAGCAAAGGGCACTCAAAGAGGGGAGAAACCAAAGTTTATTTTACCCCCAGGGGGCCCAGAGGCGATCTGCACTCCAGATTCTGAACACCCCTTACTAGTTTTTCACAACATTTATAGGCTATCTAGTGTCATAAATTTTCTAATCTAAAACATGGTTGTGCGCAAAAAAAAATGATATATGATTGTGTACAAATGATGTATGATTGTGTACGAGTTTTCAAGTGGGAAGTGTGTTTACAAAAGCAGAACGCTATGAGGGAGACTCTTCCAGCCTCTAGCCTTGGGCCAGAGGGCCTGCACAGGGGCTTTTACACTTCAAAGAAAAGTAGTTGGATCCTAGGGAAAGTCCTTTACAATCCAAAAGGTAAGAGTGGATGGTGCTAATTAGGTTCCTTGAAAATCAGCGGGTGGAGAGGCAGGGGTAGCGAGGTGGGGAGGGGTGAGCTCTCCCTTTCCCAAGCATTAATTTTTGCAGAGTGTCCTTTATTTTTGTATTCAGGTCTGGGTTAGTTACCCACCACACTATGAAATCTACTTTGTTTTGTACAGCTGTTTTATCTCTTCTCTTTCTAACAAGCCTCCCTCACCTTGTCAAAGTGAGGCAGGGTAACCTTGCCCACGTGGGTGGTTGGGAGGGAAGGGAATCCTGACTGTCTCCATCTTCCTTTACCTCCTTTCTCAGGGCCTGGGGCTCTGCCTACCCCAGCCAGGCTGCCTTCCTGCTGCCCAGTAATGTTTCCCTGGGATGCCCCCCTCCCAGGGGAGTTCCAGCTCCCATGCCAGGTGTGCAGCTATGTTTTCTTTCACTCACCTGCAGGTCAGAGTGGTTGGGACCTCAGGTGAGTCCTCTGAATGAAGATGCCAACCTTATCCAACAGCTCTGGCCCGGCCTTCCTTTGTTGGATACTGTGACTCACGGGCTCTGCAGACTTCCATGGCTCTACTGTTCCTAGGGTTTCTGACAGGTGCCTATTAACCACTCACTGGAGGGTGAGCAGTTGTGCCCTTTGTGGGGCCACACAGCACTTTCCCTGTGGTCCCTCAGTCAGAGAACCCAGAGGGGAAGTCATACATTACCACAGGGGCTCGGGGTTCACTGTTCAAAAAACCCTTATTCCTCCAGGCCCAGCAAACTTGTCTGAGCCACTTTTATAGGGATGGTGAGTGTGGGATTTGAGATCAAGAAATCTACATTTAAACTTCAGTTCTCAGATCTGAATCTCTGAGCCGCAATTGATAGTAACAGTAATAATACACCAGACTCATAATATGTTGTAGAGGTACACGAGTGAATTCACTTACTATTAATCAGTCATTTTATGTATCCTGCCTCATGTATGCTTCTTTCTGCCTTCTAAAGATAAATCACTGTGGACTTCAAAGTCACCACTTTTTACCATAAAATTAGTTTGAGGATATGTTCCAGAAATAACCACAATCAGCCTAATTTCTTTGTTCTTCTTAGAATACACTAAAGAGAGAGAGGGGCTGGGAAGTAGTCACAATATAAATTTTTTTAAAAAAAGACACAAGACACTAGTTTTTATAGGTCCATATGGAGTTTTTATTTTAAAATAACCAAAGAAATATGTAGGGAAAGAAACTACAAAGAAGTGTGAAAAGATTAACAGGCCTGGGGATAGAGTACTTGCCAGCAAGCATGAGGTCCTGGGTTCCATCCCCAGCACTGAAAAAAAAATTAACAACATTTCCCTCTGGATGGTGAGATTCTGGGTGCTTTTTATGGTCTTCCTGTTTTCCTGGAGCTTCCTATATATATATATTTGTATATACATATGCATATACATACATACTCACATATTTCTATACACATATGCTTATAAACCAGAATTTTAAAATTAACTTAGTTTGAACAATGGAAAGGAAATAAAAGTAATGGGCTGGCTATCTGAGAGTAGAGTCACAAACTGATTTAATACTTGCCTCCTCGTTTTCACTTGCATCTTTCTGTACAAAACTGACTGGGTTGCTGCCGTGAGATGGAGTAAAGGAGGATTGCATCTGTCACTCGGGTGATTCACTTGGGTGCCTCTAGGTACTTGCACCATTTGGACAGTAAATGTACAAATATGGCAAGTCCAATCTCAGAAGGGATGATGACCAGGGCACAGAGCCCTCAGGGATGAAGTTCTGGGTGGCTCCATCGGTAGAGTCTCCAGATCACAGGGGCACTGGCCAAGGGTGACAAGAACCTCCCATGGATAGTAGAGAAAAGAGATGATGAACATCAGTTGTGATTCTTTACCCGCTGTAGCATCAGGGGCTCCAGTTTGTCTCACCGATCTTCCTCTTGTAGGTTCCCCTCAGATGTGGGAGGAGCTGCTTGCAGAATGTATATGAAGCATGAATCCAAGTGCACAAAGGTAGATGGGTGTCCACTGTGATATCCCTACCAAATCCCTTTTCAGAAGGGTTTGTGACTCCCAGTTTTCAGGAGTGCTGTTCAGGACTGCCTTCAGCTATCAGCCCTTCAGGTCAAAGAAGTGATGTGACAAAATTCGTGACTTAGAAAGATTTCTTTGACGGTTGTTAAAGGACGTAAACTAGATCTAGACACATCCACATGGTGAGCTATCCAAAACAAATCTTGAGAGCAGAAATTAGGATGGAGAAATATATATACACAATGCAACCTTTTGTATGCACCATGGAACACATGCTCAATAGAACCACATATTACTTATGGTTACACATACATATATACGTGTGTGTATATATATGTGTATATATATGTATATATGTATATATATATGTTATACAAAATAAACATGATAGGTACATTTGTGTTCACTTTTTAAAACTTCACATGCACATATATTATAATTAGCCAGTTTTTGCTGTGTTGAAAATAATCCCAGTATTTTAGTGGGTTACAATAACAAACATTTGTTTTACTCACATTACATGAGGGCTGCAGCTTAGCCGTATCTCTGTGCAAATCTATCAGAATTGCTATGGTGGGTTTAGCTGGGCTCAATGTCACATGATTTCTCATTCTGCTACTGGGGTTGGAAGAGCAAACACTATCTGAGATCTACTGTAATCACAGCAGAGGACAAGAATTTGAGAGGAATGACATTAAACCATGAGAGCACATTTAAAACCTGGTCATACCAGGTATGCTTTCCATTTGCTTACATTCCTTTAACCAAAGAAAGTCACACAACCCAGCCCAAAGTCAGTGCGTCCTGCCTCCACAGAAGCACAACAGGGTAAGCAGGCAATATATGCATTGAATTCATGGTGGAGATGGCCTCTGAAGGAGCAGGAAAGGGAATAGGAGTCAATGAATAAATAAGACCTAGAACTGAAATATAACTATAATATAAAAGATGATGCCAACATGATGATTCTGGAAGATGGAAGCATAGATGTTTGTTTAGTTATCTGTGGTACTTCTGGTAACTTTCCATTTTGCAGAAATAATAGACTGATGAGAAGCAACATTAAAGATGGTGTTGGAAGGGAGAAGGTTGGGAGGTAATTGCAGAATTCTGGGTAAAATGATAAAAACCTAACGTATAACCCTAAGCATTGAAATGAGGCAAAGGAGTTATTGAAAAGCTAGAATTGACCAGACTTGATGATCAATTAAATATGAACAGGGGGATGAGCCAAAAATACCTACAGAGCTGAGGGGCTCCTAGCTGATAGGCTGGGTAGAAAAATAGAAGTAGCCACAATCTCCCCGCAAAGAACAGCGGAGGTCGGGTCACCAGGTGGGTGGCTCAGGAGGAGGTGATGCCTGGTATTTCAAGGCATGGTTTGTAGGAGCACTCTCTGACCCTCAACCCTTCCCCTCCCTCTTTCCCCATTCTATGCTGATGAACGAACAGTGCCTTTTTGTAACTTTGGGCCATGATTGGTCCAGGACTGTATATAAGCTTCTGTACTTTCTGGAATAAACGGTGTTTCTGCGCCTTGCTCCGGCAGAACAGTTTACCTATCCCGGAGTCTGGGTGGAGTGACTCTGCAGACCATCACCCCAAAACCTCATCCTGTGAGACCCTACTTCGTCCCCTAAGGACCTTTTTCATCTCTCGGGACCCCAACTCGTCGAGCAGACCCACGCAGCATGACTTCAAACAATAATGATTGATAACTCTGCATCTGACAGTTATTTTACTTTTTTCTCATGTATTTACTCATTTGTTCATTTGCTTGTTTTTTCTCTCCACTGGTTTGCAAACCAGGAGTATGAACATGGAATTTTAATTGGATTTTTTTGGTTTTTTTTGGTTTGCAAGGGCTTTGAGTTTTTTCCTTTTTCTTTTCACCAACTCACAAGTCCAATAGTGCCTATCTCTTCTCAATTTTTCATTTGGTGATCTTGCATTGGAAAGCTTGCAATTCATCATTGTGGGAGTCTGTATAATGCAGAAAGTGACACATGATACAAATCAGAGAGCCAACTGTTAAACATGTACCGGCACAGCTTTGGGTATAAAGATAGTGTAGAGATGATAGAGTGTCCAATGGACCTTCAGACTTATTGGAAGACTTATTTTGCATCTCAGATGCTTCTTCCTCTGGGAAACCTGCCTCACATCTCTAAGTGGTATCATTCCTGGCCATTCAAAGACCACTCAGTGGAGTGGCCCTCAGTGCCGAGAGAGACATCAGGGAGAAAATAAGAAGGAGCCAACCCCCCTTCCCCAACCACCCCTATTGATAGAGTTCACTGGGCCCTTAGTTACCTACAGATGTGCTTCCTTCTCTTTGTGACTAAAGCAGCTGAATTCATTTTTCCCTGTGACTATCAAACTGAAAATCAAAGCTTTGCAGAGGTGACCAGGGAAAACTGGCCTTACCTTTCACATCTCACAGCTTTCCTTTAATTCTACCATGGGGTCATTTCCAGAAGTAGAGAATACCAAGGACTAGTTGAGAGTGGCCTCTGTTTGTTACTTGAGGTGATGTGGAATTGATTTGGGGGACTTGAAAGAAGCTCTGGGTCAGGGAGCCCCTGGACAGGCTGCTTGTCACCCCCATTCTCACTGGGCTGTACCAGAGCCTCATCAGAGGAGGGTGAGCCTCCATCCTCATTGCTCTTGAATTCCCTTTTCTGTTGCTTCTGAAGTCTGACTTGACATTCAGTGAAGGCTCTTTTGTGCTTTGGCTCCAATCCTCTCCCCTGGAGGGAGAGGGAGGGGGAAGGGCTCCCACCCGGGCTTATCCTTGGTTTCTGCAGGGCTCACCCACTCGCTCCAACACTGGATGTAAGGCTCTGCCCCAAGCCTCCGACCCCCAGCATCCTGTGGCCTCGATGGAGGGACCACAATGACAGAGGCAGCTGCAGGGCTGCCATTGGCCCAGGGGACAGGGGGAGGAAAGGCCAAGAAGCATCTGCAGATGGAACTTCCCCATCCCTTTGCCTCCTCTCTCACTCTCCTGCTCCCTTGTTCGTTTGGATCCACCGTGGACTCTTTCTTAATTATAGTCTACAAGGGCCAACTTGGCACCTAAACTGAGCCTGCACCTTTTTCACACTGCAATGGGGTTTCTAATAGCTTGAGTAAGACAGCCCATTCTGGGAAATCACCTTGCTTTTAGATGGTATTTAGGGCTACAGGGAAAACAGTCATTATAATTCAGCCCTCTTAAAGATAGATCTGGGCATAGCATGTCCACTAGAAATTTCAACTCAGAGATACTGGGTTTAAAAACATAGAACAGGAGTCCCAGATACCACCCAAGTTTAGTGATGAATATCTGTTCCCTTTGTCTCAGCCTCAGCTGATGACCTTGCTAATTTCACTCAAACAGAGGAGCAATTAGAAGAGAGTGTCACCTGCTCCCCAAGACAGCCTTCCAGGTAGCAGTGCCTGGCCCCTTATGTTCTGTCTCCCATTCTAGTGCTGTAGACAGAACTGTCTACATGTCTATCTAAAGCCAGACTCAGCACTGAAATCGTCCCTCTTTCCTCCTGCAATGGTCCTCTTTCCTGCATCACCAAGTTTCCCCTAGTAAGACAGTTCTCTGGGTGACATTGGATTGGCCCTTCTCCTCCCTTTTCTGCAGTTCTCAGGAATACCTACAGAGTGTTCAGGAACTGCAACACCACAGACAATGCTCTGCCAAGTGAGTCCCATGGTCCCAGAGGTACATAACTCCTAGGGGGCTGCTTTTTAGGGTCCTGCAGCTGTGGTGCAAAGTGGGGCACATGCAGTCAAGACACCATTCACCCTGGGCAGCTTTCTTGAGGCTTGGAGGACCAGCTCACAATGCTCCCCCGAACTTCTTTTGTCGCTTGCTGCTTATCTGTAACTAATAAACCCACATCACATAACTTGTGTATAAATGTGTTCTGTTGCATTGGATTCAGACAAGCAGGGAAACAGTTAGTGGAGGACCTAAGCAGTAGCCCAGGATGCCTGGACTCAGTTCTCCATACAGTGGGAGATGAGCGAGTGTGCTCTCCACTCCTCTCCACTGGATCTGTCTCATCAGCACACAGACACGATGTATGCCCCTGTGTTACTCAGCTTTTTGCTGCTGTGACCAAAAGACTTGACCAGAACAGTTATAGAAAAGGCAAGTTTATTGGAGGGCTCACAGTTTCAGAGGTTTCAGTCCATACACAGCCGGCTCCATTCCTCAGGGCTTGAGGTGAGGCTGAACATCATGGCGGGAGAGTGTGGCAGAGGAAAGCAGCTCACATGATGATCATCAAGCAGAGAGAGAGAGAGACTCCACTTGCCAGACACAAATATACACCCAAAGGCACGCACCGAATGACCCACCTCCTCCAGCTACACACTATCAGCCTTCAGTTACCACTCAATTAATCCCACTAATTTGCTGATTGGGTTAGGGCTCTCGTAACCCAATCATTTGTCCTCTGAACCTTCTTGCACTGTCTCACACATGAGTTTTGGGGGGACAATTTCCATCCAAACCAGCCGCCTATATAAACACAAAGTAAAATAAAACATAGAAATAAAAACCTCCCGTGGCCCAATATTGCCAATACAGATAACACCCATGTCTCTCTCCCTTTAATAGGAAAATACCTTGAAAGGGTCCTCTACTCTCCCTGGTTCTACTACTCTACTTGGATCTTTCTTGATTCTTCTCAAGTAGAATCCCTACTGCTTCAGTGAAAGCCTTCTAAACCCAGGGGTGAAATTCAAGTTCTGCTCTTACTCCGTCAGTAGTATGGGGCGCTCTTGAGCCCCTTCCTAGAAACACACTTCGCAGGCTTCCAGCACACCACAACTTACTGGCCACTCCCCAGCATCCTTTGCTGCATCCTCTTGATTTTCCCAATGTCTTAAAATTTGGAGGACACCATCATTGGACGATTTATCTTCTCCAGTCACATTTATTTCCTAGGTAGCTGCATCCAGTGTAATGGCTTCACGTACCACCTGATCACTGACGATTCCCAACTCTGCATCCCCTGCAGCCCGTGGTGCAGCTCCCTCATCTTTCCCCGCTCCTGGCCCAGACCTCAGGCCTTTGTCCTTGGACTGGGAGTCATGCCATTCTCTCCCCTGGTTCCCAGGCCTTTGAATAGATAATTCAGTCTAAGAATTATACTCCCAGCTTTCTCCAGTTCTCTACTTTGTAGATGCCCGATTATGAGACTTCCCAGCCTCCTCAATTATGTAACCGATTCCCATAATAATTCTCTTCTCATGTGTCTATATCTAGATATCTAGATATAAATATGTTTCTGAATACATATTCATATATTTATACATGTACAGAAATGATAGCGTATCTATCTAGATGTGTATCTATGTTGAGATAGATATGCTATTGTTTCCATTTCTCTGAAGAATCCTGATTAACACAGGGCTTCAACATAAGACTTTAGGGGAAATAATTCAGCATATACCACCACTCCCCGCTCACACTGGCCTCCCTCTTGGCCTCCAGTATGTCAAGCTTTACCTCCCAGGGTCTTTGCACTTGCCTTTGTCTTTATCTAGAATTTCTTCCTGAACATACCCACGGTTTTCTCTACCTCTACCTTCATGGCATAGGCCTTAAAATCATAGGCTTTGGAGCCACATTGCCTGGTATATTCCAGCAGTATATGACCTTGGGAAAGGAACTGTATTTCTCTATGCCTTCCTTTTTTTTAAATCATGAAATAGAAATAGTAATACTTCCCTCAAAGATTCAGTGTAATAATTAAATCCGATCACATGTGTATAGCACAGGTCCTGGTGTACAAGAGATGCTCCAAGGGTGTTAACTATTGGGGTCGTGATATTGTGGTGTTGGAGTGAATATTCTATTTAACCAGTGGGATATTGTGCACAGCAGCACCCTTGAAGATTGGCTGCTGAAGGGTCACTGAGGTGATTGGATGTGGACAGTTGACAACAGCCATCAGATAGAAAGCAGGGTTTGAGCGGCACCTTATCAGAGAGGTCTTCCCTCTCTACACTACCCCGCGCCCCACCACGCACCTCTATCTCCCCTATTCTGAAATGTAACATTTATTGCCCTACAATGCATTATTGCCCATGATACAAGACTATCTGTTTTTTTTTATGATTTGACTTTATTGTTGATATTCTACCTGACAATAACCTACACAAGGGCCAGAATTTTGCCTGTTTTGTTTGCTACTTTATTTCCAGAGGCTCAAATGGAGTCCAGCAATTCTAGGTCTCCATAAATATTCATTGACCAAAGGCATGATTGAATTAATGGTGTACTGTTCTCTGAGTCCAGCTTCCCAAGGTCCCATTCCTGCAGAATGATAAGCAGTGAACTTAAAAATCAAAGAAAGGTCATGCATAGGGATAAGTTTGGGGCAATGAACACAGACTTCCTCAGAACAGTTCAGTGGAATGTAGTATGGGGACTACAGGTCTGGTAATGGAACCCACGATGGTGGCTGTGCTGGGTGGTGACTTGGTGCTGTGATGGTGCACAGACCCAGCAGGTGGTAGAGGCACTGCCTTGTAGGGGAATTTGGTGGCTCAGACAGCTTTGGTAGCTGCCCCTGCCATCTCTGCTGCACATCATTGTGGACCCCAGCTGTTGTGGATGAGGACAACAGTAGCCTGGTGGCAAGATGATCACATTATGGCAGCATCCACAGCTTTTAGCAAGTGCCAGGCCATTGAGCAGCAGGGATGATAGGAAAGCCACCAGCCAGCAGGCTCTTGGCACTCAAGGCAGGCACCAGCCCCAAACTCCACAAGCAGCAGATACCACCAAACAGGGCCTCAGAGAAGACCCCAACAGCTGACACAGTGTTGACCTAAGAACAATGTTTTTACCAGCTGCCATGGACAGGCCACAGGAGCAATGGCAGGGTATCTTAGTCTGGAGACCTCATAACTATGGAGGAGTCAAGAAAGAAATACTGTTTGCTTTTGATAAGAGGACCCCAGTGTGGACTGAGAAAACTTACACTGAATGTTGTGCTGACCTTCACCTGTGGTTCTCAGCCACATTCCCACCTTGCTATGCTCTTTCCTGCAGAGCAGAGGCACAGCCTCAAAACTCCATTAGGTTCTGCTGATGAGAAACATTCCTTAAGGCATCAGGGAGGGAGAAATTGGAAGATCTTCTTCCACCTCCATTGGTGGCTAATCGTTGGAGAATGCAGGGGCTCTTCTGCATTTCCTCTGCTCTTAATAGCATCCTTCCTCCCTGAGTGTCACTCCCCCTAGCCTTTCCAATAATTTTGTTACCTAATTCCTATGAGGAATTCCCCACTGCCTAGATACCTGCAAGTATCTGTCTTCTCACTGATAACTTTGGCTTATGAAAATATGTATCTTTCATTTGTATGGTAGTTTGTGGCTTTTAAAAAGCTTTTGGATTATCTTATTTAAATTCTATAACATTTATACAAGGTAGGGAAAGTGGGGATCATTATGACCATTTTTATATTGGAATAGAATGACTGATTAGTAGGAACCTCATTGCTGATCTTGTCTTAACTTCTAAACAGCGGAGTAATTTTGGCCAATTAATCTTTGTATACCTCAGTTTCCTCACCTGTGACATGAAGAGATTGGACCAAAATCATCAGCTTTCAAACAGTTTTCCCTGCGACTCACAATAAAAAAATATATTTTAAAATGGACATAGTGGTATATGCCTGTAATCCCAGCTACTCAGAATGCTGAGGCAGGAGGATAGCAACTTCAAGGCCAGACTGGGAAACCTAGTGAGACTCTGTTTCAAAATAAAATTTTTAAAAGAGCTGGGGTGTGGATGTGAGGCCCTGGGTTCAATCCCCAGAACCACACACAACCACAAAAACCATCACTACCAAATTCTTATATCTGTATGTATGAAAAAAAAACCCTAACTATAGTTTCATGAAACATCCCTAAGAAGTACAACATGCTCTGATTTTTTAAAAAAAAGTCTATTTTTTAATTGCTTTTGATGATCCACTATATTGATTTCACAGCTCAAGTACTTGGACAAGTGACATCACTTTCCCACTCATTTCTCCATGTATAAAACAGGACCAATAAGACCTCATTTATAGTACTCTCCCTTTAACCATGGGGAATACATCCCAAGACACCAGTGATGCCTGAAACCACAGATGGTTCTGAATCCTTTAAGCACTTACCACTCATTGTGGCTGCAGTCTTTTAAGTCTGAGGAGAAACAGCAATACTAGCATAAATGTCATTTTCTTTTCTCTCAGTATCATGGATCAAAGATTTATTGTTACCATAGATCTTGGCAACCTCAGCACATTAGTTTTTTCCTTTCTTATTGAGAACTTTCACCTTTTACTTAAAGAAAACACTTTATGGCTTCTCCTTAGTGTATCTGAATTTCCAGTATAACTACTCTTGCACTTTGGGGTCATTATTAAGTAAAATAAGGATGACTTGAACACAACCACTGTGACACCCCAGAAGTTGACCTGATAACCTGGATGGCTACTAAATATCTAACAAGAGGGTAGTATGTACAGTGTGGTCCATCAAATTGTATCCTAGTTGAAATGAGCTGGAAAGTGCAAGCTTTCATCAGATTACTCAAAACAACATGCAAATTTAAATGGATACACTTTTTATTCTGTAATTTTCCATTTAGTATTTTCAGACAGCAGTTGTCTGTTGGTAACTGGACTTATGGAAAATGAAACCAAAGAAAGGAGACCACTATTTAGAGTTACTGATAGAAATAAGTAAGGATTAATTCTAGTTCAGGATTTAGCCCAGAGTTGATGTTAACTGTTATCCCTGGAATCCACTGGTAGAACTAGATCATGCCTAGTACTATCATCACATTAAAAATGAAGAAGAGCCGGGCGCGGTGGCTCAAGCCTGTAATCCCAGCACTTAGGGAGGCTGAGACAGGAGAATCGCGAGTTCAAAGCCAGCCTCAGCGAGGGTGAGGCGCTAAGCAACTCAGTGAGACCCTGTCTCTACATAAAACACAAAATAGGGCTGGGGATGTGGCTCAGTGGTCGAGTGCCCCTGAGTTCAATCCCCGGTACCAAAAAAAAAAAAAAAAAAAATGAAGAAGAGTATAAAATGGTCCAGGGAGAAAAACTGAACTGTTCACAGAGGACTACCAGCTTGATAGCACAGTTCAAACCCTCTCCTTCAGGTCTCAGGGATTCAATTTTGAGATATTCACTCATATTTTGGAGATCTGAGGTTTAATGGAAAATAGCTCATATTGGAAAAGGATTTAATATCACCAAGCAGGGTGCCAGTATGAGACAGTAGCCTTATCTTAAATGCTATATACCATCCCACTGGGTACTTTACAGTCAAATTGCCTTAATATGTTTCTAGTTGCCAAATGCCCACCTTCCATTTTAAAGTTTCAATAGTTTTGCCTTCCAAGAGATGGTAAGTAAATTGAATTTTTATAAACCAGCTGTCATGCCCCCACTGGCTTAGATTATAACTTACAGAGGTTTTGGGTTTTGTTACTTATTTGTTTTCGACCCTAATACTGAGTGGCTCTGCTTCCTTTGCCCAGCTTGAATTAGTTAGAATTCTTAGTTGAGAAAAATAGAAGGCATTCTAGCAGTTGTTGAAGGATTTGAGATCATGTACAGAACTTCTGGAGAACTCAAGTTAGGTTGAGAGTCCATGCAATAGGACATCACCAGGAAAGATCTTTTCACCAAGGGCAGATACTGTGGGTCCCACTGCTGACTCCAGGCTCTGCCTTGGAACTCACCCTCTTCTGTTCTTGAAAGCTGATGCCACATTGCCTCTGTCATATGAAACCTGGTTTCTATGAGCCAACTGTTTCCTTTTATCACTTTCTTCAAATTAAAATGTCCCATGGGTGTGTCTGATAGGAGAAGTCATGATCACACATTAACATCCTAGCTGCAAGGGAGGCTGAAAAAGGAAGGCTGATCTCTATCTTAGCAGGGGGCATATTTTGTTAGGAAATTTACCCTCAAAGACTGGGTGGTCATAAAGCTCAATGATGATCATATTTACACAATTCTTCTGTCAGTATAAGCAAAGGTCTTCAAAGTGGAATTAATTAATTAGAGACTTAAGAAGCCCACATCACAAAACTAGGAATGCATTTGGTATTTTGTGGAATTTTGCATGTATAGACAAAGTATTTTATACACAAAATGATAAGCTTCAAGGAGTTTAGAATTTACTTGAAAAAACGAGGCAACCGCATAACGACTAGGTGCTATGGTTTGACTGTGTCCAAAATTCATGTTGAAACTTAACCCCCATTGTGATGGTTGGAAAGAGATTTTGAGAGCTCCACTCTTGGGAATGAAGTAGTCTTTCATAAAAAGGCAGGAGGGAGGGCTTGGATTGTAGCTCAGCGGTAGAGCACTTGCCTCGCATGCGTGAGGCCCTGGGTTCTATCCTCAGCACCACATACAAAGCAATAAAATAAAGACATTGTGTCCATCAACAACTAAAAAATATTTAAAAAAAAAAAAAAAGCAGGAGGGAACTGTCTTAGGCCATTTTTGCTCTTCTGTCATGTGGAGACATAACAGCCATCCTCTCTGAAGATCACAGCAACAAGCTGCCATCATGGGAGCAGAGTGAATAACCCTTACCAGACACCAGACCCACTGACACCTTGGTCTTGGGCTTCCAGACTTCAGAACTGTGGAAATAAATTTCTGTTCTTTATAAATTACCCAGCCTCGTGGATTTTGCTGTAGCAGCAGGAATAGACTAAGCCACTGGGATGGCAATTTGCAGTTGAACAGACTTTGGACACTTCAGAGGGCAACATCTGGAGGACTTTGGGGTCCCCAAAATTTCCAATATGAACAACATGTTCACTGGTGTTATAGTTTGGATATGAGGTATTCCCCCAAAGCTTAGGAGACAATGCAGGGATATTCAGAGGTAAAATAATTAGATTATGAGAGCTGTAACCTAATCAGTGGATTACTCCATTTGATGGATTCATAACTTCAAAGGACTACTCTACTGGATGGTAACTACAGGACAGGGAGCCATGGTTGCTAGGGAAGTGGGTTGCTAGGGAAGTGCTTGGGGATGATATATTTTGACCCTGGCTTTGTCTGTTCTCTCTCTGCTTCCTTCCCCAAGAAGCTGAGCAGCTTGTCTTCACCACACCTTCTGCCATGTTGTTCTGTCTTACCTCAAGCCCAGAGTGATGGAGCTGGCTGACCATGGACTAAAATTGTGCTCATATTAACTTTTCCTCCTCTAAGTTGCTCTCGTCAGGTATTTTAGTCACAATGCTGGAAAGCGGACTAACGCAAGGGAGAACCATGTGATTCTTGTGAATACCCTTGTTGCCTTTTCAATTTTCATTGATGCTTTCCCTTTAATTTGGTGTTATTTTTAAAACAAAGAACTAGAGGGTTTTTTTTTTTCATTTTCTAATACATGAAACAATGACCAGAGATTCACAAGGGCAAGTTGACGTGAGAGTGATGGGAGGCCAGCTGGGCTTACTCTATGGTACTCAGGATCAAATAATTCTGCTTCTCTGCAGCCCACAAATGTGTGCAATTACCATATGTCAACTAAAAATAAAAATATATTTTAAGGTATAATAATAAAATCATAATTTCACTTCAAAGATTAACAAAAGGTGATCAAGGAAGGTTCAGTAGAGGATCTGACCTCATCTATACTACTTGCCTGTTTATTTGCTGTATTTCAGCCACCATGGCTTTCCTTCTGTGGTACACCAAAATTTTTCTGCCTCAGGACCTTAGCACTTGCTGTTTCCTCTACATGCAATGATCTTCTCCTCTATTTGGCATGGTCAGTTCCTTCTCTTGTTCAAATCTCAGATCAAATAGCACCTTTTCCAAGACTCCAGGGTGAATAACACCACTCGCATCTCTCTGCTCGTGGTGCTTCTTTACTGATATTATGATCAGTAGTGACCTTTTCTATTTGTTTCTCACTAAATGTTGCTTTTCTCCTTTTGGAGTGGAAGATCCATGAGCAAGAAACTTGTCTGGCCTGTTCTCTGCACCCAGGAGTGTGTGGCATAATTAGTTCCTCGATGGTTACGGAATAAATGAATGAGCTCAATCTTAAAGAATATGTAGAAGTTTGGGACTGGGATTGTAGCTCAGTGGTAGAGTGCTTACCTCACAAGCATGAGGCCCTAGGTTCAATCCTCAGCACCACAAAAAGAAATAAAATAAAGATATTGTGTCCATCTACAACTAAAAAAATATTTTTTTAAAAAATGAATACGTAGAAGTTTATGAAGAAGGAAGATGGGCATTCTAGGCTGAGAAAGTAGAATCGCACGTGTGATTGGCACTGAGGAACAAAAGAGCTTGACACTTTGGGAAAGTGGCCACATGTAGGCAGGCAGAGGTCAGGAAAGTCTTGCATGCGGTGCCATGCTGAAAACGGGGACTCACTCCTGTACAGAATGAGCAGCTCTTCAAAGGTTTTCACCAAAGGCAATAGAAAGTAGATTGAGACGGGAGCATGATGTTCATAGACGGACCTACAGAGGTAGAGAGAGAGATGATAGAAGGAAGGAGGGGGTCCTTGACATCTGGTTGGGGTCCTTGTATGGGATCTGCCTTAGCCAGGTCATTATATGGATTTGGTAAATACTGTAAGGTAAATTGGAGAAGGAAGAAAATATAGTTAGGAGTCTAATTAGGAGTTTTACATATTCCAGACAGTATGTGACGAGTCTAAACAAAGATGCCATCATTAACAATGACAAATGAGGAGTCAAGAGACATCATTAAGAATCAGCAGGATTTAGTAACAAATTGGTCATTAAGGTTAAAGAAAAAGGAAGAAGATCCCAAGATGACTTCAAAGTTTAAGGCTTCAGAAACCAGGAGAACGGCTGGGATTCTCTGAAGTCAGGAGCTCTTTGTGGGGAAGATGGTCATTTTGGGTTTTACTTGTCAATTGCTCAAGGTAAGACCTCAAGTGGTTGGGTCTCAAAGTGGTGTCATAGTCAGAAAGCACATCTGGAAGGCAGGCCAGCTCGAGGAGACTCGTTCCACACTCCGTCTCTCCAAGGGCATGAAAAGGAATTCAAAACTTAGGTGGCCTCAGTGATCCAGGCTCACAACCTCCAGTTCTCCCTTCCCTCATTGCCCACAACACCTCAAAACCCTACCCCAGTTAGCTCATTTCTCATTCCTTCTCTTTTCTCTCTTCCTCAGATCAACTTAGCCCTCTCTGCCAACAAGAAAGAATCTTCCCTCTCCAGGAGGAAGGATTTTATTCTAACTAGCAGGCTAGGAATGGGAGGAACTGTGAACTTCCTTTTTTCTTTTTTCTTTTTTTTTGGGGGGGGGCGGATTAAACCCAGGGGTGTTTAACTACTGAGCCACATCTTCAGCCCCGTTTTATTTTTTAAATTTTGAAATAGGGTCTTACTAAGCTGCTTGGGACCTGGCTAAGTTGCTGAGGCTGGCTTTGAACTTGCGATCCTCCTGTCTCAGCCTCCCGACCTGCTGGGAGTACAGGTGTATACCACCAAACCTGGCCAAACCACCTTTTTCATTCATTCATTTGTTCCTTCATTCATTTGTTTATTGAACACCTATTATGTGTGAGGCATACAGAAGTATGCTTGGGATAGAGAGGTGACCCAAAGATGGAAACACTGTACTTTTTTTTATGCTGTCACAAGTCTGAGGCAGCCATAGAACTATAATGCAAACCATTGATAATTTTTTTTTTTGGTACTGGGGTACTCAGGGGCACTCGAGCACTGAGCCACATCCTCAGCCCTATTTTGTGTTTTATGTAGAGACAGGGTCTCACTGAGTTGCTTAGCACCTTGCCATTGCTGAGGTTGGCTTTGAACTCGCAGCTCTCCAGTCTCAGCCTCCCAAAGTGCTGGGATTACAGATGTGCACCACCGCGCCCAGCTCAGATCATAGATAGTTTTAAAAAGAAGTTTGAGAATTCAATGACTTATGATAAAAGGTAGCTATGGACTTGAGACAATTTGAGGCTTACTTCTTGCTTCAGTCACCCACCCATTCATTCATTTGAATAAATTCTCAACATACATTTATTGGACACCTACTGGATGCCCAACACTGTACTAGGCCCTGGGAATACCGCAGGGACAAAACATAGTGCCTGCCCTGTGGAGCCCCCATGTGTCTGGAGAGAAGATAACACTACATATTTATTTTATTATACTTAGGACAGGTCTACAGAAATGACAAGCCATTACGAGACCTGGATACCAAGAGTCAGCTTTACAGGAGGTTCATCAACTCGGGACTTTTTTTTTTTTTTTTTTTTTGCAGTGCTGGGGATCAAACCTAGGGCCTTTGCACATGTAGGCAAACACTCTACCTCTGAGTTAAGTCCCCAGCCAACTCAGGCTTTTCTGAGAGTCATAGAGCAAATGGGATTTGGGTAAAGAAGAAAAAGTAGACACATGGTAGGGGCCAAGGAAAGAATAGGTGGGATTTAATGACACATGCTAAGGCCCAAGTTGTGACGGGGTAGCCAGCACCCCGACAGAGCAGGTTCCTGCTCAGGAGGTGGGAGCTGCCTGGGAAAATAAAAAGTCTGAAATAATCAGTAAAAAATAAAGACGAAGGCAAAGATTAGATTCAAAGAATGAGGCTCCTGATGGGTCTTCCAGCCCTGATAGGAACTGGAACTGAACAACCGAAAAAGGCCCCAATTCTTCATTTAAGGGGGAGTATATCAAAGGCAGGGATAAGGTTTTCAGTGGGAGGAGTCTTGTTTCTCGGTGTGGCCGGGGTCTTGCAGTAAACAGGTTGCTTGGTGTTTAGCAGGTTATGCCCATCTCTGGGAGGCTGTTTGATCCTAAGGCTGTGAGCTGAGACAGGGTGCCAGCCTGATCTGGGCTTTCTGGAACCAGGGAACTCACCCAGGAGTTCCCAGAGAAGCAGCTTCCCTGCCTTAATGGCTTGAACAAACCCATAATTTATATATGGCTTCCAACAAAGTAGTTCTAGATTTAGACTAAAGACTGAGTTCAAGTTAGGCCTTGGACTTTTAGAGTCACGTGCTCAACATAGGGGCAGTAGTGCCTCCCTTACGGATGACGGAAAGTAAATGAGCCATGTACAAGATGTGACGATTTAGCATCATAGCTGCCCATCATCCAAACACCTCCTCTACCTGGGGGATCCCAAGCCAGGTGGACAGTAGCGGCCCACCTACCACAGCAGAAGCCAGAGGAAGATGAAAGATCCCTCCCACCAGGGCATGTGACCCAGGTTGGGCCCAATCTTTGAATCTGGAGGTAAACAAATAAGAGTAAAGGTCTAGGGAGATTATTTGTGGTGGCGTCAGGGGGAGCATTAGTCCCGCTGCACAAGACCCAAGTGTAGAGAGCCGTCTGTGGGCTGTGTGTGGACCACCACGCAAGAGTCCCAGGCAGCACCAGGCAGGGGCTGACGCCACGTAGCCACAGCCCCTCTGAGATGGGTGTGACCTGCCAAGATGTCAATCAACCTGCTGACTGCAAGACTCCGCCTTGTTCCTACCTTGGGAAAGAATGTTGGATGGAAGGTCTTTGAAGTGCCCCCAAAGAGCACAGGCGGGGCCATTTTGTCCTCTTGCCTTTTTGCCATCTGCCAGCAGCCTGAGGGACCATCTGGCTGTGGGCCCGCCCTACCCTTGTGTTTTGAAACCATTTTCTGGGTTCTGTGGTTTCGTCGTTGCCTTACTTCTTTTCGTCAGTGTTTTACCAGTCGGGGAATCTCATCCTTGTCATCGATGCGGGGCGTGCAATTGACAGCCAAGGAGCAAAAACTCACCCGCAGTAGGAAGCAGGACAGTGGTGCCCCGTGACGCTGGAGCAGCGTCCGAGGCAGATGTTCCCGTCCCTCCATCCTTTCCCTGCCTTCTGCCTATCCCTGGAGCCTGGTTCTCCAGTCACTTCTGCGTTCTGTCTTGTATCCTTTCTACCATCACTTTCGACTCAAGTTAGCCAGCCGGGGTTTCTACTGTTTGCAACCAGAACACCTAGCTCTTGACACCTGATTATCATCTGATCATCATCAGGTGTCCTGACACCTCTTCTTATCACCTGATCTTGACACCTAGTAAACAAAAGACATATGAAAAAAAAAATGAAGTCCAAAACAAAAAATCCAAGATATTTAGTTATTGAAATCATAGAAATAAAGAGGCAATATTTTCTTCCAAGTACATAGCAGTTGTAACTCTACTTTAAACAGCTCTCAGGCAGAGATGTCCGTGTTCAGGATGAATGTTAATAAGAAGCAGCTGGAAAAGTGGTAAGACACCAGCCCAGTCCCATCCCCCACTTCAATACTCCCTTTATTCCTATAGTTCGGACTTGAGCACAGTAGCCACGTGGTTCTGTAGGATGGATGCTGACACATGCTCAGGAAATAGCCAAGTTTTAATTCAATCCCAGGAGGTCCCCAGAGAGAAAAGCTGGGCTTACATGGAGCAGTTATGAGACAAATGGCCTTAGAAGTCAGAAGTAACATTCTTTAGGAAGGAGGTGAGTAGCATGCGATGGGCCATGTCCTCCAGGATTTCATAATGCTCAGATTATCTGAATCTAATTGTGAGGCCATTTGCAAAATTGAGTTACTAGATAGCATTTTTAAAAATGACTCATGTTACAGGAAGCGCTGTAGCACCAATGATTATCTGCATTATCCCTGAAGGGTGTGCCACTTGTCATGTCACAGATCTCCTGTAAAACCTATTGCATGTTATAAAACCTGGGTTTATGATGACTGCCTCTAGCAGCAGAGAAAAGAAGAAACTTAGCAAATAGAATAACAGAGCAGGTGGGGCAAGGCCCTTCCCCCCAGAATCTGACTTCTTCTCTTCACGTCCAGGCGCATCTCAGGCCTGGTTGCTGCAATGATTTTACAGTAAGGAAAGATGAAAACAGGCCATGGTTTAGATATACCCCACGGCCAACCATCTACAGCCATGTGATTGAAATGCAAGTCATCCTGATGTCCCTGAAACGCGCTCTCTAATCATAATGCAAAATGTCAACCTTACATCCGTGTCAGCATGATTCAGTGAAATTAAACCAATCAGCTATTGACGTATCAGCGCAAACCACTGTTCATCCTAAAAACAATGATGACGTTTAACAGCCAATCGTGGAAAAGGTCAAAATACCTCCTCTCTTCATGCTCTATAGACTGCATTGTTGCTGCTGTTAAGACAAGCTTCACCACCTAGTTTGAAACCTCCTCAGTTGTGATCTGTACATTCTCTAATTGTGTGACAATAAACTTTAAATTTTTAAAAATTTGATCTGATTTTATTTCTGATATCTCTTTATTTTGACTCTACTTCTTTATGTTCTATTTGCATTATTGCAACCAGAGTGGTCCTTTAAAAGCTCGAGTCAGTTTATGTTACTAATGGAAACTCCCCAGTGGTCCCTAGGTCAAACTCAAAAAAGGCGTGTAAGATCCTAATGACCTGTCAACACTTTATACACACACACACACACACACACACACACACACACACACACGGCTCTTTACATCACTTCTCTTTCCCTCATTCAATTCTAGCTGTACTGATCTGCTGGTCCATTGGACAAATACCAAGCAGGCTCCTATCTTATGGCCTGGAACATTCTTCCTCTTCCTCATATATCCACTCAGCTCACTCCCAACCTGCTTTAAGTCTGGGCTCAGTGTCACCTTTACCTTGAGGCTTGTCCAATCCTCTCTATTGAAAATTCCAACTCACTTTCCCTCTTGAGCTATTTTTCCCCTAGTGTGTGCTCTAGCCTGTACCCACTTCTAATGCACTATGCACTTATCACATTTATCAGTGGCTTTCTGCCTCCTCTGCTAGAATATGAGCCACACCATTACAAGGATTTTGTGTAATTTGTCCACTACTACATCCCCCTAACCTAGATTAGCACTTTGCATTTAATAGATGCTCAATGAATATTTGTTGGATAAATAAATGAACATCTCAGAGGAGAAATACATCAGGGCAGGAAATAGAGAAAAAGCTCCCCGAGTTTCCACAACTCTAGGCTTCTAGGCAACCAAAAGGATGGGGTATAGACATAATATTTGGGAAAAGTATGAAAGGGAAATGATCTCCCATCTCCCCACCTACTAGAGAAGTATTTGAGGGGACCGAAGAAAAATGATGAGAGAGTTCGGTGGATTCTAGAGAGTGAAATTCATACTCCATGGACAGAGCCTCAACACTGCTGAGGAGGGGCACTGCACCTGTGCACAGAGGACCAGAATCAGCATCTCAGATATGGACATACCCCAAGAGGGAGCAAAACAGCAGAGAGGTGCAGGACCAAAAGTGGCTCCCTGGACAGAAAGGAGGGAGGTCTCAGAGGCAACCTGTGGGTCCAGTTTGTCCCCTCTCGAAAGCTTGTCATGTAACCAAGTTCCTGTGCCCACGTTCATGCACCCCCAAGAAGGTGGAGTGATCTGTAAGGACTGAGTACATGTCTCTAATCCTGTCAGAATAAAGGTAGAAATCATAACTGAGTTACATAAACATAAAATTATGTCTCCTGCATGCCAGAATTCATTTTATGCTAAAATAATCACTAATATTTTCAGGAATGGAATGAATGTTAAAGAAATGCCAGTCACACGCCAGGCAGAGTCCAACTTTGTCCCCGGGAGTCTAGAATAAGCATTTCATGTCCTCTGCTGACCCTGTGTGTGCTTCTGTAGGGAAATCAGAGTCGCATTAGGCAGCTGAGCACAGCTGAGTAATCACCATGGCAACCAAAGGCCCATCACCTGAGCTTTCTTCCAAACTGGTTTACCAAGAGTGAATCTAAGAAAATGGAAGATGGAAAATTCATATTCTCTTTCTTCCTTTCTCATGTTTTGATATTGAGTTCTAAAAGTGACCTACCTCTCCTCTTCCTAAAATTCTTCTGACTATGTCTCTCCCCACCTCCCCCCACCCTTGGATTTGCTGTCTGATTTGTGGATCCTTGTGCTTGATGAGGTGAGGGACTGGGATTCATGTAGCACACAGCAGTTCCCTTGAGGGGTCACCCCACATAGCTCACATTGCCAAGGCTGGCAGGATGACAGCATGTCCTTGACAAGGCCACTCTGGGAAGAGCACATCTCTGGTCTGTTGAAGGGGATCCATGACCTCATCACTCTCCTGTCTGTAAAGGACCACAACCAAGACAGAGATGTTGTCATGTCAGGCTGTTTCTGGACTTGGAGTTGTGCTAATGAATAAATGATGGCTTTCTGACCAGATCTTTCGAGGTTTCTCTCTCTCATCTACCATTTGAAATAGAAGAGAATAAGCATGAAAAGATTTGGAATATGGTTCAGGTAATAGGTTCTTTGTGTTAGTCAGCTTTTCATCATGGCGACCAAAATACCTAACAAGAACAACTTAGAGGAGGACAAGTTCACGTTGGCTTGTGGTTTTAGAGGTTCGGTCTGTGGTCAGCCAGTGCATTCTGGGTCCAGGGAAGCATCATGGCTGAAGGGCATGGTAGAGAAAAGCTATAAGCTCACAGCACCAGGAAACAGAGAGTGAAGGGAGGAGTCCTCAGGGAAGATGCACCCTCCCAGGGCACTCCCCCAGTGACCCACCTCTGCCACCCATGCCCCACCTGCCTACAGTTACCACCCAGGCCATTCAAACTAGGATGGACTGATTAGGTTACAGCTCCTTCAGTTCAATCATTTTACCTGTGAATATTCCTATAAAAACATAGGTGCTTGGGGAGGGGAGGGGGGATATTCCATATCCAAACCATAACATTAACATGGTGGTTACTCAGAAATGAGTCAATGTCGCTTCTGTAAACAGTTCCAACACTTGAGTAAGCACACACAAAAAGTCAGCTACAGAGTGTGTCAAAAATATTTATTCCAGGGTCTGATTCTATAGGGTTGGGTTTAGGATCCAGAAATGTGTGTATTTAACAAACACCCCTCTTCAAGAAGATGCTCATTCTGGCACCTTCACATCACACCATGAGAAACAGTACACCCAAAAGCTTTCCCCTTGAATACGGTTAGTGAAACATCACTAGCAAAGTTATGGGTTTGGTGAAATGTCAATAAGTAACACCTAACTTTGGGATAGGAGGACTTAGTACATAGGATCTTCTGCTTAAGCTGTGTGCCCTAGGCCTAGTTATGGAATCTGGTTTCTCACCTGGGTCTATTTTATCATGCAGCACACCTGGAATGCTTGTGAATGAGTAGTTGATACAAAATTACCAACCCCTGAATATTAAGCAAACATAAAGGCAAGAAAAAGTTCATTCCCAACTGCTTCATAGGAAAATAATCATTAATTTTTAAGAAAACTTGAAATTATAATTTTAGGGAGATGACTTGCATTTTTCTATAAAAAGAAAATGCAATCTCCTAGCTAGGTTTTAAAATTGTATAAAAAACTGGATTTTGTGTCTCCTACTCTTCCATAGCTATCATAATATGAAGCAATATAGGTTTTATGAAAAGTTTTGTTACTTTGCCTTAAGGATACATGCATGCACATTTTGGTGTGGAAGGTTTTAAGTTATTACATCTGTAGTTATATTGAGCTGCAGAGAAGGGGGTGGAATTGAATCAACTGTTGGAATTAAATTAAATCTATTTCCAATTATTCCTTGAAAAAGAGCAACCCTATGTCAATTATATCTTTTAGAAAAAATTATAGTTTTTAAAAGGCAAGAATATTGAATCATGGAATTTCAGATTGGAAAGACCTAAGAAATCCTCTTTTCTTATTACTTATAGATTCTAATGGTTTCACCAGGCAGAATTCTCAGAATGACCCAAATTGTTGTGCCATACTGGAGTTTAATCATGCTCTCTGTAACCTGAAATAGGGTCACTGGAATTCAAATATTGTTGTTCATCAGCTTTGTTTTATTTATTTATTTATTTATTTATTTTTGTTTTGTTTTGTTTTTAGTATTTGGATTTGGCTTCTTATAAGTACATCTTAAACTCCATTTAAAAAAATTTTTTTATGTTTTAGGAGGTGGATTCGAGGAAGAGAATTATTTGAAATAGCAAAACAAGCGGATACCAAAACTTTAACAAAAAGACATTTTTTAAGGAATAATCACAGGTGATTATTGTAGTGTACACTAAACACAACATTTCTATATTGACTGTTCTGTATGATTATTCCTGTTGGTACAATGACCATCCCAAGGCCCTAAGAGATGCACTACTTAATAATGCAAAAAGTGGGGCTGAGGCTATGGCTCAGCGGTTGAGCGCTTGCCTCGCATACGTGAGGCACTGGGTTCGATCCTCAGCACCACATAAAATAAATGGAGATATTGTGTTCATCTACAACAAAACAAAATTAAAAAAAAAGAATTGGCATTTTAAAAAAAAATTAAAAAAAAATAATGCAAAAAGTGAACTAACTAATAGATGTATATTAGAAATGTCAGCTTTGAAGGTCAATAGACAATAATTTTCTTATTTATCCTTACTTAACTAGAAAATCCAATTCCCTTCCATTTTAATGACCTAAGAATACTGTTGCTTGAGGTTTAACCTTACTGTGCTTTTAGAAGTGAACAGTTAGAACTCTCATTTTGGTTGTTAACACCAACTAAAAAGAGGTTAATATAACCAAGCTCTCTGTCACTGCCTTCAAATTCCTTGAAACGCCCTGCCTATTTTACAGTGGACCCTTGCTTCCTCTCATTGTCCCACTTGCTTCTTGATTCATGCTCATGTTCCATCAAAATCTCAAGGCTTTGCAAAAGATATGAGTGGTCCAGGTTGTTCCATCCCAGAACACACCCAGCATGTAGGCAGGATGGCCGTGCATGGAGGGCATCTGATGTGGCCCAGAAACCTGGTTCCCCTGGCCAGCAGTGGTCTTAAAACTTAGGACAATTTGTTTTAAATTTATTTATTCTAATTAGGTATACATGATAGCAGAATGCATTTTGATTCATTATACACAAATGGAGCACAACTTTTAATTTCTCTGGTAGTACACAAAGTAGAGTTGCACCATATGTGCAGTCATACATGTACCTAGGACAATGATGTCCATCTCATTCCACCATCTTTCCTGCCCCCATGTTCCTTCCCCCTAACCTCCCCTTTGACCAAATTCCCTCCGTTCTTCCCATGACTCCTCCCCCATTATGGATCAGCATCCACTTATCAGAGAGAATGATCAGCATTTGGTTTTCTAAGATTGGCTTACTTCACTTAGCATGATGTTCTCCAATTCCATCCATTCACCTGCAAATGCCATAATTTTATTCTCTTTTATTGCTGAGTAATATTCCATTGTGTATATATGCCACAGTTTCTTTATCCAGTCATCTATTGAAGGACATCTAGGTTGGTTCCACAGTTTAGCTATTGTGAATTAAGCTGCTATAAACATTGAAGTGGCTGTGTCACTGTAGTATACTGCTTTTAAGTCCATTGGGTATAGATTGAGGAGTGGGATAGTTGGGTCAAATGGTGGTTCCATTCCAAGTTTCCTAAGGCATCTCCATACTGCTTTCCAGATTGATTGTACCAATTTGCAGGCCCACCAGCAATGTATGAGGGTGCCTTTTTCCCCACAACCTCACCAACACTTACTGTTGTTTGTATTCTTGATAACTGCCATTCTGACTGGCGTAAGATGAAATCTTAGAGTAGTTTTGATTTGCATTTCTCTAATTGCTAGAGATGTTGAACATTTTTTCATATATTTGTTGATCAATTGTATTTCTTGTTCTGAGAAGTGTCTGTTGAGCTCCTTAGCCCATTTATTGACTGGGTTGTTTAAAACTTAGGACAATTTCCTCATCTGAAACTTAAAGGATGGAATGCTCTGCAAGCTCCTCTTCCTCCAAACCATGATGAAGGGTCAGCTAGTGCTTAGAGCCTGTCCCCCGCCCAAAAAATATGGCCAAATAAAGCACTTCTACCAAGTGCTTAGGAAAAGAAAGATACCCTCTGCCTCTGTGAGCTTCCTGAACTTTTATCAAAGAATATACTTTTGAGATAAAGGAATCATCCATGCTGCCAGCTACTAGTTGAGAAGCACAACTATTATGGTTTATGTGTAGACTTGTTTTAGTGGGAGATGTTTCAACTTTCATCTTTTTATCAATAGTTTCTTACATAAATCCCCAAAGCAATGCCTTTTCCTGAATATCTAACAAAGCTTACTGTTTCTTTTTTCCTGCTCTTTCCACAACACCTGATATGACCCTGACTAAGGAGTCACCCTAGATGAGTAGATTCAAGTAACATCTTTCATGTTGATTTTGTCTGATTCTCTGAGCCTCATACAAAGTTTGACGTGGCCTCTTTAACTCGAGGTATAATGCCTAATTATTTTACATCAGTACCTCATGCTTTAGCTAGCTCACTGCTTGAAGCCACGCTGTCATCTTCATATGAGCTTACACACATCTTTTTGAGTAAACAACCAAAGATCTGGTGTCTATATTTGGTATTTGAGCTTTACTGCAGGAGAGCTACACAAGCTAATCCAGTGCCTGGCACACAGTGGGTCTTCAGTAAGAATTTACCACATGATAAATAACTGACACCTAGATATTCTCCCCAAGACAATGCCTTCCCACTACCGGCCAATATCCCTTTACTTGTCAGTCTTTCCTGCCCCCAGAAGTTTGAGCTTATGCAGTCACTACAGACAAAGACTCAGTCCCCAATTCTACAATACTCTGCTGTACAGGTAATGGCCCTGGTTCCTCCCAGCAGGTTTTTGTTACCCCTACGTGGACTAACATAAACATAGTTCCCAGCCTGTGGTGTATTGTTGAGCCAGAGCTGTTTATCAAGGACATTAAGAAAAGATGAGGAGGTTCATTTCTTCTGAGTCTTCCGTGGTGTGTAGCCAGAGCCTTTTCAATTTCCAGAAATGATCTTCAGTTTCCTTTATTGAAAGACACTTCCTATCAAGGCCCACTGTGCCCAGAGCAGTATACTACCTTATACCATCTGCAAAGACCTTATGCTCCCATTACCTTAAAACATCCTCTTCCAGGGATTGCTGATCCCAGTACAGATGAGGAGAGTGAATGACTTCATTCAGACAATGGGACCACCACACCCCTGTACACATCATTCCCTGTAGTGGGATGAAGAGTGTCCTCCAACTATTCACATCCACCTGGAACCTCGGCATATGGCTTATTTCAATGTAGGAACTTTGCAGGTATAATTAATTAAGATGAAGTGATACTAGAGTAGGATGGACCCTGTATTAGTTCATTTTCTGATTCTATCATTAAATACCTAAAACTGGATACTTTAAATAAAGACAAAAAGGTTCATTCAGCTCACAATTTTGGAGGCTGCTAGTCCAGGATTGGGTGGTCCCATCTGTTGAGCCTCTGGTGAGAGACATGTAGTTGCAGCATAACATGGCAGGTGGCATCATGGGATTGTGTGCAAGAGGGGGAAATCACATGATAAAATAGGAAGCCAGGGGGATTCAGGGGTCAGTCTTGCTCTTTTTATAACAACAAGAGAGAGAGACAGACAGGGAATTCATTCAAGGAGACCAGCACGAACCCCTGTGGAGGATGATGGCCCCAATGACGTAATTACTTTGCATTCAGCCTCACTCTTACAGACTCTACCACCTCAACACTGCTACATTGTGGACCACGCCTTTGTTCAGCACATGCACTTTTAGGGAACACACTCAAACCATTTCCAAACCACAGCAGGTCTTGATGCCAATGATTGGCATTCTCATAAGAAAAGGAGAGGAAGCAGGCACTTAGAAGGCCATGTGGTGGCAAAGGCAGGCGGAAATGAAGAATGTCCAGGATTGTCTGCCATCTAGGGAGAGTGAGGAAGCTTCTTCCCCAGAGACCCAGGGGGTGGGGGCAGAGACCTGCTGTCGCTTGAGCTTCAGGCTTCTAGCTTCAAGTACTGTGAAACCCCTAAATATAATTATACTAAGGAAAGCAACTATTGTCCTGAATTCTGTACAATGACACTATAGAATGGAAGGTCATTGAAGACTTAGACCATCGTGAGGGGAAGGAAAAGAGAAGGGAGGAAAAGCCTGAGCACACACTGCCCGGATGGGAAAGCACTGAGCTGTTTTACGTGTACACATATGGAATTTTATTTAATACTCAGATCAAAACCCTGTGAGATAGTTTATCAATTAGGATGCCTTAGAACCTGACAAATTTACTAAGCGAAAGGCAACAACTGTACAGATGTATTGAACAGTGAGCAAAGTTAAGTGACTTTCACACTAGAGAAAGCAAGCATCTGATCTCCCTCATCCAGAGAACATACATTTTTTTTAAAATATTTTTTTAGTTGTAGATGGACACGATATCTTTATTTATTTATTTTTATGTGGTGCTGAGGATCGAACCCAGTGCCTCATGCATGTGAGGCAAGCGCTCTACCACTGAGCTATAATCCCAGCCCAAGAACATACATTTTTATTTGTTCATGGATCTTATACCAAATGAAAGGTAAATCTCCCTGAGAATTCATAACCAGATGTCATTAATCTCAAGAAAGAAGATGAATAAGGAAATTGGTAATCATATAGGTAAATATGAGCAAGTGTTAGCAACAATGGTAACTAATTGCTGTTTTAAAGGAAAACAAAGTGAAATTAAAGTTATGGACATTGGAACATGTTAACAGGTGACATTGGAGGATTTTGAATGATTTGGAAAACAGGTGGAAATATTAAGTTAAATATAGACTTAAATTAAGTATGCTTCTTAAACATTAAGAAAGGTATTGAAAAGACACCAAAAGGGATTGTAGAACTTCTGTGTTAGTAAGCTCCCCATGGCTGTGACAAAATACCTAAGAAAATCAACTCAAAGGAGGAAAGATTTATTTTGGCTCATGGTTTCATAAGTTTTATCCATGTCACTTGGGCTCTGCTTTTTATGGGCAGAATGTCATGGCAGGGAGCATACAGTGGATTAAAACCGCTTACCTCATGGCAGACAGAAAGCAGAGAGGAAGGGGCTGGGTCCCAATTTACTCTTCAAGGGAGTACCCCCAGTGACCTGCCTCCTTAACTCCTGAAGTTTCCACCACCGCTCAGCACCAATGCATGAGCCTTTGGGGGTCAGGTAAGCTCCAAACCACAACTTCCAAATCAGTAGAGAAACTAAATGGAGTATTCTCCAACTCCTTCAGGGCTTATCTAATTCATCTCCACCTTTCAGTTGTACAACTACCATTTGACAAAATCAAATTAGTACTGCCCAGCCAAAGAATTTGCTGTCCTTCGTCCCATTCCCTGTGGCTGAAGGAAGGCGTAGGGACATGTAGAAACAGTGTCAGTAGAGAGAGAACAGATCCCTCTGAAAGGATGTCCGTTCCACGTGGCACATTGATGCAGCTAATATGAACCCCCAGGACTGTGAAGTTCATCTCTGTATTGAAGGTAAATAGAAGGCTGATTTCTCCGGCGGTATCTATACAGCAACTTGGAGGATCTGCAGGTTGACTCACAATTTAGAAATGAAAAAAAATATGATTCCCTCCACCATACGTAGGTGCACGCATATACACACAAAGAAATACTCCACATAGCCCTGAAGGTGTAATCTACATGGCACCATGTGGGCAGCAGAGGGTGTGTGACCAAAGCCAGTGCAGAAAGTGTCTCCAAACACTGATTCATCCTCCCACTGCCTTCCAAAAACATTGTGTTGAGTTTACAGCTTTGAAAATGTAATTAACACTTTTACTCCTGGGAGATGAGATCCTGAAAGCTTCAACAGGACGTACTAGGAACAGATTTAAACTCAATGAGCAATGGCTTACTCAAAGGGTAAACCAACTATAGCCACAATTTTCTGGTCTCCTAGGAACATGGAGACTAATATGGGCTTAGGTCAATCTTTCTTTGACTTACACTTTCATTGTTGTTAGATTTCCCTGTTTTAGTCAGTTTTTTCATTGCTGTGACTAAAAGACCTGATCTGAGCAATTTTAAAGGAGGGAAATTTTATTTGAGGGCTCCCAGTTTCAGAGGTCTCAGTCCATAGGCAGCTGGCTCCATTCCTCAGGGCTCAAGGTGAGGCTTAACATCATGGTGAAAGAGTGTGGCAGAGAGAAGCAGCTCACATGGTGATCGGAAATCAGAGAGAGAGTTCACTCACCAGACACAACATATATATCCCAAAGGCACATCCCCAAAACCCACCTCCTCCAGTAATACCCTACCCACCTTCAGTTACCACTTAGTTAATCCTCATCAGGAAGTTAATTCACTGATTGAGTTAAGGTTTTCACAACCCAATCATTTTTCCTCTAAACCTTCTTGCATTGTCTCACACATGAGCTTTTTGGGGATACCTCACATTCAAACCATAACATCCCCCATCAGACTTTAAAATTAAACTCCACCAAGTACAACTCCAAGCAACCTCAAATAATGAAAGTCTGAAACAGCTATTTGAAGAAATGGTATCTAAAACTTTGTTTTTCTGCCGTGGTAACTTCACCAGCTGCTCTCATTTCTGTGGGATTTGCAAGAGCAGTATCTCTGGGAGGCTGTTGTTTTCATGGTTTGAGTCAAGGGATGACATGAGGCAAAATATCTAGCCCCAAATACCTCTTCCATAAGTCTGCCATAATGCATGGAATCCCCTGTGAAAGTGCAAATCTTTCACGTAGAGGGAGGAGCATAAAACCATCCTGATCAGATAGTAATTTGGGATGGTCACACAGGACAGAGACACTGAATGAGAAAATCTTGATGAGGGGAAACAAGTATTTAACATAGATGCTTCTGGGCAGGGAAGGGGAGGATCCTGAGCCCTCTTGTTCCAAATAACCGGGTTCCAGTGTGTGAAAATCAGCTGCAAGCTGCCAGGTGACTGAAGGAAGAGGCAGGCAGACCTAGGATAGCCAAGTGCAATTTATCACAAAAGGAAACATGATTTGGGTGGCAGCAAGACAGGTGGATGGATCCCTGTGATTTGGTTTATGTAATGACCAGAACAAAAATGACTTCCTCTGAGCCAGAATATACCTGGTTGATCTCAAGCTAGTATCAATGAGTCAGGCACATTCCTGATGCAGTTGGCACCAGGGTCCAGGTGGTAAAGCTTTGTCTATTTATGGTATGCTGGTAAACTGTGTCGGGAAAGTAGGCCAGGGTTATTCAGGGGTAGTCATGGCCATTATGACTCAGGCTGGCTTCAGTCAGGTCAAGCTGAGTTCCTGCATCTCTACAGGAGGAAAGAAAGCTAGGGAAACCAAAGGGGTAGTTGTGAGAGGAAGGTGCAAAACTTGACCAATTTCACCTACTCCATTCCCCTATGTAGAACTGAGAAGCATAGTATGCAGGACTGCTGGGAAAACCAACAGCTAAAATATTGACTCTTGTTCTAAAGTAGCTGCTACATATGAAAATGTGAGCAATATGTTGTTTTTATATTAAAACAAATACAGATTTGCTTGGGGTTCATTGCAAGATTTACGCGACCATTTTAAGAAGATAAAAACAAGAGACCCAACACATGTAAGACACTGGGTTCAATCTTCAGCACCACATAAAAATAAATAAATAAAATAAAGGTATTGTGTCCATCTACAACTAAAAAATATTAAAAAGAAAACCAGGAGACTCAACTTCAAATTTCATGCTTACGGTGGGTCTCTTAGATGGTGAGTGGGGTGCCCCAGATTACCCCAGTTCTGTTTCCTCACCTGCTCCTGCTAGTAAATGTCATTGTATACCTAGAAGGACTGATAATTAATGAGCTTTGGGGATATAAAACTTAAGAAGCCTCACTATGAGAAATCAGTATCAAGAACATAGTATGGTACTAACAATACGTATTTCTTTTGGTCAAAGTCCTTGAGAAATTTTTTTCTGGTTGAAACCTATCAGGGACTAAAAATAAAAAAATAAAAACAAAATAAGTCCACTGTAAGAATGCAGAATACAACTATGCCAATTATTAACTGTGCAACCATGAACAAGTTATGTGACCTTTCTGAGGTTATCACCAGCAGAATGGGAAGGAAAATTAAATAACTTGTAGAGTTGTGAAGATTGTACACAATAGGCTCTTGATACCTAATAATTACCTGCTATTATGATGTTCTCTTTTTAGACTTTTGTTACAAGTATTTTGTGAAGGTCCCAAAGGGTGATGTGGATCCTTCCCTTTCTCTTAGAGCACCTGTGACATCTCTCATTAGAACTGTGCAGGACAGACCTATTAGAGATGTATTGACAAATATTCTCTTTGGGCATTTGAAACCATTTGGTAAAGTGGTTCTCAACTTGAGCATGGACCAGAGTGACCACAGCCACAGACACTAATTTAAATGTCATAACAAGCATTACAATAGAGAAAAGTATAGCCTGGGGTAAATATTAACATTTTTTTCTTTCTTGACAATTTCTGTTTGATAAATATAAAAACATCACATAACTACTAGTCCTGCATTTGTAAAAAAACAAAAAACAAAAAACAAAAACAAAGACAACCATCTTATTGTGAAAACTATTTGTTGCAAACTGTAATTAGTGAGGCACCATCTGTGATAGTCTGTTCTTTGCATGAGCTGTGACTATCTAGGCAAATTTTCATGCTTTTCAGCACAGATGGGAAAGAGAAAAGGGTGTAACCAAGCAGAAGTGTGGCATGAATTATCTGATCAGTTACATATGCTCTGTGGTTTAGAAATTTTGTTTATCATCTACTGTAAATATATTCTTCCTAGAAAGCTTGATCGAGAATCTACATCCAACTTTTTAACCTCAACTTGATTTTAAATATCATCTCCAGGTGCCAGAGTTCTTGCCGACCAGCAGGAGCACAGGCCAAGGCCCAGGACCACCTTCAGGGACTGCCGCGGGAGCCCAGCCAAGGGCAGACCCAGACTGCTAGCCGCCAGTCACAGGGGAACCCAGACCCAGGAGAAGGACTGCCTCTGGGGACCCCTGTGGGAGACTTGGCCTAAGTGAGGCCCGGGAGCACCCATGCCAGAGTTCCTGCCAACTGGCAGGAGCACAGGCCAAGGCCCAGGACCAGCTTCAGGGTCCTCAGGGGAGCCCAGCCAAGGCTCTCCCACTGCCATCTTGAGTTACCTCCACTACTGCCGCCACCATCTTTAGTGGTAGTAGGGTCCATCTGGGGACATCTGCTGGGGACTGGAAGTGAACTCTAAGGTGAGATACAGGTAATCTGTAGTGTCGCTACAAGATTATAGGATAGAAACTGCAATACCTCAGATCGGCATTTCAAGAAAGGAAGATTCATAATCAACATGAAAAAACAAGGGAAGAAAGTGCCCCAAATAAACAAAGATACTACAATAAGAGAATCCATTGACAGCACAGTTGATGAAATGTCAGAGCAAGAATTCAGAATGTACATAATTAAAATGATCTGCAAATTAAAGAATGACTTAAGCGAGCAAATACAGGCAAAAATTGATCACTCCAATAAAGAAATAAGAGAGCAAATAAAGGCAACCAATGACCACTACAACAAAGAGATAAGAGAGCAAATAAAGGCAACCATTGATCACACCAACAAAGAGATAAGGGAGCAAGTACAGGTAGCAAAAGATTACTTTAAGAAAGAGCTAGAGCAGTGGTAGAGTGCTTGCCTTGCATGTGTGAAGTACTGGGTTTGATCCTCAGCACCACATAAAAATAAATAAAATAAGGGTATTCTGTCTATCTACAACTAAAATAAAAAATAAAAAAAAAGAAAGAGCTAGAGATTGTAAAAAAAAAATCAGAAATTCTTGAAATGAAGGAAACAATAAGCCAAATAAAAAACTCGATAGAAAGCATCACCAGCAGACTAGATCACTTGGAAGACAAAACCTTGGATAGTGAAGACAAAATATACAGTCTTGAAAATACAGTTGACCATACAGTGAAGATGGTAAGAAATCATGAACAGAACATACAAGAATGATGGGATAGCATCAAAAGACCAAATCTAAGATTTATCGGGATAGAAGAAGGCACAATTTCAATCAAAGGAATGCACAATCTCTTCAATGAAATAATATCAGAAAATTTCCCAAACATGAAAAATGAATTGGAAAATCAAATACAAGAGGCTTACAGGACACCAAATCTACAAAATTACAACAGACCTACACCAATGCACATTATAATGAAAATGCCCAGCATACAGAACAAGTATAGAATTTTACAGGCTGCAAGAGAGAGGAATCAGATATAAGGAGAGACCAATCTGGATATCAACAGATTTTTCAACCCAGACCCTAAAAGCCAGGAGATCATGGAACGACATATACCAAACTCTGAAAGAAAATGGATGCCAACCAAGAATCTTATATCCAGCAAAACTGAGCTTCAGATTTAATGAGGAAATAAAAACCTTCCATGACAAACAAAAGTTAAAAGAATTTACAGCAAGAAAGCCTGCACTACACAGCATTCCCAGCAAAATATTCCATGAAGAGGAAATGATAATCAACAATGAAAATATACAAAGAGAGGGGCTACACTAAAAAGAAAGGCCAATCAAAGGAGAAACCAAGTCAAGTTAAAAACCAAAAATGAGCCAAGATGATTGGGGTTACAAATCATATTTCAATAATAACCCTGAATGTGAATGGCCTAAATGCATCAATTAAAAGACATAGATTGACAGACTGGGTAAAAAAAAAAAAAAAAAAGACCCAACAATATGCTGCCTTCAAGAGACTCATATCACAGGAAAAGACATCCACAGACTGAAGGTGAAAGGGTGGGGAAAAAAAGTATCACTCACACGGACCACGTCAACAAGCAGGAGTTTCCATCTTCATATCAAATAAAGTGGACTTCAAACCAAAATTAGAAGGGATAAAGAAGGTCATTTCATACTGCTTAAGGGAATTATATATCAACAAGACATAACAATCATAAATGTCTATGCCCCAAACAATGGGGCATCTATGTATATCAAACAAATCCTTCTCAACTACAAGAATCAAATAGACTACAACACAATAATATTTGGTGACTTTAACACAGCTCTCTCACCGCTGGATAGATCTTCCAAACAAAAACTAAACAAAGAAACAATAGAACTCAATAAAAAAATCAATAATTTAGACTTAATAGACATATACAGAGTATTCCATTCATCAACAAGCAAATATACTTTTTTTCAGCAGCACATTGATCCTTCTCCAAAATAGATCACATTTTATGTCACAAAGCAAGTCTTAGCAAATGCAAAACAAAATTAGAGATACTACCCTGCATCCTATCTGACCATAATGGAATAAAATTAGAAATCAATGACATTAAAAAATAGAAACTACTCCAACACCTGGAAACTAAATAATACAATATTGAATGATGCATGGATGACAGAAGATGTCAGGGAAGAGATAAAAAAGTTCATAGAGGTAAATGAAAACTCTGATACAACATATCCAAATCTCTGGGACACCATGAAGGCAGTGCTAAGAGGAAAGTTCATTGCATTAAGCTCCATCATTGAAAGAAGAAAAAGTCAACAAATAAATGACTTGACTCTTCATCTCAAAGCCCTAGAAAAAGAAGAACAAACCAACACCAAAAAAAATAGAAGACAGGAAATAATTAAAATCAGGACTGAAATCAATGAAATTGAAACAAAGAAACAAGTCAAAATATTGACAATACAAAAAGCTGGTTCTTTGAAAAAAATAAATAAAATTGACAAACCCTTAGCCACCCTAACAAAAAGGAGAAGGAAAACCCAAATTACTAAAATTTGTGATGAAAAAGGAAATATCACGACAGACACTAATGATACAGAGGATAATTAGAAACTATTTTGAAAATTTATACTCCAGTAAAATAGAAAACCCTGAAGACACTGACAAATTTCTAGAGGCCTATGACCTAACCAAACTGAATCAGGAGGTCATACACAACTTAAACAGATCAATTTCAAGCAAAGAAATAGAAGATGCCATCAAGAGCCTGCCATCCAAGAAAAGCCCAGGACCAGATGGATTCTCAGCTGAGTTCTACAAGACCTACAAAGAAAAATCAATACCAACACTCCTCAAACTATTTTATGAAACAGAAAAGGAAGGAACCCTTCCAACCTAATTCTATGTCACCAGTATCACCTTGATTCCAAAACCAGACAGAGACACATCAAAGAAAGAAAATTTCAGACCAATATCCCTGATGAACATAGATGCAAAAATTCTCAATAAAATTTTGGCAAATTGCATACAAAAACATTTTAAAAAATAGTGCACCATGACCAAGTGGGGTTCATTCCAGGGATACAAGGTTGGTTCAACATACAGAAATCAATTAACATAATCCATCACATCAATAGACTTAAAGATAAGAATCATATGATTTTATCAATTGATGCAGAGAAAGCATTTGACAAAATACAGTACCCTTTTATGTTCAAAACACTAGAAAAACTTGGGATAGTAGGAACATACCTCAACTTTGTAAAAGCTATCTATGCTAAACCCAAGGCCAACATCATCCTAAATGGACAAAAATTGGAAGCATTCCCTCTAAAAACAGGAACAAGACAAGATGCCCTCTTTCACCACTGCTATTCAACATAGTCCTTGAAACATTAGGCAGAGCAATTAGACAGATGAAAGAAATTAAAGGGATACGAATAGGAAAAGAAGAGCTCAAACTGTCATTATTTGCCGACAACATGATTCTATACTTAGAGGATCCAAAACATTCCACCAGAAAACTTCTAGAATTAAAATATGAATTCAGCAAAGTAGCAGGATATAAAATCAACACCCATAAATCAATTTCATGTCTATATATCAGTGATAAATCCTCTGAAAGAGAATTTAGGAAAACTACCCCATTCACAGTGGCCTCAAAAAAAAAAAATACTAGGGAATCAATCAATTTAACAAAAGAAGTAAAAGATCTCTATAATGAAAACTACAGGACACTAAAGAAAGAAATTGAAGATGGAAAAATCTCCCATGCTCTTGGATAGGCAGAATCAATATTGTCAAAATGGCCATACTACCCAAAGCGCTATATAGATTCAATGTGATTCCAATTATAATCCCAACATTATAGAAATAGAAAAGGCAATCAGGAAATTTATTTGGAAAAATAAGAGACCCAGAATAGCCAAAGCAATCCTTAGCAAAAAGAGTGAAGCAAGAGACATCACACTACCAGACTTTAAACTATGCTTCAAAGCTATAGTAACAAAAACGGCATGGTATAGCACCAAAATAGACATGTAGACCAATGGTACAGAATAGAAGACACAGAGACAAACCCACTTAAATACAGTTATCTTATACTAGACAAAGGAGCCAAATACATACACTGGAGAAAAGATAGCCTCTTCAACAAATGGTGCTGGGAAAACTGGAAATCCATATGCAGCAAAATGAAACTAAACACCTATCTCTCATCATGCACAAAATTCAACTCAAAGTGGATCAAGGACCTGGGAATCAGACCAGAGACCCAACACCTAATAGAAGAAAAAATAGGCCCAAAT
>CM053401.1:13596231-13689016 GCA_028644305.1 Xerus rutilus
AATAAAAGAGAATAAAATTATGGCATTTGCAGGTAAATGGATGGAATTGGAGAACATCATGCTAAGTGAAGTAAGCCAATCTTAGAAAACCAAATGCTGATCATTCTCTCTGATAAGTGTATGCTGATCCATAATGGAGGAGAGGACACAGGAAGAATGGAGGAACTTTGGTCTAAGGGGAGGGAGCATGAGGACAGTATTGTGGAATGAGATGGACACCATAGCCTTAGCTTTATGTGTGACTGCATATATGATGTGATTCTACATCATGTACAACCAGAGAAATGAAAAGTTGTGCTCCATCTGTGTACAATGAATCAAAATGCATTCTGCTATCATGTATACCTGAGTAAATAAAAAATAAATAAAAATGGATCATGAATAAGCAGGGGGGGAAAAGAAGCTAAAATCAACACCCTAACTTCATACCTAAAAGAACTAGAAATTTAGAGTCTAAATACAAATTTAAAATAAAGAAACTAAACACAAACCCAAATGAAGAAAGTAAATAATAGAGATGAGTTTGCAAACCAAACTACCTTTATTGAACTTATTTTACGATATTTGTCTTTATTTTCTAAATACAATATTGAATAAGAAGCATCTGATATCGTGTGAAATCCTTTTCTTTGAGGACAAATGGTACTGATCTTTCTCATTTTTATGAAAGCATTTAAGATTTTTTGTATACCCATGGAGTTCTGAAAGGCCTTAGGTCATATTCAGCTTTTATCGTATTATAAATCTTGCCCTTTTAATCAAAGGCTCCTTTAAACTTTAATTATGTCTCCTCCACAGTTCACTGTTTTCTCCCTTTACAAATAATTCTACAGGGATGCCATCCCTCGTGGTTCCCACCTTTTCATCATGTTGCTGTGTATTTGGGGAGATTTCCTTGATGTCATCCTCGGCATTACTAATAGTCTTTAGTAATATTAAAATTGTATTCAGTCCTGTTGAATTGTATTTGTGATCATGTTTGCCTTCCAAGAACTCTTCCTATTTATTGATTTTCTTTTCTATTTGCAACTTTTTGTTTTTATTTTAAATGGCATAATTTTTCTGAATGTACTTATTGGAATTTTTGAAGAGATGTTCTTTGAATTACATTCATACAATGTGAAGTAAATATCATCTCCAGATCAATTCTGACAAAATACCTGCTTCCTCTCAAGTTTTAGGTAGATCTTAAGCTACTGACCTTGAGTTCTGAACGTTGCGTCCCTGCCCCACCACAGGTGGTTCTCATAACCAGCCTCCTCCTACTGCTTTTGCTCAGCTAACTTCACATTCTAATGGCTCCTGAATATGTTCAGCTTTGTCTCAAATGCCTCTCTGTAGCCTCTCTCTCCTTTCTTGTCAACCCTACTGATTCTTCAAGGCAAGACATTTTATCCAAAAAATTTCCTCATATAGTCTCAGTGCTAGTTCATGTAAAAAAATTATGGAGTTCTTAAATTTTTATAGCACCTAAAATATCTGTAAAAATAGCATGGCACTTCAGTTAACATGGATATATGAATTTTTTAATAATCAGGTGTATTGAGGAATAAACTACAATAAATAAAATAGAATAGAATAAATAAAATAGACAGTATTGTCTTTAAAGAAAAGGAGATGGTAAGACATCATGTCCCCGAATGCCCCTTTCTGCTCCTAAAAGCCTCACCAAGTTAAGGGAACAGTGAGAGCTAGCCTGGCTGGAAAGTCCAGATACAATTACCTTGAAGGGCACTGGCTCTCTCCCATGCACACTGGGAACTAGTGCCATTAGTGTCATCTGTAGAAAGCTCTTTTTGCACGTATGACAGGACAATTGCTCCTTGGGATGCTGGGCATTCAAGCAAACTAAGCAAGCTAATGTAGCTGGTGTCACTGCTTCTGCAACTGAACATATAAAACTCCTCTCTCAGTGGGGATGGGGGCAGAACAGAGGGCACTGTGGAAAGGATATGTGTCCCTTGTGTCACTGGACAGAACACTGTGAGGGAGAGGAGGCACTGCTTGGCAAAGTTCCATGAGGGACAGAGGTGCTACCTGTCCACCTGTCACCACTGAACTCTGCTTGGAGCAGTTATGGATCTCTTGTAAACTTTTCCCAATAAACCATATGTCTCTCAGGTTGTCTCCAGGCACTTTATGTGGCCTTTCCACAACCTACCCCAATGCCCTGGCAAAACTGGGCTGTGGACGAGGCATTGACTTTTGGTAAGGGTGTAGAGTTCTGTTCTATTTTGCTTTAAGAACCAATGTTACTAAGGTATGATTAACATGCAGTACACTGTTAAACGATAAAATGTGAAAAGATTGACTTGTATACAGTGGTGAAACTATCATCAATTAAGATGATAAACACATCCATAACCCTCAAAAATGTCCTCCTACCTCTTTCTGATCTGCCCTGGTATTTCCTGCAGGCAGACTACCACTCATCCTTCTTGTCAATATGGATCAGTTTGTGTTTTCTAGAACTTTATGTAAATGGGGTGATGGAACATGGACTGCTTTTTGTTTAACTTCTTTTACTCAGCATAATTTTTTTGATATTCTATTGATCCACCTTGTTGTGAATTACCAATAATTAATTCCCTGTTATTGCTAAATTGTATTTCAGGGTGTGGATTTGCCACCATTTATTCGTCCATTCACCTGTTGACAGATATTTGGATTTAAGCTATTACAAATAAAGTTGCTATGAACATTCAAGTCCAAGTCTTTTCTTTCTTTCGGTTTTTTTTTTTTTGGTACTGGAGATTGAACTCAGGGGTACTTGACCACTGAGCCACATCCCCAGCCCTATTTTGTGTTTTATGTAGAGACAGGGTCTCACTGAGTTGCTTAGTGCCTCTACTTTGCTGAGGCTGGCTTTGAACTCGCGATTCTCCTGTCTCAGCCTCCCTAAGTGCTGGGATTATAGGCTTGCGCCACCACGCCCGGCTCCAAGTCTTTTCTTGAATGCATGCTCTCCCATTGTTCCACATGCTAACCAGCACCTAGTATGGTCCTTTCCTAAAATTTTAGCCATTCTAGTTTATTTTTAATTTGCACTTTCTTGATGAATAATGATACTGAGCATCTTGTGCTTATTTGCCATCCATGTGGCCTCTTTGCTGAAGTATCCATTTATTTGGACCATTTCTATTGACATTGGTTTTTAAATTGAGTTTAAAACTACTTACATATTCTCCATGCATATCATTTTTAAGATATAATGCTGTATTTGCAAATATTTTCTCCCAGATAGTGGCTTGTCTTTCCATTCTCTTAAGGATGTCTTTTGAAGAATAGAAGTTTTTAATTTTCATTAAGTCAAATTTATGAATTTTTTGCTTTTTTGGATTGTGCTTTGATGTTGTAATTAAGAAACCTTTATGTAACCTGTCTGTTTCAGTCAACCTTTTTGCTGCTGTGACCAAAAGACCTGACCAGAACTATTAGAAGAGGAATAGTTTATTTTGGGGCTCATGGTTTCAGAGGTCTCAATGCATAGATGGCTGACTCCATTCCTCAGGGCCCAAGATGAAGCAGAATATCATGGCAGAAGCGTGGTAGAGGAAAACAACTCAGGACATGGCCACCAAGAAGCAGAGAGAGCTCCACTCAACAAGGACAAAATACATATTTCAAAGGCATACCCTCCAGTGACCCACCTCCTCTAGGCACACCCTATGTACCTAGTACTACCCAGTTAATCAGTGGATTAATGCACTGATTAGGTTAAGGCTCCCATAACCCAATCATTTCACCTCTGAACTTTCTTGCATTGTCTCACACATGAGCTTTTGGGGGCCACTTCACATCTAAATAATAATATAACCCAAACTTAACAAATATTTTCTTTTAAGCTTTCTTCTTAAAGTTTCCTACTTACAGGTTATACATTTGTTTATCATCCATTTTGAGTTAGCTTTTGTATATGGTGCAAGATATGGACCAAAGTTCTTTTCACTTTTTTGCATGTGATAGCTAATTTTTCAGCACATTAAGAAAATTATCATTTCTCCACTGAACTGTCTTGGCATCTTTGTCAAAAATCAGTTTCCCACATGTATTTGGCTCTATATCTAATTCTTTATTCTTTTTATATTGTCACCAACACTCTGTACTGATTTTGTGGTAGCACTAAAATCTATCTTGCAACCAGATGATATTCGTCTCAAATATATTCTTCTTTTTCAACACCATTTCAATTTGTTGATTCTTTGCATTTCTTAATTTTAGAAACAACCTGTCAATTTTCTATACAAAAATGTCTCACGCTTTGATTGAAATTTTGATAAATCTATGGGTTAATTTGGGAAATAGTATCTTAACAGCATTGAGTCGTTGAACCCATGAACATGGTGCATCTCTCCATTTATCAATTTTTCTCAGGAATAATTTGTAGATGTCTTGCATATGTTTTGTTAAATTTATCCCTAAATATGTTTATATAATCTTTTTGATGTCATTGTTAATAGTATTATTTCTGTAATTTCAATATCCACTGTCCATTGTGAATATGTGGAAATAAAATTGATTTATATTTTGATAATTCTGTCCTGCAATGTTGTTAAACTCACTTTTTATCTTTGTAGCTTTTTGTAGATTCCACAGGATTTTCCTTTGTAGATCATCATGTGTTCTGTGAGAAAAAAAAAAGGTCATTTTATTTTTTCCCTTCCAAACTAAACACCTTGCATTTATTTACTTACTGCTTTATTTTACTGGTAGCACATCCAGTATAATGTGAATAGAAGAAGAAAGAGCTAGTAACCTAACCTTGCTCTTGATCACAGGAGAAAGCAAACACGGTATCAACCTTTCACCTTTGGGTAGGATGTTAACCACAGGCCTTTCCTAGGTGCCTTAATCAAACTGAGAAATTCTCTTTTATTCCTAGTTTGTAGAGTGTCAAAAATGGATGTGGGATTTTGTCAAATGCTTTTTTGTGGTCAATTGAGATGACAATTTTGTTTCCCTTATTAACTGCAACTCTTTCTTTTGTTATTTTAATAATTTCTTTGAGGTTTATTATACATCTTTGTATCAGTCAGTTTTGTTTTACTACAAAGAAATAGCTCAGGGAGGGGAACTTTATAAAGAAAAAAGAGGAAAGCAGGTGAGGAAATAGTTACTGACATGAGGAAAGGTGCTGTTTTGGATGGGGCAGGGGTGTTCAGTGGAGTCCACTCTGGAAACACTGAAACAAAGACCTTGAGAAAGGAATATGGGAGCTGTGTAGCTATGTATAGTCAGAGCATTTCAGTCAGGGAGAACTTTCTATGGGAGCTGTGTAGCTATGTATAGTCAGAGCATTTCAGTCAGGGAGAACTTTCCCTGAAAAGGTCCTGGGGAGGAGCTTGCTTGGGTTGCTTAAAGCAGAGCAAGGAGGCCAGTGTGCCTAGAGTGAGGCCTGAAAGGAGGAAGTGCTACAGGGGATGAGTTCTGAAACTATAGATCACAGGCCATTTTGTAGATCATGGCAATGGTGTTGTCATTAATAAAGTCATCTTGAGGATGTTGTCCTACCTTTTGTTGAGGAATAGAAGTCATATTCAGAAAAACAGAGGGCTAGAGTGCCATTCAGTTGTTGAGCATGTGCTTAACATGTGTGAGCCTTTGGGCTGAATATCTTGCATAAATGAATCAATAAATAAATAATAAAGACAAAAAAAAAGAGAAAACAACAACATAAGACTTATTCCTTGCACTACTGCAGCACAGCATTCAGGGGATGGCATGGATATTGCTGGCAGCTCTTAGCCAAGATCACTGTGATAATCAGGAGTAGAAAGCAGAGCAGAAGGATTTAAAAATCTTGTAGTTTGGTCACAAAAGTGCAAGTAAAACTGGGGCTTAGGAAGGTGTGGCTGTTAAAGAGAGCACAGCCACTAAAGAGATGCTAAGTACTTAACCTAGACACAATAGGAAAGATGGCTTGAGGGCATCTCAGGAATTAGCAAGTTCACACCCATCTCAGTCTCAAGGGTGTAAAAGCAAAAATTCCTTTGAGAAGAGACAATGGGCGCACCCTGCTTGCACAGGGGTGCCTAGGATCTTGTTTCACTGTCCTCAGCCACCCAGGCATTCAGGCTACTGCAGCCATGATCCCAGGAGGCTTGACTACTGCTCAAGATCCAGTTGTCAACCACATGGTGCTGGTTCATCAAGAATGCAGAATGCTGGAGTCAGGGGGTCATGGAAGTTTCTACCAAGATGTCAAAGGAAGACCTGTGAGGCCAGGCAAAGTGTAGCAGGGTCAGAGTCCCTGCAAGCTGTCCTTGAAAGGGTGATGTGTGAATCTCTAAAGGTGAAGCCAAAGCTGGAATCAAGACCCAGAGAGTTAAGACATTCCAGTAATACAGACTGCAGAAGAAACCTGCAGGAATCAAATAGAGACAAACCAAGAGAGAGGCCATATAGGCTGCAACCAGCAAGACCATAGGGGCAGAGCTATACAAGTCCTTTGGAGAGAACTTCAAAATGCCGTGTACCCTAGATGCTGGCTATTGAGCTATAGGACTTGCTTGCCTAGCTGAATTTTGATCTTGATTTGATCCCATCCCTTTTTTCTATGCCTCTCTCTTTTGGAATGAAAACATTTACTCTGTTATTATACATTGGATATATGTAACTTGCTTTTGACCTTTACTCTCACAGCTAAGTCTGTACCTTGAGTCTCAGATGAGATTTTGGACTTGGACTTTTGGGCAATGCTAAAACTGTTAAAACTAGGGGAGTCTAAGAAATGGATTAAATGTATTTTGCATTGTGAGACAGGTATGGGATTTGGGAGACCAGGGACAGAAGGTTGTGGTTTAAATGTGAGGCATCTCTAAAAGCTCATGTGTAAGATAATGAAAGAATGTGTAGAGGTGAAATGATTAGACTGTGAGCACTATAACCAACAGTAGATTAATGTGATATGGATTAACTGGGTGGCAACTGTAGATAGGTAGGGTGTGGCTGGAGGAGGTAGGTCACTGGGGGTGTGCCTTCAGGGTATAAATTTTGTCCCTGGTGAACAGAGGGCTCTCCCTGCTTCCTGATTGCCATGTGCTGAACTGCTTTCCTCCACCACACACTTCTGCCATAATGTTCTGCCTCACTTCAGATCCATAGTTACGGAGTCCATGGATTGAACTGAATCTGAGTCAAAATAAACTAAATTGTTCTCTTTAGGTATTTTGGTCATAGGGATGCAGAGCTGATGCAAAACAGGTAATAAGCTTAATAATGTGAATTCTGGTTGAACAATTCATATCTATAAATTCAATACTTAAATCTTTAGCCATGATGGAAGGTAATTGCTAACAGTCCTCCTACAGAAATATTGACACAGAAGTCAGGAATAACACAAAAACTAATTTCATTTCATTTTATATTATCCATAGCTCCTGCTGCAGTGAAATTATGTCATTCTGCCATCATCCTGCCCTTAGCCATCCTGACTCATTCGTTGCATCAGTGATCACACTGAATTAACATAAATTCAAGACAAAAATCTCTCCATATCATCTTAGGAATATTGAATCATTTGGTTTTGTTATGTAACTATTCCCTTATTATTCACTTTTACTAATGTGCACAATGCTCATTTAAAATGATAGTTCTATTTACAGGAGAAACACTGGGATGCAATTCAACAGAGTGCTTAAGAGCTCATACTAAAGGGGCCATGCTGCCTACCTTTGATTATCAGCTCTGACATTTACCAGTTTTATAACTTTTTTGTTTGTGCCTCAGTTTTCTATTAGTAAAATGGGAATAATAACAAAACTGCATAGGACTACAGTGGGAATGAAATTAATTAATTCCCACAAAGTGCTTAGAATCATATCCAGGGTATTCAACATCCTCAATAAATGTTAGCCATTGTTATTAGTGCTTATTTTAAATTAACTAAGAAATGACTTGATGTAATTTGAATCTAAATATTGAATATAGTATCAGGTGACTTGATAGTGCTTAAAGAAATTTTTGAGAGCTAAACAAGCACTAACATATCATAGAGATCCAAGAAAATTTCAAGTCTAAAGCAGAGAAACAAGATGTTGGGTTCTGGTGACCCGGGTCCTCCCTTCCTTTGTCTGCACCACAAAGGAATTCATTCACATTCTCTCAAGTCCCTTCTGGTCTATTATCAGTCTGCAAGTCATTGCATTCAATTTATGTGTTATTGCTTCTGTCAGCTAAGTACTACTATTTACACAAATCTGAACATACTATAAATATGAGTGATTTAACATATTTCCTCATGTGAACACTTTAATGAGAGTTCCACTAATAAAGGCTGAGAAAAGTTCCAGCACTTTCCCAGGGACTTTATAATACTCTAGTAGTGGAATATAGCCTTTTTTGGGATTGAACACAGGTGGGACTACTGGTCTGTAACTCTTATTTCTAATCCTGGTAGTCTTATCTTAATATGATATCCCATTAATAACCTTTTAGGAGGGGCTGGGATTGTGGCTCAGCGGTGGAGCACTTGCCTCGCATGCGTGAGGCCCTGGGTTCGATCCTCAGCACCACATACAAAGCAATAAAATAAAGACATTGTGTCCATCTACAACTAAAAAAATATTAAAAAAAAAAATAACCTTTTAGGAAAAAACAAAATTAGTGGCACATCATTTAAATAAGACTTTAAATACTGACTTGATATATAAGATTATCTGAACTTTTGAAAAACCCATTTCATCTGAGATGAATAAAATAAAAACTCATGAAAAATAACAAAATTTTGATGTTTTACATATTGATTTATTTTAAAGCATAATATATATGTACAATATATATCACAAAGTATCTGATAAAAAATAGCTTGAAATACAATTTTAAGCTCCAAATAAAGTCTCTACTTAGGATAATTACACATCCTATTAGTCATAAAAGTACAGTTTTAAAGGCAGATTTCAGACCACTTAAGCCATACAATGGCTAATGCTTAAGGACTTTAAAAATGCACATTTATGAAAATTTGAGGAAATTCATCAAAATGTTTGGAAAATACATAAACATTTATCATATAATGCAGTATACCCAGAAATGCTTAAATCTGATATTTTATAATATTATCTTACAAAACTATTATTATAAAGTGTTCATTATACATTCTGGCATAAACTCTCATACCTTCACTAGGCCTGTATAATATATATTATACTACAGATACATACATACATACATACCACTTTTTTCCCTTGTGTAATGTCTCTTCATAAAAATATATTTGGGCTAAGAACAATCAGAGCATAGCAAAATGCTGCTTTAATTGTTTAATTAAATGTTGTGTATCTACATGATCAGGAAATGCTTCTTCAGACTTCTGAGCAGCAACATAACTCCTCTGTAGATCTCCAATCTGTCAGAAATGCCAGGAAAAGAACAGTATGAGATAAGAAAAAAAAAAAAAAAAAAGAATAAGTAAACGAAAAAAAAAAACCACATACTGTCTTGCATGCTGTAAAAACTCAAAGGGTCCTTAACGGTAAATCACTTACATATGCCACTTAAACTTTAGAACTCTCTCACCTGGATTAGAATTCCATTTTGAGAAATTTGAGAGAGATAAATAACCAATTATATAAATAATTTATGCTTCATTATAGCTATCTAGTTATGAATTCAGAAACCTTTGTTTCTTTCCCTGTTATTGATAGTACTATAAACATAAAATGGCATGTGTATGCCCAAATAACCAGTTTCATTCAGCTAAGGAAAACTGTAATGTACCATAAATACATATTTTGATTAGAGCATTATCTTTTAAACAGGAAATTCAAGCAAAAATTATTATATTTAAGACATAATAATATGCCTCTGCGTATTTACTGTTTTAAATAGTGCTAACACAATAATACTAGGAAGATGTGTGGTTTTAAAATTTACAAAAAAGAAAAAAGTTCATTTTCAATAAACTCTGTCAAAGTCCAGCCCAAAGAAAAACACCAGAATTTGTCTCAATGTTTCTTGATTCATGTATATGCCTCTAAAAAGACAGCTTTTGGATACATGCACACAAAAAATCTAGATAGTTCAACTCTGGTGGGTTTGAGGTAACATATATATGTATTAAAAATGAACTGTTTCCTTTTAAAAATCATAGTATTTCTTTATAATATACTATTTTCTCTTACAGAAATATGGTCTTCTGCTTAAAGAAATAAATACCTTCCTTGTTTGAGATATGAATTATTAAAATGTGCTGATCTTCCTGAAAGCGAGTAATCAAGTCTTTTCTGTGGTTTAACTAAGAAGCAGCACATTGCAATGAAACACATGGGCACCCCTGGAGCTGGGTATGAATCTGGAACCTGCCACCTCATGTGACTGGGGAAGTGGGGCTCTTAACCTCCATGAGCCTTGGGTTGCATTAGAACATAAGCTTCATAGGGTAAATAGAGGTTTTTTTCTGTTTTACTCATTGCTACATCCTCTACTTCAAAGGGCCTGATACACAGCAGAGGCTTATTAATAAGGGAAACATCAGTTGCATGAGAAAATGAGTAAGTAAGGATAAACAGGGGATTAGAAGAGAATTTGAGAAGGTATGTAAAGCACATTTAACCATGGCTGATACTTACCAATCACAAGATTCACATTACCAATCACTCAAAAAATTACAACTCATGAACAATAGTTTATTCTATTTTCAAAACAGAAATGAGTGTGCATGGCTTCATATTCGTATTATAAAAACAACATATTTTTATGTCTTTGGTCAATAAAGACTCTTATTTACATCACAAACATTTTTAGCCATTTCCTCATTCTCAAGACAGATTCACCTTCCACTTTAAAGGGAAGTTTCCAAGTAATAGCTACAAGATGCCTTTTGTTTGTTTTTATCTTATTAAAAATGGCACATGATTTCTTTTAGCTTTTAGGTATTCACTGACTTGCACCACAGCTGCATTTCCCCCATACTGTCCATGATTAGTATTCCTAATTTTACAGCAATCATATCAGGACTTGGTGGCAATATGATTTACAAATAATATAAAGGAATTCCTTGTTGTCAAAGCCTACTACAGAGCCTTCCCAAACCAAGAATTACTTAATGAGTATTTCTTCAATGATTAAATAATTTCTTCAATGATTTAATAATTTTAAAGTATAAAATATTTCTTCCGCAATTTATAATGGTGTTAAGTTTAGTCAACTTCCAAAGATAAATTAAAGCTTATTAACTAAAGATATCTGTGTATATAATAAGTAAGAACTTAAAAAATTCATTTCTTCCAGACTGAAAAATCAATCTTCTGCTCAGGAACATAAGGTTATAATTTTCTTGTTTATCTTAATTTTTTGACCAAAAGAAAAGAAACTTAGCAGATAATAAATTAATAAAAAGAATACCTTATCAGATATTGTTGCAAAATTAAAGTGAGGTTCATACATATGGGGTGCTAAAGATGATGCAGTTTGCAAAAGTGCCCTTGCCTGTGGGGAAAAAAGAAAAAAAAAGGCATATAAGTATATAGCAGTTCTATATCTGTCATTTCTATTGGTAAAAGAAGTCTTTACCTAGGATGGGACCTTAATAAACATGGTGCTGGAGAAATAAAGATGGCATTCCTCATGAAATACGAAGACTTTTATTGAAATATAATTAACTACTGATGTCATACCAAAATTATGTTAACAGTAAACATTTAAAGAGAGAAAATAAGAGAATTGAAAATTTAGAGCAGATTTAAAGTTATTTGAGAACCACTGTCTCATAACATTTCAGTTTGACATATAACTTAAAATGTAATCTCAATGTTTTAAAAAGTCCTTTCAATCCAGTTTTTCTTGGTGGTAACTGATGTAACAGGCTCCAAGTATCTGTACCCTAAGGCAATAACAACAAAAAAAGACCAAACATCATAATAAATTTCAAAGCCCACAGCTCTGTGATGGATGACAGTGAGTGAGCATTTATTATGCTGCTAACATATTTTCTAGCAATGGAAAATGATAAGCTTTCTGTTCTCTAAAGTATGCAAAGCACAAGATTCACATTATTTTTTGTTCCTTACAGAATCACATATTGCAGAGAGCACTGAGTGGCACGCAATGCTCATACATGCATCGTTAAGACTACAAGCCCGCTCAGCAACACTCCAACTTGTAGCTAAATCCAAAACCCGTATCTATGACCTGACAAATTCATGTATTTTTTAAATGGAAAATAAGAGGATATCAGTGCATATAGGATGCTGGATATTAATTTTTTAAATAATGAAGTGGGGCTAGTATAAAATCTTTTCCCAGAACATTTCAAATTAATTGTATCCTCAAGAAACTACAGTAAGTAGGAGGGAAAGACCAAGATGGGGACAGAGACAATCACAGAAAGTACTTGCCTAACATGAACATGGGCAAAGTTCTACAAGAAAGTATGCCAGTTTAGAATAATGCTTACAAAATACAAATCCATCGTATCTATTTTGGGAGCATTTATGAAATAATGCTCCTGTCCTTGTTGTGTTTTTGTCATTGTGCTCTGAAGAGCAGGTCTGTGTCCCGTGTTTGCTGCTCGTCATGTCTGTGACCTGAGTAAAGTTACTTACATTCAAGTTTCCTACTTGTCTTCCTCTCTCAAGTGGCAGAGAATAAGATTTACCCTTAATAATCATGAATACTGTGGGAGTATATTTAGCATTATAAACTTTTTGTTATATATATAAATAATAGTTCATGGGCTGGGGTTATGGCGCAGTGGTAGCGTGTTCGCCTAGCACGCAGGAGGCACTGGGTTCGATCCTCAGCACCACATAAAAATAAAATAAAGATATTGTGTCCACCCACAACTAAAAAATAAATATAAGAAAAAAATTAAAATAAATACATAAATAATAGTTCAATTTATTAAACACAGATCACATGCTCCACTCTACCCTCCACTGTGCCAAGTGCTTTACATGCAAGATCTAATCGTCACAGAAATACCTTCAGGTAGGCACCACTATTACTCTATTTTTATAGATCATCCATTTGTTTCACAAATGCGGACTAAGCACGTGCCAGGGGCTGGCATTTCCTGATGCTGAGAACACATCAGTGGCACATCAGATAGGGTTCCTCTTTTGTGCAGCTGACCTTCTACGCTCTACATATAAAGTAGAACAGTATAAGAAGCACTGTGGGCTCCTTTCGATGGTGTTTGAGATGGCCTTTCTAAGAAGGTGGCATTTAAGACCTGAGTGACAAAAAGAAATGTCACTGTAAGACATGAGGGAAGAACATTCCAGAGGTTCTAAAGTAAGACTGAGCACTGCATATCCACAGACAGCAAGGCAGCTAACATGCCTGGAAGTTAATGGAAGAGGAGTGGCAAACGACATGGTCTGAGAAAAGGCAGAGGCCAGATTATGTGCAGTCTCACAGGTTAGGGTCAGAAGGCCATATTTTTTTTTTTTTCCCCAAATTCAAGAAGTAACTGGAGAATTTTATGCAAAAAAGTAGTAATAAAATAATACTGTTGGGGCTGGAGTTGTGGCTCAGTGGCATGCCTGAGGCACTGGGTTTGATCCTCAGCACCACATACAAAATACATAAATAAATAAAAATAAAGGTTTAAAAAATCTTATTTAAGGGGCTGGGATTATGGCGCAGTGGTAGCGTGCTCACCTAGCACACATAAGGCACTGGGTTCGATCCTCAGCACCACATAAAAATAAAATAAAGATATTCTGTCACCTACAACTAAAAAATAAACATTTAAAAAAATCTTATTTAAAAAAATAAAATAATATTGTTTTATAAAAAAATCATGTAGGCTGTTCTGAGGATGAATTACAGGGTACCTTCACTTGCTGATTTAAGTGGGAGAAAAGACCAGCCAGCAGGCTCTGTAGTTGCCTGGCAAGAGACAGCAGCAGGGTAGGGACCAGAAGCCAGTTCAGGATGGGACTTTGAGGCAAGACTGAAAGGACTTGCTGAACATGATGTGGGCATAGGGGTGTCAGGAGGAGGAAAGGAAGTTTCAAGGGTGGCTCCCAGGATTTGGGCAGGAACAGCTAGATGGTGGGTGGGGGTGGTGAACTGTGTGTGGGACAGTTCATTAATTAACACAGGGAAGACCACGAAGGGACACATGTTGTCCTAATAAAATGAAATGTTCTATTTTGGACTTAGAAAGGAAGTAACTTGCCCAAGGTCACACAGCTAATACACGAGAAAGCTGGAATTCAAATCCAGGCCTATCAGACTCTAGAGCTCATTTTTAAGTTATACATCAACAGCCACAAATGACAGCTGTTCTGTGAAGAAAGCAGACTGTCCACTGTGCCACCAGTAGCTCCCTGACCTGTTCAACATGGCCCTTCCGCATCTCCAGCACAGCCAGGTTGTTGTAGGCCTCAGCATGGTTGTTGTTGTTGACCAGAGCCAGCCTGAAGCACTGATGGGCCAAATTCGTATCACCTATTCCCTGGAAAGAAAAGCACATGTTCACATATATGAATACACATGCTTCCTCTTGCCATCTTCTCCCTTCCTTCCTCTATAAACCTTTCCCACTACATAGAAAAAGCAACAAGTACTGATTGTAGGGGTCAAGTGTGAATTCAGTGTAAGTAGACTCAGCTTGGGGATATAAAATGAGCTACAGTGACTTCTAGAAATCTCTCAAATTCTATAGGAGACCATTAGCAGACCTAGATTTATGATAAATACTTGCAAACTTCTTCAAACTAACACATGGCTACCCTTTTTTTTATAGAAATTGTATCAAAAGACAACCTACCACGGCTATATGTCCCAGGTTGTACCAGACATCAGCTGTCTCTTCTTCGTTTTCAGCCAAAGAAAGGGCACGTTCAAATGAGGTCAGAGTCATATCATACTGCTGGGCATAGAAGCAACACAGCCCCAGATTGTTAAAAAGCTGACAATTATAAACGCCCATCTGCAGGAGTCGCCTTTTCAAATAGCACAAAGAAAAGTTGTGTCACATCAAATTTATCATTGCCGACTGTTTTTTACAAAGTTAGAAATGAATTCACCTTATAACTAGTAATACCCCCAAAGATTAGAAATCAAAGAATACCCCTAAAGGAATATAAATGAAAAACATGTTTAGGGCTGGGGACATAGCTCAGTTGGTAGAGTGCTTATCTTGCATGCACAAGGCACTAGGTTCAATCCCCAGCACCACCAAAAAAAAAAAAAATTTAAAACAAATATAAAAGCATAGCTTTCATAATGGTCAAAAACCACTTTTATACATTTTCCCCCCAAAAGCATTTTTAGAAAACAGAAATAAGAAATAAATAGCCATATAAAGTAAACCCCACACATTTTAGCTTTATGAAAGCCTTGGTGCCCACTGGTAAATTCCTACGACTTTCTAATCTAATTTGAGGGCTATGTTTTACCTCTAAGTTTTCGGAGAGTTGCATCCTGTTATTTTTGGCCATCTGTATTTCATGGTTAAACTGGGCCTAATGACTTCCACTGAGGAAGACATGACCATCAGTGGACCACTACATATCCACTTAGCTTTTCCACTGCAATTCAAGAACCCCATTTTGCCTCTAGGCATTAAAAATCTCAAGTGAGAAAGGACAAGAAAAATAAGCAAATGAACATCCAGCCCAGATGCCCTGAGAAACCCATGACCCACTCTGAGGATGGGGAGTAGAGTCAGGTACACATGCACTAGGCAACATGTGTGTATTTTATGTTCTCAACATATATTTGGAAGGAACCCTTGGCAACTGCCAATCTTCTCCTTCATTTTGCCCAAAGGCTGAAGTCATAATTTAAAAATGAATTGTAGGCCGAGTGCAGTGGTGAACACCTGTAATCCCAGCAGCTCAGGAGGCTGAGGTGGGAGGATCGTAAATTCAAAGCCAGCCTCAGCAACTTAGCGAGGCCTTAAGCAACTCAGTGAGACCGTGTCTTTAAATAAAAATATAAAAATGGTCTGGGAATGTGGCTCAGTGGCTAAGCGCCCCTGGGTTCAATCCTCAACATCAAAAAAAAAAAAAAAATTTTAGAAGTCACGTGTAGGAAACAGTAAGTATGAACTCAAAAGAGAGCCAGTGAGCATAGTTTATTTAGACTTTGAAAAAAAGAAACCGTTGGAAAACAAACTGATAACACTTCACAAAGCAGATGATTCTATTTCAGGTCCTCATCAAGGTTCAGAACACGGAGCCAACTGTTCCTTGCAAATCTCTTCACTGTTTCACTCTTGGTGTCTTTGTGTTCAGTGATATTCATGGAGACAGTGATGATGAGAAGTGTTTTAAGTAACTTACTTGCTATTTTTTGTTGATGAAATGGCTAACTTATACACTGAGCTAAAAACACAATCATCTGGGTATGCAAAGTGCCAAGATGTGAGCATTTACATTATTAATTGTCACTTTAATGCTCATAAAACATTATTGGAATTTTAAGATTCACATACACATGGCATATACATTACAGTTCATTTATCTTCATTACTGTTTCGCCAATATTTCAAGCAAGTAGTTCTATAAATTGAATGTAAAGCAAACCTGTAAAAGCGAAGAGCTATTTCTGGTTGATCAGAATAAAAGTGGTTGCTTCCGATGCATGCAATGGCTTCCATGTGAGTATTGTCTTGTTTCAAAACCTCTTTGTAGTATTCAGCTGCTGCTGCACCATTATTCATTTCCTGATCTCCATCAAGACAGAAGAGCAATACTGTATTAATATTGGACAAGAAATTTTTTGTTTTACCAATTTAAGTTCATTCATTCAGCAAATGTTTACTGAGTCCGTCATGTGCTAGACTCTATTCTGGGCCCTAGGGACACAATATGAACAAAAAGATGAAGTCACTGTCCTCAAGGAGTTTACATCTGGTAGAGAAGACAAACAAATGGATAAATATATAATGCCAGGTGAGGATGAGTGATATGAGGAAAAACAGAGCAGGGCAGGAGAGAGGGAGGGAAGGCACTGCTTCAGAGGGATGATCATCTTGAAGGAGGGGCTATTTGAACAGAGACCTAATGAAGTGAGGGTTCAGGACCTGAGCACACCTGTATGAGGCTCACTCAGGCAGAGAAACTAGCAAATAAATGCTGCTAAGATGGAAGCACTTAGAAGAACCACACAAACACAAGTGAAGCTGCAAAGAAGGAGAGCAGCACAGGAGACTAGAGAGGCTGTCAGGGCCTTTGTTGACCTTGGGAAGAGTTTCAGATGTTTTTCTAAGCTGAGAGAAAGTTATTAGAGAATTAAAAGCAGAGGAGTGACATAATCATACTATATTCACATTTTTAAAGAAAAACTTGGCTGGTAAGAATAGGACAAATCAAAATCGGGAGAAACAGCAGCAAGGAGACCAAGAAGTCAGGAAAGAAACGATGGCAACCCAAAGTTCAGAAATACATATACAATTAAAAGCTGAAGGCACCTTCTACAGTTTCTATATATGCTTTCTAAAGTACTGATAATCATAAATGCATTTAATATTATTATTATTAACATCATCATCATCATCATCATCATCATCATTTGTAAGATGGGGCCTCATTACATAGCCCAGGCTGGTCTCAGCTCATCTAGTATTATCAATGAATGCTACATCTCTCAAATCCACTCTCAAGGCCTAGTTCAGGTTCCACAATCTTCATTAAGATTAATTATGCTGTGCCTTCACTGCACATGGCTTTATTCCGCCTCTCAACTTACATGACATTTATCATGACTTATGCACTTGTTCTTACTAGGATTCAATTATTTCATCAATTATTTCATCAGATCTAAGAGACTCCACCAATTCTAAGTAGCACCATACAATGCTTCTTTAAACATAGAATTTTTGATACTCGTTTTGACACCTATTTAGATGTATTCAGACCTAAACTGTAGCCACTATCACTGTTTTGCATTCTTTACATGAAGTAGCTATGCAAAGTAAGTTGAATATAGTATTTCTTCATGTGCAAAGTCAATCTTCTGACTCCCTTTCTGATCTGGTCACACATGCCCAGGTTTTTCCACACAGTGTCCTGCATTGACAATACAGCTTTCTTGTTTTTATTTTATTTTTATTGATGATTAATAATTGTGTGTGTTTATGGGGTACAATGTGATCCTTGGATGTATGTACTTACATTATGGAATGTGGAAATCAGGTTAATTAACATATATGCATCACCTCAGATACTCCTGATTTCTTTGTGCAGAGAATATTTAAAATCTACTCACAACATTTCTTAAAAGTGTGCTCCACTATGTCCCCAAGATTTTCTTCCAAGCTACACTAATTTTGCTATGCTGATGCCTGTGCTTTCTTGATCTTACCAGCAGGTGTCAACAAAAGCTTTCAGGCAATAATTAGAAACAATTACCTCGTTCACCATGTAAAGTACGATGCTGCCAGGAATAACTACCAAGTTCCTGTATAAGCAGACTGTAACAACTATATGACAACTGCCACTTGTCCACAAACCATCAGAAGATGCTACCTAGTCTAAGATGCACCCCAATCTCAGGGATGTCAAAGTGTGGAAAACATGTTTTTAGAATCCATTAAGTTTGATAATTTCTTTGTAAGCAAGACCACGAAGTGGTATACCTTTTCCTTAGCACCAAATTTAGTGCTTTTAGATAGTGGAAACTGAATAAACAATAATAAAACAACTTCCAAGATTTTCTTAATTTCTCATGTTTCCACTATAACAGAGGTTCTCAAACTTTTTGGTCTGAAGATCCCTTCAAAGTCCTAAAAATTGCTAATAATCCCAAAGTTTTGTTTACAAAGGTTATATTTGAAAATATTTATTAATTCATTCCAGATAATATGTAATAAAACTATTACATGCTAACATATTCTTACAAAAATAATGGGCTCTCCTGAATGGAGAAGGCTTGTAGGTTATACAACCACGTCTCCACACATGATAGATTTGTCCAACTCAGAGACAGAGACTATTAAGTCCTTTGGTCATAGATCTAATGCCATTGCTCCAATTCTGTTTTTTTATATTTCTTCCTTCCTTCCTCCTTCCTGCCTTCCTTCCTTCATTTTATGTGATGCTGAGGATTGAACCCAGTGCTTCACACGTGCTAGGCAAGCGCTCTACCACTGAGCCACAATCCCAGTCCCTCCAATTCCGTTTTTATCAATAGTCAATGAATACAGTTAACTCCAAGAGTGAAAAAACAAGCTGCATATTAGAATGCATAGAATGATTCTGTTTATGGCTAAAACCTGTATAACTGTATGTGTGCCTTTATATAAAAATAGATATATAAAAATATATATAAAATAAATATATAAAAATATGTAGGCACAGAATTTATGTAATTTCAAGAAATTTTAGACTGAAATACTTTTCTCAGCAACTTCACATGTAGTTTTTCAATTAAGTTTTATAAACTTATAAAATAAATAACTTGCCTATGCTAAATAAATCTAAACACTACAAAAGGGTACAAAATTAAAAGCCCAAATTCCAGTTGACAGAGGCTGTTAATCGTTATCTTGAGTATCCTTCAAGAAATTTTGTTCATATAAAGACACACATGCAAAATCATTCTATAGATTCCAAAACAGTTCACTCTCAGTGTCTTGGCACTCTTTCTATCTCAAAACATAAAAATTCTCTTTATTATATTTTACTTCTGCACAGTATTCCATCAATACATAAACCATAATTTATTTAACCAGTCCCTTTTTGATGAACCTTAGTTTATTTCCATTTCCCCTTAGAATACTTACATACTTGACTGACAGACAAAAATTAGTTTATGCAATGAATATACCATAAAATCATTTGTATATTATCTTTGCATGCCTTATGAAAAGATCCTAAAGCAAAATTCCTGGAAGTAAAATTGCCCAAAGAGCATGCACATTTTAAAGTGTGATGGCAGTTGCAAACAGCCTCCAAATGGGTTGTATCAAAGTACACTCCCACCAGCAATACTCATGTGTGGAGCCTGTTTTCCACACCACCCTCCTCTCCTTCTTTTTTGGTACTGGGGATTGAACTCAGGGGCTCTCAAGCACTGAGTCACATCCCCAGCCCTATTTTGTATTTTATTTAGAGACAGAGTCTCAGTGAGTTGCTTAGCACCTCACTGTTCCTGAGGCTGGCTTTGAACTCGCGATCCTCCTGTCTCAGGCTCCCAAGCCACTGGATTATAAGCGTGTACCACTGCACCTGGCCCTTGACACCATGGAACCTCATCATCTCTGCCAATCCAATTAAGTAAAATACAGTATATCACTGTTGTTTTAGTTTTTATTTCTTTAATTATGACAGAGGTTAGAAATTTAACACATCAGATATTTCTTTTTCTATGAGTTTCCAGTTCACTTCCTTAGCCTGTTTTCTATGCTTTCCTATTTTTTTTATCCTTTCATTATTGCCATTTTATGCAGCTATAACAATTCCACAGGCTGGGTAATTTTAATGAACAGAAATTTATTTGGCTCTTGGTTCTGCAAGCTGAGAAGTCCAAAATCAAGGTTTCACATCTGGTGAGGGCTGTCTTGCTGCATCACAACATGGCAGAAGGCCGCACATGGGGCAGGATGGGGTGGTGGGTCAGGCAGACAGACAAGGCCAAACTCATTCTTTTACCAGGAACCCACCTACAATAATGGCAATTAATCCATTCTTGAGGACAGCCCTTGTGGCCTATTCACCTCTTAAAGGCCCCACCTCCCCACTGTTGCATGGGATTAAGTTTCTAACACATGAACTTTGAGGGACACATTCAAACCACAGTAGTATATGAAGGGGTTGGGTAGGAAACCACTCTCCTACACCCAGGACAGCTGGAGGCAGAGATGTGGCTCAGGGATTCCTAAGTACCAACGCTGCCTTCTCATTTCAGGTGACACGAGCCCATTCTGATACCGTCTTTAGTTCAAAAACCAGGAAAGTCCTGTGTTCATAAACATTCCCTTCAGAGGAAAAGTATACATGGATCAATTAAGTTCTTCTAGATGAATATCATCAAGCTCAGAGTATGAAAAGCTATTGGTGTAGTCAAAGTGCAGCTGGGGGGGCTGGGTACCGGCATAGTTTAGTGGTACTGCACTTGCCTAGCATGTGTGAAGTCCTGGGTTTGATCCCCAACACCACAGGGGAGGGGGTGCACAGAGTAGGCAGGGAGCTGGAGCTTGTCTGTTGTCTCATTTCTGGGAGGTGATTTTACCTGCATAGAGAGGATGAATGGCCACTAGATAGGCTGAGAAGAAAACAAGAGCCTATGGAAAAGCCACAAGATACATTGATCCAAAACTTCTCTGAGGAAACATCTACTTTCCATAATGTTTACATTCTTGATTAAATGAGCATGTATGAGGGCATGTGTATAGGCATTTTTGTTTGTGTATGTGAGTGTGATTTGTAAAAAGGTAAAATAAAGCCAAAGTTTGGCTTTATTTAAATTTTTGTTTTTGCTATCTAGTAAACTTAACTTTTATTTTCTTAAATTTATCAATCTTTCCTATTAAGGCTTTCTGACTGTGTCAAGTCTTAAAAAAAAAAAACTCCCTCATTTCAAGTTATATAAATAATGCATTTGTTTTCTCTTTTGGAACTTTCATGGTTTCATATTTTGAAATTTTAACTTGTTCTTTTACTTTTTTTTTTTGGTACTGGGAATTGAACCCAGGGTGCCCTACCACTGAACTACATTCCCAATCCTTTGTAAAATTTATTTAAAAATTTTTAACTCACTAAGTTGCTTAGGCTGGCCAGCAGCTTAATATTTTCCTGCCTTAGCCTCCCAAATTGCTGGGATTATACCCAGACCCCATAGCACCCAGCAGTAGTAATGAATTCTTTTAATATAAGAAATCATTACTCATCCACTGTAATTTTAAACTATTTAATAATACAGTAATCCACCTGGCTTAGTAGGCAATCTTTATCACATCTTGAATTTTCACATATATGAATATATACAGACTCTATTTTGGTCCTATAACTCATTCCTGTATCAGAATTGTTTCAATTATACTAGTTCTCTAATAGATTTCATTAATGTAAATTTTAAAAAGCATTTCAAGTATATAAACATTACTTCAAGTAAATGAGAAACTACAATCTCAGTGATTTTTCTACCAGTTATTTTTGAATCAATTCAAAAAACACTATCTATACTTAGGTTTTAATTATTTAAAGTGAAATTCACAAATAAGGAAGTAAATGTTGCTCTGCTTCTCAAACTCTGTTATGCCTCAGAATCACCCTAGTGAGCCTGTTAAAAATACAAATAAATACCTGAGTCCCACTTTCGGGGACTTCTAATTAGTAGGAAGATGATGGATTGTACTTCTTACACATTCCCAGGGTAATTTTCACACACAGTGAAGTTCATAAACCACTAGAATAACCTTTTAAGGGTTAGGTTTCTAATCTCAAGCATCTTTCAATAAAGAACAACTAAAATAAGGTCCTGTCTTTCCAACACAATGCCTCAAAAAAATTAAAACCACCAAAAAACAATTTAGCAAAGAGAAATCATTTTTAAAAAGTATCTGTACAAAACAAGCAGTGTACTAGAGGCAGTACAACATGTTCATTTCAAAATAGGCAACATTTAAAAGATATAATATCAAAATGAAAGCAGTAAATAAAAAAGAAGTGAACATAACGGAAGAAAATCCCTCCAGAGATTAGCAAGATGCACATAACAAAACTCCCTAAAGACATGTGCAGTATAGGCCACAAGACTACGGAACAAACTCCGCTAATTAACTCTAAATCCATCCTCATGTAAGAGAAAAGAATCTGCTGGAAATCTGCCTTGGGTGTAGTAAGCTTTGGTAGAAAGGAAATGAACTGTGCCCATCCAAGGGAAAACACTGCACACAAATCTTTCAAATCTGTGCTTAGTCCTTGATCACCTTACCTGTGTACAACATATTGTTCCTACAGTTATGATCCTTCCCTCTCCATTTCCCTCTTCCTTAAATGCAAACTCAACTCAGAGCAGCAAAAGAAGGCGGCAGCTGATAAAGACTGCCCCAGAGCCACTCCCCATCCCAACCACAACATCAGTTACTATGACAGAGGCTTAGAAGAAATTCTTCTGAACTGCAACCACATGCTAAAGATACAATGGTCCTGAAGCTCTTTCTGCTAGAACTCCCTTCCTAAGAAGCAAGGTGTGAAAAACGACTGAGAAATACGGAAGGCAGAGCCTAAAGGTCCAAGGGTGCCAATTACATCAGGAAGTCACCAATGGAAGCAGCATGAATTTCACTGATTTCAAAAACTGATTCCATTTTATATCTTTTCTAAGCTTCTTCAGCAAAGCTTTGTTCATATTCAATTTAGGATCACAACAAGTAAACAGAAAAATATTGATACAATTATTTATATCGACTGATCCAAGTCTTCTATGTATGTATCTATCAAAATTATATTTTTCAAAAGGAAAATACATTTTTAGGTAACTAAAAATAACACTTTTCACTTAAAAAGTAAAATCACAATCATTATAGAAAATTCGGAAAGTATAAAAAAGAAATAAGCATCAATCCTACACTATGACCTAGATATACCAACTATTACAATCTTTCACTCTTTTTCAGCAAAATTTTAAAATATCATATCTAGTATTTTCAAGAAATGTAAAGAGACCTGAGGTACATCTGTTTAGTATTGTACTAGAAGTTCTAAGCATGATATATTTTTAAAAGCAATAAGATTATTGAAGAAATGAAACTATGTGCACACAATAGTTTATTTACTTAGACTATAAAAGAGTATCTATGGACAAGGTCATAAAACTTAAAGAATAGCTAGTATCAAATCAGCTTTTAAGAAGTAATACCTTCCTATTTACCAGAAATAATCAAATAGAAAATATTCGTAGAGGAAAAAATAGGGACTCTGTTCACAGTTACACCTGGGAATACACCTGTGCAGAAAAGGCCAGAGTCTGCTATCCTTGGAAAGGTTCATGCTTAGGAACTCAGCTGGTTCCCTACATCAATATAAACTGTCTTCAAATAACATAAACGGTTTGCTACACCTAAATTGTTCAAGCAGTGTGGTTTTTGCTGAATACCTGTTCACTTGTGGGAGTCTGGAACTCTGGTACTTGATAGGCAAAAGTATCTAAAAGACCAGCCCCCAACAGTGACATTGTATACTGAGTCTCTTGTGAGCTTCCTTACCATACAACACTTCTCTTGAGCTGTCACAGCTGCTACAAGAGGTGTCTCCTGTGTAACTCTACTGGGAGACTCTTAGAAGCTTACACTAGTCTTCCTCTGAACTTGGCCCCATCGATCTTCCCCTTTACTGATTTTGCTTTTGTATCCTTTTGCTCTAGTAAATCATAGCTGTGAGTGCAATCATTTGCTGAGTACTGGGAGCCCTAGTAAATCACTGAATCTCAGTGCGTTTGGGGGACCCCAACAACCTCTTTCCCGGGCTGAAAAAAACTTCATTGTAAAACAAAAAAGACCTAAATGCAAAAAGAGAGAGAGAGACAGACAGTTATACCATGCCTGAAAAGGGAAGAAAGGTAACACATCTGTCCAGCCCCCACATATTCAATGTATTTCTAGTCAATATGCCTAGAAGGTATTTTTATTGTTCTTGTGAGTCCATCTTAAAACCAATACGGAAGAGGAAAAAGTCAGAAATAACCAACTGTGACGAAGAAAAACAAGGTGGTAGAATTTCCCAATCTGATTTCAAGAATTACGATAAAGCTATAGTAATTAGATAGGAGGGAAGACAACTAAGTGGAACTTACAATAGAATATGACAATATGACGCTAACTTTATAACGATAAGGAAAAGTACGAAATAGCAAAGACAAACCCTACCAGATGATTAGTGTCATAGTGATATAAAAATTAAGCTGATATAATATTGGTACAAGGATGGACCAAAGGAAAAGAATAGAAAGACCCAAAGTACATCCACCATAAATGGAAAAAAATGATAAATGAGGTTACAGACCTTGGGGAAAGATTGATAAATGTGGCGGGGCAACAGGTCCACAGTGAAAATAATTTAAATCATTATCTTGTACCATTCTCTATACTCTTCTGTGAATCTAAAATACCTCATAATAAAAACTTATTCTACCCGTGAATCACAGAACACCAATCATAATTTTCTAAACTGTTCTCCTTCCTAACCCTTATTTAGTTAGCATATAACCTCAATTTCACATCAACTTTTAAAATACTATGAATCTTACCTCATAGATCCTGGCAATTCCACAAAGCAGGCTTACTTCTCCTGGAAACTTATCTAAGCCTTGTTTGAAAAGATTTAAAGCAGTCACAGGTTGATCCAATGAGATATAAACCTAAAATCCAGATAAATTTCAATAAAAGAATCAGCTCTTAAAATTATAGTATTGTATAGCAAGTTTATAATTATTCATTAGTGATAACTTATCTTCTAGATATTATAGTTAAAAAAATTTCAGAAATGTGTAGGATTTCCAATAATGATAGTTTTATCTCCACATGTTGTACATAAAACATTCATTCATTTATTTCTCCACCAATAGTAATTACAGGCTTACTGTTGTCATAGGGACTGAGCAGTAACTAGACAAGAAAGGATCGGAGGAGATCTTTCTAGGATAGAACAGACATGAGCATGGTTATAAGCTGGCATTAAGAAACTAATTAGGAGGTTGAAGTTAAAGATGCTAGAGAAGGAAGGAATGACCCATAAAGCAAGGCCTGAGAAAACAGCAGTGCAAGAGGATGGCTTTGGAGAAGGCCCTTCCAAAGCAGAGGGAAGCAGGTTTGTGGAGTATGGGGCCAGGGGGTTGAGCAAGTTAGAACTTGAGGGTTTCCACTTATTAGCAATTAGACAATTAGCATGGAAACACCATATACTTAATAGGAATTTCAAAATACAAAACTATGTTTTTATGTATAGAAACGTAAGCTTATGATATTTGTCTTCATGATTTTGCATCCAGTTTCTAAATAGTTAGGCTGTACTTTTGAACAAGGCCCAAAACTGTTCATAATATTTATGGCTAAAGTATGAGTAGAGGGATAGATAAGGATGAAAACTTCAAAATTTTTATCTTACACACTTCTGAATGGCTTTTTAAAATATAATAAATAAAACAATTAATATACTTATATAAAATATTTAATAAGATTTATCTTGAGGCAGGGTTTTGCTAAATTGCCTGGACTGGCCTCAAACTTGTAATCCTCCCACCTTAACCTCCCAGATAGCTGGGATTACAGGCAAGTGCCACCATACCGAGCTTTAATTTTTAACTGACAATTAGAAACTTTTAAAAACACTGTTGTTCCTAAATCTGACTGACTTCTATTATATAGCAAGCATTCTTTCATATATTAAGGAAAACCAGCTTTACTCCTTGATAGTTATGTAGGCAATAATAAACTTAAATCAACATATAAAAAAACAAATAAAGCCATGTTTCAACTATAGTTAAAAAAGTTTTTTTCAATTATGTGGGCAACAATTATCAGTTAAGAAGTTAAGATGACAGGGCTGGGGTTATGGCTCAGTGGTAGAGCGCTTGCCTCGCTCGTGTGGGTCACTGGGTTCGATCCTCAGCACCACATAAAATAAATAAAGCTATTGGGCTCATGTACAACTAAAAAAATATATTAAAAAAAAAAAAGAAGTTAAGATGACAGTCAAATAGTGTCAATTGAGCCTTAATTTCAAAGCTTCCTCCAGAAAAGTTTACTATGATGCTTAGAAAGTTCTTTAAGAATTTAATATATAAGATATAGAAGATAAATTTAGATTCTAAAGAGCTCCAAACATTTTTGAAAACCATTGTAAACATACTAAGATCAGCACAGCAAATTCATATAGTAGAACTTTCATTTTCTTTTTAGTGTGCTTTTATTACCATATTTAGGAACCAGTAGCACTTCTTTTTACTTTTTAGTTTAATAAATTTTATTCTTCCACATACATAGTTGGCAATTGGTTGCCCTTATTCATGCATCTTCACCAGCGGCTAGAGTAACTTCACCTCAGTATTTCTGGCATGAATTAATTGGGTTCTGTGCTTTGAGACCAGTTGGATGAATCCTTTTACTGAGGTGCTCCTGAAGGACTTCCCTGGCCAGGGAACCATGAATCTTCAGTCTCTCACAGACCACAGCTGGGCTTATAAGCTTACAGCTGGATACTTCCTTACAGAGTCTGTCAGAGTAGCCTTGGCAAACAAGACTAGGTTATTGAACTTGTCCCAAACTTTGCCTTTGGACCACTTCTTTTTAGCTTCACTCTCAGATTAGTTCACTGGGTTTTTTTCTTGGCCAACTTTCTTCTTGTAGTCCTTGGGTGGCATGACGAACCACTGCAGGCTAACTGAGATGTTGTACAAAAAGCTAGTGCTTCCTTTCATAGCTTTTGAATCTTCTTTACTGTACTTTTAATTTAGAAAATTCTTACAGATAAAGCAAGATGATGTCATGACCACTACTAAATAAAATGTTTTTCTTTCAAAGTAGCCTCAGTGAGGGTCAAGGAACTGTCAGTATAGGGTAAGTATCACTTAATTTGAAATGCTTGGGACCAGAAGTGTTTCAAATTTTTTAAAAAATTAGAATATATACATAGTGTGTACACATATCCTGAGGACAATTTTACACAATATTTCTAGTGTACCTGTATTTTGACTGCAATATATCACAGGATATTAGGTGTACAGTTTTCTGCTTGTGGCACTCAAAAAGTATCAGCTTTTGAAGCACTTCAGATTTCAGAGTTTCAGATTAGGAATGCTCAACGTGTATTGAAAATTCTAGGTGGCTCTTCCCTTCTGCTGTGGCTATGAGGGGCACATGTGGCTATGAGGTAGCAGTGGGTAACCTCTGGAGTTCAAAAGATCTGGGTCTGAATACTGGCTGTTAATATAGTCCAACAACCCTGAAAATCTTATCCTCCTGAAGTCTCTCTTTCCTTAGAAATACAAAGAAATTATAAAACCTATTTTGCAAGGTTATTGTGAGAATTCAAGTGCATGTACAATAAACTTGATCCATTGATTTGCACTGAGTAGGTGCTCAATAAAGGGGAAATAGGATTTTTATTTTTACAGTAGAGCTGAGTAATTAAATGCCTACATAAAAGCAGTCTCTGTGCTCTACAATCTGCTCAGGCATGAGACAAATGTGTTATAGAAAAGAGCCCTCTCTGGAGACTGTTACATATGGGTGGTGAGCTTATGATATTTTCTTCTTTTCTAATGAGCAGTATTCCACGGGGGTTATCTTATTATTCATGGTGATCAGCTTCTCTTGAGGTGGTTACCCTGCATATGTTATTTTTCCCTTGCTATAAAGAAAAACAAGTTAAATCTGAACATATTAACTTGCCAAATATTTCTGAAGGAACTGGCAACTCTTTTCATGCAATGGCCAGAGTTCTGAACAGACAGATTTCACTCAATATTTACTTACTTTTGCCAAATAGAGAAATGTATCTACCATTTCCTGCTGCTTCAGAGATGATTTAAACTGTTTTTCTGCTTCACGATACATTCCTAACCTAAAAACAGTCATTAAAAAAAAATCAGACATTCAATTTAAAAATAAATAAATACATCATTTTTCAAACACTGAGGATATGACTAGAGACAAATTCTATCTTATAAGAGTGAGTATATACCAAAGAAGATAGTGTTGCACACACACATACATTAACATATATGTTAACAGAGTTTAGCAAAAAGTTGCCTTTTTGCCATATTCACTGGCTATCTAATTGCCAAATGGTGTGTAAAGAGTCTGTCTACAGCCTAGTCGCAGCAGGACTAAGAGATGCCACTAAGCCAGGTCATATCAGTTCACTGCCCAAAGAGCTTATAATCAGCTGAACATATGGCAAGTGACCTGAATAAATGCTTAGAGTCTCTATTTTCCTGGAAGAATTGAAAGATGATATTCCTTTAAAAACACCTTCTGCTCTAAGACCAAAGCCCATTTTTCAGTTACCTTTAAATGATTTTAATGTAAGCAATAATTTCTACTTGAGAAATATAGCTATACCATTTTATTATTCTAGTAATCTTTTTTGCCCTTTATTAGGTATTTGACACTGATTGTCCCAGTCTATGAATCTGAGATTTGCTTCTTCCCTAAATGAGACTGTCCTGAAACCAGTGGCCATTCCTCTGCCCGGGAAACATGTTATTACCACCAAATCAGCTACTAATATTCACTCAGCTTTCACTCAGCCTCTTCTTAACAGAACTATTAGGCTTTCTCATAACCACTCATTCTTAGCCACCTAATAGCTTAGAGATAATAATGTTTTATTTTGTGAAATAAAATCAAAATGATGCACAATATGTTCCAATGTACTACTTTCATTGAAAGGCTTGAAAGAAGAGCTTTGATCATTTTTCATAACCTAAACCTCAGGCACTGGTATGGCTGATACCCAAATAGCTGTTGGAAGATGGGATTAAAGAGATTAAAGGTGACCCCAAAAGGCTAGCCTAAAGTCAGAAGACACGCAATGTGGCAAAAGCCTCTACCTCTTAAAGGTTCCACAAATTTCACAAAGAGTATGTATAAAATGCTATCAAAGTGCTTCTAAAATCTGAAGAACAATGTATTTAAGAATATAACATCAATTGAGCATGCAAGACTTAATCATGACTCAAGTACAGTCATTGAATTCTGTGAATGCTAGTCATCTATGAGAGTCTGCATATTTTTATTAAAGAAGTTGCCTTTTTCCAAAAATGATTTAAAAGGATTACAATAAAAAGATACATGTAAAACAATAGAAAAACATAAATAGATTATTTTTAAGCAATAGAGATGAAAGGATAATCAAACTGAAAAACAAACAAACAGGCAACTAGAGATACCGAGCTACATGGAAGCTCTTGAGGTGGTTACCCTCCGTATGTTATTTTTCCCTTGCTATAAAGAAAAACAAGTTAAATCTGAACATATTAAGAAAGTAAAAAAATATGGATCATATTTTTCATTACTGTATCCTTAAAAGATAACTTCAGTACTATAAGAAAAGATTTATGACATGGATTCTTGTGCAAAAAAGAAAAAAAAACTGAAGTAGGTCATGTTCAAAGAAAGTCTAGGACTAACAAAAATACCAATCAAATTCATAAATCAGGCCAATATAAGAAAATTATAGTCCAAAGAGATGGTTCCCTCCAGGGACTAACCTCTTCTCTGATTTAATTCAACAAAATTGTCAAGCATGCATGTGTCACAATGGTAAGGAGATGCAAAAATAAAGGAAGTTAAAAGCCAGGTTCTTAAAAGTAATGATAAAGAGTAAATAAAACATGTTCACAAACAACTTTAATGGGAGTAGTGAGAAACAGGGGCACATACATAGACTGGGACAAGAGATCATGATGCCACACTTCAAATTTGGACTTCATTCTAGAGGTAAGGGGCAATCATCACGGAATCCAACAAGAGCTATTTTTTTTACAACAGTTACTCTCACTGGATTTAGGAAGGACTGATGCAGCAAGAGACTGGAGGTAGGCAACCCAGGTAAGAAGCTGCAATCAAGCAAATGATAGTAAAAGCCAGAATTCAAGAACTGGTATGGGAATGAGTAGTAAAGGAGTGACCTTGAGAGCTATTGCAAAGGCAGAACCAGTATAGAACTTGACCAGGATGAGAGAGAGCAATCAATTTCAGACTACATATTCACAATCTATCCTTGGCCTCTCCAGGTGAAGTCAGGAGGTCTGACTGGGCTCCCAGTGCATTCTGCATTTGCTTCTCTCATAATGAAAACCATACTTACAACTATTTACTATCAGTGAGATGAACAGACAGACTACATTCTGGAAGCAAATTTTTGCCACATGCACATCAGATAGAGCACTGATCTCCACAATATATAAAGAACTCAAAAAACTTAACACCAAAAAAAAACCCAATTAATAAATGGGCTAAGGAGCTGACTAGGAACTTTTCAGAAGAAGATATACAATCAATAAACAAATAGATGAAGAAATGTTCAACATCTCTAGCAATTAGAGAAATGCAAATCAAAACTACTCTAAGATTTCATGTCACCCCAGTCAGAATGGCAGCTATCCAAAATACAAGCAACAGTAAGTGCTGGTGAGAATGTGGTGAAAAAGGCACACTCAAACATTGCTGGTGGGACTGTAAATTGGTGCAACCTATCTGGAAAGCAGCATGGAGATTCCTTAAAAAACTTGGAATGGGAACCATCATTTGACCCAGCTATCCCACTCCTCAGCCTATACCCTAAAGACTTAAAAACAGCATACTACAGTAATGCAGCCACTTCGGTGTTTATAGCATTGCTAAAACAATTGCTAAACTGTGGAAACAACCTAGATGCCCTTCAATAGATGACTGGATAAAGAAACTGTGGTATATATACACAATGGACTATTACTCAGCAATAAAAGAGAATAAAATTTTGGCATTTGCAGGTAAATGGATGGAATTGGAGAACATCAAGCTAAGTGAAGTAAGCCAATCCCAAAAAACCAAAGGCCGAATGTTCTCTCTGATTAGTGGATATCTAAACCATTTGAAAGAAGAAACAATCTAATCTAATCTTTGTGACCCCACTTAATAAGACCAGTTTCTTATTAAATATTTTACTGAGTGAATGAATATTGAATATATAATAAAGATGCGCAGGTATTAAAGAACAGAGTACAATAATTTAATATGACAAGATGTACTCATTTAAATGCCAACATGAATGGGTGGCACATGAAATGAGAGTTGTGCTTTCCTTTTATTATTAAAGATTTCTGAAAGTTCTGCTTGGAAGCTCAAGATTTCAAGATTGTCTTTAGGAATTGTATTCATAAGAGTGGTAGAGCACTTGCCTGGTATGTGTGAGGCACTGGTTCAATCCTCATAAAAATAATAAAATAAAGGTATTGTATCCATCTACAACTAAAAAATATATATTTTAAAAAAGAATTTAATGTTTGGATGGTCTAACATTACCTTCTGGCAGAAAGAACTTCCTCAACTAGCAGTAGGAAAAAACACTTTAGAGTTCTGTGTGAGCTGCCTAAATGGAAGGCAGTCTTAATTTCAAAGGCAGAACAATAAGCATCCTTTTCATCCCCTTTATATTCTTCCTTTTCCCCACAGTGTTTTAATGACAACTAAAGATTATAAACATTGAAGGGTATTCACAGTAACTGAAGTCCACCTTGTTTTTGAACAATAAAAGACATACTTACCTTTATACAATGTAATTGTTCATTTGTCTCTATTTTTCCAAATGCTAACTAAATTTCAATATCAGCAACAAGTTTTAGATCTTCTTTATGAGTTGCTATACAAATATTCATAAAATTAACTGTCACTTTTCTGATCTCTCAGTTTGCTTTGAAACATTTGAACATTAAGAGAATGTAAAAATATTCAGGTTATACAGAAACAGTATGGAATTGTGGAAATAGAGAACTGTCATCAAAAAGTAGAGCAGAAATTCTTGCTCTACCACTTATTAGCTAAATGAATTTGAACAAATTTCTCTGTCTTTGTGAGGCTCAATTTTTCTCATCTGAGAAAATGACTAATTACATCAACTACTCAGAGTGCTGTGAGATTTAAGTGAAATGACATAATATACAAATAAACTCTTAACCACAAAGTGCCTTATGAATGGGAAGCATCATGTAAATGAAAAGACTTAGGAGCCAAGAGATCAGCAACTGAATCGACAGACTCAGTTCTAGCTCCAAACTAGGCTCTAATGAAAAATCACAGCCACTCTCTGGCCTCAGCTTCCTTATGCAAAAAGGGCCTGACGGTCTCCAAGTCCATCTCTCTCTGCTATAGTTCTTATTGCTACCATGTGATTGTTAAGTAATGCTTTTTCAAGTCAAAGTTCTTATTTCTTCGTGAGGAAATCTATCCAAAAAAAGGTATCAGATTTGAAACTCTAAAACATATTGCCACTTCAAAGCCCTTTGCAGATAATTAAAGTTTTACCTGCAGTAACATTTTCCAATCTGCACCTTCCACCACCAGTCCTTGTACTGAGAATGCTCTGTGGAAAGGGCAGCCAGATCCAAAGCCTTTGAAAACAATTCATTTTACATTAGGATTTTCTTCTCTGACAATAAACAGTCAGAAAGATAAATAATGAAATAAACCATATAATTAGCATCAATCAAAACATGCATTAGAAGTCAGACAGTTGCTCATGTTTCCAGATGGCTCCACCAATTTTCCCTAAATAATCAGTTCCAGATCAGAGAGCTAACAGCAGATGAGTTAACACTGATCAAAGGGAAGCAGATGTACAGTGTATCTGAATACAGTTCTAACATACAAGCCAAAAAATTGATACTAAAAACTCCATAAGTTTTCGCCCTTTCCCCATTATTTTCTGTCTAAAAATTCGAAATGCCTCCAAACACAACGGCAGTTAAGAATTTGGTATATAAGACTGGTTCAATTACTGTCTGCAATTTAAAGACAGATGTAGAGAAACAGAGAAAGACCAAGTAAGCAGCTAGAAAATTTGGAAAATGGGATCATGAAGAAGAGTGAAAGGAGTTAGTGGGGGTAACCACTACCTGCTATCACCTTAGCTTGTAGCAATTCTAAAGCTCAAACTTCTCTTTGCTGCAAACTGAGGAATATCTCCTCCTTAACTACCTTCATCATTTACCTTTGTTTATCCCACATCTTTAATATCCTCCAGTTTGGTCCTGCCACTACTCAAGGACAAGAGATGACCAAGTAAGAATTAGGATTTTATAAAGATAAAGTAGAAACCATTTTGACAAAGAGGAAGACAAATCAGTCTTTACACAAATTTGGGACTCAGAAATTTGAAGCCCATTGCCTGGGGTTGTGGCTCAGTGGCAGAGTGCTTGTCTTGCACGTGTGAGGCACTGGGTTCAATCCTCAGCACCACATAAAAATAAATGAAGGTATTGTGTTCATGTAAAACAAAAAAAAATTTTAAAAAGAAAAGAAAAGATATTTGAAGTCCATACAAAGATTTGGTGACTAGAAGCTGGAGTTATTAAATGACAATTCTGATTTTTTCAATCTTATTCTTTCAAGGTTGAATTTTTTTATTCTGTAGCTAGTGTTAATATAACCATGACATCCAATAACTCAGTTAAAGTTACTCTTAGATTTTTCAGTCTATTATCTCAAAATGTCTCCCTTATTACTGAACACTTCCTAATATTAACTCTTTTCTAAAATGAATGCCAGAAGAATACCCTCAATCTCCTACTATAAAATTAATTACTTTTCCATGTGTTTTTTATCTTTTCTTGCTCCAGGAGAGATCTCTAAATATGTAGACCACTTATAAAGAAATGTTGTCAACATGCTGAGGCCCTAATGGACTTGAAAAATCAACAGGTCCACTTGAAAGCTATTTAATTAATGGAAATTAAAAATAAGCTACACACCACTTTCATATGCTTATTTTCTGCCCCTCCCCTAAATAAAAATGAAGGAATAAGTATAACTTCAATTAGCATTATCCTTGGAACTACCAGGAAAATATATTTTCAAACAGCTCAATTCAGACATGCATTGAATTTTAACTCAATCTTTATAAACACCTTTTCCATCAAATAGGTCATGTTCATTATCATGTTTAATATAAACAGAACTTCTATTTTTATCAAAAGATGCCATTCAAAAAATTTTTACATATTCTAACTCCCCAAGGCTGGATTTAGTGCTTTTAACAATAGGCTGCTTATTTTGCATTCAAATATGGTCCCGAAACAAGTCATCTCATGGAAGACCAATGTGTTTGTGCTAATCCAATTAAGTAAAAACATAAATTATTGATACAGAATAAAAATGGGTTTAAAATGAATTTTAAACATCATTCTTCACATGAAGAATCAGGCTGCAATTGTGATACTGTGACAATTTCAGATGGACCCTAAGTTCCCTGTGGACAGACACCTTGCTTTTACATCTCTGCTGTTGCTTTGGAATGTCACTGTATTCATAATAGGCACTCAAGAATTATTTGTTGAAAACAGCTGAAGAACCAAACAAAATTGTCAAAGTAAAACACTCATAATTAAAAGCTACTAACATTAAACTTTTAAAGTGGCAACAGAAGGCCTATATTTTTAAAACTTTTCCCAATTTCTATAAATGATTAACTACCTTTACATTTTAAAATCTTTGAATAATTTAATAAAACTAATATGTATATGTTAACAAAGGACTAGTCTGTGATTTTTAAAAGTCATAGGTTTACAAACCTCCAAATATAGAAGGAATCTTGGTAGAGCTAGATGAGGTCTGTGAACAGGTTCAACCTCTAAAGTTTTAAAAGTCATCCTTTTACTATTGTTATGCTTGTGACAACTTCAGAATGATGAAATTAAAGAGCATGTGGAAATAAAGATTTCAGAATCATCAACCCATATGCCACTTTAGATCTGTCAATACGGACAATACTGGCCAAAAAGAGTGGGTGGGGAAAGACAGTAGTTAAAAACTCAAAGTTTTTAACTACTTTTAATATACAGTTTTCTATATTTTACTTTTGATTAACATTTAAATATCACTTTGAGTAATCTCTGTAGCTATACATAGCATTCCCCTGTGTGTGTGTAGACAAATATAGAATCACTAAAACATATGTCATTTTAGTTTTGTCAACAGTGTCCCTGTCAAAGAGGGAAATACCAAGAGCTCAAAACAAATTTAGGTTTCCATTAAAGATCAATTTTATTCTTTCTATATTTTTAAATATCACTTCACAGTGTTCTTCATATTTATCTATAATGATGAATGTGAAATACTTTATTTTAAAAAATTGGAGGCCACCCAAAATAACAAACATAAAAGCATTCCTGATTTCTTAAGCACATTAAGAAACAAAATTTCTTTCTTCTTTTCCAGCTCAAGTTGCAAAACACACATAAGGTAGGGGGAAAAGCATGCTTTGTGCTCATTATCTAAAAAATTTTTCCATTCAGAAAATAACATTTGTGATAAAATCTAAAAATGACATTTTAATGGAACAAGCTGATCCACAGAGCACTATTATGTGGCGAGCCAGTAAGAGAGTAAGAGTAAGCTCAGCCAAAGGCATCTGTCCTGCTCAGAACTCCCAGCAGCCATCATGGAATCAGTTGGTAGGCACTCAGTAAGTATTTGTTTAAAGAATAAGCCAATTCTAAATGAATTAGTGAATAAAAAGGAAAACAGAGGAACCAATAAAGGAACCAATAGTTTGTGCTTTTCACTCAAAAAAAAAACCCAAAAAACACCAAAATTGCTTCATTAGGTGTTCTACAATATAGTTACTAGGCGAAAGAAGATGGAAAAAACATGGGTACAATTGTAAGCATTTTATTTTATTTTATTTTTTTGGTACTGGAGATTGAACTCAGGGGTACTCGACCACTGAGCCACATCCCCAGCCCTGTTTTGTGTTTTATGTAGAGACAGGGTCTCACTGAGTTGCTTAGCGCCTCACCATTGCTGAGGCTGGCTTTGAACTCGCGATCCTCCTGTCTCAGCCTCCCTAAGTGCTGGGATTACAGGCTTGAGCCACTGCGCCCAGCTAATTATAAGCATTTTAATTTATTCCTGTCCCTAATTTATAGTTTAGTTTGTTATGAAAAGTTATGATATTATTGTTGAAATTTCAGGGAAAAAAAGGTAAAATTAGACTCACTTCCTTTAGTGCCAAGAGGTGCAGCTGTTCCTTTCACTGTTGTCATCAAGGCACTGGTGCAACGCAGGCATTTGACAGTCAAGGCACAAATACATCTTAATCCAATAGTAGCACCATTTTCATTTTAAAGTAATACCTTCTAGTATTTGTCATGAATATATATATATATATATATACAAGTGTATATATATCAAACATATATATATCCATAGATATCAGTAAGTTTATATAATTCATATCAGTGTGTATTTATATATACACAAAGAGAGACAGAGAGATCAGTTTTGTTTTTTTGTTTTTTTTTTATAGATGGACACAATGTCTTTATTTTATTGCTTTGTATGTGGTGCTGAGGATCGAACCCAGGGCCTCACGCATGCGAGGCAAGCGCTCTACCGCTGAGCTACAATCCCAGCCCCAGTTAAGTTTTTTTTTTACTTGGCAATTGCTTCACAAATCCAACTTAGTCTATAAAATAGTCTATTGTTTGGTAGTTTAAATCTTTTAATTCCTCACTTACCAGATGTCTAAAAGAAAGTCTCTATAAACAAATTTTCTCAATACTGTTATTTAGTGAATTATAGAGAGCTATTACAAAAAAGTTAAAAATTGTGTTTGGCATTGCTTGTTTCTAATAGAGTCCTTTACTATTTCTAAAAATAAAAATAAAAAATTATAAATGGGAACTTCCAGTTCACAGTAGTATTTTGTACCATTTCCTTGTTACTGAGATCTTTGAGGGCATTAGTCTTGCCTCTTTTCTATTAATTCACTGATTCCTTTCATTGGGCTGGACACACCTTCTCTTATTTGTTATATGGAACTTTGGCCTTCAAGTTCTGCTAAGCCTCCTCAGCTCCATTTTCCTACATTAGAAGAAATGCTTTCTAATGTTCCTGTAATTTTTAAATTGTACTCTACAGCAGTAGCTCCCAATTTTGGCTGAAAGTTAACACTGCCTGTGGAGTTCTTAATAACAACAGATTCACCAGATGTCCCATGGGGATTCTGATTCAGGAAGTCTAGCGTAGAGTCAGAAACCATTATTTTAAAATTCTCCAGTTAATTCAGGCACTAAGCCTAATTTAGCATAAGATTTGAAGGGCAGAAGCTCATGGGGTAGATGGAACAAGAGTAGCCCCAGTAAGTTCTAAGTCACCACACTTGCTGTAATTCATGCAGCATCACTTGTGTCTTTAAATATTGGGATGTGGATAAGATTTCATTTGAAGAAAAACAATTTGCTGCTTACATAAAAAGTTTGAAAGTCACTGCTCTCTTTGTTTAAGGTCAAATTTTTAAAAATCAATATTCATGAAGATCTGTGAATACATTCTATAATATTATTCACATAACACATAAAGGTTAAAATCTTCCAGGCCTTAGATTGTTCAGAATATAAATTCAAAGGGGTGGGATATAGCTCAATGATAGAGCACTTGCCTAGCATGCACAAGGCTCTGGGTTGGATCCCCAGCATTGCAAAAATAATAACTATGTACATGTATGCATACATATACACACATATGTATGTGCATATAAATACATATATATGCATACACACACACAAACTTGGTACTACAGGGAATAAATCCTATTTTTGCTTTGGTTGAGTTTTTTTTGGTTTTTTTTTGTGTGTTTTTTTCTTCAGAGATTGGGCCAAGGGCCTCACACCATTATAACACTTTCAACCACTGAACTATACTCTAGCCCTCTGTTCTTCTCAATGTGATTCATATTCCTCAACAAGGGGTAGGAACATCCTCAAAATGACTTTATTAATGAGGACACCATCACCATGACTTACAAAATGGCCTACGATCTGTAGTTTCAGAACTCATCCCCCGCAGCACTTCCTCCTTTCAGGCCTGGCTCCAGGTACGATGGCCTCCTTGCTGTGCTTTAAGCAACCCAAGCAAGCTCCTCCCCAGGACCTTTGCAGGGAAAGTTTTCAGACTGAAATGGTCTGACTACACATAGCTACATGGCTCCTATATTCCTTTCTCTAGGTCTCTGTTTCAGTGTTTCCAGAGTGGACTCCCCTGACCACCCCTGCCCCATCCAAATAAGCATCTTTCCTCATGTCAGTAACTATTTCCTCATCTGCTTTCCTGCTCTTTTGTTGTTGTTATTGTACTTATTACCCCAAGTCACTTTAGACATTTTTTAATTTGCTTTTTCTATTCTTTGCCCAACCAGAATATAATCTCCAAAAGAATCAAGATTTTGCTCTCCTGCCCCTATCTGTGATCTCAGGACTGGAATAGAGGCTGGCACACTCTAGTGGCTCCAAAAAATTATATATATATTACAATAAATAATGAATTAGTTTTCAAAAAATTAGAGTATAGCTTTTCAATAATCTAGTAATTAGAGATTTACTTACTTATGAAATGGAATCGTATTAGAATGTTTCCTTTTAATGACAGTACGACTATATGATTTTATACATCATCACACTGAAATCCTCTAATGGCTGACTTTTATTAAGAGCAATGTGTGTGGTTTCTCAGTTGCTCCAACCTTACTTTCCCTTTTCCCTGTGACTACATCCATGAACACTTCATCATAGTAACCCCCATACCCGATCTGGCCCAGGTTCTCACCTACATTTTAGTGCCACATCTCTCAACCCATGCCATGGTGTCTCCACTGGTATCAAAATTACTAAATTTCTTCACAAACTGGCCACCTCCCCTAGTTATCCCACTTTGATTAGTAAAACTTAATAAGTTTTTTAAAAATTGTTTTTTTTAATAATTCTTTTTAAAAATTTTTATTTTATAGGTAGTTGTGTTTTACCACTTACTTAAATATGCACAAGGGAAAATGTTAGCAGTTTGTCTCTTAGATATCTTTGAATATTATAAAGTGTAATAATCTATCCTAAGATATTTACTTCTTTTTTGTAGACATTATTATTTTTATTCTTTTTTTTTGACAGCAGAATGTATATTGATTTATTGTACACAAATGCAACACAACTTTACATTTCTCTAGTTGTACACAATGTAGCATCACACCATATGTGCAGGCACACATGTACCTAGGGTAATGATATCCATTTCATTCCACCATCTTTCTTGTCCCCATACCTGCTTCCTACCCCACACTCACTTTGCCCAATCAAAGTTTCTTCAATCCCCCGCCCCCCATTATGGATCAGCATCACTTATCAGAGAGAACATTTGGCATTTGGTTTGGGAGGATTGGCTTACTTTGCTTAGCATGATATTCTCCAATTGCATCCATTTTCCTGCAAATGCCATGACTTTATTCTCTTTTAATGCTGAGTAATATTCTATTATGTTTATATACCACAGTTTCTTCATCCATTCATCTATTGAAGGGCATCTAGGTTGCTTCCACAGTTCAGCAACTGTGAATTGTGCTGCTATAAACATTGAAGTGGCTGCATCACTATAGTATGCTGTTTTTAAGTCCTTTGGGTATAGACCAAGGAGTGGGATAGCTGGGTCAAATGGTGATTCTAGTTCAAGTTTTCTAAGGCATCTCCATACTGCTTTCCAGATTGGTTGCACCAATTTTCAGTCTCAGCAGCAGTGTATGAATGTGCCTGTTCCCCCACATCCTCTCCAACACATATTGTTGTTTGTGTTCTTGATAACTGCCATTCTGATTGGCATGAAATGAAATCTTAGAGTAGTTTTGATTTGCATTTCTCTAATTACAAGAGAAGTTGAACATTTTTCCATATATTTGTTGAACGATTGTATGTCTTCTTCTGAGATGTGTCTGTTCAGCTCATTAGCCCAATTATTGATTAGGTTGTTTGTTTTCTTGGTGATAAGTTTTTTGAATTCTATGTATATCCTGGAGATTAGTGCTCTATCTGATGTATGTGTGGCAAAAATTTGCTCCTAAAATGTAGGATTACTATTTACCTCACTGATTGTTTCTTTTGCTGAGAAGAAGCTTTTTAGTTTGAATCCATCCCGTTTATTGATTCTTGATTTCATTTCTTCCACTTCAGGAGTCTTGTTAAGGAAGTCAGGGCCTAATCCAACATGATAAAGGTTTGGGCCTACTTTTTCCTCTATTAGGTACAGGGTCTCTGATCTAATTCTTCAGTTTTGTGCATGGTGAGAAAGAGGGATTTAGTTTCATTTTGTTGCATATGATTTCCAGTTTTCCCAGCACTATTTGTTGAAGAGGTTATCTTTTCTCCAATGTCTGTCTTTGGTGCCTTTGTCTAGTATGAGATCACTGTATTTATGTGGGTTTGTCTCTGTGTCTTCTATTCTGTACCATTGGTCTACATGTCTATTTTGGTGCCAATATCATGCTGTTTTGTTTCTATAGCTTTGTAGTATAGTTTAAAGTCTGGTATTATGATGCCTCCTTCTTCACTCTTCTTGCTAAGGATTGCTTTGGCTATTTTGGGTCTCTTATTTTTCCAAATGAATTTCATGACTGCTTTTTCTATTTCTATAAGGAATGACATTGGGATTTTAATTGGAATCACATTGAATCTGTACAGTGCTTTGGGTAGTATGGCCATTTTGACAAAACTGATTCTGCCTATCCAAGAGCATGGGAGGTCTTTCCATCTTCTTAGGTGTCTTCAGTTTATTTCTTTAGTGTTCTGTGGTTTTTCATTGTAGAGGTCTTTCACTTCTTTTGTTAAATTGATTCCCAAGTATTTTTTTTTTTGAGGCTATTGTGAATGGGGTAGTTTTCCTAATTTCTCTTTCAGAGGATTCATCACTGATGTACAGAAATGCATTTGATTTATATGTATTGATTTTATATCCTGCTACTTTGCTGAATTCATTTTCTAATTCTAGAAGTTTTCTGGTGGAATGTTTTCGATCCTCTAAGTATACAATCATGTCACAGGCAAATAGTGACAGTTTGAGTTCTTCCTTTCTATTCATATCCCTTTAATTTCTTTCATCTGTCTAACTGCTCTGGCTAAAGTTTCAAGGACTATATTGCATAGAAGTAGTGAAAGAGGGCACCCTGTCTTATTCCCATTTTTAGAGGTAATGCTTCCAATTTTTCTCCATTTAGGATGATACTGGCCTTGGGTTTAGCATAGACAGCTTTTACAATGTTGAAATATGTTCCTAATATCCCTAGTTTTTCTAGTGTTTTGAACATAAAAGGATACTATATTTTGTCAAATGCTTTCTCTGCATCAATTGATAAAATCATATGATTCATATCTCTAAGTCTATTGATGTGACAGATTACATTTACTGATTTCCATATGTTGAATCAACCTTGCATCCCTTGAATGAATCCTACTTGATCATGGTGCACTATTTTTTTAATGTGTTTTTGTATATGATTTGTCAAAATTTTATTGAGAATTTTTGCATCTATGTTCATTAGGGATTTTGGTCTGAAATTTTCTTTTTTTGATGTGTCTCTGTCTGATTTTGGTATCAGAGTGATACTAGCCTCACAGAATAAGTTTGTAAGGGTTCCTTCCTTTTCTATTTCATGGAATAATTTGAGGAGTATTGGTATTCTTTTTTGTAGATCTTGTAGAACTCAACTGAGAATCCGTCTGGTCCTGGGCTTTTCTTGGTTGGCAGGCTTTTGATGGCATCTTCTATTTTCTTGCTTGAATTGATCTGCTTAAGTGGTGTATGTCCTCCTGATTCAGTTTGGACAGGTCATATGGCTCTAAAAATTTGTCGGTGTCTTCAAGGTTTTGTATTTCACTGGAGTATAAATTTTCAAAATAGTTTCTAATTATCTTCTGTATTTCAATAGTGTCTGTTGTGGTATTTTTCTTTTGCATCATGAATTTTAGTAATTTGAGTTTTTTGTTTTTTTGTTTTTTTTGTTTTTTGTTTTGGTACCAGGGATTGAACTCGGGGTACTGGACCACTGAGCCACATCCCTAGCTCTATTTTGTGTTTTATGTACAGACAAGGTCTCACTGAGTTGCTCAGCTCCTTGCCATTGCTGAGGTTGGCTTTGAACTCATGATTCTCCTGTCTCAGCCTCCCAAAGTGCTGGGATCTCTCCTTCTTTTTGTTAGGGTAGCTAAGGGTTTTTCAATTTTATTTTATTTTTTTCCCTAAGAACCAGTTTTTTGTTTTGTCAATTTTTTAAACTGTTTCTTTTGTTTCAATTTCATTGATTTCAGCCCTACTTTTAATTATTTCCTGTCTTCTTCTTTGGGGTTGGTTTGTTCCTTTTTTCCTAGGGCTTTGAAACATAGTGTCAGGTCATTTGTTGACTTTTTCTTCTTTTAATGAATGAGCTTAATGCAATGAACTTTCCTCTTAGTACTGCCTTCATAGGGTCCCAGAGATTTTATATGTTGTATTGAAGTTCTCATTTACCGCTAAGAACTTTTTTTATCTCCTCCCTGATGTCTTCTGTTATCCATGCATCATTCACTAGTGTATTTTTTAGAATTCAGGTCCTGGAGTAAGTTCTATTTTTTATTTTATCATTGATTTCTAATTTCATTTCATTATGGTCAGATAGAATGCAGGGTAATATTTCTATCTTTTTGTATTTGCTAAGACTTATTCTGTGGCATAATATATGGTCTATTTTGGAAAAGGATCTACACGCTGCTGAGAAAAAAGTGTATTTGCTTGTTGATGGATGGAATATTCTATATATGTCTGTTAAGTCTAAATATATTATATATTATTAAATATATTATTATATTATTGAGTTTGGTTTCTTTGTTCAGTTTTTGTTTGGAAGATCTATCCAGTGGTGAGACAGGTATGTTAAAGTCACCCAGTATTACTGTGTTGTGGTCTATTTGATTCTTGAAGTTGAGAAGGGTTTGTTTGATATACGTAGATGCCCATTGTTAGGGGCATAGATATTTACAATTGTTATGTCCTGTTGATGTATAATTCCCTTTAGCAGTATGAAATGACCTTTTTTATCCCTTTTCACCAACTTTGGTTTGGAGTCCACTTTATCTGATATGAGGATGGAAATCTCTGCTTGTTTATGCAATCTGTGTGAGTGATATGTTTTTTCCCATCCTTTCATCTTCAGTCTGTGGGTGTCCTCTGTGAGATGAGACTCTTGAAGGCAGCATATTGTTGGGTCTTTTTTAAAAATCCAATCTGCCAGTCTATGTCTTTTGATTAATGAGTTTAGGCCATTGACATTCATGGTTATTAGTAAGACATGGCTTGTATTCTCGGCCATTTTGGTTTATTTTTGGTTTTTAACTTGACTTGGTTTCTCCTTTTTTCAAAAAAAAAAACAACTTTTATTTTTATTTATGTATTTTGTATGTGTTGCTGAGGATCGAACCCAGTGCCTCACACATGCGAGGCAAGCATTGTACCACTGAGCCATGCCTGTATGTGCTCTCTTATCTGTTTGCTGGAGTAATTAATTTGCTCACTTAGGGCATTCTTTAAGTCACAGATCATTTTAATCATGTGTATTCTGAACTCTTTCTCTGACATTTTATCTACTGCACTGTCAGTGGATTCTGCTGTAGTATCTGGGTTTGTCAGGGGCACTTTCATCCCCTGTTTTTTCATGTTGTCTCTGTGTCTTCCTCTCTTGCAGTGCAGTTCTGAGGTATTGCAGCTCCTACCCTATAATCTTGCAGCGTCCCTACAGATTACCAATACCTCACCTTTAAGGGGGATATCAATATTTACAATACCCAATGCAACCAATGTGCAGCCATAAATCAATCAGCTTCTATTTTGATATTTACAGTTTTGTAGCTGTAAACAGGAATGATGAGTTTGGTTATCTTCTACCATATAACCAATAGGTTTGCATAAGGGTTTACCATTTCTAATGGTGGAGGCGGGGGTAGGCTGTGATGTTCATGAAATAGGATGTAAAAATATAGAGGTATTAGATTATAGGACGAGTGAAAGGTTAATCAAAGGAAATTGGCTGTTAGAAGGAGAAAAAAGAGAGAGGCAACTCTACAGAAGGCTCCCTGTTGCCTCTCTAACAGGATGGTGTCTGTTAGTACACCTAGTTACCTCTGGCACAACCAGGCCCACAAGGACCTTGGCTACTGTTTTCCCAGTCCTGGTTATTGTCCCTAGATGGAAGCAGCATGCCTCTAGTTGGTGGCAGCAGTAGCATCAAGCCTGTAGGTACCTTGATGTTGGGCTTTCAGGTCCCAGTCAGTGTCCCAAGGTGGAAGCTGCCCCAGCTAAAGATGGCAGAGTCGGCAGTAGAGGTAACCCAAGATGGTGGTGGCAGTATACCAATATGGAGGCAACCACTTTCAGAGGTGGGGCTGGAAAGATAGGCTGTACTATGGTGTTGGGTGGCCTATTTGGTGATGCTGCGGTGTGGCCCATGGTGTTGCTATAGGCAGCTGCCTCCTGGTCCTGTCCGATGTCCCAAGGTGGAGATTATCGCGTAGAGAGGGTTATGGCGGTGGCTGCTATGCCCCTAAATGGAGGCGGTTTGAGTGGAGCCACAGGTTGGTGAATAGGGAATTGCTGTGTGGAGCTTCTCTCCAGGTCCAAAACCATCATTCTTATAACATCTTTAAGTAGCAGATTTGACCTGCTACTTTGTGTCTCTGCTTTGTCCCCAGTATCAAACTTACCATTAAGTGCTCTCACTTCTTTCTTCAAAATGTCTGTTTGGTGCTCCCATCTGTTTAGGATAAGGCCTATTTCTGCTCACATTTTTGCAATTTCTTTACATTTCTTTTCCCTCCTTTCCATAAAATTCTACTTAGTTTGTGGATCTTCCCCAATATCACTCCTTCTGAATTTTTTGCTTTGATACTTGGTAACAATTTCAATTTGGAAATTACTACTTTTTTTTTTTCTTTTTGGGGTTTTTTGTTTGGTACCAGGGATTGAACTCAGGGGCACTCAACCACTGAGCTACATCTCCAGCCCTACTTTGTGTTTTATGTAGAGACAGGGTCTCACTGAGTTGCTTAGCACCTCGCCGTTGCTGAGGCTGGCTTTGAACTCATGATTCTCCTGTTTCAGCCTCCCAAAGTGCTGGGATTACAAGAGTGCGCCACCACGCCTGGCTGGAAATTACTTCTTTAATTGTTTCATTTATGTCAATTTTACTTCCTCAGCTAGACTTCATGGCTTATAGAGGCAAGATAATGTATCATATTTTAGTTATTTCTCCTACTGTATGGCATCATGGTTGACACATAGAAAATGCAATTAAGGAAAATAAAAAATAAAAATTCAGGAAAACATTTTTATCTTCCTGAATATTTAACATATGGATATAAAACTTCTTTCCTGAGCTAAAAGGAAAATAAGAAAAAATACTATCAGATATTGCAGAATTAACTTCATCTGACTATACAAAATTTGTAAGGTTTCTGTCATTTACATAATTGCATATAAAAATTTAAATAAATTTGAAAAGTCACATGCATGTAACCTCAAAATTCTTTGCTGAGAAGCTACCAGGATGATTGACTATTGCTGAAGTTGAATGATGGGTGATAAGGGATTTTTATACTATTCTTTCTACTTTGGAATGTTTAAAATCTTCAATCATAAAATGTTAAAAGTGAGAGAGAGGGGAACACTATAAAGAAATCAAAGATATACATCTTACTAAACCAATAGTACACTAATGGAATAACAAAAAATAGATCAACAATGCTATTTGTGTAAAGAATAAACTTTAACACAAGCATGTTATGCGGTATTCTCAATCATCCATGTCTTCCTCTTTAGAGATGAGCTACATACTCTATGAACCAGGCACAGTTCTTACCACTTTTATATTTATACAAATGTTCCCACTGAAACTGAGAGTGGATTTAAAAGTATTAGTTAATCTCCAATATTAATAATTCCATTTGTTTCAAGGTAAGAAATAGAACATTTCAGAATCTAAAACCCCAAAGTCAGAAAACTACAATAAAAGAAAATAGTATTAATTCACAACTTACAGTCTTAACATCATTTTCATGATGAAAGATATACTCAAACAAATCCTATAGGGAAAAAAATGATAAAAATATATTAGGTCGTATTTAAATAAAAACACTCTTTTGTTATAACAAAACTCAAATATAGATTGAACCCAAAGTCCACAATACTCTAAAGTGCCCAGGATTTATAAGTAAAGGATTTAGTCATCATTTGTTAGAATCTCCCATTTTAAAAGTTTGCTATTTACAAGTCGTTCCTGTTTCTACAGACTAAAAACTAGAAAGCTCAAAGAATTGACCTTTTTTATACATATTATATATATTATTTTATCAGAAAGATATGAATGAAAAGTTCATTTTATTTCTTAGACTAAAATTAGGATTGCAATAAAACAGATTCAGTCAGTTTTTTACATTCTCTTCATATCCTGTGTAGTGACTGTGACTTGATAATGGAAATTTAGACATGGAAAATCTGGAAGTTCCTTCTGAAACAAAGTAGAATATGAGTGCAAAGTTGGGGTTTTTTAAATTAATTTTTAAAGCTACACTTACATGGCATTTATAGTAACTGTGGGATTCAAAACATTCAGTTTCTTTAACAGAGGGCTACTCAACTTAACTGCACACTGGAATTACACAGGGGTCCCAGAGCAGACCAATTCACTCAAACTCTGGGAAGTAGTAGGGGATGATGAAGCACTGGCACTATATATATATATATATATATATATATATTTTTTTTTTTTTTTAAATAGATGGACACAATGTCTTTATTCTACTGGTTTGTATGTGGTGCTAAGGATCGAACCCAGGGCCTCACGTATGTGAGGCAAGCGCTCTACCGCTGAGCTACAATCCCAGCCCAGCACTATATTTTTTAAAGGCCCCAGACGACTCTAAGGTCCAGCCAGGGCTAAGAAGCTTTACTTTTAATACTTCACCCAACTCATGTGAATAAATGAGTATTTACTATATTGCTTACTGGTAGTACCACCTTTGTCCATATATCCACTATTTTACATTTGCAAGGAGGCTAGTGCCCCTGGGAGATATCACGGTTATTAATAGAGAAGAGTTGGAGGCAATCAATAAAAGAAAAAAGAAATCAGGACAAGGACCTGATTAAAAAAAATTTTTAAAAATTATAACAATCCTTTCATTTGTTCTGTTACAAATACAAACAAAAATTAAGAGTGCAGTTGACACTACCACTGTCATGAAAAGAAGGTTACAACTCCCAAGACTGTCAAAGCATCATTGTAGACATCCCAAGAAATGCACTAATAATAGAAAGGAGTCCTGATGAGCCAAGGTAAGCTGGGGACCAAAGACAGAAAAACCTAGCATTATTTCTATAATACACTAAAAAAGCATAAAATCTAGTTCAGGTTGAGTTTAGCACATAGACCAGGTCTGCCTCGCATGCATCTTAATTTAATTGTGGGAAATGCCTCCACTGACTGTACCGGCAATGGTATGGACTTGCCAGCCAGTCATCTCAAGCAAATGGCCTAAAAAGGTAGGGAAACAGATATTCTACATGAGATGTTTTTAACACTCCACTCTCATAAAGGAAAGGAAAATAAGTAGAGCTTTACAATTCTGCTAAATGCAGTTGACTAGACTGCCATCCAACAAGAATTGAAGAAAAAAATTATGAGATTTGATATTATAGGCTGATTATCTGTCTACCAAAAACATTTCCTTTTAGAATGGAAACTTCAAGTCTATACAACTAGTGTTCATTTTTAATTATCCTAGGACATTTGATACTTGGTAAATATGCTGAACACCCTCAGAACTGAGATTAGGAATGAAAGCAGCACTTGCAGAGTTCAGAGACTTTAGCTAAACACTAGGCTAAGCTTCAAGTACTACTATCTCCAAATTATTCCAAGCCCAACCCCAAGTGTTTTACACTGGCAAGGTCACACATATTTTCCCTTTCTTTCTCATTTTCTTTTTTTCTTTCTCTCTCTTTCACACCCCACCTCCCACTCTCATCTACTCTCCCTCTTCTTCTAATTTTCTTTCTAAAGGAATATTTTATCTCTGAGTAATCAGAATTACCAACAGTAAGACAGTTGACTTGCCCATTGTCTGGCTTGAGTGATCTTTATTGATATGCTTGATTCATTGCTAAAAGCACATATTTGTATTACCCTTTTGACAGCCCTATAGTCCTACAAAAAGAGAAAATTATTTTTTCTGAGAATAGTCCAAGATGAATAATACACACACACATTCACAAAATTTGTTAAGCTTCATCCTATGATGATAATACTGCACATCTATTTTCTTTGTTAAAAATTACTATTCTTTATTATTTGGAAAAAAAAGGATTTTCTATAATAATGGTATATGTACTTTTTTTCTGGTTGACTTTCCTTAAGACTGAGAGAATTTTTACATATTATAGTAATTGAACATTGCTATTTCAATCAAAATGTGGCCTTTCCTTCACAAATTTTTTATCTATTTCCTACACTGTCATTATCATCATACTTCTAACATTACTTTATAATTTACAATCACTTTAAGTACATACCTTTGCCAATTTAGGTTTCTGGGAATATTTTGTTAAATTCAGTCTAGATAAATTTATAAAAGGTCCATCAGGACTTGTAAGCATGGAAGCCTATGAGGAAGAAAAAAATGATAGAAGAAATCTGAAATCTTCTCTTGAAACATAAATTAAGTTTAAATGTGCATAAAAATTATAAAGGCAACATAAGTAAAAAGAATCCCTTCAAATTTTCCATATAATTTTCTTTGTAAGAATAGTAGAAAATGATATAATAAAATAGAAAGTTACTTGGGTAATACTATGGGAAAGCTGACAGAACTTACTGTCCCTAGCCTGATGTATCTTCCAGATGAGCTGGTGATAGGGCGTGCTGTATAGGCAGTTCTGGGTGTTCTGATGGCCTGTTCCATGGTGCCAGGCCTTCCACTCTGTGTGCTGGGCCTCAGGAAACCTGTAATGGGCCTTCCAGCTTGAGTGATTGGTCTATAAAAATTATAAATTGTTAAAATACAAACATGATTGCTTAAGGAAAGACTCTCAAACAGTGTAGTCAATAGTTTGTGGCAAAGGGTACAGTTGAGAAGTACATACCTGACGGCTTGACTAGGCCCTCCTGTCTGATTAATTCTAGGGAATTTCAAAGATGTTCCAGGGCCTAGGGGATGAGATGGCAAATTCAATTTATATATTATTTATTAATCTGTAAAATATGTCAGAATTGTGCTGGCCTGGTAAAAAAAGACACTATTGGTAGAAAATGTATTTTAGAAAAATGTGTTTGCAATTAATATCCAATTTCATGAATACCTTTCATGTTACTTATGCTATAACATTAACTTTTCACATTAATTCCTTAAGGTAGGTAGTATGAATCCATTTAACAAAGGTTGACAGAATTAGTAAACAGTTCTACCCGCTCATACAGCTTGGATTCAAATTCAAGACTAGCAGGCTCCAAAGTTCGAAATAATGGTCCTATACTCACAGATTAATTATCTTTCATACAAACTTCTCCCGGTAAAAGGTCATTTACCAACCATATCTAGAATTTAGGTATTTTAAGTCTAAAAGATCAAAGTAATGGGGAAGAAAGACATTTTAACATGAAACATGTTTTTTTCTCCCCAAAGCTCCTTTTGGAGCTTTAATATATTTCTTATCTTCTAAAATATACAAAAAACTGAACTGTAACAACTACTAAAGTTGTTACAGGAAGTAACAAAGTTGTTACAGGAAGTACCAGGAAGACCACCACAGTCATGGTAATTATCCAATACCATTTGCACTACAACCTGGGGACTGGGCCCTGTGACAATTCCAATAGACATTCACTGCCCAACATATCATCTCATCACCTCACATCATGTATTAGAGCAAATCATCTTTCATTATAACAAAGAAGTAATGCTTTAAGTGATTATTTTGAAAAAATTATTTTAGAACACTTCTATTGTTTGGAAGCTTAGATTCCCAGATAAACAATCTTCTGATACGCTAGATAAACACTTTGAGGAGAACAATTTTATAACATATGTTAAATGCAAAAAGTAGCTTTTAGTGGAAAATTATTTTACATCAATCTTACACCTTAAGATAATATAACTGAATAGTGGAAGGAAAGCCTTTGTATCATAAGACAGAACAGAAACCCTTTACTTAATTTTTTCCTATACATACACATATATATGATTCATGTATGTAATGTTTATATACAGATACGGTGACATAAAGTATAGAAATATAGATACATATAGATAGATATGTAGTATTCCTCCTAATAGCATTCTATTAACTTGACCAGAGAACCAATACTTACGTGGAACTCGGGCAATAGCATTTTCATCCAAAAGAATTTCTGCAATTCCTTCCCGATCTAGATCAATTTCATCTATGTATACCATTTCAGTTAAGGCTCGTGCTTTTAAAATCCAAGCTGCCTAAAAACCACAGATGAATAAAATACGTATTAAAATAGCATTAGAAATACTAGATAGCTTACAGAGGCTAGCCATCATTTGTCACTGTTTTACTTTTTACTGAACATGTTTACCATTTAACACATTATGCTAATTTAAAGGGCTATACCAGGGGCTGGCGTTATGGCTCAGTGGTAGGGCACTTGCCTAGCATGTGTGAGGCACTGGGTTCGATTCTCAGCACCACATACAAATCAATAAATAAAATAAAGGTATTGTGACCATCTACAACTAAAAGAAAAGTTTTTAAAAATTAAGGGCTATATCAAAAACTAATGAAAGAAAGCAAGGTCATTATTAACCAAGAAACCACTAGTATGTCAATTACCTAACAAATAGTCTCCTAACATTTCTTTTTATAAGTAAAAGAAGATCCTTTAAAAAGTTTTGCAGAATAACTTGAATGCAAATTAATAAAGCTACAACCACTGTGCTCTTTCTGCCTTCCCCTTTCAAGGCCAACACTTCTGAAGCCTTCCCTAATTCTCCAACTTAAACCCATAGTCCTTTGGTCTTTCTCAAAGTCTTCTCTGTATACTTCTAGTCTTGTGAATGTACTATACTTGACAAACACTACAATTATCTGGGCATGTTTATCCTTTTTTGCATTCTCAGAATGCAAGCTTTTTTACCTTGTTCACTTCTGAGTTTTCCATAGTGCCTATCCATGGTTTTTGTACATAATAGGTATTCGAGAAATACTGGTTTAAATTAAGCGAAAATCAATTTCTCTTGATTCCTAGTAACTAATCAACATTGGTAATTTTGTGATCTTGTCAGCAGAAAACTTGCTACTATGGGGGTGAATACGTGGAAAAGGTAATTAAGGAATCTAATAACCTAGAAAATATCTGCTCTGCTTTAGCTTGAGAAATTCAGTTCCTATTAAACAAACGAAACTTCTTTACCAGAAACCATATCTTTTTGCTTCACTAGAGAAACAGAAAAAGATAAGGCTAGATGTCCTGTGGAGAACTCCCAAAGGAAGAAGGCAACTCTTGAAGCAGCAGCATAGACCTGACTCTAGAGTCTAGTGAGAAGAGCCGCAAGGGACTTTTAGGAAGGGATTACGGCTCAGTCTCCTAGGGATCTGGCTGTGAAGCAGGCTGAATGGAAGCAAAGGGGCCAAGACAGGAACAGTTGAGAGCTACAGAAGGTCCAAAAAGTCCTGGCATAAAGAATCCAAGATCCATTCATTCAATTACCCTGTATTTATTAAGCACCTCCTAATTATATAATATCAGGCTAGGTTCTGAGTAGGAAACACAAGATTAAAACATGGATCCTAATTTTCCTGAATATATCATCTAGTGGATTAAATGGCAGAGCAAAGCAGTGTATGACAGTGACAAATGTGTGGTAGAGGAAATAGATTTTACAGAAATTTGAGTATGGAGACCCTTTCGTGAACTGAAATTATGTCCATACACATATGAGCATTTTTGAAAAGAAAATAAAAATGTTATGCTTTCATTTTAATGGAAATAAAAAGGCTGTCTTCACAATATATTTAGGTTACTAAAGTGAAATTACATTTGGTTAGATAACTGACTTGTAGGGTAGTACTTTTCTGGATGTGATTTCCTGATTATCAAGTAACTTTTAATAAAAATGTTTCAAATGTTATGTGTGAATCTTATACAATTGAATTGAATGAATAGAACATGAACTCAAAGAACCAATTTGTTCTTTTAAAAAATCAATTCCAATTGAAACTGCCTCTAGCTGTGGGAGCCACCAAAGTTAAAAATGATCTGAAGTTTTCACTCATAAAAGATCAGGAAAGATGCCAGATCTATAGTTATTCCCAGAGGCCAGGGAAGTCATCACTGGCTTGAACTAATGGTTTAATTTTACTTCAAAGATGAAAACAAGCCATTCTGATTTATCTTAAAACTCCACAGTTCATGCTGCCCTGAAAGTATCTGATAGCTTTAAATTTTCAAAAGGATGTCCTTTTCTCGGGACTCTAATGGACAAGAAGGATTGCAACACATTCTGTTGAAACAATAAAGCAGGACATGGGCTCTGCTGTTTTTCTTGTGTACCTACTATAGGCCATGTCCTGAGAATACAAAGACAAAGAAATCACAGTTCTAGTTTTAGCTCCAAAGAATTTCAGTGTACTGGGAAGATGCAATAATAAAAATAAAAAATAAAAAGAAGTATACCATGGGAGGAGATAGGATAGGTACCTAGAGACCTGGAGGTGGACAGAAGCATATGAGAGGAAGTGTGTGGAGCTGTGGCCAGGCAAAGGGGCCACTAGGTCGAAGGCAGGCTAGCTCCATGGCTCTTGTGTGTTTGCAAACTCCTGAAGAACAGAGTATGGTTGACGCATCAGGCTGCACAGAGGGAGCAAGGCTGGGAACAAGGCTGGGAACAAGGTCAGGGAACAAGGCTGCAGCAAAAGGCAGAGGCCAGATGATGACTATGTACGGCACATCAATTTATAGGGTTTTCTATCCTGATGAGGAGCTAATGAAGCTTTCAAACTATGATTTAGAGTCCTAGTTAAATCAGCTCTTTAAAAGCCAAGTTTTTATAATTAGGTATCCTTTATACAGTCAGTTATTAGTCACCCAAACATACACTTTATTTTTAACTATTTTAAGATTTGCATTGTTATCTTGTAGTCTATTCTACCATGCTTCTTACATTCACCTCCCTCCTAACCTCTTAAATATTCAGGAGATGCAAATTTTTATATTAGGCTAAAAGTGAATAATAAAAAAATAGATCAACTATTCCTTCCCCATCAAATGAAAAAATGCTTTAGAATTCAAACAGAAACATCTTTTTCTATTCTCTAAGAATCCACTTTTTCAAAACCATAAATAGGTTTATATTTGTTTCAATTTTTAAAGTATAATTCTTAAGAAATGGAACTAGCTAGGGCTGGGGTTGTGGCTCAGTGGTAGAGTGTTTGCCTCACATGTGTGAGGCACTGGGTTCGATCCTCAGCACCACACAAAATAAATAAATAAAGGTATTGTGTCCATCTACAACTAAAAAAATATTTTAAAGAAAGAAATGGAACTAATGATGTGAATTTTTAAAATTTAAAGATCTGGAATAAATCTACTCAAACTATTATTAGATTTAAATTTTTATCAGTTTGAGAAAAACTAATCTTCCTGATTCTTCTTCTGTCCTACCAAAAAATGACCTTGAAAATCACATATCACTGCTTGATTAAACATCTGACTATATTCAAAGAATTACTCCTAGCAATATGAACTATTCTTGAGGTTTTAATAAAAATAGCAGATGGGGCTTTAGCTTTAAAAAACAATAATTTTTTTTTTATTTTGGAAATAAGCCAAGTATGTTTGACAGCCCAAAATCCTCTGCCTGGTTTTTTTTTTAAAAGAATAATAAAACACACACAGTAATCTCAAATTGCCCCTTGAATCTGAATGAAACTATGAATTTATTTTATCAGGTATGTTTAAAACTTAATAAGTGGTAGGATTATGCAGCTTTAAAAAGTTGTTTGTATAAATATAGGTGCAGATTTATGTATTAGACATACTATAAAATCAGTGGTTTCTCCCAATCTACACGAATAATCATCATATCAATTATTTCCTTTTATGTCTGTGAAACACAATCTCATTTCATTCACCTACTGAGCTAAGTCTCTAGAACATTACTCTTGAGGCACATATTTGCCAGCTAACATCAGGAAGTATATTGACTTACTGGTTCTATCTTTTGTGAGGGTAATTGGATTTTAGTTATAAGAATAAACAGGAAGAGGTCAAAACTTCTGGCTGAGCAAAATGCTTTATTTTGTTTCTTTTTATACAGCATGCAAGACAGGGAATTTTAAGGCATGTAAGAGATAATTTGGATAGATTATTATTAAGTATACCAAAAGAATATTATCTCTGATCTATTTAGACATCATATAAATCAGTAGTAATATTTCACACTGTGCTTACTCCATGCAAATGAAAATTTAGGCACAAGATTTTGAAGTGATATTGTAAAGTCTCATTTATTTTCAAGTTGTAAACATGTGCAAAAAAGAAGAAACATATAAAGTGTGAATAGTAAGGTCAAAAAAATCCAGCCAGCCTTGTTCCCTTTTAGGTCATTATGCAGTGGATAATTAAGTCTATAGGAACAGAACAGGAACGGAACACTAACTATGGGTGCTATGGGAAGCCTATGTGGCAGTTTGAAACTTTTAAATGCCATTTACAGTGTTCCAGCCACAATGCATATTGTTGGTGTTTTAATTTTAATTTTAATTTTAATTTTAATCAAAAATTAAATTTAAATGTTTTAAATTTAATTTTAATCAAAATCTTACAAAATTACTGAGAACAAAAACTATGTTTATTTACAATTTAGATCCTTCTTGAATAACTTGTACCATGGAAAAAAACAAGTTTTTTCCTCATGTATCAATTTGTAAACCGAAGTTAGGAACATACAAAAGACAAATGTCATCCTTTCAAAGAACACAGTGCTACATTTTAGCCTATTTACAGTGTTTGTTTATACAAACCTCCATAAAGGTATTTTGTATGTTGATTCTGTTCTAAAAGGCTTGGTCATTACTCATATGTACTTCAGATGAGGTTCAAATCACTTATTTATCTGTAAAACACTGTGAGCATTCTATCGCACTTGGCAGACAAACACCCAGCAACATTTAAGCTTTCTTTTTTTTTTTTTTTTTCTTTTTTTTTTTTTATTTAAATGCATTTCAAGTCATAGTACATAAACAGAGCTCAGTTTTTCCATTTCTCTGGTTGCAAATCATAAAGAGTCACACTATTTGTGTCTTCATACATGCACCAGGGGTAGTAATGACCCATTCGATCAATCATTTAAGCTTTCTGATTTGCAGCTCTTCTCCTTTTTCCCAGACTCACTGAAAACCTGCATGGATAAAACCCATGGACTGGCAGAGGTCCCCAAAACCAGACCTCCTTCTCTCAGGGTTTCCTCCGAATTCATTCCCTGTTAGCAGGTCTCTCTGGCTAAGTCTAACCAAGTTGGTTTCGGAAATGTGGCTGTCTGGCCAGTGTCCCTTCCTTCCTTCCTCACTGTGGCAGGTTCCTCCCTCCTAGACCAGTCAGGTCAGTTAAAACCCAGACGTCTCTTCCAGGCAAAGAAGGCCCGCTCTTGTTGAGACCCACTGTCCTATCCATTCCTAACACTGTGGTTGTGCAGACTCCGGCTCACTTCTTAAACCCATGGCTCCCCTTGCCTCAGTCTGTATTTTTCTCATCCTTTTCAATCTTGGTCACTTCTATTTAAGCCCAAGTCTTAAGGAGTAGAGCACATTAATTCTACAAGGCTGTTCATACATACAAAAGTTGGAAATGTAAGCATTTATTTACATAAGAAGGTACAGAATGCCTGATATATTGGGCTTATTTTCTAATCCACAAGCTGAGTAGCTATACAGCAAATTTTCTACTCTACAGCAAAAACTAAGCAATCATTAACTAAAATATTCTCTAAACTAAAAGCTGTACCTAAACCTTTACCTGAGACACTGGAAATTCAGGAGCTGGTTCCTGGAAAGCATTAAGAAGGCAGTAAACATTTTTAAGGTATGTAATTTCCAAAATAAGAAGTCTGAATGATGACCCAAGCATCTGTACAGGAATTCTATTTCATTCAATAAAAATCCAAATATTAACTTTAATCATTCTCCCCAAGTGGTCTCAAGAGTTCTATAAAACTAAAGCATACTAAAGAGTGATAAATTCTCTAAGATCAGAGAGTTCTAATGAATGTAACTTCATTCAGAGCACAAAGAGAATGTATCTCAATTTCTTATTTAATGAAGACACAATACCTCAGAAAATGATAATTTTATAACTATATTAAGAAAACATTTCCTTATATTCAAAAATAAGGTAGTTAAAATATTCAGACTTTAGTCAGGGAGGAAAAGAAAAACTAAAGAATATAAACCTTTCTATGGCTATTAATAAGAAACTAATTTGAACTGTAATATTCTTTGTGAAATTTTTATAAATAGACTATGAATACACATTAGTGTGAGATGCTGATAAACTCAGCATCTGGAGTTTTTTTCTATCCAAATTAAATAAAAATCATTGGTTAAAAAGAGCCAACTTAGAACAAATTCACTTATAAAATATCTACACTTGCATGTCTAGGAAGCAGCATAGGTTAAGCACTTCATCTGTATCACGTTTTCTTGGGAAAACCATTAAGAAATCGAATGGGGGAATCGTGTTTTTCTACAGTTCTAAACTCCAAAAAGAACACCCCAAATATATTTTAATATATATTTGCTGAGTAAGCAACGTGTAAGATACACGGTCACCATGCAAGGATAAACCATTTATTTAACAAGGTACATGGCAGGAACATCAGAGGAAAAGGTTAAGTAAGGAAGGCTGGAAACAGTGAGGGCACTGAAGAATGAGATTTAGAGAAGATCTGGCAATCAACCAAACACACACAAGATGGCAACTAGCGAACAAACAGCAACTGGAGGTTTGTAACTCCAGTGCACCTAAAGATATGGAAAAAGTGCAAATTTCCTAAACACAGTTCAGACTTAAGGAAAGAAGCATATACAGGGCAAATGACAGGCCGATGAAAGAAGTGACACTTTGTATTTTCTTTCTTCTGTCTGTTCATCTCCAAGTATGTAAGGCCCCGTTATCTTATTTATGCATCACAACCACCATCTGAAGGAAACAAGTAGGTATTATTATCCATTTTACAGGGTAAGGAAACAAACTCACAGGTATTAAGTAATTTGCCCATAGTAAATGGTTGAGAGAAGCAAAAGCTCTTTCTTGCCAGTGCCTCTTGGAGATTAAAAAATACATATTTTTAAAGAACTGCAAATAACAAGGCAGGACTGGAGGGTAAAGTTTAGATGGGGACTGAGGATGTGGCTCGGTGGTAGATGCATGCTTAGCATGAGCAAGGCCCTGGATTCTATCTCCAATACCATAAATAAGTAAAACACTAAAAAGTAAATAACTTTAAAAGTAAAACTTTTAAACTACCTTTAGAAGAGATACGAAACAAGCCCAATATGGATGGGGGGGTACATTTTTTATCAGAAATGACTGTAAACAATGCTTAGAAAGGAAGAGAAAATACCTAATGGGAGACAGAAGCCCCTGGTACTACGTAAAATCTGGAGGATGCTTGGTATTCTTCCCAAGGGCCTACACTGAAACCACCAATTCAGCCTCACAGGAATCTGTTCACTGATGAAGGGCTTGGTGAACACTCTTGTTAATCTGCCCCTTGGGAATATTTCTGTGATTGTGCATAACAGGGAAATTATGTGAAATAAGAAGGTCAAAGAAGAAAATGAGAGACCTAGAGTGGGGAGGTGTAGAGACAGCTGAGCGGCTCTATGGATGGAAAATGGAGTCAGGCCTGAGCAGGTGTGAGGCAGAGAACATGCAAATTCCACAACATGCTCCTGGCATCCCTCACACCCTTGAAGCACTGGAAACCTTCTCTGGGAAAGACACATAAATAGAGTATAAGAGAGTGTGTTATATGCAATACTTATAGTTATGGATAAATTATAAATGAATTAGGAAGAGAGGAAAAAGTAGAATGTGTGGCAAATAAGAAGGGCATCAGAGACAAAGGAAATTATTCTGGAAATTATCAAATGCCCATGATTTATGAACTATATCAACATTATTTCACCATCAATTTCACTGGACGTTTTCCTCGCAAATGCCTTCCAACAATCCTCAAGATCACCAACAATCCTTCCAGAAAAAAAAAATATTTTTAACAAATCCTACATGCAAATATCTCCAGGGTGAAAGCAGTCAGAATCAAGACAGAGTCACTTGTACCAAGGCCTAACAAAAATAAATAAATAATAAATAAAGCTGGAAGGTTATAACAGAGAGTATCTCATGCACATATGCCTGATAACAAGAACTATGACAAAAGATTCTGCCAGAACCACAACCTTGAACAATGACCACTGATACCTTAGACAGGAAATATTTCTCCAAAGGACATCTGTCCAGTAACTGCCCATTCAACCTTGAATTGATACCACTTTTGTTATGGATCCTTGAACTTCCCTGTTATTAATCCTGTGGCCAAAGATTACTGTTTCAAAATAACTTACATAATCCTCCTCGTTTTGCTTTTACCCCATCCCCTTTAAATCTGCCCATGGTCTCCAACACATGCATGTTCTGCACTGCAATGCTCCCTACTTAATACTAAATAAACATCAATTTGACACTAGCTATATAGAGACAATAGCAGCTAACATTTATGGTTATTTACCATGTATTAAACAAAACCTTCACACAATGCTTTTTGGTAAATTACTATCTCCAATATAGGTGAGAAAAATACTGAAGCCCAGATGTGGAATTAGTATCTGAACCTCAACACCCTGCGTCAAGAGCATGCACTTTGCTGAGTATGTGAGATGACCGTAAGGATGGAAAACGGGTGCTGTAGGATGTAGGGAGACCACGTATAGTCATGACTCAGCTGGAGAATCAATCTGGAGCAGAAATATGAAGAAGAAAAATCAAGATGTTTCAGTTTGGAGATGAAACTTTTTTTAAAAACCACCAAGACCTCCATCTTTGAGTCTTTCAATTATAGTTTTGTGATTTAATTAAGTCCACCCATATAGGGAACCACAGCTTAAGTTCACTTAGTCTAGTAAATTATTTCTATGGGTATCAATACAGTTAAATAGAAAGCACCAGGCCTTGTCCTGGACTCAAAAGATTTAGGCTTGATCTTCAGGAAGCCACTTAGTCATATAACCTTGAACAAGTCATACAACCTTCATTATCCTCTCAAATTGGAGCAATAATATCTACTTTCTGGGATAGTTTCAAGCCTAATAAAATCTTGCATTTTAAAAAATACTTCATTATTTTTAGCGTTCTTTCACATATATTATCATACTTAAGTATAAGGTTAAAAGACAAGCACTTAACCATCTATTTAGTCTTTCTCAGAACTCAGAATTCATTACCAGTTATGGCAGATCAAATTAAAACTGAATCTTCTTCAAAGTGGGTAAGGACAGGGGAAGTAGAGGCCACTGCCTAGAAACAGCAACACCTCACTACCATCAACTTCAGCTCACAGCAGTTTGCATCCTTCCTTCCTCCCTAAGGTACAGCTTTCTCTTAGGCTGCTGTTATTACTTTGGAGAATTAAACCTCCAGATATTTCTGAATGAAACTTCCTAATTGCTAACAACACTTGGTTAATGAGTCTACTCTTCAAACTGCAGAGTTGTTCAGAATTTAGTAGCTGTTGAGGTAACAAAGCAACAATATGTTGAGATAATGACACAAATAAAAACTACCTCACGGAGTCTTTTAAACCATGAGTGAGCTAAGCTTTACTCAGGTCTGGCCCCTCATCCTTTTTTGGTACCAGTAAACAATCCTACATGCCAGCAAGCAGAAACTCAAGCAGGAGCTCTGTTTTTATCAGCACAATATAATTATTCTGTATCTAACAAGCTTTCTTTCTGGGACAGTGTTCTAACTCTCTGGGTCGTTCTGTATGCTGTGTGCAGCAGCTTCCTTAACTGGGGGGATAAATACTTGGCTGTTTGCAGCATAGCTGCATGTGCTGCTTATTACAGAATTTCCCATAAGATGAAGTCACTCATGGCAAGCAATTTGCCCCATTGTGACTCCAACAAGTAGTAACAGAAAGGAGACACCTGTAAGAGAACAGAGAAATGGATAGATTTCAGAAGTCTAGAGAGATCAAGTGACCAAGCAGCCAAGTGGAAATGTAATCTGTACAATTCAGCAGTAACAAAAATCCTTAAAATGAACTGCCTGATAGTGTATGGAATCAAAGTATTAAGTCTGGCTGTCTCCATGGCCCCAAAGAGGAAACAAATTAGGTAATTGTACAGAAAAACATGTTTGGTGCAGATCACCTAATTGCTGTCTCAGCCAACTGACATGGAGCTTACTGGGGAGACCTGGTTTCTTCTTCATCTAAGCCAGTGTCTCTCAGCCTTTTCTCCACCTTCAAATCATTTACAGTAAAAACTCCTCCTCTCCATAACACCTCTCATTTTAAGTAGAGATTGATGGAAAGAGAGGCATTTGGAAAAGCTCTTACCCCTTATTCTGATACCTAACTAATGTTCCCACCCTCAGAATCACTGATTTTAACGATCTGAAAATCTATCAGAAACCTATTCCATTAATGAAAGTATGTTGTCTTTTAAAAATCCTGGGGGCTGAGATTGTGGTTCAGTGGTAGAGCGCTTGCCTCACATGCATGAGGCACTAGGTTTGATCCTAAGCACCACATAAAAATAAAATAAAGATATTGTGTCCATCTACAACTAAAATAAAAAATTTTAAAAAAAACCCCACTGACTGAAAACCCTCCACGTTGCATGAACTGTTTAATCACAATGGAGCTAAAAAAAAAAAAATCAGGACTGGTCTTACAGCCATGAATCTGACATACGGAACACAGAGAACAGTAATCAGATTAAGCAACTAATCAGGGTAAGCGACATGAGCTGAGAAAGCGAGCATTCCCTCTAGGTCATATCATGTATAGAGGGCTGTCTGTATTTTCTCCTTTTATATCTAATAGCTTTTTACCATTTTTTTAGTCATGATTTAAAGAACACTTTGGGGGAAAAAATACCAGGCTGCTCTCTGAATTGGTTATTCTTACCGTGTTTTATCAAAAAGGGGCAAAGTATGATAAATTAACCTGCTAACCTCTTTCTTTATTCTTTTTTTTTTCTTTCTTTATTCTTAACAGATTTCAACTTTAATATTCTTCATGCTTAGGGACACAGCCTTCACTCTGTCCCTCACAATTCTGGTCTGGGGAAAGAATCAGGATCCATGTTCTTCAAGAACCTGTCCCCATGATCAAACACTAGATTATGTTCAACCTACTCATCAGTCCTTTTGTAGCCCAATAAAAATGCATTATTCTAAGAAAACACAGTATTCCATCAAGTATCACATCTTTCTAGCTAGCCTGAGTACCCAGCCTTTGAAAGAACCAAAAAGAAATAAAATCTGATGTCTGGATAGAAAATATAAGGCACTAATTAAAATTTTTGATGATACTAAAGCAGATGAGGTGGGCTTCATCCAATAGGATGATGTAAATCAAGTCCACAGCCTTTCTCTTTGAAGCTAACTGGCTCAGCTTATAAGATGATTCATAAGTAGCAGATCAGTTTAGAGAGGTTCTCCTCATCTGGGAGAAAAATAAGCAAAACCAAAGTGAAAAAATATTACTATTGAAAATAAAAGCTAGCATATGTTTTGGGAAGAGAAAAAAGCAAAAACAAAAATAAATCCATGTGACAGTCAAAATAAATACTTTGAGGGCTGGGATTGTGGCTCAGTGGTAGAGCGCTTGCCTCGCAAGCGTGAGGCACCGGGTTTGATCCTCAGCACCACATAAAAATAAATAAAGACATTGTGTCCATCTACAACTAAAAAAACTATTTAAAAAAATAAATAAATAAATACTTTCATTTCCTTGCCACTCTGTGTGTCCAGGCACAGCTTCAAAATAACTCATTCACACTAAAATCTGGTGGCACAGGAATGGTAATTCAAATCATTATAAAGGAAAAATACTCTAAAATGTGGAAATTCAATAAATATCCATGAAGCTAAAAGAGCATACAAAGTAAATAGCCAACTGAGGGGCTGAGGATTGGCTGCTCCTGCTCTGATTACATTTCTGTTAATTCTTCACTGATGGGAATATCCCCATCATGTAACACCCTCTACTGAAACGACAAAAGCACCATAAGAAACACCAATGATCAAAATTACTACTAGAAAAACCTGGAGGAATCTACGCAGAATTTTCTAAATTGATTCTTGAAAACTGACCCTCAAAAGAAGAAATTCTAATGACATTCTTATTCATTTGGAAAAATAAGAGGCCCAGAATAGCCAAAGCAATCCTTAATGAGAAAAGTGAAGCAGGAGGCATCACAACCAGACCTTAAATCATACTAAAGAGCTATAGTAACAAAAACAGCATGGCATTGACACCAAAACAGGCATAAAGACAAATGGAAAAGAATAGAAGACACAGAGACAAACCCACATACATACATTTATCTCATAGTAGACAAAGGTGCCAAAACACACATTGAAGAAAAGATAGTCTTTTTAACAAACAGTGCTTGGAAAACTGGAAATCTGTATGCAATAGAATGAAATTTAACCCCTATCTCTCACCCTGCATAAAAATCAACTTAAAGTGGATCAAAGACCTAGGAATTAGACCAGAAACCCCGCACCTGCTAGAAGAAACTGTAGGTCCAACACTCCAACATATCAGCTCAGGAACTGACTGATTTAACAAGATTCCTAAAGCACAAGAAGTAAAATCAAAAATCAATAAATGGGATGGTATCAAACTAAAAAGCTTCTTCACAGCAAAGGAAGTAATCAAGAATGTGAAGAGAGAGCCTAATTTGAGAATAAGAGAAAAATCTTTGCCACCTGCACCTCAGATAGAGCATTAATTTCCATCATGTACAAAGAACTCAAGAAAATTAACACCAAATAATAATAACAACAACAACAACAACTCGATCAATAAATGGGCAAAAGAACTAAATAGTTACCTCTCAAAAGAAGAAATACAAATGGTCAACAAACACATGAAAAAATGTTCAACATCTATAGCAATTAGAGAAATACAAATTAAACTCCACTGGAATTCCATCTCACTTCGGTCAGAGTGGCAATCATCAAGAATACAAGTAACAATAAATGTTGGCAAAGATGTGGAGAAAAGCGTACACTCATACATTGTTGGTGTGATTGCAAATTGGTGCAACCACTGCGGAAAGCTCTATGGAGATTCCCAAAAAAACTTGGAATGGAACCACTATTTGACCCAGCTATCCCACTCCTCCGTATGTATACAAAGGAGCTAAAATCAGCATACTACAGTGACATAGCCACATCAATGTTTATAGCAGCACAATTCACAATAGCTAAGCTATGGAGCCAACCTAAGTGCCTTTCAATAATTATACCAAAATGGAATTTACTGTCATGTATAACTAAAAATAACAAATAAAAATCTTAAAGAAATGAAGAATATCTTTAATGTAATTATATTTATTTGAAATGGCAATGTACATTTAAGAATGTGCTGAGAATTAAGGATGGAGACAAGAGAGGGCAAAGATCATCAAGCAACAAGAACGATCTTCATAAATGTAAGAGGGAAACTGACACATATGAATAACTCCATCAAAACACATGTGATCAGGGGCTGGGGTTGTGGTTCGGTGGTAGAGCACTTGCCTGGCATGTGTGAGACCCTCGGTTTGATCCTCAGCACCGCGTATAAATAAATGAAGCCATTAACAACTAAAAAATATTTTTTAAAAAACATATGACCAGTGAATTCATTCAGTAAATAGACAATGAGTGCCTGTGTGCCATTCTGATAGGCAACAGGGATACCAGAAAGATTTGCTGTTATGTTCAAGCTTTTAATTGAAGGAATCTCAAGTTTCCTAAAGCTCTTCATTAATTGCATCAATTTTCTAACATAAATACTCTTTTTTTAGTTAATTAAGAAAAAGGGAGAAATTATTTAAACTTAAGGAAAATCACACTGGGAAATATTTCCAACATGAAATAACAAGTAGGTACAAAATACATAAAATGATACTCAGAAAGGCATACAATGCTAATGGCGTGGTTTTTAAAGTTGGGTCAAGGAACAACTATGATGAATGAACCCTGTCAACTTTTCAATAGCCCTATCCAACTATCAAAAGCCTACTTTGATAAGATAACATTAAATTAAACTTCCATCCCTGGTAAAATGATACTCATTATTCTGGCAATGCATATAACTCATTCATAAATAAACTACTATAGCAAAACAAAATAGAGAAGAGAGTATCATAAATTTATCCTAGTTCTAATATTGGCCTATTCTGATATTTATTCAAACTAAATAGAACCCCTGCTTATAACAATAAAACAGTAACAAAGAATAATACTTCTATGGCATTAGAAATTACATATCACATTATGCAGTATTATTTCAAATCTACAAAAATAGGATGATGGAACAGGAAAAAACAAGGCTTATCCCATAATAATTTTAACATGTTAATAGTTACCCAATGCCTATAGCAGTATTTCTCAGTATGATCTTGTCTTTACTTGTCACTATCATAATCATACTTCCACAAAATAAACCTAATAATAAGTCTTTTTTTGTTTGTTTGTTTGTTTGTTTTTTTAGTACTGGAGATTGAACTCAGCAGCACCCGGCTCAATAATAAGTCTTAATCTTCCAAGAAGGACAGTGAAACCTAATGGAAGCTGCACAAGACCACATAAAAGAGTTCTTAACTTGTTAGCTGCTAATATAAGAGATTTTAAATGAAGTTTCTAATTTGTTTTCCTAGATAAAATGAATTAAGATCTCTTCTACCATCCCTTCTCAACCATGAACAAAAACATTGCTGTTTTGCCTATTCATTTCCCAAAGTGATATCTCCCCAAGACAACAAGGGAGATATTTGTCCCCCTGATTCACCAAAGAAGGAACCAGAAGTCAAATAAGTTTCACAACTACTGACTTAACATTATGTTAAGCAAAACAAGCCAGACTCAGAAAGTCAAGGGTCATATGTTTTCTCTCATATATGGAAGCTAGAGAGAAAAAAGAAAAACAAAGGAAGAGGATCTCATGAAAATGGATAACAGAAAAAGAGGACAAGGGGGAGGGAGAAAGGGAGGGAAATGGGAAGCACTGGGGAATTAAACTGATCAAATTATGTTATGTATATATACAAATATGCAACCAAAAATTCCACTATTATGTATAATTACAATGCACCAATAAAAACAATTTTTTGAAAAAAGAACTACTAGCTTAATCAAAATTAGATAAAGTTCTTTCCTTCAGGACTCCTCTGAAGCTTTAATCCAAGTACACAGATGTCAAAATTCTTTTAACACTTCAGTCAAAATTTGAAAAAGACAGACACTGAGAAAATTTCAGAAATAGTTTGGAAAAATTAACCTATGTAAAAGCCAAAGTGGCAGCATAGTTTGGACAAATAGAGGCTTACTAGCTTTGTAATTTTGGACAATTTATTTCACTTTGTGCTTCAGTGTTCATCACTAAAGTGGGGAAAATAGCACCCACTCAGAAAGTAGTTGAGGATTAAATAAAATAACATAATAAAACTCTACACCAAGTCAGTTAAGCTACTACTTTTATTATACCTACTTTGTAAGATTAATCTAAGCATCGGAAATACATATAATTTACAGAATCTATGTCTGAAAATAGTAAACACTTGATATAATTGAACTGAACACATAAAAAGTCCTGATCACAATGCCTATCACAAATGAAATCTCAATTCCTAGGTGCACTACTGAATGTCTCTATGGACTCAAGATTATAGGGTCTTAGTAAACATTGCAGTTTTGCCTATAACAACATTTACCAACCTGACAGCATCTCCTCAGGATAACAAAGGAAGACATTTAACCCTTTCACTGGTCAAATAAAATTTAAAACTTAGATTAATCAAAATTAGGCAAAATTAGGTTTCTTTTCTTCAGAACAACTCAAAGCCTTTAGTATACATCTTGAATCTCTAAGAAGGGACTATACATTTCCCAAATGCATTTAATGAGGAAACTTTCTTTCACTGAGCAGCTCTTGGGACCAGTGTTCAGTGGAACACTGAATGGAAACTACCCTAATTTAATGGAACAATGGAAAGAGCAAAAAAAGGTCTTGCAAACCATTGTGCTTAAAACAATGTAATGGTATATCAAAAGTTCTTGACAAACTTCTGTCTTAACAAAAGTAAAAGTGTCAACATTTTCTCCCAAACATATTTGATTATGGAATCCTTTTTTTTTTTTTTTTTTCAGGCTTTGTGGGACTATTGTGCCAAGAAATACCCTTGGAAAAATGTCGGTCTACAGAAACTTGTTCCTATTAACTAAAGTCAACTACCAGGAACAGAACCTAGCTTAGCATTACCACTAATATGGGTTGTTCCGGGGGAGATGTACTCTCAACAGGTTATCATCCATCCATTTGCTGGAAGCTAAGGCAGAACCCAGTAACAGCCTTCACATTCAGGCCTGCACTTTTATAGCTCCCCTCAACTTTCCTATTTTTTTTTTTAACACCAAGGCAGCACCACTAGATGAAAAGCTGGGGAACCAGATCTAGGTACATTCCACATTTACTAGAAGCACTCACTAACAAGCTGCCGTTTAAGTCTACTTTTTCTTTTTTCCTCTTTCAGGAGTGACCTGCCCATCAGTTGTACCTCACACATTTGGTTTATTCCCTTTTCATTCATTACTTATTCAAGTTCCCTTTTAACCAATGCCATCATTCCTTCTTCTAGGGAGACTTGCTGTCCTATCCCTCCCTCCTACAATTAGTTTTCTTTGCCCGGGTAATTTCTTTAATAATAAATGCATCTTTCCCCCTCATACATTCTCATTCTTTTATCTTTCTTATTTGCCTCATGTTGAATTCATATCCCAGAACCAAAAGGTCCTTCATTTTTGGACAACTGTCTAAAGATGAGATGATAAGATCACTTTTGATTCAAACGAAAAGGCAGTTGGGTTAAACGGAGGTGAAGAGTCACAGATCTTTGTTTGCACGGGTTTTCTGTTTGTTTGTTTAGACATTAGCGAAGAAAGCTTAAAAGTTTGTCCAGAGGAAACTAAATGAATTTAAGTTGGTCACCAGGATAAAATTCAGCGCACTCATTCTGGGTAACTTAAAGAAAAAGGGACACTGAAGTTTGCAGAAGGAGAGGTCAAGGCACCGAACTGGGGATCCCGGGGAACGCCTAGGGCAGGGACCTGCCAGCCACGGCTCCAAGGGGTCTTGCTCCTGGTGCCTCTGCGGCCCGCACGGCCAGCCTCGCCTGGAGCCTTCCTTCCCGGCCTCCCTTCCCTGGGGCCGTGGAATCCCCAGAGCCCTCTGCCTCTGCGCGAGGCTGCCCTGGCTGACGGGGCCGGCCGGTACCTGGTCATAAGGGGACTTCTCCAGCATCTGCGTGCACAGATCCGCGCAGAGCTGGAACTTCCTGCGCCTAAAATAGCTCCAGGCCAGGAGTAGCGGCTCCATCTCCGAGCCCATGGTGGCCCAGACCAACCCGCAAAGGACCAGGGCCCAGCCCAAGGAAGGGCCTGGAGCGCAGAGCAGCTGGCGTCGAGCTCTACCCGGCAACGCACGGCGGCTGGGCCTTCCTGGAGAGGTGCCCGCCGCGCGCCTGAAAACGGGAAATAGATAAACCACGGCGAGCACAACTCAGCTACAGAGTTTGCCCCCAACTTGGCTGCAAAAAAAATGTACTATTAAAGGCTGTAGATTTCATTAATTTCGAAAAGACACCATAGCTAAAAAAAAAAAAGCGGTCTTGACTTAGACACCTCGCCTGGGGTCCTCCACCCTCCTAGGAGCGCAGTTGCCTAGCAACCCACTCTCAGCTTTCCCGGCTGTTCCCAAAAGTTCCGAGAGGCGACCCGGGGTGGGATCTCGGTCCTAGTCCTCCGCTTCGCTCGTTCCTACTCTTCTCACTTACCCTTCTGACTCTATAAACACATGCATGGGATCGGCTTCTCCAATACCAGCTCTCCCTAAATCCTAAAACTCTGCAGTCTGTTTCTCCAGGTCCTTATCGCGGAATCTTAATGTTGGAACTACCGGGGGCTTTAGAGATAGCTTGATCCAATCCACTCTTTTTACAGATGAGGAACTCAGATAGGCTTGGAGAAGATAAATTATTTGCCTAAAGTCTCGTGGACTCAGGGAGCTAGGAGTGTAATGTGCGTGCTGCAGGCTGTTAATATTTGTTAATTCGAAGATGCATAAAGATTCTCCATTATAAATTTGTGATATTTCCCCCAAAGTAGATAATGAATGCAAAAAATGAAATTAAAAGGAGCTTTGAAACATCATGTCCAGGAACGTGCGATTTGTCAAATGTTTATTTGTACATTGTGATTTATATTTTTTCTGGTGCTAGGAATCCAGCTCAGGGCTTTGCGCATGCTAGTCAAGCGCTTCGCCACTGGTTTCTTCCGAATGATAGATACATAACGTCAGTGGTTAGAAAGACGGAAGGGTGACCAGGCTAAATCAAGTTAGGTCTCATGGAAAATTAGGAGATCTTTTTCCCTTGTTTGCATCCTACCACAGTGGAAGGGGAAGAGAAAAAATTAATACTGCCGCACTTTCGAGCTATCTGAATCTCCTTTATCACTGTAGATAACAGACTGACAAGGCTTCTAGCAAAGATAAATCACTTGCAATTGTCTAAAATCACTAGATAACCGTAATGCAGCCATTATGTATAATCCAGATAACTTTTTGTAGATATCAAAATGAAAGTTGAATTTCTAAACTAAGAAATGGATTTTATTCTAGTTTAATAAGCAATCCTGGTAAAATTTTTGTATCTTGGAAATGAATAACTATCAGGATAGTGATTATTACAGCTATGTTTATTATAACTAGTCCATTTGTGTTTTCCTAGAAGTGATTCTAGAATTGTAATCTGACTAAGGGTCTTAATGCAGCAGCCCATTGTGAAGGTCAGGTTTTAGGAACACTTGCTAGTAATTGATGGTTAGACTTAATATTTCACAGCGGCCTTTTGTTATCTGATACCATGTAAGCAGATTCCTATGTGATTCTCCACCCTGGATCCATATCAGACAGATTTTTGAAATAAACTATTTTAGAATAATTGAGATATACAGAAAAGTTACAGAGATAATACAAGTTCTCCTGTACTTTCACCCAGTTCTTCCTATTGTTAACATCTTCCATTGCTATAGAATGATTGTCACAATGAAGGAACCAACACTGGCACTTTACTATTAAGCAAATGCCATAGTTTACTGGGCTTTCAGTAGTTTTCCCCTGATATCATTTTTTTCTATTCCAGGATCTGGTTCATGTTATCACATTATATTTAGGCTTCACATCTCCTACACCTCCTCTGTCCAAGACAGTTTTTCACACTTTCCTTGTTAATAATGACCTTGACAGTTTGGTTTTTGTTTGCTTTTTTGGTACCAGGGATTGAACCCAGGGGTGTTTTACCACTGAGCCATATCCCCAGCCCTTTTTATTTTCTATTTTGAGACAAGGACTCACTAAGATGCTTAGGGACCCACTAAACTGCTGAGGCTGGATTTAAAATTGCGATCTTCCTGCCTCAGCCTCCCAAGAACACTGAGATTACAGGCACTGGGATTACAGCAGTGTGTCATGTGCCAGCAACTTTGACAGTTTTGAAAAATGCTGGTCAGGTATTTTGTAGAGTAATTAGGGAGTTCTGAAAAGTACGGATGCCTAAATTCCATCCCCAGAGATGCTGACTTAAATGGTTCAAGGTAGGGCTGGGATGACACTAATTTTTTGTTTTTGTTTTTTGCCAGCTTCCGAGAGAAAAAAAAAGACTTTGATAAGTGAGAAAATAAATATATCGATATGAAACAAAAAAGAGGCATTGAAATATTTTAGTAGTAATTCATGTTAACTTCTTTGTGAATGCTGATAATCTTTGTTTTTTTTACAAAATTTTTTCTTTCACAAAATCAAACAAATTTCACAATTTCAAAATTGTGAAATATTTAGCAAACTACAGGATGTTAAGCATGTCCAAATGGAACATAAAAGGTACTTTTACAAGGTTATAAGCATTTGTTATTTTTATATCATGTAAATATGTTTACAGTTCATTTTATGAATTTATAGATGGGCTTTGTTGCATTTTTATAATTTCTAACCAATGAAGCAGAAACTATTTTTTTAAAATATATGCTAGTAGAAAGAATAGTAGATGTAATAATTCCTAGTGAAGGGGGAAGATAGCATTTTGCTACTAGAGAAAAGGAAGCACAGAGAAACAACTTAATCCCTTTGAGAGGGTCAGTTTTCCAATCAGTTCTAGATCTCAGCTCACAGATCCTTATCTTTTGCTCTCAAGCAACCAGATGTCTCTTTAGGTTAATTCCATTTAAAATCAAATACCTAAGAGAATGTACCTTTCAATGTAAAGGTTAAATTTTCCTAAATGTTAAATTTGAATTATTTTGGCCATTTAATTTAACCTAAAAGAAAAAACAAAAAGTATAGAAATAGATGTTCTCTTGGTCAACAAGTTTTTGTCCAGCTCCCATGCTTGGTGATTAAGAATGCAGAAATGAACAAGATAGGTCTCCTGCCCCAAGGTATTTATACACAGAGTAGTTAGTGGAAGAGCACTGGACTTGAGTTCACACTTACTGTTTTCATTCAGGCAAGTTAACAGTCAGTAGAGGATGTTGATTCGTAATCCCCATGTTGCTAGAAAGTTTTTTCTTAAGATCTCAAACTGTTTTCATATGATTTCTTTGACATCTTACATGTCCTCTTGGTAACAGCCTTCTGGATAATTTGTTATTCATTCAACCAACATTTATTGAGTGCCATGCATTTTATAAGCTCCATGGGCTACAAGGGATACAGTAACAAATACAATAGAGTCTCTCTATTCTCATGGGCCGGAGGGGAAATTTACAGCTATTGGTAAAATCCAACAAGGATACGTCTTTCTATCTTAAACCATACCAACAACCGTACATACTGAACCATACATTCTTAGTAAAATCCAGAACACCTAGTGAAGTCTAGAACAAGATTATGCTAACACTATTATTATTTAATGTTGTTCATACATTCTGGAATAAGAGGTTTGGTACTGGAAAGGCAGAGCCAAAATTAATGTTTCGCAATAGCAGATAACTGTCTTTCTAAAAAACCTCATTATATGGGAAACTGGGGCTTTTTAAATATTTATTTTGTATTCTGTAATTAAGTGGACACTTTGATTCAGTAACTCAGAAAATTACTGAAAAAATTAAATTCAATTACTCAGAAAATTAATGTCTCATGCTCATTCTAATATACAGAACAAATATTGTCTCTGCCTGTCCTTTCTGTGCCATTGATATGAAGGTCAGTATTTATGACTATATGATACAGTTTAAATTTCTGCAACTCTATTCATAAATATTTATCTCTTTCTCAAATCTTCAAACTTATGTTAAAATCTATTCATAGAAAAATTGTTTTATGCCATTGAGTGATCACAATTCAGTATTACTGGGATTTCAAATCCTTAAACAATCATTTTTTCTTCATCTGATAGATATTCTCTGAATACTCTGCTACGAGTATAGCACATTACAAATCAAAAAGTACTTATAAAACTAGTGACTTCCTTGAAAATAAAAATCTCTCTCAATTTCTGTGTATGAGCTGCATTGCATTAACCTCAAATTACTGACCATCTGCCAAGATCCATTTTCCTCTTGTAGCTCCCCAATGAAGTTACCACCTGTTATTTTGGCAAAGAAAGTGAAGGTACAATTATTAAACATGCCCTTTGATTCTGAATTTGCTTGTTTAAAACTGTTTCATAGGCAATTACACATTCACTAAGGTGATCCATCTAGATGTTCATAGGAATATTTATCAAGTCCTTCTGATTCATATCACATACAACAGCCTAAACTGTTTTAAACTAAGCACATAAAGAGAGCTGATTATGCTCTATTGCTTTTCTGTCAGGCTTCTTGTACTCTGAAAATCAGATTCTGAAGTCTGAAAATGAATTAATTTTTGACAATTGAAGTAAGCTTAGAATTTTGTTGGTACAAATTCTCTGGATCCGTCCTGATATAACTGAACGTGATATGAAATATGCATCTATTGGTGGCAAGAAATTGTAACCGATTTTTTAAAAATATTTTCAAAAAAGAAAAATAGGTCTAGTCTTTTTAGCTAAAACAATATCTACCCATCATGCAGCATTTGTATAGAGGAAATTCTGGTATAAATATTGTAAATGCAAAATAGAAGTTATGATTTTAAAAATGCAATGTACAATAATTCTTTTTTTTTTTTTTTGGTACAGGGGATTGAACTCAGGGGTACTCGACCACTGAGCCACATCCCCAGCCCTATTTTATATTTATAAATATAAAATTTATATTTTTTTTATATAGAGACAGGGTCTCACTGAGTTGCTTAGCACCTCGCCGTTGCTGACGCTGGCTTTGAACTTGCAATTCTCCTGTCTCAGCCTCTCAAAGTGCTGGGATTACAGGCATGCGCCACCACGCCCAGCTGTACAATACATTCTTACATCCCTGCCCTTTATGCTGATCTACTACAAAGACATTTATGCATATGAGAGGAAGGCAATGAGTAAGAAGGTGTCTTTGGTTTGACCGGAGTACTGTTCTTTAAAAAATAAATAATAGAGCTGGGCGCGGTGGCTCAAGCCTGTAATCTCAGCATTTAGGGAGGCTGAGACAGGAGAATAGTGAGTTCAAAGCCAGCCTCAGCAATGGCGAGGTGCTAAGCAACTCAGTGAGACCCTGTCTCTACATAAAACACAAAATAGGGCTGGGGATGTGGCTGAGTACCCTTGAGTTCAATCCCCAGTACCAATAAATAAATAAATAAATAAATAAATAAATAAATAAATAAATAAATAAATATTAGGTTCTGGAGTGCTTTACCACCACAATACAAACCCTCTACATAAACCTACAAGTGCTCCAGTTGCTGACTACTTCTCTGACCATATTCCATTCCCTCCCACTTGTTCACCCCATACTTGAGCAACACTGAGATCCTTGCTGGTCCTTGACTTAGCAGGACATTTTTACATTTGCTGTTGGCTGACAGCCACACTCTTTCCCAAATATCCATCTGCTTTAATCTGTCACTTCATGAAGATTCTCACTGGAATGTGACTTCATTGATGAGATCTTCCCTCTGAACCATCCTCATTTCTTTTCTCTGCCATATTTATCTTCAAAGCACCCACTATACCTAACAGAGTCTTCTTGATCAAACTTTAGTCAAGTTCCTCTGAGCCCTTCTCAACTTGGCCTTGATCTTGGGCTTCCATATCCATCATTGCAGAATCCAATTATAGCAAGAATTCTGCTAGGAGAGCTTTGAAAGAATCCTTTATCTTCCATATTTGATCAGTTCCTTATTTCCCACCATCCCTTAGGTGATACCTAATTATTCTGGCCTGCTTTCATCAAGAATCCTGTTAAGTCAGTTTAGCAACAATTTCTCTACCCTTTGATGTCCCATCTTAGTGATTTTCTACCCGCCATCCTCCACCCCAACCCTAGCTATAAATCCCCATTTGTTCTTGTTGTATTTGGAGTTGAGACAACATCCATTTTCCCCTATTGCAATGGTTCCTGAATGAAAATCTGTTGTATTCCTTTACTGTCAGGCCTTGGTTTCCTTTAACACTACAAATGTGTGTGTGTGTGTGTGTGTGTGTGTGTGTGTGTGTGTGCGCGCGCGTGCGCACGAGCGCACGCACTAGGAATCAAACCCAGGTTCTCACACGTTCTGGGCAAACGCTGTACAACTGAGTTACCTCTTCAGCCCCCACCTAGTATATTTAATAAGCATGCTTGTACATATTATCAGCTATTTCCCCAATATCCTCTTCCCCAGAATGTAAGCTCCAAGAATAGAGACTTTGCTGTATCTCCAGTGCCTGGAATATGTTCAACACATATTATGTGCTCAAAAAAATTCACTGAATAAATTACTTTCTTTCCAGTAATATACTAAATACAAGTTATGGATCACTTTAAAGATCCAAGTATTCAGACTGGGGCTGTAGCTCAGTGGTTGAGTGCTTGCCTCGCATGTGTGAGTCACTGGGTTCAATCCTCAGCACTACATATAAATAAATAAATAAAGATATTGTGTCCATCTACAACTAAAAAAATATTTAAAAAAAAAGATCCCAGTATTCATTAGCATTTGATAAAAATTAGCTCTTGGTAGTGTAGATTATTTAACTGAATACTATACCTAAACTTGCTCATAAAACCAAACAGAAAACTGTCATCTCAAGAAATTTTACATCTTTATTTCTTTCTCCTATAATCCCTAGTTTTGATCCTCTCTTTGCTGTTAGAGTCAATGGCAAGTGCTAGCTTTATGGTCTTCATTGCTAGATGAGTTTATAAGGATGTGGTGAAGTATCAATGTACAAAATGTTTCATTGTGATCTTTCAAAAAAATAATTTCAACATGTTACCAAATAGTTGATTGTCTTTTAGATAGTCATTTACTATAGAGTGAGATTTTTATTCTGAGCACTCAGCGAAATTCTCTGTGGCATTTAGTGAATATCATGGTAGACTAAAAATATTGTCACATATATTTTTATCAGTCGGAGATCAAAATAACAATATTCTAAATTGGTACTTTGTATCTTTTTTACTATACCCCAAACACTCCTTATGAACATCTTTCCAAGTATTAATTATCAATTTATTTTCCAATGCTAATGAATAAAAATTATATATTAAAAATTCTGATTAATTATCCACAAGATACTAATTAATTGTAACTTAAGATTGAAGAAACCCTGCAGGCACCCTTTAACCAAATTATCAGATTTAATATGGCCAATAATGGAGCAAATAAATATCATTAGCCTCTTGCTATGATGCATTGCCTCATGCCAAAAATGTACAACCTGAATCTAGTAATGAGGCAACATCAAACAGGACCCAAAGGAGGAATAATCTGAAAAATAAATGACTACATTTTTTAAAACGTCATGATGATAGAAGATAAAGATTTGGAAATTTTTCCAGATTAAAAGAGACATGGAAACTAAATGTAATACATGAATAATATACTGGATTAAATTTTAAGTGTAAAAGATATTGGTTTGTAGATCAAATAATGGTTTAATACCAATGTTAACTGCATGATTTTGGTATATCTACTCTAATGTCAAAGGGAATATACTTTTAAACAAAAGTACACAGTAAAAGGGGCATTGCATCCAAATTGCAAACAAATTTGAGGGGTGGACAATAGTGTGTGTGTGTGTATACATATATACATATAGAAAGATAAATATACATATATATGCACACATATGTCTAGAGAGAGAATGGTAAATAAAATGTGATAAATATTAATATTAGAAGAATTAAAAGATATGGATAAAAATTAAAATATGTAACACTTCTTATAATTTCTGTCAGTCTTTTTTTTAAAAAAAAACAATTTATTGTGGACAATTTCAAACATGTACAACATACAAAATAGTGATACATTCATTACCCACCTTCAATTATCAACCTTTGCCAAACTTGTTTTATATGTCTACCTCCTTCATCCCTTACTGAGTAGAGATGCTAAAAATTTTTTAAAACAAATTTCAGGGCCAGAGATGTAGTTCAATGTCAGTCTGTCTTTTTTTAAAAAGTGTTTTTAGTTGTAGATGAACACAATATCTTTATTTTATTTATTTTTATATGGTGCTGAGGATCGAACTCAGTACCTCAGCATGCGAGGGAAGCTGCAATCCCAGCCTCTGTCAGTCTGTCTTGTAACTGTCTCAAAGTTAAAATAAAAAAATTAAACTAGATGCAGTGGCACATGACTATAATCCCAGTATTCAGGAAGCTTAAGCAGGAGGATCACAAGTTGGAGGCCAGCCTGAGCAAGTTAGGGAGATTCTGTCTCAAAATAATAAATAGAGTCAGTTGGGGGTGTAGCTCAGTGATAGAGTAGCTCAATCCCAGTACTGCAAGAAAAATGGGAAGAAAGAAAAAGAAAATAAAGACTGAAGAAAGAAAGCAAAAATTTCTCATCAAAATCCATTCCAAAACAAGTTGATATTTCAGCTTGTGCTGAGAAACATACCATTGTTTTTTTATATTTGAAAATTAATATCAGAGATTCCTCATGATCTGGAAGACTCAGGATGAGAAATATTTCCCCAACTCATATGTGATTTTCATCCAAATTAGAGTGACTAAAGCTTTTATATCTTCAGAGGAATTTTACTTAGGCAGAGATGATTATTTGTTCGCAAATTATTTTTAATGCTATTGCTAGTCAAAGACATTTAACAAACTGATTTTTTTAAAAATATTTTTTAGTTGTAGGTGGACACAGTATCTTTATTGATTTATTTTTATGTGGTGCTGAGGATCGAACCCAGTGCCTCACGCATGTGAGGCAAGCGCTCTACTACTGAGCCACAATCCCAGCCCCAACAAACTGATTTTGAATTAAAATAACCATTAGGAAATTTCATTTGTTTCTTGTATGTTGACCTTGTATGTGACCTTTCTAAACTCTCTTATTAGTTCTGGTTGCCTTTTTTGTTTTGTTTTGTTTTTGGTACTGGGGATTGAACTCAGGGGCATTAGGCCACTGAACCACATCCTCAGTCCTATTTTTTGTACTTTATTTGGGGATAAGGTCTCATTGAGTTGCTTAGTGCCTCACTGTTGCTGAGGCTGGCTTTGAACTCTCAGTCCTCCTGCCTCAGCCTCAAGAGCCACTGGGATTACAGGCATGCGCCACTGCACCTGGTATCTGGTTGCTTTTTAATAGAATCTTTCAAATCTTTCTTATCAATCTAAGATTTTTCCAAAATATTCAGTGGTTTTACCATGATGGGCTATATTTATGATTGTGCATTTGTTATGCTTCATGGATGCACTCCTCAAGATTTTCTGAGCTTCTTTTTTTTGGTACCAGGGATGGAACTCAGGGGCACTCAACCACTGAGCCACATCCCTAGCCCTACTTTGTGTTTTATGTAGAGACAGGGTCTCACTGAGTTGCTTAGCACCTCGCTGTTGCTGAGGCTTGGTTTGAACTCATGATTCTCCTTTCTCAGCCTCCCAAAGTACTGGGATTACACGGCATCTGACTTAGATTTTCTGAGCTTCTTGAATCTATGATTGTTATCTTTGATTAATTTTAGAAAATTATTGGTTCTTATCTCTTCAATCCTATCTTTGTTTCTGTTCACTCTCTTTTCTCCTTCTGGGACTTGATTGCCTGTATGTGACTATTTGATATCTCACAGCTCTTAAATACTCTGTTTTCATTTTTCTCTTTATTTTTCAATTTGAACAATTTGCATTGCTCTAATTTAAAGGTCACTAATTCTTTCCTCCATGGTGTCAGTCTGCTGCTAAGTGTCTAATCTCTGATATCATGACTTTTATTTCTAAAAGACATATTTTTTAAAAACAGTTTTCTATCTCTATGAAATTTCCCAGTATTTATGTATGTTATCTCCTTTTTCTACTAGATTCTTTTACATGTTAGGTACAGTTACTTTTTTTAAAATTTTTGTAGTTGTAGATGGACAGCATGCCTTTATTTTATCTGTTTATTTTTTTTATGTGGTGCTGAGCATTGAACCTAGTAACTCACACATGCTAGGCAAGCACTCTGCCACTGAGCTACAGCCCCAGCCCAGTCACAGTTATTTTAAAGTCCTCAATACACACAGAAGAATGGAGAAAATTTGGTCAAAGGGGAGTTAGGAGGGATGGGGCATGGGGGCAGTAAAAATGGTGGAATGAGATGGATATCATAGCCCTAGTTTCATGTATGAGTGCATATATGATGTGATTTTATATCACGTACAACCAGAGAAATGAAAAGTTGTGCTCCATCTGTGTACAATGAATCAAAATGCATTCTGCTATCATGTGTACTTGAGTAGAATAAATAAATTTTAAAAAATTAAAAAATTTAAAAAGTCCTCAATACAGTTTCCCAGAGAAACAGAGACAATGGGATATATAGAAAGAAATTTATTATAATAAATTGTCACATGCAAATATGGAGACTGATATCCCATGATCTGACATCTGCAAGGACGTCAGCCAGTGGTGTCATTCTGAGTCCAACCCAAAATCTTGAGAAACAGGAGAGCCATTTTGTCATGTTTTTAAAGAAAAGTTCTCAGATATAAACCAGGATGTACTAGAAGGAATTACAAATAAGAGAGTAAGTAACATTTGAACTGCTTAGTGATATGTCAGTATTTTACATTTTGTTATTTTGTTATAAGATGGACATTGGCAGATAACCTCTCTACACTTACAATAAAATAAGGTACAATTTATTCATTTATTATTTTATTTTTTGCAGTACTTGAGATCGTACCCAGGGACGCTCTACCACTAACCTACATTTTCATTCTTTCTTGTTTTTTATTTTGATACAGGGTTTCTCAAACTTGTGATCTTCCTGCCTCAGTCTCCCGAGTTGCTGAGATTACAGGTATGTGTGACCGTGGTCAGCTATAAATGCGATTTAGAAGAAATTAAGAATTTATTTGGTCACATTTAAGTGTATTACATTGTATTGCAGAATAAACTATGAGCAAAACTATATACAGAAATACTTATTAAAGTATATTTACTTTCAGGGAAAGATTGATAGGGAGGGAGAAGGGGTGGGAAAGGGGAGAAAATGAGCAATGAATTTGACAAAATTACTCTATGTATATATGTATATATGTTATGGTTTGGAATGAAATGAAGTGCCCCCCAAAAGCTCACATGTGAGACAATGTAAGAAGGTTTGAAGGAGAAATGATTAGGCTATAGCCTTAACCTAATCAGCAAATTAATAACTGATGGGATTAATTGAGTGGGAACTGGAGGCAGGTGGGGTGTGGCTGCAGGAGGTGGGACACTGGGGGCTTTGGTGTATATATTTGTATCTGGCAAGTCTCTCTCCGCTTGCTGATCACCTTTGACCTGCTTCCCTCTGTTACACTCTTCCAACATGATATTCAGCCTCACCTCGAGCCCTCAGGAATGGAGCCAGTCTTCTATGGACTAAGAATTCTGAAATCGTAAGCCCTCTAATAAACTTTTCCTCCCCTAAAATTGTGCTGGTTGGTCTTTAGTAACACCAGTGAAAAAGCTGACTAAAACTGTATACATATATCATATATATATCATATATATACCACAATGAATTCTACCTTTATATCTGTGTGTGTGTGTGTGTGTATGTGTGTGTGTGTATAAAGTACCAATTAAAATAGATGAATAAATGAGTGAAAGGAAGAAGTGTAGGGGAAGAGAAATATGGGGAAGGGGGCCACCCAGGAGTGAAATGGAGAAAATTAAATTCCATGCATGTATGATTTTGTCAAAATGAACCCAAGTATTATGTATAACTACAATGCACTAATAAAAGAAAACTTTATTTACCTTAAAGGGTTACATAATATGTACATACAGCGGCTGGGGTTGTGGCTCAGTGGCAGTGTGCTTGCTTAGCACGGGTGAGGCACTGAGTTCAATCTTCAGCACCACATAAAAAGAAAATCAATAAATAAAATAAAGGTATGTGTCCATCTACAACTAAAAAACAAATTTAAAATGTATATACAATATTTATTAAATGTTCATAGGGTACAAAATAAAATGACAAAAATATTTCGAAATATAAAGGTATTGCCTAAAGATAATGCTTAATTTGTTGACTAATGAAATACTAGTTTTATTTTCAATTATAGTAAAGTCTGTGACTTAAAAATATATATGACATTTCACTACTGTTCTTGTCTTTTTTTGGTGGGGTGTGCGGGGGGCACAGAGTCTTGCTGTGTTGCCCAGCCTGGCCTGAAACTTGTGGACTCAAGCCATCCTCTGGCCTGAGCCTCCCAAGTGGCTGGCAGGCATGTGCCACCATGCCCAACCTTGTGTTTTTTTTTTTGTTTGTTTTATATATATATATATATATTTAGTTGTCAATGGACCTTTATTTTATTAATTTATATGTGGTGCTGAGAATTAAACCCAGTGCCTCACACATGCTAGGCAAGCACTCTGCCACTGAGTCACAATCTCAGCCTCCCAGCCTTGTGTTTTATGTGTCCTAACTTATCTTTTTTTATTGCCAATTATCAGATCTCTGCTTTCTACAAATATATTAGCTAGAATTAAACTATATTTGCTGCTTCAGAAAATGTCCTCCTACATCAACACCAGCTTAGTACTTATGTTTTCATAAGTGTTTTGCACTTAAATGCATTTTTAACATAATATATAATAAATCTACTTTTGTCATCTTTTTTGGTACCGGGGATGGGCACTTAACCATTGAACCACATCCCCACCCCCCTCCTTTATTTTGAGACAGTCTCGCTAAGTTGCTTATGGCCTGGCTAAGTTGCTGAGGCTGGCTTTGAACCTGTGATCCTCCTGCCTCAGTCTCTGGAGCTGCTGGGATTACAGGCAAGCATCACCATGCCAGGCTCCACCTCCATTTTTATGTAGTTGATTTCAAGGATGAATATAATCCAGAAAAATCTCTTTTAATAAGAATGATCACTCTATAACCATATGTAATTTTTAGATAGTGTTTACTTAAATCAAAATGTGTGTTTCTCACATACACATTAAAGATGCATGTCTTTTAAAAAAGATATATCTTTAATAAAAGATAAAGATACATATGTATCTCATTAAAGATTATGTATCTTTATCTTGTTTTCCTTTCTGGAACACAAATTCTTTAAAACAGTCTGTGTGCTTCTTTTTCTTGATTAATTGCCCATCATACCAAGCCCAGAGATTCACAGGAGGGTGTTCAATTTCTGTTTAGGAATGATTATGGTGGTGTTTCTTAATCTTTTTATTCTGTGACATGCTTTCATAGTAGCATTTGGGCAATGTACTTGAATGAATTAGAAATATGAAGCAACTTGAAACAAGTCAGCAACAATTACAGAATAACCACTGCTACAATATATAATGACATCTTCCAGTCTCCAAGAAGGCACCTACAGTTACTATACCCTGGAATATTGCCTCTGTGTTTGAGTAGAGTTGTTTATGATCCTGAAAGGGTTCTGTTAATTTATTGAGCAAAGATTATTCATGTTCTCTTTTATTAGACGGATGTCAAAATATACTTCTTGTTGGGAGCTAGCTGTACTATTTATTTTCCACATTTGGTATTGGTCATTATAGTTGTACATAATAATGATATTTGTTGTTATGTATTCATACATGCACACAATATAACAATATAATTTGGCCAATTTTACTCCCAAGCACTTCCCCTTCCTTCCTCATCTCCCACCCGCTAGTCTTTTCCCTCTACTGATCTTTCTTTGATTTTTGTGAGATCCTCACCCCCCACATTTCTATTCCTTCTTCCTCTCTAGCTTCCACATAGAGAAAACATACAACCCCTTGACCTTCTGAGTTTGACTTATTTCACTTACCATGATTATCTCTAGTTCTATCCATTTTCCTGCGAACGACATAATTTCATTTTCTTTATGACTGAACAAAACTCCATTGTGTACATACACCATATTTTCTTTATTCATTCATCCATTGATAAACATCTAGGCTAGTTTCATAGTTTGGCTATTGTGAATCTTTTTTTTTTAAAAGATTTTTTTTTATTTGTAGATGAACACAATGTCTTTATTTTATTGCTTTGTATGTGGTGCTGAGGATCGAACCCAGGGCCTCACGCATGCGAAGCAAGCGCTCTACCGCTGAGCTACAATCCCAACCCCGCTATTGTGAATCTTGATGCTATAAACATGGGTATGAATGTGTCACTGTAATATGATGCCTTTAATTCTTTAGGATAAATACTGAGGTGTAATATAGTTGGGTCATATGGTGGTTCCATACCTAGTCTTTTGAGGAACCTCTGTACTGATTTCCAAAAGGGTTGTACTAATTTACACTCCCACCAACAGTATAAAAGATTTTTCCCTCCACATTTTCTGCAGCATTTATTATTATTTGTATTTTTGATGACTGCCATTCTGACTGCATTCTGATAAAATCTCAACACACTTTTGGTTTGCATTTCCCTAATTGCTAAAGATATTGAACATTTTTTCATCCATTTGTCGGTCATTTGTATTTCTTCTTTTGAGATGCATCTGTTTAATTCATTTGCCCATTTAGTAATTGGGTTATTTGAGTTTTGGGGTGTAAAGTTTGTTGAGTCCTTTTTATATTCTGGATATTAATCCTCAGTCAGAAGAGTAACTAACAAAGTTTTTTTTTTTTTCTCAGTGTGTAGGTTCTCTCCTCACATTGCTAATTGTTGCCTTTGCTGTGCAGAACATTTTAATTTGATGTCATTCCATTTATTAGCTTTTGGCATATTTCCTGAGCTTCAGGGGTCCTTTTGAGAAAGTTGTTGCCTGTGTTTATATGCTGGAGAGTTGATCTTACATTTCCTTCTAGGAGTTGCATAATCTCTGGTCTTTCGCCCATTTTGAGTCAATTTTTTTGTGCAGGGTGAGAGAGAAGGGTCTGGTTCATTTTTATATACATGGGTAACCAGTTTTTCTAACACCATTTATTTTTTTATCCGATATATGTTTTTCACACTTTTGTCAAGGATCTGTGTGGGTTTGTCTCTGTGTCATCTATTCTGTACCACCATTGCTCTGTGTGTCTATTTCTATGCTAGTACCATGCAGTTTTGTTACTATAACTTTGTAGTATAATTTGTAGTATAATTTGAAGTCAGGTATTGTGATCCCTCCAGCATTTTTTTTTTTTTTGGCTTGGAATTGCTTTGGTTATTCTGTCTTTTATTCTTCTGAATAAATGTCAGCATTTTTTTCTAGTTCTGAGAAAAATGTTGTTGGTGTTTTGATGGGGATTGTGTTGAATCCATACATTGCATTTGGTAATGTGGCCATTTTAACAATATTAATTCTGCACATCCAAGAACATGGGAGGTCTTCCCATCTTCTGAGGTCTTCAATTTCTTTCTTCAGTATTCTATAGTTTTTATTGTAGTGTCTTTTACCTCCTTGGTTACATTTATTCCTAGGTATATTTTTAGGCTATTTTGAGTGAAAGTGTTTCCTTAATTTCTTTTTCAGCAGAATCATTGTTGCTGTATAGGAAAGATTTTGATTTTTTATGTTGACTTTGTATCCTGCTACTTTGCCAAATTTGTTTATCAGTTCTAGCAGTCTTGCAGTGGAGGTTTTTTTTTTTTATCTTCTAGGTATGAGATCATATCATCTGCAAACAGTGATAATTTGACATCTTCCTTTCCTATTTTTATCCCTTGTGTTTCTTTCTCTTTTCTAATTGCTCTGGCTAGAATTTCTAGCATTATATTAAGTAGGAGTGGTGAGAGTTGACATCTTTGGATCGTTCCAGATTTTAAAGAAAATGATTTCAGGTTTTCCCCATTTACTATGAGGTTGACTTTTGTTTTTTTATAGATAGTTCTTATAATGTTGAGGTAGGTTCCTTCTATCCATAGTTTCTTCAGTGTTTTTATCATGAATTTTGTCAAAGGCCTTCTCTGCATCTATTGAGATGAATAAATGATTTTTTCCTTCTAGGTATGCATTGAATTACATTTATTGATTTGTGTATGTGTGTATTTCTTGCATCTTTGGAATAAAACCAACTTGGGGGGCTGAGGCTGTAGCTCAGTGGCAGAGTGCTTGCCTAGCATGCGTGAGGCACTGAGTTCGATCCTCAGCACCACATATAAATAATAAATGAATAAAATAAAGATCCATCAACAACTAAAAAAATATTTTTAAAAAAACCAACTAGGGTTTAATGTACAATTGCCTTAATATGTTATTGAACATGATTTGCTAATATTTTATTAAATATTTTTACATCTAAGTTCATCAGGGACATTGGGCTGTGATTTTCTTTCCTTGATGTGTCTTTATCTGGTTTGGTATGAGTGTGATACTGGCTTCATAAATAAATTTGAAAGTGTTTCATCTCTTTCTATCTCACGGAATACTTTGAGGAGTACTGGCATTAGGTCTTCTTTAAAGGTCTAATAGAATTCAGCTGCAAATTGATCTGGCCTTGGGCTCTTCTTTGTTGGAAGGTTTTTCCTTACTGCTTCTATCTCATTACGAGTTATTGGTCTGTTTAGATTTTCTGTGTCCTCTTGATTCAGTTTGCCAGATTGTATTTGTCTATAAATATACCCATTTCTTCTAAATTTTCCAATTTACTAGAGTATCAATTTTCAAAATAATCCCTAATGATCCATTGGATTTCTATGACATCTGTGGTGATTTCTCCTTCTTCATTTCTAATTTTATTAATTTGAGTCTTCTTTTGGTTAATTTCACTAAGAGATATCAATCTTGCTTTTCTTTTCAAAGAACCAAATTTTTGTTTCCTTGATCCTTTGTATTTTTTTTTTTTATTCTCAGGTTCATTGATTTTGGCTCTGCTCTTAATTATTTCCTTCCTTCTACTGGTTTTGGAATTCAGTTGTTCTTCTTTTTCAAGGGCCTTAAGATGCAGCATTAAGTTGTTTATTTGGGGTCTTTCAGATTTTCTTGCTCATAGCTATAAACTTTTCTTTTTGAACTGCCTTCATAGTGCCCAGAGGTTTCGCCATGCTATATCACTATTCTCATTTGAATCTAAGAATTTTTTAATTTCCTCTATCACCCATTCACCATTCAAAAATGTATTGTTATTCTTCATATATTTATATAGTTTCTGTAGGGCTTTGGCTTGTTGATTTCTAATTTCATTCCATTATGATCTGATAAGATGCAAGGAATTGTATCAAATTTTTTTGTATTTTCTAAAAATTTCTTTGTGGCCTAAAATATGGTCTATTTTGGAGAAGGTTCCATGAGCTTCTGAGAACAAAATATATCTAGTTGTTGTTGGAAAAAGTAATCTATTGATATCTATTAAGTCCATTTGATTTACAATATTTTACAGGTTCAAAGAGTCTTTACCAAGTTTGTGTCTGGATAATCTATCTAATGATGAGAGGAATGTGTTGAAATTACCCAGTATTATTGCACTGGGGTCTATATGAAGCTTCAATTTGAATAGTATCTCTTTTATGTAATTAGTTGCACCCATATTTGGGGCATAAATATTTATTATTGTTACATCTTCTTGTTGGAGTGTTCCTTTTATCAGTATGAAGTGACCTTCTTTGTCTCTTCTGATTAATTTTGGTTTGAAGACTGCTTTGTCAGATATGACAGCAGCTACTTCTGCTTGTTTGGGGGCTCCATTCTCATGGTATATGAATTTCCATCCTTTCACTTTCAGACTGTGGCTGTCTTTGTAAGGTGCATCTCTTGCAAACAACATATAGTTGAGTTTTGTTTTCTAATCCATTCTGACAGCCTATATCTTTTAATTGGAGAGTTAACAACAATTACATTCAATGTTATTAGAGAGAGATGTTTATTAATTCCTGCCATTTTGACTTATTGATATGTTTAATTTTTTCCTGTTTCTCATCTACTTAGATACTCTCTCAATGAGATTCATTCATTTGTGAGCTCTTCGGTTTGTTTTTTGTTTCTTCTGTGTGGAGTATTTCTTTAAGTAAGTTCTGTAGTTCCAGTTCAATAATCATGAATTCTTTTATGACTTATTTGTTTATCTTGGAAGGTTTTTATATCCTTTTCAATTCTGAAAGGTAGCTTTGCTGGATATACCAATCCTTTTTGACATTTATTTTCTTTCAGGACTTAAACACATCATTTCAAGCCTTCCTGACTCTTAGGGTTTGGATCAGAAATTAGAAGTGATTCTGATTGGTTTGCCTCTAAATGTGACTCTTTTTTTTGATGAGACCTTTACAATTCTATTTAGGCATTTTAATTATGTATGTTATGAAAAGGTTCTTTTTTGATCTTCTCTGAGGTTCTGAATACATCTGTCTGGATGTCTGGATGTTCATCTCATTCTCAGGATTTGGAAAATTTTCTATTATTATTTCCCTGAATTATTTCCCAGCATCAGCCAGACTGATGCTGGTTGAAATAAGTCTCAGTCTCCCTTCTCACCAGTATAAGGTAGGATGGGATGGGAAGTACTGTCTGTGGGACTTTTGTCTGCACAGACCAGATTAATGTGCTCCCAGGATGGGGTTGCTGCAATATTCTATGATGAGAGTTCTGCTGCTGGGGCTTAGGTCTAATCAAGCCTCAGGGGCTTTGTTGGGTGGTGTCTTTTCTAGAGAGATTAGATCAACATACCTCTAGGGCCTAGCAGCTGCTTATCTCTGATGGGAGTCTGGATCTCAGGAGCCTCCCAAGAACTCTACTCACGGGACAAGGGAGCCAATTCTCCACACACTTTGCTGCCCATGAGCACAGCCTCCCCAGGCTTAGTCCCTGAGTGTATTCACACCTACCTATTCAGATTCCCAACCCACTTCAGCTGGTCATGTGTGCTGTGAGACTCAAAGTGAGTTGGGCTCTTCTGCATTTTTTGACTTGGATCCTCCTGTGTACAATCTCCTCTGTGCCTGTTTCACTCATGTTCTGCTAGGAACATCCTAGGCTGCACAGTAGGTGTTTGTTGGGACAGCATGGCAGTATCTGCTATAATCTTTCAGCTCTACAGAGGTAGCTGCAGCAAGGCTTCTTCCAGATGGCTTACCTTAGCTCTCTACCACCAGTTGAAGAACACAGGGCCCTTTTCAAATACCAGTTCACAGTGCAGCCTCTGGATCAACTAAATTCAGGCTGCTTTTCTTTTTCTTTTTTTTCTTTTTTAGTTGTAAGTGGACAAAATATTTTTATTTTATTTTTATGTGGTGCTGAGGATCGAACCCAGTGCCTCTTGCATGCTAGGCAAGCACGCTACCACTGAGCCATAACCCCAGCCCTCAGGCTGCTTTTCTGATCTAGGTATTTCTGTTCCAAATCTGTCCATTGTGTTTTTGTGTTAACCTTCTCCTCTATGGTAAACCATCACTGCTGATGCTGGCACTGCAACTGGCTTGGTGTAGGTGTAGTCTTTCTTCTTTCTTTAATGTACCCAAATTTCTGAGTTTCTATGACTCTCTAACTGTCCAAGATTGAATTTTAGTGAAATACTTCTTTCACTGAGAAGCAGTACTCCCACTGCTTGAATCCTGAGTCATGAAGCAAGTAAGAATGCATCCTTCCTCTAATCCACCATTTTGAATCTGTACTATTGTATACTATGCTCCATTACTTGCCCAACTTAATATTCTCAGTGTGGTGCTGAGGATGTAGCTCAGTGGCAGAGTGCATGTGTGCTTAGCATGTGTGAAGCCCTGGGTTCAAAACCCAGTGCAAAAAAATTTTAAAAATCTCAGTTGCTGCAAAAATAAATTTCACATTTGATCATAATTTGGGTGCATTTTCCAGTCTGGAAACTAACACTGCTGCAGTGTGGTGGGTCTGTGTTAGGAGACAATGTTTCATGGGTCTTTCATGTTTCTGCCTGTCTTGTCAGCGGAGGCACTGGCTTCTTTTATTCCAGACTATCTTGCAAGTATGTTTTTGTAGTGAATAAGCATGGATGATAAAGATAGTGTCCCTCTGGAGCAGGGGACACTTTTACTTATTGTACATATGATAAAGATGACATCTCCCTTCGGGGCAAAATTCAGATAAGTTTAACACCCATTCTAAAATATTTCAGTTCCCTAGACTTAGTTGGAATTCATCTGTGATGCAACTCACTGTGTGTGTAGTATAGTATCACCTGGCCCATCTCGTGTATAACCCTGTGGGAATCGAAGCTTAGGTGCTGGTGACTGAGAGACTATAGAAGAAGCTGGTTGATATAATGCAAAAATATGGGCATTAATTTAACCTGTTCATCAGGTGAACTTCAGCCAGTTGGGAAAATGGTACTGAGAGCTGGACAAATAAATTCCCTTTCTCTGTTTCTGTTTCTTGTTTTTCTCTCTCTCTTTTCTTTTTCCCTTTCTCTTTCTGTTTCTTGTTTCTTTCTCTGTCCTCTCTCTCTCTTTTCTTTTTCCCTTTCTCTTTCTGTTTCTTGTTTCTCTCTCTGTCTCTCTCTCTCTTTCTCTCTCTCTCTCTATCTCTATCTCTCTCTTTTTCTTTTTCTTTAGTACTGGAGATTGAACCCAGGGGGCACTCTACCACTGAGCTACATCCTCAACCCTTTGTATTTTTTATTTTGAGACAGGATCTCATTAAGTTGCCCAGGCTGGCCTCAAACTTGTGATCCTCCTGCCTCAGCCTCTTGAGTTGCTGGGATTACAGGCATGTCCTACTATGCCGGGCCCCTCCTTTCTCTTTCCTATGGACCACTCCAAGGCACAGTTTGACCTATCATCCCATGAGACAAATCCTATGTGCCACGTGGCTACACCTTCATGGTTGCCTGTTCTGTCTCTTCACAATAGCGGTCAAGCAGTAGTGTCACCTCAGTTGCTTCAGATCTTTCTTCACTTCCTTTTCTTTAACTGTTCCAGGTTTACTCTTTCCCATTAAGTGCCTTAATCATTGTTGCTATTTTCTTGAGAACCCAGGTGAAGGTTTTGGTTAAGTAAAGAAAGAGGATTAGAAACTCTAAAAGCACAAATAGCACACATATTCTAGAAGTGTAAATACATAGTTTCCTAAAATCCAATATCATCAGTGCTGCTATAAGGTACGTATGATTTTATAAAATCATACATAGAACCTAAATGAAAGCTAACTACTTCTGGAGAGAGTAGATGAGGATGTCTCAGCAAACTACTGAGAAGAGGTGTGTAGTAGTTTGCCAGGACAGCCATAATAAAGTAACAAATTGAGTCACAAAACTTTATCATTACACTTCTGGAAGGTGAGAAACCTGAGATCAAGGTATCAGCATGATAAATTCCTTCTGAGGGGTATGAAGAAAACATTTGTTCCATGCCTTTCCTCTGGAGGTGGGTCTGTTAAAACAGGTCGTGTTAACAGGGGATACTTGAAAATTGGGGGATTTAAAAGAAAACTTTGTCATTATCCTGACTGATTCTATTTTCCCCCTCTCATGTGTTCTCTTTTTTAAAAAAATGTTTTTATACATATTTTTAGGTGTCAATGGATCTTTATTTTATTCATTTATTTATATGTGGTGCTGAGAATTGAGCCCAGTGCCTCACACATGCTAGGCAAGTGCTCTACCACCGAGCCACAACCCAGCCCTAACCTGTTCTCTTTATTTCTCTGTCCTAACTTCCCTCAGACAATCATCTCATACTGGCAACAGAAACTAAATGGAAACTGCCCCCTAAGCCCTGGCACTAGAAGGATGCAAGAAGGAACCTGCAGAAATAGGCTTGCTGTCAAACCACAGTCTGAAGAGATTTGGTGTGTGTGTGTGTGTGTGTGTGTGTGTGTGTGTGTGTGTGTGTGTCAGCTTGCACTGTTGTCCTTCCCATATAAATGGGAGAGAATTTTTCTAGATCAGCATCTCCCAGTCTGGTCAAACCAAGATAAACTCCTCTCCCATTTCAGTATCAACTCTTTGTCTTCACTACCAATTCTCTGTCTGTTAACTGGATTCTTCAGACAGCAGGTGGCTGGACCTGCTCTGGCTACAAATCAGGCCTCTGACCCAGGACACTAGTAACAGTGGGAGTCTTTATGTGTCACAACGGAAGCTGGTCCTTTATTCTAAAATCAACTAGAAGCTGCCTAATGTTTGTTTAAAGCTCCTTTCAGAATTTTTTTCCTAATTACGGAAGCAATGGGTGTGTGTAATTGAAATGTCAGTTCAACTTCTCTACCACTTGAAAATCCAGCATGGTTTGAACTCCACGTTCACCTGCTGTGAGAATCCAGGGCTTCCCCTCTTCCTCCTTGATAAGTTTATGATACTTTGTGTGGCATTGCTCTCTACTACATCAGCTCAGATGAGAAGCCCCATTTCTCCAGTTTCCATTTTTAAAAAATCCACCTACCAATTCATGAATTGAAAGAAAAAAAAACTTTAAGATTTGAGAGGTTTTGGAGAGACTCATAATTTTGTCATCCCTCCGACTTTATTCCTCCTTCATCTCCTGGAGCTAGAAATTCATCCTCATTCCTTATGCAGAACAGTTCTGCCCATCTTCAGCTCCTTTAGGCTCTCGTTTTTTGTGCCAAGCACTCATTCAAGCATTTTTCTCATGACAAATTCTAAGAAAAAAAGGTTCTTTCATCTTATGACATGTATTTTTTAAAGAACCTGGAAAATATACCCAGAAAAAGTTTTAAAATTACCCATAATATTACAAAACTTTTCATGTGTGTCTTTTGCTGCAGTCTTCATTGTATGATACAACTGAGCTCATTCTGTATTTTTTTGTATTCTGCTTTTACACCTTTTTTGCATTCTACTATGAGAAATTTTCAATGTTGCCAAAATTTATCTGAAAACCTAATTGTCGATAATTTTATAATATTTTGCCATATGGCTGAATCAATTTGCTTAAACCTTGCTTGCTTTCTTTTGCAGTCTGGGGAGTCAAACCCAGGGCCTTCTGTATTCTAGGCAAGAATTATAATATTTTGAGACATGAATCTTGATCTGCATTTTTGTTATATTGGAATAGGTATCCAGATGAGAATTAGTGAGTCAAAGGATAAGAATATCTTGAGATTTAAGATGCTTATTATTAAATAGCTTCTAGAAAAGGTTCTTTAAAAAGAGTAAGTGCCATGATCAGATATGTGATTCATTGTTTTGTTTTGTTTTTCCTTTACAGATAGTTCAAATCTAGGGAAAAGAATTTGAACTGAACAGTGTCGGTGGGTTTTGGAAGGAAGCAAATATAAACAGGAGTAGGGATTAGTGATATTTCTAAGTGAAGTCAGAAGGACTTTGTAAGGAAAACATGGAGAGTAGTGACAAACCAAAGATAATGTCTTGCCTTCCAATCTGCCTAACAGGGGTAATACTGATGTTTTTAATACAAAAGAGAAGGTGCCACGATGTGCAGATGTTAGGAGAAGATACTTGGATACTTGGACTTGGATTATACACCAGTTTTTAAAGGCTTTAGGTGGAATCTAATAGGCATGTGGAAATATGGTTAATGGTAGAGAACATCTGCTGTTTTTTTCTGCCTGACATCTGGTGCAAGTTTCAGAATTTTTTTCAGAGGAGGCTCTTTGGGTGGCAATCTGGCTAGGAGTTTTAAGGCTGTGCTTAATTTACCAACACCTGTTTTTTATTTTTAATTAAACTGCAGGTGTTTTTGATTTGGTAAATGAAGAAGGGATAATAAAGCATTCAAATCAGCCCTGAGTAGCCACTGCTGGCATCTATTCCTCTGATGATACCACTTTAATTTTACTTGTTTGGATCACTCCCCCTCTCTCCCTTCCCATGACTTTGGTGCACCTGGCACTACTCTGTGGACCCAGATCCAAGGATGGCACATAACTCAAGTCATCCAATCAGAGCCAAAGTGGCTGAGGTCTAGTAGTTTCCAGGGGAACCACTGAGAAAAAGGTCTTTTCACAGGGATTGCTGATGGGTAGAATGTGTAACTGGAGTTGGTGGCAGCCATTTTGCTTGTCTGGCAATGGAGTTAACCCAAAGTATATCTGAATGAATTCTGGTTCCTCGATTCTGATGGCATCACTTGAGTTCTAGGGCCTAGGCTCACTGATGCCAATTCTGGGGCTTTTCAGTCTTAGAAGATATTAAGCTTTATTTTTATCTTAAGCCATCTTTAGTGGTTTTATCATGTACAAAGAGTACAAATACAGTACAAATACTCAACAAATACAGTATTGGATATCAGAAAAGCCTCATGTCATGAAAGGTCCAAGTATTCAAGAAAAAGCTAAGAGGAATCATATTGTGATAACATGACATTTTGTTTTATATTTAATGGCTGATGAATATGTATGGAACCTCCATTATAGTGTCAAGCATAGTGCTCGGCTCTGTACAAAAACCAGACTGATCCAAGGTATGGTGATAGTTATTTTATTGACATTATTAAAATATTATTATAATTTATAAATTTGCTATATTACCTAACTAGAATTAATAGCATGAATTTTGGCTTTTATGTCTCATATAGTTTGCCTTATGTTTCTTTTTATAGATTTAAGAATACCTAGCACAGTGCCAGTACATAATAGTATCCAGCAAATAATTTATTATTTGCCTGAATTTTTTTT
>CM053401.1:13689516-13716362 GCA_028644305.1 Xerus rutilus
TCTCACAGTCTGGGATTCCCTCCAGCTTCTTTAGAATAACCTGTTCAACAGCCTGCATCACTTCAAATAGGTAATCTTGAAATGCGATGTAGATTCTAAGCATGCAAGTTTGTGGTGTGAAGCCAAAGAACTGGGCCTCATAGGTCATTGGATCCACTGACATCTTGGTTTACTTTGCTATTTTCAATTATGAAAAATCATGGAGGTGATGAAATTGACCACACAAGCTTCCCGCTATCTCCTTTAAGCCACCGCGAGCTGCCAAATATGAGCGGCACTGCTGGCTCCTCAAAATTTCGACTCTATTTGCCTGAATTTTAGAAACTATTTAAAATATATGGAATATAGAACTCCATACTAGGAATTCACAGTTCAAGAAATAGATGACCAGAGAGGATATTGCATTTTTTATTTAAAATGTTCAGCAGATGTCCACTTATGGATCTGAGGAACATTTTGGGTCTTTACCCCACATCCTTACTTATATTATTTTCTAAGGATCTAGATGATGGCATCTCATCTAGCATTAAAAAGCTTTATAGAGCTTTCTGATGTGATTAGTAATATTAGATTATATAAAGTTGTGAGGGTAAAAACTGGCTTTTTTTCCCCCCTTGAATATTCATTACTGGCTCATTTTCTAGCTACCTTTGTGTCTCAGCCATCTCTTTTGGTCTTCAGTTGTCATTTGTGGATGGTATAATTAAGGATGTTTTTAACTTCACACTCTACCCTTGGGTCATTAAAAATTGTAATGGAAAATATGATAATAGGAAATAAATTACTTAAACCTGTTATTAATCTGAGTAAATATGTATCATGGGATCCATAAGACATTTTGCTGAAAAATCTGAAACACAGAAAAAAGTATTTTTAACCCTATCTCATAAAAATTACATGTAATCTGTAATTAATGTATCACAAATTTACAGCAACAAAATAATCTTTTATAATTTTACTGCTTAAATTTAAATAGCCAACATCATTTCGCCAGCGTTCTACTTGATCACAACATTTAAACCATCTGACTTCCGATTATTACGACATATGACAGGCCCCACAAGATATCATTTAATCAAGAGGCTATTGGTGATATCCAAAACAGCAATTTTTAAAGAAGTCCAGGCACCTTTGCTATTTATTAGGAACCTGGACCTGACATGTCAAATGTACGCTTAGGAAGTCAGATTTTATTCCCATCCAAATATCACTATCCGCAGCAAGAAAAACACAAGGTGTCAGAGAAAAGCAAAAAGAATGAAGTTAGTTATCATCTTGGTGTTAACTCCCAGGCATAGACCACGCAGGTCGGGTGCAGCCTCCAGGAGCGTTTCCTTGGGCAAGGACGCCCAGCGACAGGAATCCGGGGTCGCCGAGGGTTCCTCCAGGGCCTGAGATGCGGATGGTAACCGGCCACTGGGGATCGGGATGCTGGCTATCCGGAGAGCAACCGCGCAGGACCTTCAGGCAGGCTGAAGTGCCAGCAGCTCCCGGCCTTTCCCCGCTCCAGGCAGGGCAGGGCGGGGCGAGCGCGACAGGGGCGGGGCAAGAGCGGGGCCGCGTACCCGCGGCTCTGTTCGGCTCGCCTCGACTCGGCTCGGGAGCGCGCGGCGCGGGCCCGCCGAGCTGTGGCTACGAAGCCGCGGCTGAGCGCGAGCGCCGCAGGTGACCCGGGCTGCTAGCTGGTGCGCGGGCGGCGGCTGAGGGAGACCGGGAGCTGCGGGCTGGAGGCGGGCCCCTAGCTCTGCTCCTCTCACGGCCTCGGCGCTGCGGGCTGAGCAGACGCGGCGAGCCGAGGCGGGCGGAGGGCTCGAGGCACCCACTTGACGGCCGGCGGCGCCCGCGGCCCTCAGCATGTTCCGCGAGGCGAGGGTTGTCCTCCCGCCCGTGGGCTGAGGCGGCGGCGGCCACACCGGCGAGATGCACCTGCCGGGCGCAGCTTAGAGGACGCGGCAGGCGGGAAGTGCCGGCCGCCGGCGGGAGGGCGTTCTTCGCGGGGCTGCTGCCGCCTCCCGCGGCCGCCGCGGGCCCGAGCCGCAGCGGCGGGGTGGGCGCCGCGACATGGCGGCCCGGAGCGCCCCGAGTTGCCACCTGAGGCTCGAGTGGGTGTACGGCTACCGGGGCCACCAGTGCCGCAACAACCTCTACTACACGGCGGCCAAGGAGATCGTGTACTTCGTGGCGGGGGTCGGCGTGGTGTACAGCCCGCGGGAGCATCGGCAGAAGTTCTACCGGGGCCACAGCGACGACATCATCAGGTATGGGCGGGGGGCCGCCGCCGTCGCGTTGCCAAGCGCGCTCGAGATTGCACCTGTCTGTGCTGCTGCGGCGGCACCGCGCCAAGTGGGATCTACAGCTGTCAGGTCCCGAGCCCACCCAGTAGGCTCTTTGGCTTTCCCCCTCTTCCTATTCTAGGGACCTTCTGGACCCTGCAGTAAGGTCGGGTCCGCAGGATCCCTCCCGGAGTTCGGTTTGATGGCTTTGTACAGCACCCCCCAGCCCCATCCAATTTATGAAAACTGCGAAAAGGTTATTTTGTTAGCACTTTGTGTTTTTTAAAACCCCGGAGAGATTTCTTATTAAACGAATTCTTCAAGAGCCAGGGAAAACATCCTGATAGAGAAGTCATCGAAGTACCGCAAGCTGTAGGCTGGTCCTGGGGAGAGCCCCAGGATGGCACCCTCGAAGGCATTCACCTCTTGGTCATAATTATTAGTTCAGGTTTCACTGCCTGCAATTATAAGCAGATAGGAAAGAAACCCAGCCAACCTCAGGCAATTTATTGGAGGTTAAAATTTGCGTACCCAAAGGCAGTTTGGGGTAGGTCTCATGAGCGAAAGCTATTTAAAATAATTCCACTGATTTCCAGTTCCGTTGGTTCACCTTCATTAAAGTACTTCTCAGTAAGTTTACTTTCCTTTTTAGTTTATTTAAGTCACAGGTGTTGTGTGTGTATATATATTGTTTTATTCTTTCTTAAGCAGTATCTTAAAGTTGATCCCAGTGCTTGTTTACATTACTTTAGTGAGCAGTATATTTTAAACAGAATTTTCAATTAATATCTCAATAGAACTTTTGTGGTAAAGTTAGGAGCTTCAGCAATTACTCTGGGCTATTGATTATTGCCTCAAGCATGGCATTTTTGTCCTTTATGGAGAATAATGTATTAAAAACATTTTGAGAATGTGTATGTGCTGCTTCTGGTGTTTTTTTGAGGGGGGTAGTACTGAGGATTGAATTCAGGGGCACTGGACCGCTGAGCCACATCCCTAGCCCTATTTTGTATTTTATTTAGAGACAGGATCTCACTGACTTGCTTAGTGCTCCCTTTTGCTGGGGCTGGCTTTGAACTCGCCATCCTCCTGCCTCAGCCTCCCCAGCCACGCTTCTGGGTACTTAACAGATACTCTGTGTTTGGGTTTGGTAGCTTAATTTTATTTTTTTTTAAATATTGTTTTTAGTTGTAGGTAGACACAATATCTTTATTGATTTATTTTTATTTTTTAAATTTTTTTGTTTTAGTTGTAGAGGGACACATTGTCTTTATTTTATTGCTTTGTATGTGGTGCTGAGGATCGAACCCAGGGCCTCACACATGCAAAGCAGGTGCTCTACCGCTGAGCTACAATCCCAGCCCTATTGATTTATTTTTATATGGTGCTGAGGATCGAACCCAGTGCCTCACGCATGTGAGGCAAGCACTCTACCACTGAGCCACAATCCCAGCCCCATTTATTTTATTCTTTTATGTATGTTTCACAGTATTTAAACCCAGTATCTTGATTTGATGTCTTGTAGGCAAGAAGCTGTGGTACTCAAATTTCTTAAGTAAAGTTCTATTTTGTGTCTCTGTATATCTGTAATGTATAGGAGGGTAAAGGGTGGCCTAGGACAAACCAAAGGTAGGACAAAATGGAGTAAAGATAAAAAACAAAAATTGAGACTGTAGAATAGGAACTGAAGTGTTTTTTTCAAATAATTTTTTAAAGACATCAAAGTGAAAATTTTCCAGATTGTACTTAATGTATTGCTTTAGAAAGGAACCTGACAAGCCATTTCATTTTCCTCAATTTAGGATTTTTTCTTTCTTCCTTTCTTTCTCTCTTTCTATCTTTTTTTGTAGTAGTGATCAGAGCTACTAAAACAAGTATACCATCTCAAATTACTAATAAAACATAACTCATAGTAATTATTTATGTTGTTGTTTGACCTGAGAGGAGAGTTTTTTCCAGGTTTCCCTCCGCCCCAGTTCTTTTTTTTTTTTTTTTTTTTTGGTACCAGGGATTGAACTCAGGAGTACTCGACCACTGAGCCATATCCTCAGCCTTATTTTGTGTTTTATTTAGAGACAGGGTCTCACTGAGTTGCTTAGTGCCTCACTGTTGCTGAGGCTGGCTTTAAACTCAGGATTCTCCTGTCTCAGCCTCCCAAAGTTTTGGGATTACAGGTGTGCACCACGGTGCCTAACTTCCCCTGCTCTTTTCAAGTCTCTCCTCCCCTATTCCATGTATTTGGTCTCTCAGAGCACCAGAATCAAGCAGCCTGGACTAAAGTCCTCCTCCAGATATTGTCAGGTTGAATTCAGTAAGTGGTGCAGGTGTGAAGGATATTGAGGTCTTTGTAGTGCACTTCAAATTTTACTCCTTGTTGGTTATGAGAGAAGTACGGTAGTAAAGCCTTCCAAAACTAGATATGATTTATTTGTTGGGGTAAATTATGTCTTGTTTGTTCTTCCAGCAGTAATTAGAGGCTTTACTATATATCACACTACTTGATTTTTAGAATTGGTTTCAGTAAACTTTAAGGAAGGTAATGCTTTTGCCTTCTGGAATATAATAGTGTATATATCTCAAAATGACAATTATACTCTAATTTTGCCATAATTAAATACATGCCTGTGATTTATACAAATGTACATCATTAAATAATTTATAATAATGAAGTTTCCTGAAAAGTTGCAATGAAGTAGTAAAACCTGAGTCATGTGGCATATTGAAATTGGTGGCACTAAGAATGGTAATTTAGAATGGTGGTACTAAGAATGTAATTTAGAAATCAAAGGGCTCTGGAAATTTTATTTCAAATAGTAGTTATGGAAATTGTTTTTGTTTGTGAAATACATCAGGCAAATACTAAAACCTCTGAATTTTTTTCAATTCAGTGTTTGACTTACAAGAATCTATTCTAGTAATTTTTCAGTTATATAACAGCAGAAGATAATATTCACAAATGTGATGCTTTGTGGATATCAATGTTGCTGTAATATTAGCATTAGTAAAATGCTGTTTTCATTATCAGTTTTGTTTCCATGTTTGCTTAAAACTTATTGGTCAAATATGACTTAGTTTGGGTCTAAGATTATTCCAAAATGAGCAGATCATTGTCCTTAGGATTTGAAAATGTTAAGTGCTATATGGGTTGTAAAGATTGAATCATGACAGTATTTCATTTGTTTAGTGGTTCTCCTATAATCTTCTTGTCATCTAGGATTGCCAGTGATGGTGCCATGTAACAGCTCATCATTTTTTTTGCATTACTTGTGGGTTGTCTTTTGTTTGCCATATTATCTCTATATACTGTACTTCTGTAGTCACTTAACCTTTACTAATATTTATTCCAGTAACTGGTTTATATGTAGATCTGGGCATCAGCATGTCAGAAATGATACAGGACTTTGAGTTATTTTTGTTTTTATTCTGTCTCAAATTGTATTGATATTACTCTCTAGTTATGTTGTGTTCACAACATTTTTAAGACTATTTTAAAATATAATAGACTAGTACTAGCTTTATAATAAAGATACACATGAATAGCCTGGACTGCATTTTGAAACTTTTGTCCGTTGTCTTCCCAAACAAAGGATGTGATAGCTTTTAAAATTTGTTTTCCTAGTTACTGCCCAATCAACATTTTTTCTGCAAGTTTGTTCTTATTATAGTGGGTATTATCAAAAGTTTTTAGATAATTTATACCAGTGAAGACAATTGATGAAATGTAATTAAATTGGTGTACTTTGCTACTTGACTGTGGCTTTCTTATAGGGATGACCAGGACTCATTTTTTACATATTTTGAAGTTATAGATTTTGGAGTGCATTTTTTGTTCTTGTTAAAACATGGTAAATGTATTTCACAAAATGATCATGAGTTTAAATGACAGTGCATCTGAAATACTTTGAAAAGTCTACCATACTGTATGATTGCAGGTTAGAGTAATAATTATAATTCACTATTTTTAGGTATATCTTTTTTTTTTTTTTTAGACAAAATGGTTGGTGTTGTAATTCTTGTGGTACATGGTATTCTTAAGAATTAAAACTGATGAAACCTTACTGTAACCTGTTAGAAGTATCTTGTGTCAGCTCAGTATTTATGACATAGAAACTTTGTTTATTCAACACAAGTCAAACTTGTACTTGAAAAGGCAATTCAGAATAGACATTAATGTGATGGATTAATATTTTTTTGTGTTTATGTGGGTCCAGCAAAGCATCTTTTTAAGATCTGGTAGGAATCACTGCAAACCTTCTTGTAGTCTATGTTCGTTATTTCTCAAACCTGGCTGATCACCAGAATAATTGAAAGAGCCTTTTAAAGATTTCCAGCTTTTCTCTCAAATGCACTGTAAGAATTTTCTAGGGTGGAAGCCTGGGAATTTGCTCTTTAAAAAGTGCCTAAGATGATTTTGTTTAGGAAACATACTGCCATCCTGTATTCTTTAACATAAGCAGTTTGAGAAGTGAGCAAAAATTCTCCCCTCAAACCTGATACCAGCATTTTCTTAAGCATTGAGTAACATCCAGAGTAGTAATTCAGAAAAGAGTAGACTGCATACAGATTTAATAAAATGCCCCATGGTAAAGTAACTAGAATTAGGTGAATTAACTTTCACAGCTTTGTCACGATTCTGTTTGTGAAGACTTCCTTTTATATGTCTGGATATCAAAACATTTATGCTTATTTACTTTTAAAATGCTACATAATTGAAGGTATAAAATTAAGGAAAAGGTAGGAAATGTCTAGTTGAATGAAGTGCATACACCTGTAATCCTTGTGGCTCAGGAGGCTGAGTGCGGAGTTTTCCAAGTTCAAAATCAGTCTCAGCAATTTAGTGAAGCCCTAAGCAACTTAGTGAGACCCTGTCTCAAAATAAAAAGGGCTGGGGATGTAGCTCAGTGGTTGAGCGCCCCTGCGTTCAATCCCTGGTATCAAAAAAACAGTATTATCTACAATAATAATCGAGATTGTCATAAATATGTATTGATTATTTTTATGGTTTACTTAGGAAAAAAGCCAAATTTTTAGATTTACATTTTAACTATTTTCCTTTATTCTTTAGTGATTCTTACATAAAAATATGCAGATAATTAATAAGATAGAAGGTCTTGGATATATATTATGGAAAACATAGAATGAGCTTTTAGAAGCTATTAAGAACTGACTGTTGTGGGGCTGGAGTTGTAGCTCAGTGGTAGAGCACTTGCCTAGCATGTGTGAGGCACTGGGTTCAATCCTCGGCACCACTAAAAAATAAATAAAATAAATAAAGGTATTGTGTCCATCTACAACTAAAAAATATTTTTTTAAAAAAAAGCACTTACTGTTGGGCTGGGGTTGTGGCTCAGTGTTGGTAGAACGCTTGCCTAGCATGTGTGAGGCACTTGGTTCCATTCTCAGCACCGCATACAAATGAATAAAATAAAAAGGTTCATCAACAACTAAAAAAAATTTTTGAAAAAAAAACAAACTTACTGTTATTTCAAGGTTTCTCGCTTATCAAAGAAATATTTTTGAGCATCTGCTTTGTGCAAAGGTCCCTGACATAATCTCAGAGTTTAAAAATTCAATGAAGTAAATTATCAATTAGAATTCCATATGTACTAGGGATATCACTGGCATGCCTGTGATATGGTATGTACGTGGGGACATAATAGTTCTCAGTATTTTTTGTAGAATACGGAGTCTATATAAGGAAATGGATAGAAATAGTCATCAGAAGAAATGAATGAAAGTATAGAATTCTGGAAGAAGTAACATCACATGTAGTGGTCTTATGAGAATCTTTGAAAGGGTTGTTTATACTATCTTTAGTTCCTTTCATCCTTGGATTTCTTCTGTTTCACTGTCATAGTTCTTATCAAGATCACAATGACCTCAATATTGCCAAATCCAGTGCTTAATTATCAGTTCTCATCTTTTTTGATTTTTCATAATTTGACACAGTTGGTCACTCTCTTCTTAAAACACTTTCTTTTTAATTTAAAAATTTTAACTGATACATAAAAATACAAAAATTGTACATATTTATGGGGTACCATGCAATGTTTTGATACATGTATACATTATTTAATATTTAAATCAAGTTAAACATGTAAACATTCATCATTTCTTTACAGTGAAAACATTAAAATCCTTTCTTCTACATTTTTTTAAAATATTTATTTATTTTTTAGTTGTAGGTGGACAGAATATCTTTATTTTATTTTTATGTGGTGCTGAGGATCGAACCCAGTGCCCCACACATGCGAGGCAAGCGCTCCCCCACCGAGCCACAGCCCCAGCCCCTCCTTTCTTCTACATTTATGAAACATACAATACATTGTCATTATCTATAATCACTCTACTGTGCAGTATCATACCAGAACTTCTTGCTCACTTTAGCTATGACTTAGTACTCACTGATCAACCTTTTTCCATCCGCACTTCCCTCTGCTCTCCCTGTCCTCTGGTAACCACTATTCTACACTCAAATTCGATGAATTCAACTTTTTTTTATATTCCATATATGAGATCACATAGTACTTGCATTTCTGTGCCAGCTTATTTCACTTAACATAATCATCTCCACTTCTATTTATGTTGTCAAAAATGATAGATTTCATGCTTTTGTGGCTAAATAGTATTCCATTTTGTATATGTACCACATTTTCTTTATTCATCTTTAGGTTTCTCACTCATGAAAGACATTTATATTGTTCCCATGTCTTGGCTATTATGAATAGTGCTGCAATAAACAAAGGAGTGTCTTGGACACACTGATTTCATTTCCTTTGTATATATATACCCAGTAGTAGGGTTGCTGGATATATGGCATTAAAACATTTTTATGAGTGACATCTGGAACACATCTATTTTTTGATTTACTTATTCTTACAGCAAGTAGTTATTGAGTGTTATTCTGTAAGGATTGTACTTAGCACTCGAGATATGGCAGTGAACCAGATAGGAAAAATTCTACATCTTCAGAGAGTTTATATCTACATGAGGACATATATGGAATTAATCAGGTAAGTTTTATATGTATGTATATGTATCTCTTTATGTATATATGTAAAGTTTTTCCTAAGAGCCAAGGAGAAAAAAAGCAGGAAGGTGAGATAAAGGCTACTTAGAAGAGTTCAGACAGTCTGGCTAGAAAGGTCTCACTGCAAAGCTGAGACTTGAGTAGAGACTTGGAGGTGAGGGAGTACACCGTGTGTGAGTAGGAAGAAATGACACGTTAGGCAAAGGGACTAGCAAGTGCAAAAGCCCTGAAGTAAAAGGCCTGATGTATTTGAGGATCAGTAAGTGTGCCTGGGGTAGAGTGAACCAGGGGATCGGTAGTAAGGAATGAGGTTTGATGAGGTTATGGCGCTGGGGGCAAACTGTGTAGGCTATTTAGAGGATTTTGGCCTTCCCATCTGAGACTGGAAATTATTTCAACAATTAATTGAAATTAATGATATAATTTGACTTATAATTTAACAGTGTCACTCTGGTTCCAATATTGAGAACAGACTGATGGGTGGAGGGGAGGGTGGAAGCAGGGAAACATCTTAATCCAGTCAAGAGATTTGATAGTGAAAGAAATGAGAAAGGTCAAATTCTGGATATATTTTGAAGACAGAGGGAGTATGGCTTACTAATGGATCAGATATAGGTTGTGAGAGAAAAGAAAGGTCAATGTTAATCACAGAATTTTTGGTCAGAACAACTAGAAGAATGGAGTTACCAGTTTATGAATTGGGAGTGACAGCAAGAGTAAATTTTCTGTTTTGGGAGTTAGGGAAAATCAGAAGCTCTGTTTAAGACGTGTTCAGTTTGTGGTACCTAAGTAGACAATGAAATAGGACTGAAAGTTAGGCAGATAAACATACGTGTCCATAATTTAAGGAAGCGATCTGGGCTAGTGTGGTGTCAGTTTGGGTGTTATCAGCATGTAGATATTATTTAAGGCAATGAACCTGATTGAGGTCACTAAAAGAGCAAGTATTATATTAAGAGAAAGGATCTAAAAAAATGGATTCCTTTTTTACTCCAACATTTAAATGTAGAGATGAAGAACTTTAAAAAAAATTGTGTCCAGAGAAGAGCAAGAAAACCTGGGGGTGGTGGGGATGTGGACATGGAAGGCAAGTCAAATGTATTTCAGGAAGGAATGACCAGCTGCATAAAGAAAGATGAGGACCACTTCGTTTTAGTGGAAGTGTAGCTGTTTTGCAATTATAATCACAAGACTCTCCAGGAGTCTGTTATTTCCCAACAGGAGAAATGGGGGAGAAAAAAGAACTCAAAATGAGTCATTATTAATACATAGAACTAGCATTTTTTAAGATTTATTTCTGCAACTCCACCATTACTTGGTTATTAAGAGAAAAAAAATGGCACATGACCGGCAGCCCTAGATTCTTGCTACTCAAAAGTGTGGTCTTCAGACTAACAATATTAGCATCACCTGGAAACTTATTAGAAATACAGATTCTCAGGTCTTACCCATATATACCAAATCAGAAACTCTAAGTGTGGATCAAACAATTGGTTTTAATCACCTCCAGGTGATGTTGATATAGCCTGACATTTGAGAACCACTGCTCTAAATTCTTGATCCCCAAACCTAGCTACATACTAGAATCACTTGGACAGTTAAAAACAAAGCAAACAAAATAAAACTACCTCTCTTTCCTATAATTTGATTTAATTTGTTTAGGATGGGGCCCAGTTGTAGTTTCTTTGTTGTTGTTGGCTTCAGTTAATTTTTAAGCTTCCCAGATGATCCAGATATGTAGCTAAGGCTGAAAACTGCATAGCAGTAATCCACATTCAGCTGGTGAGCTAGACATCAACCTGAAAAACAGGGCCTACCCAATTCATTCATTTTGTCTTATGCAATGTGACTAATTTGCCAATTACTGGGACTCTGTTCAATACCTTAGACTTCTTGTCTAAGGCCCTCTCTCCCATACTGACATCTGTGTTTGGAGATTTTTTACCAAAAAAGAAATCCTTAGTATGGTTTTCTGTTGATGGCTCTACTCAGTAGTATCATCAGGGCAGAAAACATTAAAAGACATCTAGATATACCACCTTGCCAGTCCAGACAAAAGCTCATTTGCTGGGGACCTGGAAGGTCAAAATATGTACATGATTGCTTTGCATCTGTTGATATCAGATGAGGCCTACTGTTACTCAGTGCCTCGGGTGATGATTTCGGTAGACTCATGAAGTAGTCAGTTGATTTGGCTGAATGGTTTGGATTATGAAAAACCTATTCATTATGAAAAGAGATATTCATTAATATCATAATGAAAATTATTATCATTCATTATGATATTAATGAATATCTCTTGGAGCCAGAATCTATAGTCATAAATAGACCAAACATCTAATATATTAACATTTGATGGGACACACAAATACCCATGAGAAAGACAGATCAGCCCCACTCTATGAAATTCACAAGTGGATGTTTTTGCATGGATGGTTGAAATAGCACCTTAGGGTTGGGGCATGTAGAATGTGTACTTAACATATGTTTTGAGGCCCTGGTTTCGATCCCTAGCATAAAAAAATGAGAAAAAAATAATAATCTAGGGTTATGTGCATTCAGGGCAAGATGCTGGAATATTGTATTTTGTAGGGCTTGTGACTACATGTTGCCACTAACCAAGCATGAAGCAACTGACTGGCTTGCCTTTAGTAAGTATCTTCTATTATATCTTCAATAGGGATTAATATTCTGACAAAGTGCTATTCCTAACCAGTGTAAACAAGTTGCCTTGGCTACACTGGACTCTATTCTGATTATAGGATGGCATATGGCATTGCCGTATTGGCTAAAGACAGCAAGAGCTGGAACAAAAGTCTTAATTATGAATCCTATTTACAGTATCATACTCTATTGGCCAATATAAATTAAAGGTAGATTGTGTTATTAAAAGACTGAGTAAAATATAGTGCCCACTTTACAGCAATTGACATACACATACACCTGAAATAATAAGCATTGGTAGAAAACACTAAATACTTGTCTGGTGTTGGTTGACTGCTACAATGAGAAGATAAGTATTGGACTGAAAGTGAACATTGTACACTAAGATCTAGATATTTGAGGGGCTATCAGCAGGCAATTTGTGATAAAACAAAATTCTTAATTTATTTTTTCCTGGGACAGGCAGCACATATTATGTTGGATTAGTAAGTAAGAAGTGGTGATTATAGAAGATGTTAACTGAGATTTCACTCCAAAAGTTACCTTATTCTTCACAACCATGGGGAGAATACCTGACTTTACTTTAATCCGGAGTCTGGATAATATAGGGATGAAACAGACAAGTTGGATGTGGGGTGAGAATTCTGGATAGTTTCATTGCCAAAGTATGGATGATGTGAACCTGTGGATGAGGCTGTGGTCATAGTCATGTGTATTGTAATATGGAATATATGGAAGAACAGGGAATGTCTAACTGACATGAAAGACACAGAAATAAACTGTTGGTAAGAGAAGTGTACAACTTAGTCTTTTTTCTCACACCAGTTGGAAAAACTGTTGCACAATTGCTGTCAGTCTCCATGTCAGAGAAATCCTGCTGCTCTCTCTGTTCCTGGGAATCATGTATCTACTTAACTTCTCACCCAAAGAAGACATTCATTTCCTACCCCAAATCCATTATGATCTCTTTCCATCACTTGAAGAGGACTTGCTTTCTTGGTCAGAATATATAATACTAAGATGCCACTGCCTCTACTGTGGAAAGTTATATTACATAATTCATTTCAGTATATGGGTGATGCCAGTTGCCACAAGCAGTTAATTTTTTGCTGTTTTTACACAGTATAATGTTGTTCATAGTATTATTTAACTTAGGTAAAGATGATGATGCAACCATTTTAGTGCTTATGTCTTTATAAGAAGTAAGGTTCATCAGGGAGCAGGCATAATTCCCAGCCAAAAGTGGAAAGTGAAAGGCCATTCTAAGTCTTGCAGCATAGATGATAACTAACTATAGAGTTCAAAGACTGGTCATCATTACTTGGTTACAGTGTGATTTTGCTAATTATTAGTTAATTTATGGATAGTGTACTTAACACATAGAAACTGCACATGGTGGCAGAAATTTTACGTAGAATCTGGCATGCATTGAAAAAGGCAGTTTTTATTGCCATATTAAGAGACTATGTAGAAATTTGAGATCTACATAATAGGGATTATGAGAAGCTTGTTAGGTTCTTTACTAGAGGGTTATTATTATTTTAAATTATTAATATGTAATTTATTATAGAAAATTGAAAGGCATTAAAAAAAGAAAAATGTGAGACCCTGTCTGTACATAAAACACAAAATAGGGCTGGGGATGTGGCTCAGTGGTCAAGTGCCCCTGAGTTCAATCTCCAGTACCAAAAAAAGAAAAAGAAAAATGTTAACCAAAAATCATGTAATCTAGAGATATTTCTGTTGTGTTTTAGATTATTCCCTTTTAAGCATTTTTTATTACATGTATTCATAAATAGTTGAGGTCACAATATATATAAAATTTTGAATTCTGTGCTTTTTACTTAACATCATAACAGGAGCTTTCCTCAGTATTGTGAAAAATCCCCACACGTTTTGGTTTTTTATTCTCTCAGCAGTGCTGCGAGTTGAACTGAAAGCCTCGTATGTGTGAGGCAACCCATACTTATTTTTAGTGACCATATGAGAGTCCATCCTGTGAGTGCACCATACTTATGGAACTATTTCTTAAATGTTGGGCATTAAAGGAGTTTTCACATTGTTGCTGTTATAAAAGATGATACCATGAAAATAATTGCACATAATTCTTTATTAAGAATTATTTTATTCAAAAATTCTTTAACATTATGAGCTTCTTGAAAATTCAGTTAATTTTGATTGAATGCATACCATGTACTAGTAATTGTTGTAGGTCCTCAAGTTTTAATATCAACAAAAAATAGCAATGTCTCTGTCCTATTAGAGTATAAATTCTAGTGGGAAGAGTAAGATAATGTATAAAAATAGTCTTAGGTAGCTGATTAAAAAGGTAATCAATAGAATATGTTGGGATGACTATGGGCAGTTAGGGAAGGCTTCTCTGGGCTAGATATATTTGACCTACAACATTAATGAGGCAGAGATTTGGAAGATCATTCTAGACAAAGACTTAGTATAATAAGCTTGGCCTTTTTAAGGGACAGAAAGGCCAGTGTGACTGCAGTGTAGTAAAGGTAAAATGGTAGACATTTTTTATAGAGCCTTGTAAGTGACTTCCTAGATACTTTGGATTTTATCCTAGAATGATAGTAAGCTATTGGAAAGTTTTAACCAGGTAAGTAATGAGGTCAAATTTATCAAAGATCAATCTGGCTGTGTTGAGAAAACTCTAAAGAGGAGCAATAGTGGAAGAAAGATGAGTGATCAGAAGGTTACTAAACGAGTCCTGATGTAAAATGAATGCTGGTCCAGATTAGGATTGTGGCAGAGATGAGGGTGATGATAGAGACAATAGGACAGGCTGATGCAGTGCATGTGATGAGTGAGGATAAGATCTAGATTTTTAAAAAATATTTTTAGCAGTATATGGATATAATGACTTCATTTATTTTTATGTGGTGCTGAGGATCGAACCTAGTGTCTCACACGTGCTAGGTAAGCGCTCTGTCACTGAGTCACAAGCCCAGGATGTCTAGATTCTTGATTTGAGTAATTAAATAGATAGTGATACCATTTACTAAGGGGAGTAGGAACAAATTGGGAGTGTAAGGAGGAAATCAAATGCCCTTTTGAACTTACTAAATTTGAATGATACATCCATTGCTGTGGATTAGAGAGAGATTTAGAGGTTATCACTGTGTGTATGCATTGAAAACCATGGGATTGGATGAACTCACCTGGGAAAGAAAGAGAAGACAGCCAAGATAGAGCCCTCTGACACTGATAGAATGGGTGTAGGATGTGGGGCCTAAGAAAGGAGACAGGAGGGGCTGATAAATTAGAATCAGGAAAGCCTAGACAGGAAAGTATTTCAAAAAAGAAAGTAGTGGTCACTTGTGTCAAATACTACTGAAAAAGTGGAGGAAAATAAAGATATACAACTTACCATTAGATTGCAATATTGAAAGATCCCAGTGAAGGAGATGGAGCAAATCTACTTGGAATATGTTGAGACAATAAAAGGAGTGAAGAAAAATGAGACAACTTTTTTTCAGAAGTTTTGCTACAAATGCAAAGCAGAGAAATGAGGTATTCTAGGTGAGATGTTAAGGGTGTTCTTTTTAAAAATAGGTATATCTGAATGCTACTAGGAATGACTCAGTAATGAAGAAGCAATAATTCCAGAAAAGTTAATTATAAGACTAAAGTACTTGAAAATAAGAGTAATGAGATCCAGAACACAAGGGACAAGTTCAAGGAGTAGAGATGTTTCTTCTGTTTTACAAGAGGGAAATCAGAATTAGCCAGTACAGTTGTAGCTAAGTTAGTGATAAGTGTGAAGTATCTCCTTTGATAAGTACAAGGCAGGCTTATCAGCTGCAAGGCAGAGGTTGATGTTAGAGCTATGGTCATGACGGGATTTGAAGGTTGACAGAAGAATACTAAGTGTTTAATAGAGTTGTCTAAAGCTGTAAAATGCTCATTTGAGATGTATGAAATAAATTTGGAGAGACATTAACACAATTTTATATAAGAAGGAAAATCTATGATGACTACAGCCCCTTTTATGTTTGTTTAATATGTTATTTATAGTTATGATAGATTTGGAAATTAAATGCGTGAAATAACAGTGTTATTGCAGCATTTAATGACAGTGCTGACACCTAATCAATTTCCATAACTTGCAATCTTACTAGAAAAAGAACCTTTAAAAAAAATCTAAGCTGAGTGTGGTGGCACATGCCTTGTAAGAGGATCGCAAATTCAAGGCCAGCCTCAGCAATTTAGTGAAGCCCTAAGCAATATAGTGAGACCCTATTTCAAAATAAAAAGGACTGAGGATATAGCTCAGTGGTAGAGCACCCCTGGTTTCAATCCCCAGTCCCCCTTCCCACACACAAGGAATCTGTTTATTTTTCTATATATTTCAAATGATGGTGGCCACAATATGGATGACTTATCTTGTTAAATGTTTTAAAATAGGAATATGCCTTCAAATAGTTACTTCTATCATCTGTTTCCCAAATTAATTCATGTGTCATTGCATTCCACTATATGTACAGCAGTATACCAAGCACTATGAGAATATAACGTAACTATATGATATTAAGTTGACTTTAAAGATACCTGAAGCCGGGCATGATGGCACACGCCTGTAATCTCTGCATTCTGGGACGCTGAGACAGGAGGATCGCGAGTTCAAACCCAGCCTCAGCAACGGCGAGGCGCTAAGCAACTCAGTGAGACCCTGTCTCTACATAAAACACAAAATAGGGCTGGGGATGTGGCTCAGTGGTCTAGTACCCCTGAGTTCAATCCCCAGTACCAAAAAAAAAAAAAAAACCCCTGAACAATACTCATGCTTTTATTCTCTTAAAGAAAAGTGGAGCTAGTGGAAGAAAACTTTCAGGTTTCACCTATTCATCAGCAATATATTCAGCTCCTATCTCAATCCCTCCACTTATGCATTAGATTCCACATGTTTTTGCTTACTTCAGAAATTCTTGCCTTCACCTACCTCAGTATTTTTGCTCAGTGCTAGATAAGTCTTGTGAACATATAATATATGCTCAAAAGATAGTGTTTTCAAAAAATACAATCAGCCGGGCATGAAGGACCATGCCTGTAATCCCAGCAACTTGGGAGGCTGAGGTAGAGGATTGTAACTTTGAGGCCAGCCTTATCAATTTAGTGAGATCTGCAGCAATTTAGCAAAACTGTGCCTCAAAAAATAAAAAGGACTGGGGATGCAGCTCAGTGGTAAAGCCCCCTAAGTTCAATCCCCAATACTAAAAAAAGAAAAAAGAAAAGTTAAAAACCACTAAATATCCACTATGGGGAAAAATGAGCCACAACTTATGCTTTAACATATACAAAATGTAACTGATACTGGGTCATATATCTTAAATGTGAGAGCTAAAACTAAAATTTCTAGAAAAAAGTATAGGAAATAAGACACAAAATCATGAATTATAAAATTTAAATTGTACATTGAACCTCATTAAAATAATTTTTTAGACTTCAGTAACTGAAGATAGTGAATATAATAGTCTTTTAAAATCTCTTCCCTTGAACTACAAAACTGCTTCATGACTATGAATTTTCTGTGCAAACCAAAGCCTAATCATTACCTGGAGAATACCAAACTGAAAAAAGAAAAACTGTAAATAAAGAGGAAAAGAAACAAATTCCAGCTGCAGTTTCATGAGTTCTCTTCCCTCTCCTCTGCTCAGTTAATAGGGAGTAAACTAAATTGCAAAAGTGTATTTTGACTGGATACTGTAAGGATAAAGACAAAAAATAACTATGCAATGCTATAATCTAGTTAGTAAAATTATTTCTTGTTAGAGCTAGCCATTCTGAAATATCTGGGCATACTAAAATAAGTAAATAGGCTATAGATTATGAGACCTACAGCCCCTTTTATGGGCTTAGTTTCTTACTATTATAGGGAAAAGTTATAAATAAGGAAAGGGAGAAGTCTTAACCCTGTAGTTTTGGATTAGAATCAAAGGCATTTATATGAATCATTTTTAAATGTACAAAATATGTACTTTGATTAGTATGCATATGTGTCATCCTTGCTCTCGTTGCTAAGGCAGCCTAGAAGTACTAACACTCCAGTAACAATGATCATATCTCATGCCCAGATCTTGTTCAGTAAACACAATTATCTAACAAAAGGAACCAGGGCTTCCTTGAGAATTAGTTTATTATGGGCTATATAAAAATACTGGAATGTTTCATGTGCAAGAGAGGGCTCAAAAAAAAAAAGGTGGTGGTTAGTTGAAAGAATATGAAAACAACCTCAAGGATCTTCTGAAAGCCAAAAATGGAATACTTTGAGCTACAAAGTAAATAATGGATAGTATAAAATTTTAGCCCATAGAATAAAACCAGAGTCCACAAACAAAAGACTGGGCTAAATCTGGCTACCTATTTTTGTAAATGAAGTTTTATTGGGAATCTTGAGTGTTTGTTACATTAGTACTTTGCAACCTTATTTTCTTTATTGCTTCCCTAAGGAGCAATAAAATACTTAGGTATGTTTTTCTATATGCCTTACCCATGACAAATTTTAATACCACAGATAGTCTGTTAATTAACGTATTGCATGTTTATCTGTGCTTTATACAATAAAAAAGTAAGACCACCATGCATATAAGAACCGGCTTTCACCCCTTTGGAGAAGATACTGTTCCTAATGAGAGTGTATGTTTACATTTTTTTTTAACAGCCAATTTGGCTATAACAACCATTTTGGCTATACAGGTGGATAGTTGTAGTAGAACTATTTGGTTCTCAAAGCAACAAATATTTACTATCCACCCTACACAGAAAAAGGTTGTTGATTTTAAAAATCAATAAGTTCAAGGTGATATATCCATGAGTCTAAGCCAATTTTTGTAGTTGTAGATGGACATTGGATTTAATAAATATACAAATTAATTAATGAGGGAGAAAAGTCAGTTCTTCCATATAGTAGAATTCCAACTAATTACTCTAGAAGGAAAGAGGGAAATAAGATCACTTGAGGTGAATACTATAGTAGTAAATTTGGGGGACAGTATCCATCAACAGATGCTAAAGTTAGTTTGTACAAGTCTGAGAAACAGAATTTGCTATCTCAAAGTGTCTACCCTAAAATACTGACTACATAGAGAACTTTATAGAAATTTTACAGTAGCAGTCACCAGTTTAATTAAGGGATCAGGTATTAAACAACATCAGTAATATTACAAATTGACTTATGGAACCACATATTGTGCACTAGGAAGCACAAACATGATTTTTTTGGGATATTGCCAAAATTGTATAACCTTGTTCTAATTAGAGAAAATATGTAACAAGTCCATATTCAGAGATTCTATAAAATAACTCTTCAGAGGTGTCAAGGTCATGAAAGACAAGAAAAGTCTAAGGAACTGTTACAGACTGGAAGATGCTAAGAAGAAATAACAGTTAAATGTAGCATAGGATCCTGGATAGGATCTTGGAACAGAAAAAGACATTGGTGGAAAAATTAGTTAATTTTGGATAATAGTTTAGTGAATGTTATTATACTAATGAAAAAATTAGTTAATTTTGGATAATAGTTTAGTGAATGTTATTATACTAATGTTAATGCAATTAAAAGGAAGAAGAAATTATGATTATATGAAATGTTTATATTAGGAAAGTGAGATGGAAGTTAAAGAAAACTGAGTAACTGGGTTTGGTGGCCTGTGCTTGTAATCCCTACTGCTTGGAAGGCTGAAGCAGGAGGATCACTTGAGCCTGCAAGTTGGAAGTCAGCTTAGGCAAGAGAGAGACTCTCCCTCAAAATGAACAAAGAAACAAACAAATAAAGGAAAACTTTGTACTGTTTGTAACCTTTGTGTAAGTATAAAATTAGTTCAAAATAAAACACTTCTTTGAGAAATTAAAGCATTTTATTCCATCAAAGTTACAATTAAGAAAATGAACAGATAATCCACAAACTGGGAGACACATATGTGAAACATATATTCAAGAAAAATAATTATATTAAGGATATTTTGAGAATTCTTTTTTAAAAAATTTTTTGTAGTTGTAGATGGACAGAATGCCTTTATCTTATTTTTTTTTATGTGGTGCTAAGGATCAAACCCAGTGCCTCACACATGCTAGGCAAGCACTCTGCCACTGGGCTATAGCTCTAGCCCTCAGGAATTCTTATGGTGACAGAAAACCAATTTAAAAATAAGCAAAATACTTTTTAGCCCAGATGTAGACCTAGTTGTGAGAAGTGCCCGAGAGTGTTTGGAGGCTCATATACTGGATGTCTAGCCATAGTACAATGAAAAGGGAATCTTAGGAGCTGGAGAGTATGAGTAAAAATTATAGAGGTCATAGAATTCAAGAAGGGGATCTCCCAGGCAATAGTTGATGTCCCTGATTCACTCTTACGCTGCACATGCATGGAACTGCCTGGAAATAGCTGATCAAAGGCTTTGAGAATGGAGCTACAATCATCCAGGTTTCAGATTTGCCCCTGTTGTGTATACATGTAGTAGTACAGCAAAGTATTTAAACACTGAACTAAACATGGGAGCTACAGAAGGAAACCTGGAACATGTGCCCTGAACTGGATTACTTACCTGCTAAAACAAGCAAAATATCCACATTCTCTAGAAGATTTTAATAGGACCCAAGTTCATAAAATATTCTTTAGAATTCCCAGAATATACCCAAAATTAACATGCAGAGAATTAGGAAAATATTAACTTAGGAAAGATGATAGTCATCCTTCCCAAGATGACCATGATCCTTCCCAAGATGACCTAAATGTTGAATTTATCAAAGAATTTAAAGCAGTTGTTCGTGTATGCCAAAAATAAAGGGGAATGCTTTTAAAACAAATGGAACACTATATGTCTTCAGCAAGGAAGTAGAAGCTTTATAAAAATGGAATTTTTTAGAACCGAAAAATACGAAGGTGAATATAAAGATTTCTCTAGTGGACTCAGTTTGTGTGTCCGTGCAGTAGCCACGTTGGCTCCAAAGATACCCACACTAATCCCTGGAACTAATCCCTTGTTATATTAAATAAGGCAAGAGCAACTTTGCGATATAATTAATTATGGACCTTAAGATAGCAAGAATATCTTGAATTACCCACGTGGGCCCAGCCTTTCTTTATCTAGAGAAGACGTGCAGCAGAAGGCAGATTCAGAACTTGACACTCAATGTGCCATCACTGGCTTGGAGGTGGAAGTGGAAATGTGAGGAGGAATGCATGTGGCCTCAAGGAAGGAAGAGGTTCTCAACTGATAGCCAGCGGAGGAGGGAAGTCTTCTGTCCTTGGACCACAAGGAACTAAATTCAGTTAACATTCTGAATTAACTTGGAAGCTGATTCATCTACAGAGACTTTAGAAAGGAATAGCTATGCTGACAACTTGATTTTGGCCTTGTGAGGCTATAAGCAGAGGACACTGTAACCAGCTTTCTGCCCTACAGAAATGTGAGATAATTGTGTTAAGATGAAAAATTTGAGGTAATTTTTTACATCAAGCGTAGGAAATTAATACAGTTGGGAGAATGTTTTTATTCTCACTACAAACTAATAATTTAGACTTATTGTTTCTTCGGTACTGGCAAAGACATGAAACTTCGGGGTAGGAGATAAGGACTTTATTATTCATGACATAGCAAACAGCATGAGCCAAAAACTGCAGAATGCACATTGTTTTTAAGTGTCATTGGAACATTTACAACATAGGTGTCATATACTATAAAATAAACTTCAAATTAAAAAAAAAAAAAGGAAATCATATAGGGTATGTACTCTGACCATAATGAAATTGCAATGAAAATCTTTTTGTCAGGAAACAGTACTGGGGCTTGAGCCCAGGGCCTCATGCATGGTAGGTGGTCATTGCAGTACCACTGAACTATATCCCCAGCCCCAAAATGAAAACCAATAACACAAAACAGAAGGGAAATCAGAAAATGTTTTTAACTGGAGGAAAATGAAAACACAACATATCAAAATTTGTGAACTTCCACTAAAGAAGTGTTTCAAAGGATGTTTATGTTGTTAAATGTATATATTTGAAGAGAAGAAAAATCTCATGTCAATAACTTAAGATTTCACCTTAATAAACTAGAAAATTAAGAGCAGATAACCCAAGAGAAACCAAAAAGTAGGCAATAAAAGTGAATAGAAATTCAGGCAAACAGCAAAGCAATAGAGAAAAATGAAACCAAAAGCTAACTCTTTGAAAACATTGGTTAAATTGATCAATTTATAGATAGATTGACCAAAAATAAGAAGACAAAAATTACAAATATTCAAAATATTACTGTTGATCCAAGGATATTTAAAGAGTATTAAATACTGGAGATCCAAGATGGTGGCCTAGAGGGAGACTACATTCCTTGTTGCTCTGTGACCTGGGATTCAAGCAATGGGAATACTATTTCTCTGCGAGTTATTAGAGGACCCCCAACAGCTGCTCCCATGCAGGAATCCTGGCTGCATGTCTGCTTGGGTCCCATGGCCTCAGTGTTTGCACAGAACCTCTGGCTGCTGCTCCCGTATAGACACCCATCTACCAGTGTGGGGATCCTCCCCAGGTTGCCTCCATCTTGGGACACTGCAACAGCTGCAATAGTCCCCTTCACACAGTAGCCTGCACTTGGGGATACCAGACAGGGTCTGGAAACAGCTGCCCACCACAACACTGCATGCCACAGAGCAGCATCTCTGAACACGTCACCCAGTGCCACCACCTGGCCTGCTCCCACACCCCATCTCTGAAAGCAGCTGCCTCCATCTTGGGGTACCTTTATCGCCATCTTAGATTGTCTTTGCTACTGCCATCGCCATCTTTAGTGGGGGAAACTCCCAGCTTAGGACACTGGCTGGGGCCCAGAAGCAATATCAAGGTACCTATAGTCCCCCAACTCCCCTCTCCCTTGTAGCCATTAACCCAACACAGCACTTGTAGCTATGTGAGTGGTCTGTAGCTTTCAAAGCCTGGTCTTGATCTGCCCGACACAAAACAGCTCTCTGTGATAAGTGTGCAGTTCCCAGAGTGCAGCCCACAAGACCTCCAGAGAGAGAGGTTTCTGACTGGGAAAGTAGAATGGGAATGGGTGAGTGAGATACAGTTTAGAGATTAAATTACAAACCAGAAATTGTGAGGTCTACAGGTGATATAAGGAGATAAGACCAGGTGCCTACATCACACAAGCCCCAAAGGAGATCCTTGGGGTACAGTCTTCCAGCGGACACTGACAAGTGTTATATATCCTACCCCCAGGAGTTCTGCCTCCAAAACCAACCCTCCCACCCTGATAACTTTTACCATTCTGAAGGTGGAGTTACCAGCAAGCAACAGACAACTCCACTCACTGGATGAGAAGGGAAACAGGAAAGATACTGAACTCCATCAGAAACAATTCTTTAATTTACCTTGAGATTTTTTTCTTTTTCTTTTCTCTCTCTCTCTTCTCACCCTCACATCCCCAACATTTGTGAAACCAAGTATTTTTCATGCATTAGGCTACTGAGGACTGGGATGTCTGAATAGGATACTACAGTTGTGTTGTATACTCTTTTATCTTCCATTTTTTACACTTTTAAATTTTTCTTAATGTCTATGCTTGCTTGTTTTTTGTACTCTGTATTGTCTTTCTACTTACTTGTCTCCCCAGAATCTTTTTATCTCTTTTCTCCTGCTGCTGGCCAATTTCTTTTGATTTCTCTTTCAAGCTTTCTAAGATCTAATAACTCTATATCCTCACTTCCTACCTCCTTAACATCTCATCCTACATCCCAACTCTGGCTTTCCTTTGTCCACCATCAGAAACTGTAGACCCTTTTGCAAACCTACTGTTTATATTGTAGATAATAATTGAACTCATGATTTCTGTATATTGTGAAAAAACTGTAAAGGTCTTATTAGGAGCTGTTGGGTTTAAGGCTGTATATTGTTTCTATTGGGATCTATTAATATTGATCTCCCTCTTAAAGGAGAAGTATTGGAACCCTGCAGGGAAACTATAAGCCTACAGGATAAAAAATGTAACACCTCGGATCCACAGTGCTAGAAGGGAAGACACACGAACAACATGAAAAAACAAAGAAAGAAAGTGCCCCAGACAAACCAAGATACTACATTATTAGAATCCATGGCCAGCACAGCAGAAGAAATATCAAAGAAGGAGTTCAGGATATACATAATTAAAATGTTCTGTGAATTAAAGGATGATATAAGAGAACAAACACAGGCAGCAAAAGATCATTTCAATAAAAAGCTACATAGGCAAATATAGGAAGCAAAACATTATTTAAGGAGCTAGAGATTAAGGTAAAAAACAAAACAAATTCTTGAAAAAAAAGAAACAGTAAACCAAATTAAAAACTCAATAGAAAGCATCACCAAAAGATTAGATCACTTAGAAGACAGAACCTCAGACAATGAAGACCAAATATATAATCTTGAAGATAGAGTTGACCACACAGTGAAGATGGTAGGAAACCAGGAGCAGAACATCCAAGAATTATGGGATAACATGAAAAGACAAAATTTAATAATTATTGGGATAGTGGAAGGCATAGAGTTACAAACCAAAAATGAACAATCTATTCAAGGAAATAATATCAGAAAATTTTCCATGTATGAAGAATGAATTGGAAAATCAAATTAAAGAAGCTTACAGGACACCAAATGTACAAAATCACAACATATCTACACCAAGGCACATTATAATGAAAATGCCTAGCATACAGAAAAAGGACAGAATTTTAAAAGTCATAAGAGAAAGGAATCAGATTACATATGGAGGAAACCAATTAGAATCTCTGCAGATTTCTCAACCTAGACCCTCAAAGCTAGAAGAGCCTGGAATAACATATACCAAGCTCTGAAACACAGTGGATGCCAACCAAGAATCTTATCTCCAGCAAAATTAAGCTTTAGATTTGATGACAAAATAAAAGCCTTCCAAGATAAACAAAAGTTAAAAGAGGGCTGGGGTTGTGGCTCAGTGGCAGAGCTCTTGCCTTGTATGTGTGAGGCACTGGGTTTGATCCTCAGCACCACATAAAAATAAGTAAACAAAATAAAGACACTGTGTCCATGTATAACTAAAAAATATTAAAAAGAAAAAAAAAGCTAAAAAAAATTTAAAAGAATTTACAGCAAGAAAGCCTGCACTACAGAACATTCTTGGCAAAATATTCCTTCCACAAGGAGGAAATGAAAAACAATGAAAATATGCAAAGGGAGGAACTATACTAAAGGAAAGGCCAATCAAAGGAGAAACCAAGTCAAGTTAAAAACCAAAAATAAACTCAAATGACCGAGAATACAAGCCATGTCTTATAATAACCATGAATGTCAATGGCCTAAACTCATCAATTTAAAGACATAGACTGGCAGATTGGATTTTTTAAAAAGACCCAACAATATACTGCCTTCAAGAGACTAATCTCACAGGAAAAGACATCCACAGACTGAAGGTGAAAGGATGGGGAAAAACATATCACTCAATGGACCTTGTGAACAAGCAAGGTTTCCATCCTCATATCAGATAAAGTAGACTTAAAACAAAGTTAGTCAGAAGGGATAAAGAAGGTCATTTCATACTGCTTGAGGGAATCATACATCAACAAGACATAAAAATCTTAAATATCTATGCCCCAAACAATGGGCATCTATGTGTATCAAACAAACCCTTCTCAACTTCAAAAACCAAATAGATCACAACACAGTAATTCTGGGTAACTTTAGCACACCTCTCTCACCACTGGATAGATCTTCCAAACAAAAACTAAACCAAGAAATTATAGAACTCAATAATACAATCAATAATTTAGACTTAACCGACATATATAGAATATTCCATCAAAAAGCAAATGCACTGTTTTTCTCAGCAGCACATGGATCCTTCTCCAAAATGGGTCATGTGTTATACCACAAAGCAAGTCTTAGCAAATACAAAAAAAGAGATACTACCCTGCATTCTATCTGACCATAATGGAATGAAATTAGAAATCAATGACAAATTAAACAATAGAAGCTACTCCAACATCTGGAGACTAAATAATGTGCTATTGAATGATACATGGATAACAGAAGACATCAGGAAGGTGATAAAATTCTTTGAGGTAAATGAGAACTCTGATACAACATACCAAAATCTCTGGAATACTATGAAGGCAGTGCTAAGAGGAAAGTTCATTGCATTAAGTTCATTCATTAAAAGAAGAAAAAGTCAATAAATAAATGGTGTGACATTATAACACAAAGTCCCAGAAAAAGAGGAACAAACCAACACCAAAAGAAGGAGAAGACAGGAAATAATTAAAATTAGGGCTGAAATCAATGAAAATGAAACAAAAGAAACAACTGAATATTGACAAAACAAAAAGCTGGTTCTTTGAAAAAATAAGTAAAATTGACAAACCATTAGACACCCTAACAAAAAGGAAAGAGAAAAATTACTGAAATTTGTGATGAAAAAAAAATCTTGACAGACACTATTGAAATACAGAAGACAATTAGAAACTATTTTGAAAATTTACACTCCAGTAAAATAGAAAACCCTGAAGACACCAACAAATTTCTAGAGGCATATGACCTACTCAAACTGAACCAGGAGGTCCTACACCACTTAAACAGATCAATTTCAAGCAAGGATATGAAAGACACCATCAGAAGCCTACCAACCAAGAAAAGTCCAGGACCAGATGGATTCTCAGCCAAGTTCTACAAGACCTACAAAGAAGAATTAATACTCCTTAAATTATTCCATGACATAGAAAAAGAGGGAACCCTTCCAAACTTATTCTGAGGCTAGTGTCACCCTGATACCAAAACCAGACAGACACACATCAACAAAAGATAGTTTCAGACCAATATCCCTGATGAACATAGATACAAAGATTCTCCATAAAATTTTGGCAAA
>CM053401.1:13716862-13746965 GCA_028644305.1 Xerus rutilus
GGAACATATCTCAACATCATAAAAGCTATCTATGCTAAACCCAAGGCCAACATTGTCCTAAGTGGAGAAAAATTGGAAACATTCCCTCTAGAAACGAGAACAAGACAGGGATGCTTCTTTCACCACTTCTAGTCAACATAGTCCTTGAAACTCTAGCCAGAGCAATTGGATGGAAGAAATTAAAGGGATATGAATGGGAAAAGAAGAACTCAAACTATCATTATTTGCCAAGATGTGATACTATACTTAGAGGATCCAAAAAATTCCACCAGAAAACTTGTAGAACTAATAAATGAATTCAGCAAAGTAGCAGGATATAAAATCAACACCCATAAATCAAATGCATTTCTATACATCAGTGATGAATCCTCAGAGAATTTAGGAAAACTACCCCATTCACAATAGCCTCAAAATAAATTAAATACCTGGGAATCAATCTAACAAGAGAGGTGAAAGACATCTACAATGAAAACTACAAGACACTAAAGAAAGAAATTGAAGAAGACCTTAGAAGATGGAAAAATCTCCCATGCTTTTGGATAGGCAGAATCAATATTGTCAAAGTGGCCGTACTACCCAAAGTGCTATATAGATTCAATGTGATTCCAATTATAATCCCAACATTATAGAAATAGAAAAGGCAATCATGGAATTTATTTGGAAAAATAAGAGACACAGAATAGCCAAAGCAATCCTTAGCAAAAAGATGAAGCAAGAAGCATCACACTACCAGACTTTAAACTATGCTTCAAAGCTATAGTAACAAAAATGGCATGGTATTGCACCAAAATAGACATGTAGACCAATGGTACAGAATAGAAGACACAGAGACAAACCCACATAAATACAGTGATCCCATACTAGACAAATGCACCAAAGACACACATTGGAGAAAAGATAGCCTCTTCAACAAATGGTACTGGGAGAACAGGAAATCCATATGCAGCAAAATGAAACTAAACCCCTATCTCTCACCATGCACAAAACTGAACTCAAAGTGGATCAAGGACCTAGGAATTAGACCAGAGACGCTATGCCTGATAGTAGAAAAAGTAGGTCCAAATCTTTATCATGTTGGATTAGGACCTGACTTCCCTAACAAGGCTCCTAAAGTGCAAGAAATAAAATCAAGAATCAATAAATAGGATGGATTTAAACTAAAAAGCTGCTTCTTAGCAAAAGAAACAATCAATGAGGTGAAGAGAGAGCCTACATGTGGGGAGTAAATTTTTGCCATTCGCATGTCAGATAGAGCACTAATCTCAAGGATATATAAAGAACTCAAAAAACTTAACATCAAAAAAACAACCCAATCAATAGATGGGCTAAGGAGCTGAACAGACACTTCTCAGACAAGAAATACAATTGATCAACAAATATTTGAAAAAGTGTTCAACATTTCTAGCAATTAGAGAAATGCAAATCAAAAGTACTATAAGATTTCATCTCACTCCAGTCAGAATGGCAGTTATCAAGAATACAAAGAACAAGTGTTGGCAAGGATGTGGGGAAAAAAGCACACTTATATATTTCTAGTGGGACTGTAAATTGGTGCAACCACTCTGGAAAGCAGTATGGAGATTACTTAGAAAACTTGGAATGGAACAACTATTTGACCCAGCTATCCCACTCCTCGTTCTATATCCTAAAGATTTAAAATCTGCATACTATGGTGACACGCCACTTCAATGTTTATAGCAGCACAATTCACAATTGCTAAACTGTGGAAGTGACTTAGATGCCCTTCAATAGATGATTGGATAAAGAAACTGTGGTATATATACACAATGGAATATTACTCAGCAGTTGCAGGTAAATGGATGGAGTTGGAGAATATCATGCTAAGTAAAGTAAGCCAATCCCCAAAAACCAAAGGCCAAATGTTCTCTCTGATAAGTGGATGCTGATTCAAAATAGGGGTGGGATGGGAAGCATGGAAGAAATGGAGGAACTTTGGATAGGGCAAAAGAAGGGAGGGGATGGGAGAGAGCATAGGGGTAGTAAAGATGGTGGAATGCGATGGACATCATTACCCTAGGTATGTATGAAGACATGTATGAAGACACAAATGGTGTGACTCTACCTTGTGTACAACCAGGAAATGAAAGATTGTACTCCATATGTATACTGTGAATTGAAATACATTCTTGTTTTTTTTAAAAAAATAAGAGTATTAAATACTATGAACAATTCTATACATATGTATTTCATAACACAGATGAAAACAACTATTCTCTTTAAAGATATAAACTATCAAACTCACCCAAAAGATAACACAAAGAGTCCTGTATCTGTTAGTTCCTGGTCTAAATTGTTTCAATGGTGATTCTTTCAAACATTAAAATAATAATACCAATTCTAGGCCTGCATTACTCTAACACAAAATCTAAGCAAAGACATTAAAAGAAAAGGAAACATGTATAACACGGTACCTCACTAATATAGATATGAAAATTCTCACAAGCTAATAAGCTCTAGAAGTCTTCTGAAACAACATTAAGCACATTATACATGTGTCTTTGTCTAGTTTTAATAACAGGATGATGCTGGCTTCATAAAAAGAATTTGCCAGTGTTCCCTCCCTTTTTATTTCATGGAATAATTTGAGGAGGATTAGCATTAGTTGTTGTTCTTTTTTTTTTAATGTTTATTTTTTGGTTCTAAGGATTGAACCCAGAGGTGCTTAACCACTGAGGGACATCCCCAGTTCCCCACTTTCTTAAATAGTTGTAAATGGACAGAATGCCTCTCTTTCTCTCTCTCTCTCTCTCCTTATTTATTTTGTGGTACTAAGGATCAAAGCCAGTGCCTCACACATGCTAGGCAAGCGCTCTGCCACTGAGCTACAGCCCCAGCACCCCTCTGACTTTTTAAATATTTTTAGAGACAGGGTCTGGCTGAGTTGCTAAGTGCCTCGCTAATCTGCTGGGCCTGTCTTTGAATTCACGATCCTCCTGCCTAAGCCTCTCCAGTTGGCATTAGTTCTTCTCAAAAGGTCTGATAGACCTCAGTGGAGGATCTGTCTGGTCTTGGGCTTTTCTTTGTCGGAAGCTTTTAACAGCTGCTTTAATCTCATTGCTTGGTATTGGTTTGTTTATGTTTTCTATATCCTCATGGAAGAATATATTTTGGGTAGGTCATATTTATCCAGGAATTTGTCAGAAATCTTCCAGATTTTCCAGTTTATTGGAGTATAAATATTCAAAATAGTTTATAATGATTCTTTGGATTTCAGAAGTGTCTGTGGTAGTATCTCCTTTTTTATCTCTATTTTTGTTGATTTGGGTCTTCATTTTTGGTTAGTTTCTCTAAGGGTTTATTAATTTTGCTTATCTTTTCAAAGAACCAATTCTTTGTTACATTGATTTGTATTTTTTATGCTCAATTTCATTAATTTTGGCTCTGATCTCAATTATTTCCTGTCTTCTATTGATTTTGGGATTAGTTTTATTGTTTTTTGGACTGTTGAGGTGTAACATTGGATTATTCATTTGGGAACTTTCTATTTTTTAATGTAGGAACTCAGTGCTATAAACTTTTATCTTAGAACCACCTCTACACTGTCCCAGATATTTTGCTATGTTGTATTTCTATTCTCATTTGTTTCTAAAAATTTTTTAATTTATCTCCTGATTTCTTCTACAATCCATTTTTCATTTAAGAGTGTATTATTTAATCTCCAGGTGTTAGAATGATCTATTTATCTTGTTGATTTCTAATTTCATTCCATTATGATCTGATAGGATGCAAGGAATTCTCTCTTTTTTGTGTGTTTTTGTGTGTTGCTAAGGTTGGCTTTGTGTCCTAAAACATGATCTATTTTAGGGAACAGTCCACTGAGAAGAAAGTAAATTTGGTTGTTAATTGCCAAAATATTCTGTGGATGTCTGTTAGGTTCATTTGATTGATAGCATTTTTTAGTTTTGATGAGTCTTTACTTGGTTTATGTCTGGATGACTTATCTAATGGTGAGAATGGCGTGTTGAAATCACCCAGTATTATTGTCTTTGGGTCTATTTGATTCTTTATATTGGGAATCGCTTGTTTTATGTGTGTAGATGCACCATTGTTTTGGGCATAAATATTTATAATCCTTATTACTTGTTGTTTGGATGATTCTCTTAACCAATATGAAGTGACGTTTGTGTCTTCTGATTAATTTTGGCTTGCAGTCTGCTTTGTCTGATAGGAGAGTAGCTAACTCACCCTTCCCACTTTTGGTCTCCATTTGCATGGTATATCTTTTTCCATCCATTCACCTTCAGCCTGTACATGTCTTTGCCAGCAAGGTGAGGTTCCCATAAACAACATATGATTGGGTCTTTTTTTTAATACATTCTGTCAATCTGTGTCTTTTGATAGGAGAGTTTAGACCATTAACATTCAGTGTTGTTATAGAGAGATATTATTTCCTGCCATTTTGATTTATTTCTACTGCTTAATTCAGACTTGATTCTTTTAATTGACTATGCTTCTAGTGAGATTCATCCCTATGCTAGTTCTGATTTTTATTTTTTATTTTTTCTGCATGCAGTATTTCATTGAATATGTTTTGTAGTACAGATTGAGTGGTTATTAATACTTTTAGTTTCTGCCTATCATGGAAGGCAGAATCTTCAATTCTGAAGGACAGTTTTACTAAATATAGAAATCTTGGTTGACACCCATTTTCTTTCAGGGCTTGGTATATATTATTCCAAGTTCTCTTGGCTTTGAGGGTTTGAGTTGAGAAATAAGTTGAAATCCTAATTGGCTTACCTCTAAATGTGACCTACTGTTTTTTTCTTATAGCTTTTTAAATTCAGTCCTTATTTTATAGATTAGGCATTTTCATTATAATGTGTTTTAGACAGGATCTGTTTTGATCTTTCCTATTTGGGGTTCTAAATGCCTTTGTATTTGCATTTTATCTTGTTCCTTAGGTTTGGAATCTTTGTTGTTATTTCATTGAAAAGGTTGTGCTTTACTTTAGTTTGTATTTTAATCATGGCCTCTTAACATTTTTTCTTTATTCTTGAGTTTATTTTCAAGATTAGATATTTTGTTTCCAAGGCCTTCTGTATGGTCTAATTTATTGGTAATGCTTTCAACTGAATTTTAATTTGACTTATTGAGTCTTTGATTTCCAGGGTTTTTATTTGGTTCTTATTATCAGAATCTTTATCATTTGTTGAAATGACCTTTCACTTCCTATATTTTAAAAGTTCATTTCTTACATCTTCTTTTAGCTCATTGATTGTTTTAACTATAAATATTCTAAATTTTTCCTTTGACATTCCTCTATTATTGTTTCAATAGGATCAGTTATTGAAGTGAAGTGTGGGTTGCTTGAGGTAATTTGTTACCTTGCTTTTCATTCTGCTTGTATGTCTTCCTGTCTATTGGGATGACTGTCACTTCTTTTATGCAGGGGACTACTTATTTTGCTTCTTTCTCTTAAGAGTCCCAAGTACGTGAATATCTGATTATTGATATTTTCACTCAGTGTGAAAATATCTGCTGCTCCCAGTATCAGCATCACTTTGAGAGAAGACACTAAACCATATTTACTACAATCACCTCAGAATAAAGTCATGTATTAACTTGGGGAAAAACAAAAACTTGTTGATAGTGTTCTCCACAGCTCCTGTAATTTAGGTATAAACTTGTATAGTAATGTTCTTTTAGGTTCTGTAGAGATAGCCCTTCTCATGCAAATTCAGGGTTGTGCTTTCTAAGTGAAACTGTGTTCTGCCATCTTAAGAATATTACATCATTCTGGACTGAGGATGGGGCTCAGTAGTAGAGTACTTACTTAGTATTCTCCAAGCTCTAGGTTGGATGCCTAGCACACAAGAAAAAGAATATTACATTCTTTCAAGCCTGAGAGAAGGGGATAAATATTATATTCTTTCAATCCTAGTGGGAGATGTCTTCCCATTTAAGTATTTTAAAATGTCTTTTGATGGGGTTTTGTAGATTTCAATGTAAAAATGTTATGCTTCATTAAATTTATTCCTAGGTATTTCATTTGGTTCTTCTTGATGTCACATTTTTTTGGGGGTGTGTGTGCAGGGACTAGGGACTGAACTTAGTCAGGGGTGCTTTACAACTGAGCTACATTCTGAGCCCTTATAATTTTTTGTATTGAGAAAGAGTCTCGCTAAGTTGCTTAGAGCCTTGCTAAATTGTTTTCTTGATTTCATTTTCAGTTCTTTACTATTGTGTAGAAATGTAATTGATTTTTATATTGATATTATATCCTTCAACCTTGTTTAACTTGTTAGCTCTCCCTTTTTTGTTTGTGGATTTCTTAGGATGATGTATGTATAATCATGCTATCAGCAAGTAAAGATGGTTTTACTTTTTGTTTCTTCTGGACTAATTATTCTAGTTAGAATATCCAGTACCATGTAGCAAAAGCTGACATCTTTCTCTTGTTCCTATCCTCAGTGGAGTAGCTTTCAGGCTTTCATTATTAAATATGTTGCTATCTGTAGAGTTTTATAGATGCTTTTTATCAGGTTGAGGAAGTTCCTTTCAATTCTTAGTTTGTTGTGTGTTTTTACCATGAAGGGGGTAGAATTTTGTCAAGTCATTTTTCTGTGTCTGTTGAGATGAACATATATGAGGGTTTTTTAAAATTTTTTTTTTAGTTGTAGGTGGATACAATATCTTTATTTTATTTATTTATTTTTATGTGGTGCTGAGGATCGAACCCAGTAACTCATGCATGTGAGGCAAGTGCTCTACCACTGAGCCGCAGCCCCATATGAGGGTTTTTTAACATTTATTCTGTCTAATATATTTGTTGAATTTTCATGTTGAACCCTGCATTCTCACTCATCAGCTTTCACACCGATGATTCATTTGGTATTCCCTGACTTGATAAATACTACCCCAAACCATTCAGACGTGCAAACCAGATACCCAAGAGTCTTTTTCCACTTCTCTATTTCCCTTATGATGATTCCATTTTAATATCCTCCTAACTTTTCTCCTGTCAGTTCCTCAACCCTGATGTTGGGACTAATTTTTTTTTTTCCTATAAAGGTGAATCTGATATTCTGTTTTCTACTTATAGAAAAATGTACCGAGTAGAAATTTATTTTTGTTTCCGGCTTTCTGCTCATGTACATAAACCACTACCAACTCTTAGATCCTTGTCTTGTCTGTCTGTCTTTCTTTGTGTGTGAGTGTGTGTGTGTGGTACTGGGAATTGAACCCAGGGGTACTCTACCACTAAGCTATATCTCTAGCCCATTTTATTTATTTTGTTATTTCTCTATTTTTGTTTTTGTGATTGCATTGTTGTTATACATGATAGTGAAGTTCATGTTGACATAATCATAAATGCATATAACGTTGTTTGCTCATCTCAATCTTCAGTACTTCTCCTTTCCCTCCTCTCCTCCCCGCTCCTGATCCCTTTCTCCTATTCTACTGATATTCCATTTAAATTGGTATGTTATCATTATACATAAAAGTGGAATTTACTGTGATGTATTCGTACATGCACATAGCAGGATTAGGTCAATTTCATTATGCAGCTCTCTTTACCCACTTCTCCCTTCCCCTTGATCTCCTTTCTGTATTCCATTGTTCTTTTTATTTTCATGATATCTATCCTCCAACTCCCACTTTATTACTTATTTCTCTCTAGCTTCCTCAAATGAGAAAAAACACTTGTTATTTGACTTTCTGAGTCTGTTATATTTCACTTAGATTGGTGTCCTCAAGTTCCATCCATTTATCAGCAAATGACATAATCTCCTTTGTGGCTGAGTAAAACTCCATTGTGTATATATGCCACGTTCTTTCTATTCATTCATCTGTCGATGGGCAATAGAACTAAGTCCATATTTTGGCTATTATGAATTTTGCATCTGTAAACATTGGTATGCATATATCACTATAGTATGCTAATTTTAGTTATTTTGAATAAATACCAGGGAGCAGTCTATCAGGGTCATTTGGTGGTTCCATTCCTAACCTTTTAAGGAATTTCCATACTGCTTTCCAAAGTGATTGTACTAATTTGCAATCCCACCAAAAATATGGAAGCGTACTCTCTCACCCCCACATCCTTGCCAGCAGTTATTGTTCTTTGTATTCTTTTTTTTTTATAGCTTTATTTTATTTTTATGTGGTGCTGAGGATCGAACCCAGTGACTCCCGCGTGCTAGGTGAGCACGCTACCACTGCGTCATAACCCCAGCCCCTGTTCTTTGTATTCTTGATAATTGCCATTTTATACTAGAATGAAATGAAATCTCAGTGTAGTTTTGATTTGCATTTCTCCGGTTGCCAAGGATGTTGAACTTTTTTTTTATGTTAGCCATGTATATTTCCTCTTTTGAGAAGTGTCTGATTTGCCCATTTATTTCATTTGCCCATTTATTGATTGAGTTACAGGGTCTTGCTAAATTGCTGAAGCTGGCCTTGAATTTATGATTCTCCTGTCTCAGCTTCTAGAGTAGCTAGGATAACGGGCATGTACCACTGTGTCTGGCAGATCTTTTTCTTATTTTTAAAGACTCATAGATTACTTTCTGTGAATTATGGGTGAAATTTCTATTTCCTACAGTGGCATTTGTAATTTATAAATTAAGAGTGCTGCTGAATGCCATTTTGGGACCTTAAGATTTGCTCTAATATTATCCAACAAAAGGAGTGGCAGAATGAAAAGAGGATTTAAGAACAGATGAACACCAAATAGCTAAATGGCATATGGTAGTGTTGCTACTAATTTGTTGCCATTGTTCAGTTCACTCATCCCTTGGGAGAGTGCTTTTCTTTTTTTCTTTTTTTTAATTTTTTTAGTTGTAGATGGACACAATATCTTTATTTTATTTATTATTTATTTTTTATGTGGTGCTGAGGATCGAACCCAGTGACTCATGCATGCGAGGCAAGCGCTCTACCACTGAGCCACAACCCCAGCCCGGGAGAGTGCTTTTCTTGAAGTTTATATACACTATACTATATTACAAGAATGAGAAGTGTAGTTTATCATTAACTATCAAATATATTATTGAAGTAATAATGGCATGGATTCTCTCTTTTTTTTTTTTTTTTTGGAGCTACTAATTATTTTTATTTATTCCCTCCACAGAAAACACTAGAGAAACTTTGAGCCAAAAATACATGCTGACTTTTCTTTAGAAAGGTGTTTTCTCTTCTAAAAGTGTACAATTTTAAAAGTCAATAAATTTTTGTTTAAGGAACTTCCCTTTGTGAGTCCTTTGTTGTCTATTTCAAGGATACCCTTTTTAAAAGAACTGATGCTTATCTAGTTGTCCCAACAGCCCATCCTTTTTCCACTTGAATTATGGAATACTGATGATTTCACAGTTGTCTACCTAGAATATCTGGGATTTAATTTCTTCAAGTAATTGACTTTAGGATCCTAGAAGCAAATAGGAGAAAACAAACAGCCAGAAACAATATAAACAAAGCCTTATATTTGGAGTATATATATAGATGGGTCTGCCTTGTTCAAGTGTAGACAGTAAACCTTCTCTAAACAATGAGTTCAAATCATATCCATTCATATTATCACACTCGGTAGTGCTGATGTGGGATATGCCAATACAACAGTTAAAATATATCTTCAATCCAATGACTCATTTTCTGAAGGTAACCTTTTCATTTATCAATATCCCATCACTTAAGTATAGTATCCATAGTATACTGTTCCTGCTTATATATAATCAAAACTCATACTAAGCAATGAGTTCCGGGTTGCAAAAGACGATTTATTTTTTGTACTTGTCTATGACATGGATGCTTATAGAAGTTATTTTAAATCCAAATTACTTAAAATGAATAATATCTAATGTTCACATTGGTGTATATGAATATTATATATACCAAATACTACAAAAGCTCTATAAGCAATTTTAAGCCTTCTTACTGACTTATATATTAATTCTTTATTTTGCAGTCTTGCATTGCATCCTGAACGAGTATTGGTAGCAACAGGACAAGTTGGGAAAGAGCCTTATATCTGTGTTTGGGATTCATATACTGTACAGACCATATCAGTTCTAAAGGATGTTCATACACATGGTATAGCTTGCTTAGCATTTGACTTAGATGGACAGGTATGTGATAATTTTTTCCCTTTTTCTAAATTATGCTTTAAAAATGTATACTGCAAATGTGAATATATACTGTTTATTGATTGTGAATATTTACAATGAATATTAAAGGGAAAAGCAGTTGATGAGAAGTATTTGTTTATCGAGATGGAAATGTAAATAGAGTGGATAGTTGACTTATATAAGAAAAATAAAGACAAAAGAGACTTATTTTATCATATTAAGAGCTTTCTCAGTCAAATTAATTATTACTTGGAAAGCCAAAGAGATTCTAATTCAGTGGAATAACAGTTGTTATAGAAAATTTTAGATATAGCTTTTTCTCCAAGCTGAGTATTTTGATAGGACAAATGGAAGATGTTTTGGGAAAATTAAGTTCCTCTAAGTAGTGGTATATGTATTTTAATTTTCAATTACTTTAAAGGTTATCTTTTATAATTGCATTTTGATTGAAAATGAGAAAGTTATTTTTATATAAAATCAGTTGTAAACAAAGGATGCAATTATCACTACAGTGCCTAATCTGTTTTCAAGTGGTTCTCTACTTCTAGTCAGTGATTTTTTAAAGTTAAACAAGTCAAGAGCTTTTTTGTGATGCTTGTATAGAAGTTATTGTACCTAAGACATTTGAAACATGGTAAGAAGCTAATTTTTCAGGTGTGGTTAATTTATAGTCTTCGAAAGTTTTATATTAAAATTGTACTTTAAAATCATTTTAACTTGTTTACTCATTTTTTAACTCATAAAATTAGTTTTATGAACCATTTAAGATCACTTTAAATCTAGATTTTACAGAAACATATTGTAGTGTGTACTTTCCCCTCAAAAATGATACCCAATAGATGTTTTTTTTAAAAATGTTTTTTTAGTTGTAGATGGACACAGTGTTTTATTTTATTGCTTTGTATGTGATGCTACAAATCGAACCTAGGGCCTCACACACGCAAGGCAAGCGCTCTACCACTGAGCTACAATCCCAGCCCCTCCAATAGATGTTTTATATATTACTCCAAGGAATAGCTTGATTAGCACAGATAAATTTGACTTTCTGATAAGAGAACTTTCTAGTAAGGGACCTGTAAAGACTGAACTGTAACCTCTTATTTGGAGAAAAGTATACTTCTGGGTTTAATATTGCCATATAGTAGTCTTTAGCATTTCTAGAAACTTAATTTGTGTCCCGTTTTTGCTGTTATCTTTAAAGTCCCTTAATGTCCTCATATCGGAATTGCATTTTCTTTTTTAAAGAAAAGAGAATAATACTTATTCTTTCTTACTTCATTGGAGTATAAAATAGTATGAAGCAAATCTGCAAAGTTATATTTGAAAATTATCATTTAAGGTGTTATGAAATTCAAGATGTTTTAACTATAAGCATATGTATACTTTAAGTATAGAGATTTTCTTCTTAATTTAAAATTGCCCTTTTAAAATGTAATATATTGCATTGCTGAGGAAATCCAAGGAGAAATCACTTCCATAAATTTTACTAGTTGAAAGCCTTTAATTTTGCTTATTTTGAGCAACTTACAAGAAAAATCTTAGATGCATGTATTTTGTCATCACAGATATTCATAAGAACACGTTACTAAAATTTTAAGCTTATAAAAACACAGAAAGATATGGAGCACATACTAAGTGCCAGGCATTTTGATAGGCCTACATTATCTCATTTAATCCTCATAATGACCCTATGAAATAGATACTGTTATTATCTCTATTTTACAGATAAAGAAACTGAGACTTAGAGAGGTTTAATAACTTGCCCCAGGTTACACAGCTAGTAAATGGAGCCAGAGCGGGAACCCAGGTCAGTCATACTCCAAAGCTCATGTTTTTAACAGGAATGCTCTACTGCCTCCAAACATGGAACATAGGAGGTGGTTACTTATATTTCAAATGGAATTCATCCATTTTAAGTATAGTCGAAGCTAAAATATAAGGAAATGCTGCCAAATAAAGATTAATTTAAGAAATTATGTTAATGCTTTAACTGGAAAAATATATTTGAGCAAACATATCTGTTTATATCTATAAACTGTTTATGGGATACCACATAGGGAATGTTGTCTAATTTGTGCATTTTCTACTAGATTTGAAACTAAGTGATCATTTAAGATTTATCCAATCCGTAAGTTTCCCAATTGGTGGTAATGCTGAGTGTTCTTTTCCCAGGGGCTTTCTTCTAAATAAATTTAATATCTACATTAATTCTGGCAGTCTGCCTTATTGAGGACAATTAGGACCTGAAAAGGCTATTTATATTTATCTACATCAAAGACTAAAGTTTCATAGTAAATGGGAGAAGAGGTAGGAGGATAAGAAATTGAACTGATACTTTACCTTGAATGTATCACCATAATTCATAAGAACACTTTTCTTATATTTAGCCACATCTAAGTTATAGTTACAACTCTGCTTATATAGAGAATTAACTAAGAATAAAGTAGTTTTTAACCAAATTGTGTTAATTATATCTGGTACAAAATAAAGTGCTTCAGCTTATCTTTGACTTTCAGTACATAGTTATAAAGTGAGCCATTTTTGCAAAATTAATGTGTACATAGGGAAGTGATCATGACTCTTTTTTCAAGGTCCTTTTGGTAATCCTTTGTTATATAGACCTATCTCAAGTACATATTCTATTATTCTTGGATTTTTCTTCTGTAGTTCTGCCAGATCCTAACTTCTAATGGCCTTAACTATGATTTAACCAGTATTTGCAACAATAAACCTTGTATCCTCTGTAAAATTTATAATTTCATTCTGTAACAATATAGTGTTTAATTCTTACAAACACAAATAGCAAGGCCCTCCATACTAGAATCAAAAATTCAGTTGTCCTTTATTTGAATTTATTTCACAATTGTATCATAGGATGCTTCTAGTGTACATTATGACATTTTTCTTACTGGAGTGTTTGTACTACTTCCAGTTCAATTAAAGGGCACAAATAAGATTTTGTTTGGGGATAGGGTCAGGAAGCAATTTGGGAAATGGAATAGATTACTTAGTTATTTTTAAAAGAGCCTTTCTTTCTGACTTCTGTCAGTGTTTTTCAGAAATATGTAGCCTCTCTCCACTACCATTTATTTTCTCTTAATGATAATATGAACCCATGACTTTAATTTCCATGTCAGTTAACAATGGCTCTTGCTTTTCTCAACTCCCGATCCCCCTGAATATATTCCCCTATAGAATTTATAATATTCTATAGAATTTATAGTCCTCTACAAATATTTCATATTACACATTTAAACTTGTCTCTTTATTATAACTCTATAAAAAATAACAGTACAGCCTAGCTTCCAATATACTGCTCTAGACTTGTCTCTTGCCACTTCCCCATTGATACTCCTTTCCTCAGTCACATTGAATTACTGGACTTTTTAAAAATTGGTTCTTTTTAGTTATACATGATGATAAAATCAGTTTTTATATAATTATACAAGCACAGAACATAGCTTAATTAGGACCCCATTCTTCTGGATGTACATGATGGTGGGATTCACTGTGGTGTTTTCATATGTGTACATAGGAAAATTATGCCAGATTTATTCCACTGTTTTTCCTTTTTCTATTCCCCCTCCTTTCCCTCTTTTGAAAGCACCAGGATCTTGAGGTCTGGGTTCCTTGGTCTGAAGTGTACTTTGTTGCTTTTCTACTTGTCTTTTATCTTTGAAGATGTGAGTTGTGTTACTTTTTCTGGAAAACTTTATTTATCCTCTTTAATACATACCTAACCTAGATTAAATGTGAGAAAAGATAATAAAGTAAAAATTTATAGAAAGCTAGAAAAGGAAGTAGTATTTGCTTTGTTGTCTCTACCCCTTCTTGTTTGTTGTTGCTTGACTTAGGCTTAGGGAGTTTGATTTTGACTATGATGTTTGTCAAAGCCACAGATGGAGGACTCCCAGGCTTAGTTTGTTATTTCCAGTACAAAGTTAGATGCTTTGATGTGTGTGTGCACATGCACCTGCTGGGGATCAACCCATGCTAAGCAAATGCTTTACCACTGAGCCACATCCTGAGCCTTAAAGCTCTATTTGGAGACATGGAGTTTGCAGAGTTTTTGGTTTCCATGTGTATGTGATGAGCTAAGCCAGAGAGAAGGGCATAAATAAAAAGGACTTTTCCTCACTTTGTTTGGTGAAGTTTTATTCTCTACCACTATGCTATAGCAAGAGGTAGATATCTTTGTTTTAGCTAGATATTTCCTGGTACTCTTTGGTTCCTAAATATTAGAGTCCCCAGAGGAGCAAATCATATTCTATCATTCTCTGTAATTTCTCCTAGTTTGATATGATAGTCATGATAAACTGTATCCTATATTTCTTTTGTATTACTTATTTATTCTGCCCATTTGATTTAAATAGTAATTCTACTTTGCAGAAGCTGTTTCTAGCTGGAAACTAGATGGCATTTCTCATTTGGACAGGTAGAGTGGATTGGTTCTTAAACTTACTGTGATTACAGTAAATTACTAGTGATAATGATTGCAGTTATTTAACATTAACCATAAGCCAGACATCCTTCTAACTTCTTCATGTATAATATGTTAATTTTCATATTATCCCTATTGAGTACTTTTATTATTCCCATTTAGTGGGTAAGGAAAGTAAAGTAGAGAAAGGCTAGATAACTTCCCAGAGTCACCCAGGTAGTAAGGCATGATACTCAAACCTGGACAGTCTGGTACTAGAATCTATATTTTAAACCACAGTTTGGTAATTTTTTATAACAATTCAGATAGGAAGTATTTTAAGCTTTGTGAGCCATATGGTCTCTGTTGTAGCTACTCAACTCTGCATTGTAGTGTGAAAGCAATCATAGACAATCTGTGCAAGAATGAATGTGGCTGTATTTCAGTAAAATATAACTTACAAAAATAGAGTATAGGCAGGATTTGACCTGAGCGTAAATTGCTAACCTCTGTTCTAAACCACTAGTTTTCAAAGTATATGTTTTGTGGTGTTCTTTCTATTTTTCCTGTGATTTATTCTTTGACTTTTCAGTTACTTAGAAGTATATTGTCAGTTTTCAAATATTTTGGGAATTTTCTAAACTTTCTGTTGTTCTTACTCAATTCTGTTATTATCAGGGAACATACTCTATATTTCAATTTTATTTAATTTGTGGACACTTTGTTATCCAAAATTTTGTGATCTTCGTGAAATTTTATGTGTACTTAGAAAGGATATAGAAAAGCATATTCTGCTGTCTCTTTACTCCTGTTAATTGTGCTATTGTTGTCTTTAATTTTACTTTTTGCATATTTTACAAAACATATAACTATTATCATTTTTGCCTTAAACTGTTTCAAAAGAAATTTTAAAATGAGAAAAGTATTGTTTACATACTTACCTTTGGGGGACTCACATGTGTAAGTCAAATTTTATTTGGTATCGTTTTCCTTCTGCCTGAAAAAACTTCCTTTATCATTTTCTCATGCTCTGGTTTGCTGACACTGAATTTCCTCAGCTTTTTTCTTTCTTTTTCTTTTTCTTTTTTTCTTTTTAGAGACTGAGTCTTGCTATATTGATCAGGCTTGCCTCAAACTCTTGATTTCAAGAGGTCCTACTTAACTCCTGAGTAGCTGGGACTGTAAGCACACATGCCAGCTTCTTGGTTTTTGTGTACTTAAAGACTATTTTGACTCTGTTTTCAAAAGATAATTTTTGCTAATTTTGTATTGATTGATTGATTGGTTGGTTGATACTGGAGATTCAACTCAGGGGTACTCGACCACTGAGCCACATCCCCAGGACTATTTTGTGTTTTATGTAGAGACAGAGTCTCACTGAGTTGCTTAGCGCCTCACCATAGCTGAGGCTGGCTTTAAACTCGCGATTCTCCTGTCTCAGCCTACCTAAGTGCTGGGATTACAGGCTTGTGCCACCACGCCCGGCTTGATTTATTTTTATTTATATTTTTACCCCTCAGCATTTTAAAGAGTTTGTCCATTCTCTGACTTGCATCATTTCAGAAGAGACTAGGATAATTTTTTAATCTCTGTTCTTTGTATCAAACTGTCTTACTTTCTGACTGCTTTTAAGATTTTTTTCTTTAGTTCTGGTCTCAGAATGTGATAACCATGTGTCTTAATATATATTTTTTCTGTGTGAATAATTATGCTGGTTGGGATTTGTTTAACATCTTATTTGTAGATTTAGTTTTCATCAAATTCAGAGCTTATGTCTATTATTTTTCCAGTCTTTTTTTTTCTTTTTCCCTGCTCTCTTCCTTCTCCTTTTGAAGTCACAATGACCTGTATATTAGACATTTAATATTTTCCTAAAGGTAACTGAGGCTCTCTCTATAAATTATTTTTTCCTTTTTCTTTCTTGGCTTTATTTTAGATGGTTTCTATTGCTCTGGACTTAAGTTTATTTTACTTTTTACTATTGTCTAAGCTGCTATTAATTCTTCAGAGTGAATTTTCATTTCAGATAATGCAGCAATTATTTTTACAAGTTTTACATATTCTGTTGTATCTCTTTGTCACTTGTAGGTTTGTTGTAATTCTTGAGCACCTTGGACATTTTCCCTCAATAGCTAATATCTTTTCATTTTAATCATCTTTATAATTCCTGGTTCTGGTTCTGTTGACTGATTTCTTTTCCCCTGGTGATTGGTCATATTTTCTTATTTCTTCACATGCCAGTAATTTTCTATTATATTCTGGGCATTGTGTATGTTACATTTTAAATACTATTTTGTTGTATCTCTTTAAAACATATGAACATGGTTCTGGTAGGAAGTTAAATTTCTTCTGGATCAGTTTAATTCTTGTGAAGAGCTTGCTTTTGGAGCAGCCAGGCAGGGCTAGAATAGCTTTTCTTCTAGGACTAAACTTTACTTAAGTGTCACCCTCCTGAGGTCTCTGATGAATATTCATGAATTTAAAGAGATATCTTCGGTCTAGCTATTGGGAATTTGAGTGATTCCTGATCCTTTGAGATCTCAGAATTGTTTGGGCTTTAGTTCCCCATTGATCTTTTTCTAGAATTTCTTCTGTATGTGGTCTTAGGGAGTATATCCTATGCATGCAGAGAATAGTATTTTCCAATCTCACTTACAGACAGAGTTTCTGGAGCTCTTTCTCTACATTGCAAATTTTAGCTGTCTTGGCTTCTCTGAACTCCAGGCTCTGCCTTTAAATCAGCAAATATACTAGTCTCTGGTGGATTCTATCTTTATGTGCTCTGAAAATTGCCTCCCAAGTGAAAGCTGAGGCAACTGTAGGACTCTTCCTTGTTTTCCCTCTTTCAACCATGCACAGTGCTTTACTTCCCATTACAAATGGCTGAAAACATTTCATTTTATATATTTTGTACAGTTTCTAGATGCTTATGGTGGGGATCAAAGTCAGACACTGATATTCCTGCTTGGCTAGATGTCTATCTTTCATATTTCATATTCTCTCTCATTTTTTGATATTCTCACATGCCATTTTTTAGCTTTTAAAAATTCTTTTTAGCTTTACTTGACAATAGAATGTATTTTGACATATTATACATACATGGAGTATAACTTATTCTAAATAGGATCCCATTCTTGTGGTTGAACATGATGTGGAGTTTTACTGGTTGTGTGTCATGTATGAACATAGGAAAGCTATGTCCCATTCATTCTACTCTCTTTCCTATTGTCATCGCCTCCTCCCTTCCCTTCATTCTCCTTTGTCTAATCAAATGAACTTCTATTCTTGCCTCTCCCCTTATTGTGTGCTAGCTTCCACATATCAGAGACATTTGGCCTTTGGTGTTTTGGGACTGGCTTATTTCACTTGGCATGATAGTGTCCAGTTCCATCCATTCCATCCATTTACAGGCAAATGCCATAACTTCATTCATCTTTATGGCTGGGTAATATTCCATTGTGTATATCTACACCACATTTTCTTTATCCATTCATCTGTTGAAGCATACCTCGGTTGGTTCTATAGCCTAGCTATTGTGAATTAGGCTGCTATAAATATTGATGTGGCTGTGTCACTGTGGTATGCTGATTTTAAGTCCTTTGGGCATATACCAAGGAGTGGGATAACTGGATCAAGTGGTAGTTCTCTCTCATTCTTTTAATCTTACTGTCTTCTCTTATCAACTATCTTTTCATGTCCTTCTAATCTACTATTCCGTTGAGTTTTTAATTTCATCTATTTTATTTTTTATTCTTAGAAGTTCATTTGTTTGATCACATCTCCTTGGATACTTTTCATAGTTTCCTATTTGCTCATATGTGGATATTTGAAGCCTTAATTTTATTTCTCTATTTACATTAAGCTTATTTGATATTGTTTGTATGGTAATTCCAATATCTGAAGTATACTGAAAGGTTGATCTTGCTATTGTTGCAACTCACCCATGATCTCTTATTTCTTTGTGTTTGTGGGGTTGTTTAGTTTATTTTTATTGAATTTCTACCTGTAGGAATTTTTTGAGGGATAGATTGAAAGTTACATTCCTATATTTGCCTGTTCCATGTTGTTGAAATTGCTCAAAGACATAACCAACCCTTAGGACCGCTCTGAATGAAATTTTTCACTTGAGTGATCCATGACTAATGTGAATATACATCATATAACAATGGGAAGGCAGCTTTTGGTTACAAATGTTCAGGGAGATTTTTCTCCCCCTTCATTTGTTACCACTTCTTCTTTAAAAAGGGATTATTTCTCATTGTATGTTGTAAGAAGTTCTCTGCTTTAGTCAGAGGTCTTCAGTTCAAATCCCCATTTTGGGTAGGCTCTAGACTTTACCTCCTGTTCTTCTTTGATGTGCAGCACAAAAATTGGGTACAAGGGCTCATCGGATACCTGTGGAATAGAATGAATATAGGTGCTCTCTTACCTTTCAGGATTCCAACTGGGAATCCCTTTGTTTTGTTTTAAGTTTTATTAATTGTTTGACTACTCAGCAGTATATTTAAAGTGATTTTATTACATTTTATCTACTATTTTTAGTTTTTGGCACGAGTTATATTTAGGATATTTTGTCAAACTGTCTTTTCTGTTTCTTGGTGTGAAAAAGTGTATGTATGTATAAATATTGAAATGTATTTCCTTTTCTCTATGGGCTCTATAAAATATAGATGTGTAAGATTTGATGTTTATTAAACCTCTGAGTAGAATTTATTTACCATTTATAATTTGGTGATTCTTTGAATTGTTTGCCTTTTTTATTTGTTTGCCTTTTTTTAATTCCCTCCTGGACTTCTTGGACATAATCCAGCGCTTGGTTTCAGTTGGACTGGATTCAAAGAATGCAGTTTGTGTTTGGGACTGGAAAAGGGGGAAAATGTTGTCTATGGCCCCTGGGCACACAGATAGAGTAAGTATTCTCCTTTGGAATTTCTAACGAGTACTGGACAGGAAAAGGCCAGAAGAGAGTGCAGGGGATTTTATTCTTCTATGTTTTGTTATTGCCAGATAGGTCATAGGTCATTGAAATTTTATAACTTCTAAAAAATTACACAGATGGGGAGAGGGGAGAAGATGGAAAGAAAAATGGGAATCATTATATAGTTATAGAGGTTCTTTTTTAGGTGATAAAATGTTCTAAAACTGATTGTAGTGATAGTTGTACAATTCTGCAACTATACTGAGAAAAATTGGATTGTAAACTTTTAATGGGTAAATTTTATAATATGCGAATTAGATCCCAGTAAAGCTGTTTTAAAATAAATTTAAAAATTTACAGATTGTACAATTATAAATACCCATAAAATATTAGAATGCAAATGTATTATAGGACTTGATTCAATATGTGTGGTGTTAAGCACAAAACTTTAAGCCCAGTAAACTTTAAACTTCAGTAAAAGCTATGCATATTTTTGTTAAAAAACTCCAGCTTTATTGAAGTATAATTGATTTATAAAGGACTTCATATATTTAATGTATACAGCCTGATGAGTCTAGACATGCAAACACCTGTATTCAAGTATCATTTTTAAAATTCAATGAGTTTGTGTCTAGGGTCTCTTTAGTTTCATTTACTACTAATATGTTGCATATGTATTATAGTTAAGGTGAGAAATAATGTTATTTTTATGTATTAAAATTATGTATTAAAATTATGTGTTGTGGGCTAGGGATGTAGCTCTGTGGTAAAGTGCTTTCCTAGTGTGTGCAAGGCCCTGGGTTCAATCCTCATCACTGCAAAAATGATAAAGTAATAAAACTTAAAATATTATTATAAATTTTTTAGAGACCTAACTTTTTTTTTTACTTTGGAAACTTGTTAAAATATGGATTCCTTGTTCTGGGTTATACAAGGTTAATATAAAGAATATTTTTTCAGCTTAATATTTACTACTTTTATAAACATGTATCAAAAAATTCTATAAATTTTTAAAAATCTCTAATTTTGTGAGTGTATATGTAGTTAAATCCTTTCCTGAAGCAGCACCAAGGCATAGTCAGTGATTCTGTTTTGTAGGACTCTGAATCTGTAAAAGTTGTGCAGAAAATTTTATGTACATTTGCATTTTGAAGAATATACTTGGTTTTCAGCAAATCTCAAAGGAGCATGTTATGTGGTATCTCTCATTCACACACACAATTTATATAATTATTAAAATGTTAGATATATTTTATTAGATAGCTGTGTTTTCTAAGTGACTTAGATCAAAGCATTTCACATATTAGCACTTTGGATGTAGTAAATAGACCCATTTTTTTGTGTGTGTGTGTGGTACCAGGGATTGAACTCAGGGGCACTCGACCACTGATCCACATCCCCAGCCCTATTTTGTATTTTATTTAGAGACAAGGTCTCACTCAGTTGCTTAGTGCCTCACCATTGCTGAGGCTGGCTTTGAACTTGCAATTCTCCTGTTTCAGCCTCTTAAAGTGCTGGAATCACAGGTGTGCACCACTGTGCCTGGCTCTGATTTTTAAAAATTACATTATCAATGGAATTTTAAAAAGTATTCTATGTTCCTTTGCATTAATATGTTTTTCATGTAATCTATATTATGATGAGTTGTTAAACATTAAATTATGAATTCGTTCTTCATTATCATTGAAAATTATCTCTGAAAATTTTTGAGATAGTAAACATTTTAAGTTAGGCGATAACAGGGATCAAAGAAACATGGTGAAAACCCTCAAATTGAAGAATAAGTGAATTATTTTTCAAATGTTTTTCTTTCACTTTTTGCTTAATTACATGTTTCTAGTACATGTTTTATTTCATCTGAGTTTTTGCTTGTAACAAAATGCTTTGTATGTATTTAAACTTTGTGGAAGAAGTATATGTAAGTTAATTGTTTGACCCATAAACAGTAAGAAAACTAAAAAATAAAAGTAAAATTGCTGTGAAATAAATGTTTAGATCCTTTGTGAAGGTAATTCTGTGTGATAAAAAGTTATAAAAATGTTACTTATTTCTTGTTGTGTAAGTATTAAGGTTATGTTCCATTCAGAATCTCACCCTTGTAAAAATTATACAGGCACCTGCCGCATGCCCTAGTTCTATAGAACCATGCTTGTTATTTATGGACAAAATCCTTTTTTTTTCTTTTTCTTTTTTTCCCCCTAGTACTGGGAATTGAACCCAGGGTTTCACACATGATAGGCAAGCACTGTACCACTGATCTGTATCCCCAGGCCTTTTGTATTTTGTCATGTTTTGAGATGGACTCACTAAATTGCCCAGCTGGCCTTAAAGTTTTGATCCTTCTGCCTCATCCTACCCCAAAATTCTTTAAAAAATTTAAAGAAAATAGAAATGTTGAATTTTGCTTCAATAGTTGCTTTATAAAGTTCACTGAAGCTAATAGTTTTTATTCCTTATTTTCATATTTAAATTAGTCCTTATAAGTGGAATGTGGGGTTCTGATTATAATTTATTGAGGCTGCTGTGGTTTTTGATGGGTTTGGGCAATTTGATCTTTTGGACAGTATTTTAAATGATTCTGGAAATAAATATTTTAACTGTGAATCTGATTTGTTTACAGATATTTGATATTTCTTGGGATTTGTACCAGCCAAATAAACTTGTCAGCTGTGGTGTAAAACATATCAAGGTACTAGAAGGGTCTTATTTTATAATAGTTGTGTTTTGTTTTCTATTAAGTATGTACCACATTATTAACAATTTAGGATGAGTTTTAGAATTTTGACAGTATTTTTAAAATGTCAACTTTTTAATGTTCTTATATTCAATCAAATATTTATTTAATAGTTACTTCTAGGTACTCTAAGGGATATAGGCATGAATAGGGAATTAATGAACCACTCTCCATAAAGCATTTATAATCTTATGAGGTAGAATTTGCTGTGTCCTTGCTTCTTCATATTTCCCTTACAAAGTAAAATGTAAGAATAGGAAACCAAGTGAGCCAAGTTTTTCATTAGTAGGACTAGATTGGTATGGTAGAAGCAACATGGATAGAATTGACTGTCACTTATTACATGTTTAACCTGGATGAGTCATTTAACCTCTTCGAACTCTTTTCTCATCTTGAAACTAAAACTGTTCTTAACCATCCTCAAAGATTTGATGATTTAAATAATCATCAAATAACGTGCTTCTAATAACGCCCAGTGCAGGGTCAGCTTTCTGAAAGTATTCTTTTTCTGTGTTTGCTCTCTGATTTGACTTTAGCCTTAATAGCCACTATTTACTTTGCTTTTGCAAGCTCCAGGTTTGTTTTGTAATTATAGTTCAGGTTTTTAAGTCCACAGAGTCAGTGGTGATATTCATTCTTATGTCTATAGTACTTTTAAATCACTAGTGCAAACTGCAAATACTTGCTTTTCTTTTACTGTCTTATGTAACAGTTCTTGAAATCAGATAATTTCTAATAAGTAAGAATCTGTGTTCTAACATTCTTTATAATATGTTCATTTCCATCCACATTTTCTTCAATGAGTCTTTAATTGCTGCTATAATTCTGGTTTTGATATTCCGGTACTGACTTGATGGATGGGTAGTATTAAATCTTTATTTTCTTCAATAGATATTTAATAGCAAAGGATCTATTATAGGCTTTTAGGCACTGTGAGACAAATATTTATTTTTGATGAACAAATTGATGTTTGACAAAGTACTTAATATATTTTAAATGTTTAATAAATGGCAAATTAATTATGAAGAAAGAGATCTTGCTGTTTTATAAATAAAATGGAAAGATCTATTTTCAGTTTTGTTGTTGCTGTTGTTACTATTGCAGTTCTGGGGGTGGAACCCAGGGCTTCATGCATGCTAGCAAATGCTCTACCACCAAGGTACATCCCCAGCCCCATTTGCAGATACTTTTTTTAAAAGCTCATCTTCTCAAACTAAAAAACAAACAAACAAAAAACCAAACTATATTATAAGGTTCATTTCCTTTCCATTCATAGGAGCAATGAAGAATAGTTTGTTCTTTTTTGCATATGTGTGAGGAAACTACTGAGATGATCTAAAACTGAACTAATATAACAGCCCCTAGCCACTTGCAGCTATTTAAATAAAACTAAGATTAAATAAAATTTAAAATTCATTTCTTCAGTCACACTAGTAGCTGCTTTCCAAATGCTCTAGAGTCACGTGTATCTAGTGGTTACTTTGTTGGAAAGTATGTGGATATTATAGAGAGTACTTCCACTATCACTGCTGGTTCTATTGGGTAGTACTGTCTAGATTCTAGAACAATGGTTCTTAACTCCTGCTGAGCATCAAAAGCATTTGAAAACCTCGATTTAATTTCTCAAATATTCTGTCTGAATTTGTTGGGGGCCAAGGAAACTTTATAATTTCCCCAGGGGATTATAATGTGAAGCCATGGTTGGCAATAACTGATCTCAAAGAAAGGTTCAAAGTGGGACTTGGTGTAAAGAAGAGACCAGCTTTTCTTATGCACAGAAATTATGATGCTTTTAAATTTAAAAATTACTAAGTTTCAACTTATTAAAGCACTTATTAGTTGTTTGAATGGAAAAGTATCACAGTTTTTAGTTATTTGAAATGTCAGGTTTAAAATAGATGCATACAAAATACTAAAAATTGAATTATTTAAAATAGTAATGTATTTTTTATAAAACTAAATTTATTCTCTGGGCCTAGTTTCTTTATATAGAACTATTTAATATATGCATCCCTTTCTGAACTCATTAAAATTTTTTTGTCTTTGAATACTATGAAAATTTACTAGAATCCACATAATAGAGAAAAAAAAAAAAAACTCTTGTCATGAAGATTCATGTTTGACTTCTCTGTCTTCTCCCAAGGATGAACAAATCTTTCCAAATGAATATGTATATTATTTTTAAGCTTTATGAGCAAAAAATTTGCTCAGCTTTGAAAATACTAATGAGAGCAATGTACAATTCCCCCTCAACATCTTTGCTGTTTCTATCAGAAATTGAACATTAGATTTGGTCCTTTTTACCATTTGTGTATGATGTCTTCATTGCTAACTCATTCCCAAAACTTTATATTCTAGGTTTCATGTTTTTTTCAGATACCAAAGGAAAGCAATAGCATATTTTAAAAATAATCTAGTTCAACCCACTTACTCTTACAGAAAAAGATTGAAACCAATGACTTATTGCTATAACATAGCTTTTGACACACTAGGATGAGGATATGAACATTGAATGCTATTGTATCATAAGGCAATTTCTTAGGTAATTTCTAACCTGCCATTCTAATCTAGCACTAAAGTATTGGAAGTGTTCTACTTTATATGTTTTCTTTGGTAACTTGATTTTACTGTGTACCTTTTAGTTCTGGAGTTTATGTGGAAATGCTCTGACCCCAAAAAGAGGTGTCTTTGGTAAAACGGGTGACCTTCAGACAATATTGTGCCTAGCCTGTGCTCGAGATGAGTTAACATATTCTGGTGCACTCAATGGGGATATATATGTGTGGAAAGGAATCAATCTTATACGAACAATACAAGGAGCCCATACTGTAAGTATAAATATTTTAAACACTTTCAGATGTTAACTACTTAACTTTATTATTTTAAAACCATACACTGCATAATGTAGTGTACTGTTTCTTATCGGTTTCTTGAAAAATGTTATTCTAACCGAATTAATTTGTCCTCAAGATTTCAAGGAAAAAGGGCTGAGGTTGTGGCTCCGGTGGAGCGCTTGCCTCGCATGTGTGAGGCACTGGGTTCGATCCTCAGCACCACATAAAATAAATAAATAAAGGTATTGTATTCACCTATAACTAAAAAAACATTAAAAGACATTTTTAAAAAAATTTCAAGGAAGAATTATTATGCAGTTTGACTCATGAATATTTATTAAATTAGTATAATTAGTATCCTATTCAAAGTTCTTATTGCTTTTAGCAGTGTCTTTCTCAGAGTAGTGTTGAAGAAAAGCTTGTTGACTTCAACCTTAAGGTATTCTAGATTAACTGTAGTAAAATAAAGATAATGCTCTTAAGGCTAATTTACCAGGAGCAGCATGTGTATAGGTATAGAAAAAAATACCATTGATTCCTGAAGTAAATGTTCAAGGGATTTAATTTTTGTACTTCATGAGCTTTTAATTTAAATAAGGTATCAAATAAGAAAAATCCACTGTTAAAACTGTTTTTTTAAATAATTTTTTCAGTTGTTGATGGACCTTTATTTTACTCATTTATTTATATGAGTGCTGAGAATTGAACCCAGTGCCTCACACTAGGCAAGCGCTCTACCACTGAACCACAACCCCAGCCCAAAACTGGGTGTTTTTTGATTTCAGCTTTTTAGCAGTTGGGTTCCTCCTCACAAAGTGAAGGGAGATAAATAGCACAGAGCTGTCATATTATTAGCAGCAAGATCTTCAAATACAAAAGTTCTGAATAAGCTGGATGTGGTAGGGCACGCTTATAATCACAGCAACTCAGGAGAACAAGGCGGGAGAATCATAGGTTCTAGTCCAGGCTGAGGTACTTAGTGAGACCCTGTCTCCACATGAAATGTAAAAAGGGGTTGAGATGCAGCTAAGTGTATGAGGCCCTAGGTTCATTCCTTAGTACTACAAAATAAATAAATAATATGACTATAGTAAAGAACTACTTGTAAAAGACATGTGTATTTGTCTGTTTCTGTTTTTGTGATAAAATGCCTTGGAAATTCAACTTAAAGAAAGATTTATTTTGGCATGGTTTCCAGAGGTTTCTGTCCATGATTACCTTGGCTCCGTTGTTTATGGACCTATTGTGAAGTAGAGCATCATGATGGGGAGCACATGGTAGGAAAAAAGCTGCTCACCTCCTGGAGGCTGGGAAGCAGAGAGAGAGACAGCACATTTGTTGACCAACTTCCTCCAATTACGCCCCACCTTCCACTATTCCCTTTACCTCGCAACAGCACCATCACCTGAGAACGAAGCCTTTTAGTACATGGCCTTTGGGGAACATTTAAGTTAGGTCCAAAGCATGACAATTTGCTCTAAGTACAATGCTCAAAACTCAAAAATAGCAGTCTTTTTTCCACAAAAAGGCATGGCAACTCACATTCTTACCATTAGTATATAAGCATCCTAGTTTGCAGCCGGGCGCAGTGGCGCATGCCTGTAATCCCAGCACTTTGGGAGGCTGAGATAGGAGAATCGTGAGTTCAAAATGAGCCTCAGCAATTGTGAGGCACTAAGCAACTCAGTGAGACCCTGTCTCTACATAAACACAAAATAGGGCTGGGGATGTGGCTCGGTAGTCGAGAACCCCAGAGTTCAATCCCTGGTATCGCCTCCCCCCCAAAAAACTACTACTTTCCTTTTCATATTCAACAGCACAGAATGTGACTAGTATTGTAAAATAGTACTTATTTTCTAGATGAAAAAATGATGAATAGGTTCTTATTTGAATTTTGTTTACTATATCTGAAATTTCATATATTTACTGACCACAGTTTTTTCTGTTAGTTGACTTTTCTTATCCTCTACTCTTTGATGTTTGGTTGTTGTATTTTTGAATTGCTTTTCTTTCCTTTATTCATCTGTAAGTTATTTACCGTTTAAGTCATACACATTGTGAATATTTCCCTAATTTGTTTGTCTTTATGATATCTTTCTTCATATGAAAAATTTAAATCTTGGGGCTGGGATTGTAGCTCAGTGGTAGAGCGCTTGCCTTGCATGTGTGAGGCACTGGGTTTGATCCTCAGCACCACATAAAAATAAATAAATAAAGATATTGTGTCCATCTACAAAAAAAAATTTAAAAAAAATTTAAATCTTTTTCTTTATGGCTTGTGGGTAAACTGCCATGCATAAAAACTAAAAATAAAAAAGTCTCATAATCCAAAATCATACAAGTATTATTGTGACCTTCTTCCTTTCCTTTCCTTTCGTGTATGTACCAGGGATTGAACCCAGGGTCACTTAAACACTGAGTCACATCCCCAGTCCTTTTTTATTCTTTTTGAGACAAGGCCTTGCTAAGTTGCTTAGCACCTCAATAAGTTGCTGAGGCTGGCTTTGAACTTGGCGATCCTCCTCCTTTGACCTTGCCTCAGCCTACCAAGCTGCTGGCATTACAGGCCACTGCACTTGGCTGTTCTTTTTCTAAACATATTTGTTTTATTTTTTACATTTAGAATTTTCTCCTCTATAATTCATTTTTATATACAGTACAAGATTGAACTTTATTTTCTTTCATTATGTCTGTAAATACCATCTCAATTATATATTCAGTTACTAAGGATGTATTTCTAGACTTTCTTTTCTTTTTTTCTGATATTGTTTATTCCTATATCATACCATAATATTGCTAGATGGATTCTAGCCTTACATGGTAGATGTTCTTAGGAAGCTTAAATTGTTAAATTATTTTCTCTTACAGGCAGGAATTTTTAGCATGAATGCTTGTGAAGAAGGGTTTGCTACTGGTGGTAGAGATGGCTGTATTCGTCTTTGGGATTTAACTTTTAAACCAATTACTGTGATTGATCTCAGGGAAACAGACCAAGGATACAAAGGTAATAAAACAAATAAATGTTTCATTATTAGACAAACTTTAAACGTGCCAAGGATTGTTTCTCTCTTTCAATAATCATAAATGTATGTTTCGTAAATATAACTAAGACTGATTTCCTCTTCACATTGAAATCTGTTGAGGACTTTTAGATTCAGTGTTACAGCAAAGATTCTTTTGTATGTCTAATATCTATTATAATACAACCTACAGAGAGATGAGACAGTCATTTACTTTGGTAACCTTGGATTTTGAAAATATTTTTAAAATGCTAAATGTAATTATTTAGTAAATAAACTATTGTAAATAAAGTATGTTGGGGATTAGGGGAACTTTTATTAAGGATGATTTAAATGTACATAGATGTGTTTTTTCTTCATCCAAATTTACTTGTCAGCAATTGGGAAATTTTTTTTCTTGGAGGACTTTAAAAAGTTGATGCAATAAAACAATCTTTCACTATAAAATTCAACACTATTTGCTAATGTGGCATTCCACTATAAGACCAAGATTGGAAGTTACACTTATCTGTGTTTAAAACATACTCTAATCACTTGGGAGTTTTGTAACCCTGGGCCAATTATTTAGCATTATCTGTAAATTGAGGATAATAAGAATAACTATTTCATAGTATTAAATGAGTTAATATATATGAAATAGAAGAATGTCTGGTACATGATAAACACGTGAATATTGACTGTCACTCTATATTCATTTGTTTTACTGAACATTGTATTTTGAAGCTTAAATTTGATGCTTTTTAAAATTATTTTCTCTGGAATATCATTAAGTACAGAGTACCTTTATGTTGGCCATATTATACAGATGAGAAAACTAAGAAAAACTATTTTCCTAAGGTTAAAAAAGGAATTATGGAAGGTGCAAAAAAGGTAAAAAGTAAAATTCTCTCTTCTTAATGAATGTGTTTCTGAGCAGATTGAAGAAATGCAATATAAACAAGAAGAGTGAGATGATTTTTTTGAAATGCATTATAATTCTATTAAAATAGTTCCTGAACAATTACTTATTGAATGATGCAGATTGTTAGTGCTATAAAACTTTGGCTTAGGAAGTAGTCAGACTACCTGGAATTGTCTGACAAAGAAAAGGGAAGACAAGTGCATGTCTTGAAGGTTGGGTGGAAATTAGGTATATAAAAAAAGAGAAATATCATTCCATGTAGAAAACAACATGGACAATTGAAGAAAGTAAGTGTGTGGATCAAGGACTCATATTTGTTTTATCTTACATCCATTGTATAACAGGTACAGAAATTAATTTTCAATTAGGAAGATTGGCATTATTTTATTATAGCATTGTTATTAAATACAATATTGATACTTAATATACATTTCATTAGGTTTATCTGTGAGGAGTGTTTGTTGGCGAGGTGACCACATTTTAGTTGGAACACAGGACAGTGAAATTTTTGAAATTGTGGTACATGAAAGAAACAAACCTTTCCTAATTATGCAAGGGCATTGTGAAGGTGAACTTTGGGCGCTTGCTGTTCATCCTACTAAACCTTTGGCCGTTACCGGAAGTGATGATCGTTCTGTCAGGTAAGCAAATTATAAAGTAACTGCCTAGAATGGAATCTGTCCTTAAATAAACTTAAAAAAACACTGAAAGCTTAGAATTAAATTTTATAGCTTATAGTATATCAGATGAACATAATTAATAAGTACTTCAAATTATGAAATTTACAACAATTAGAAAGATTTTGATTTTTTTCCCTTGAAAATATCTAGCATTTGCTAGTAGAGTGTGGCTCAGAGGTAGAGAGCTTGCCTAGCATGTGTGAGGCACTCGGTTCAATTCTCAGCACCACGTAGAAATAAAAATAAAAGTCCATCAGCAACTACAAAAAAAAAACCCTATCATTTGTTCCATATTAGGATATACAGAGCTACATATATCATTTTAACAGCCATATGATAGTCTACTACATGAATATACTGTAATTTATTCAATGAATCCATTATTGTTAGAAGTTTAAGTTTTGTGTATTTAATAAATGCAGTTTTTGCAAGGAAATGGAAGACACCATCAAAAGCCTACCAACCAAGAAAAGCTCAGGACCAAATGGATTCTCAGCCAAGTTCTACAAGA
>CM053401.1:13747065-13761992 GCA_028644305.1 Xerus rutilus
GATGAATCCTCAGAAAGAGAATTTAGGAAAACTACCCCATTCACAATAGCCTCAAAATAAATTAAATACCTGGGAATCAATCTAACAAGAGAGGTGAAAGACATCTACAATGAAAACTACAAGACACTAAAGAAAGAAATTGAAGAAGACCTTAGAAGATGGAAAAATCTCCCATGCTCTTGGATAGGCAGAATCAATACTGTCAAAGTGGTCATACTACCCAAAGTAGTACATGCTATACAATGTGATTCCAATTAAAATCCCAATATCATTCCTTACAGAAATAGAAAAGGCAATCGTGAAATTTATTTGGAAAGATAAGAGACCCAGAATAGCCAAAGCAATCCTTAGCAAAAAGAGTGAAGCAAGAGGCATCACACTACCAGACTTTAAACTATGCTTCAAAGCTATAGTAACAAAAATGGCATGGTATTGCACCAAAATAGACATGTAGACCAATGGTACAGAATAGAAGACACAGAGACAAACCCACATAAATACAGTGATCTCATACTAGACAAATGCACCAAAGACACACATTGGAGAAAAGATAGCCTCTTCAACAAATGGTACTGGGAGAACAGGAAATCCATATGCAGCAAAATGAAACTACACCTCTATCTCTCACCATGCACAAAACTGAACTCAAAGTGGATCAAGGACCTAGGAATTAGACCAGAGACGCTATGCCTGATAGTAGAAAAAGTAGATCCAAATCTTTATCATGTCGGATTAGGACCTGACTTCCTTAACAAGGCTCCTAAAGTGTATGAAATAAAATCAAGAATCAGTAAATGGCATAGACTAAAACTAAAAAACTTTTTCTCAGCAATGGAAACAGTAATGTGAAGAGAGAGGGCTGGGGATATAGCTCAGTTGATAGAGTGCCTGTCTCACATGCACAAGGCCCTAGGTTCTATCCCCAGCACCACAAAAACAAAAAATAATAAAAATTTAAAAATCACAATAATAATGTGAAAAGAGTTTATACAATAAGAGAAAATCTTTACTACATGCACATCAGATAGAGCACTAATCTCAAGGATATGTAAAGAACTCATAAAACTTAACACCAAAACAACAAATAACCCAGTCAATAAAGGGGCTAAGGATCTGAATAGATGCTTCACAGAAGATACATAATTGATCAACAAGTATTAAAAAAAAATGTTCAACATCTATAGCAATTAGAGAAATGCAAATAAAAATTACTATAAAATTTCATCTCACTTCAGTCAGAATGGCAGTTACCAAGAATACAAGCAACAATAAGTGTTGGAAGGATGTGGGGGAAAAGGCACACTCATATATTGCTGATGTGACTACAAATTGGTGCAACCACTCTGGAAAGCAGTATGAAGATTCCTTAGAAAACTTGGAATGGAACCACGATTTGACCCAGCTATCCCACTCCTCAGTCTATACCCTAAAAAGTTAAAAACAGCATACTCCAGTAATGCAGCCACTTCAGTGTTTATAGCAGCACAGTTCACAGTTACTAAACTGTGGAAGCGACCTAGATGCCGTTTAATAGATGAATGGGCCGGGTGCAGTGGTGCACGCCTGTAATCTCAGCCCCTTAGGAGGCTGAGACAGAAGAATCGTGAGTTCAGAGCCAACCTCAGCAACAGCCAAGGCGCTGAACAACTCATTGAGACCCTGTCTCTACATAAAAACACAAAAGAGGGCTAGGGATGTGGCTCAGTGGTCAAGTACCCCTGAGTTCTATCCCGGTACCAAAAAAAAAAAAATAAATGAATGGATAAAGAAACTGTAGTATATATACACAATGGAATATTACTCAGCATTAAAAGACAATAAAAGCATAGCATTTGCAGGTAAATGGATGGAGTTGGAAATATGCTAAGTGAAATAAGCCAATCCCCAAAAACCAAAGGCCAAATGTTTTCTCTGATTAGTGGATGCTGATCCATAATGGGGGTGGGAGTGGGGAGCATGGGAGAAATGGAGGAATTTTGGATAGGGCAAAGGGGAGGGAGGACATGGGAGGGGGTATGAGGGTAGGAAAGATGGTGGAATGCAATGGACATCATTACCCTAGGTACATGTATAAAGACACAAATGGTGTGACTACCTTGTATACAACCAGAGAAATGAAAAATTGTACTCCATATGTGTACTGTGAATTGCAGTGCATTCTACTGTATTAAAATAAATAAAAAATTTAAAAGACAAAAATATTTTTAGTTGTAGATGGACACAATATCATTATTTTTATGTGGTGCTGAGGATTGAACCCAGTGCCTCACATGTGTGAGGCAAGCACTCTACCACTGAGCTACAGCCTCAGCCCCAGTAATTTTATATAATATTTTTACTACACCTGCATTTAACTGTGAGCATCACTTGAGGTCATATATGGAAGTTTTCAGTATCATTTCAGATTTTGGAATTGTGGATTAGGGTTGTTCATCCTGTATGTTCTTCCTGTACATTAGTGGTGGGTTTTTTTTTGTTTGTTTCTTTGTTTTTTGAAATAAGATCTTGCTATATTACCCAGGTTGGTCTCCAACTCTTGAGCTGAAGTGATTCTCTAGCCTCAGCTTCTGGAGTAGCTGGGACTACAGGCATGTGCCACCACATCTGGTTTATATCAGTGCCTTTTGTTTTTTAGGTCTAACAGTTCATGTGTGTAAAGTTTTCTTTAGTGTGAACAGTGGAGTGGGCATCCAGACTAATTATTGATAACTACTAATGTGTCTTTACAACATACTACTCAGTCTTGCCATTTACTGCTAATCTATTTTATGGGGATGGAAGATGCCATAGTTTTGTTGAAAGGTAGTATGGGCTACTCGTTATCCATGTACTTGGCTAGGAACAGTTTTTATAGTTTCTTTCCTTATATAACTGCTATTACCAGCTACTGTATAGTTGCTGAGAAAAGGGCAGTTGGTCCTTTAGAAAGTAATTGTTCAGATTTCTGTTTCTATTATTGTTGGCAATTTGTTTGAAAAGAATTCTTCTAATAAAAACAACCAGAGATGCTCATTAAAGTATAAATTGCCTTGGAAGACTTTAAAGAACTGGCAAGATAGTAAGGAACTGTCCAGAGACTTTATAACACAAAATGGAAATTTAGGAGCATCAAAGAGCCAAAGTCACTTTTGCCCTGAGGACATTTTTCCCTTTGATAAACTTGAACTTTGTTTATGGCTTTCTGTTGTGGCACAAAGGACAGAATGACAAGACCAAAGGAGGGTAGTCCTATATACATTGCCAGAACTATAGATAAGCATGTCTAATCTGTCTATAGCAGAAGCAGATTTGTGTAGGAATGGAGATCTCACTTCTTGTCTTAACTTTTGATGCTAATTGTTACTTATATAGCATTAATTGTTATCCAAATAACTTCAGCACTTATATGAAGTTTCACATATAAGTACTGCTTTTGCATTATAATTGTGTTGTATTTATTAAGAAACAATATTGAGTCTGCATCAAAAGTAATATTTAAAGCTGAACAGAGAGAAAAACAATGATGAAGCAAGAAATGAATTTATTTTTGATTTGTCTAAAAACAAGGAATACAGCTGGTCTAGAAATCTGTCTTTACTGACAACAGTTTTAGGAATGTATAGGGAGAGAATGAAAGTGGAAAAGCGAAAGGTATATATATGCACAGGAGGTCTGGTTCTGTCTGTCCCTTGGGTCTGGATTTGGGGGGCTTGATCTGAACTGGAAGGAAAAAACAACATATGAGGACAACATGTCAGGACAGTGTCTGGGGAGTTCTTCAAATCCCCAATGTAAAAGGTGCTCATTACAGATGCCATGAGAAGGCAGCTAGGTTGTAGGCCCTCACCTAACAATGAACCTGCTAACACCTTGATCGTGGACGTCCCAGCCCCCAGAATAGTAAGTTCTGGGTGATTGTTTAAGCTACCCAGACTTTAGTAGTCTGTTATAGAGGCCCAAACTACGACACAGGCAAATGAGGAAAAGAACACGAAACACTCCTCGTGTTCTATCTAACCTATGGCTGTTTGATATAGAACATTATCAAAGTTTACAATTAAATCCCTGGCTCTCTACACAGATGTTATTGATTCTCTTTTACTGGTGTGTTACTTAAGCTATCAAAAAAGATAAAAAGAACAAATAAAAATAAAAATACAAAAAAAAAAGGTGCCCATTACATTACTGTTGCAGGATACTCACCCATGAAGCTGAAGCAGCCATGGGGGTTCATGGCACCAGTTCTTGTGATCCTGCAGGAAGAATTGCATGAGAATCACACAGAGTAACAAGCAGGAGTTTATTAGAAAGGGTGAGAGTACAGATGTTCACAGTCACTGAAGGGACCACCTTCCGGGAGGATAAGGTGACCCTTATAGAGTTGGAATTTTTAAGGACTTTGTATCCCTTTTTCTGATCTTACTCTCTTATATCCCCTTAAGTGGTATATTACCCTTTGTCTGGCTCTCAGCAAGTTTATTTTGTGAGGGTTATGATGACGTACTCACAAGGGGAGGGGCGTGACATGATTTTAGTGATAACCTTTTTATTTTTTAGTTGTAGATGGACACAGTACATTTATTTTATTTATTTTTATATGGTGCTGAGGATCAAATCTAGTGCCTCACACATGCCACTCTACCAGTGAGCCACAACTCCAGCCCCAGTAATAACCTTTTGACAAGGGAGGGGAGGGGGTGGTCATGAAGATCTGGTCGCAATGAGTAGGCATGACATGATCTTGAAACATAGTTTCCTTAAGGGGTTATAATAAACTGTGGCTGGAGGAGGTTTGGCATACCACTCCCATTTTCCAGATGCTGTCTGCTTTGATAAGGTCCCCTGTGATACCCAGTCCTGTAACCCATGTACTCTCTTGATACATATGTCTGATTTCCTCCCTGTAAGTTAAAACCTTTCATTGTCCTTCCTCCTATGTACCTGCTTATGGCTAAACTATCTACCTAACATTATTGCTGCTAAGCCATTAAACTGCTGTGTGGTGGTATAAGTGATGATTTTTCTTTCTGCTTCTATTTCTGGGAAAAATTCATAGCACTGAGAATAGATCTACAAGAGCAAGTGAAGTTTACCATTAACACTATTGGTACAAAAATACATGGAAGAGTTTTAAAAATTTTTTTGCAAAGTATCTGCTAAAGAATAATATAGTGAATAACCACAGACTTTACATACTTTACATTTTCAGAATCTTTGTAAATCTATTTGAGCCATTTTTTCCATATTTTGACCACCATCCATTACAACTCCTTTTAGTAGATTCCAGTTTAGGTTGTATTGAATTAATGTTTTCTCACTGTTATTGAAAATAGTCGGGGCTGGGACTGTAGCTCAGCGGTAGAGCACTAGCCTCGCATGCGTGAGGCCCTGGGTTCGATCCTCAGCACCACATACAAAGTAATAAAATAAAGACATTGTGTCCATCTACAACTAAAAAAAAATTAAAAAAAAAAGAAAAAGAAAATAGTCTTGGCTGTAGTTCTATGCAGACTATTCATAATAGCTAATTCTTTAGTCACTTTAAACTTGACATTGACTCCTCAAATATACAAGTGGGTAGAATTGGTAACATCTGTTAACTCATCCAGATTCAAGGAAAAACTATTCAGAGTTATTCGCCTTGTTTTTAAATTAATTATTGACATCATTCTCTGTATTCTTAACCCTTTGAGCTACTGTTCTTGTGAAAAAAAGGCTGTCTTAACCAAGTCTACTTCTCTGGACACATTTCTTCTGCTGCTACATCCAAAATTATTTACTTTAATCATTACTAATGAACAGCTTTCCTTGCATGACTAACAAGCCATTTAGAAACTTAACTTTTGTTGCAACCTCATTTCAAATTTTAGATTTGCAAAGAAATTCTTCTCTGAGAGATTTTGTTCTAAATTTCATATTTTGACTATTGCTTTCCCTTTAGTTGAAAATATTGTGATGAGTGTTCCGTCTGATAATATTAATTTGTATGCTTTTAATACAGCTATAATATTACATAATAAACACTATTATGTATATAGTTACATAATAAACACAATTCTTTGCCATCTAATTAACAGTATAATTTGTATTCCATTGTCCCTTAAAAATGCAACATTCAGGGGCTGGAGTTGTAGCTCAGTGTGGGGCACTTGCCTGACATGTGTAAGGGACTGGGTTCCATCCTCAGCACCACATAAAAATCAATCAAATAAAGGTATTGTGTCCCATGTACAACTAAAAAAAATTTTTTTTAAATGCAACATTCAAAATTACTTTTTTTCCTCTTATTTCAACATGATTGATATGCACTGGTAATAAAAAATAAAATATTGCCATGTAGTAGACGTTGCACTTGAAATTCTTTCAAGTTATAACTATACTTGCAATTTTTAGTGCACTGAGGAGTAGTGAAGAGTGATGTGTCATATACTTTCTTTTTTGCAACATATATATTCTACCTCTGTAGTGATATGTAAGTCGTAGACAATATGTAAACAACTGATAATGACTGTTTCCCTAAGACTTTATTTATAGGCACTATAATGTAAATTTTATATATTCTTGTGTTTCAGAATTTTATCTTAAGTCTTTTTTAACCACTAAAACTGCAAAAACCATTCTTAGCTCTCAGACTATAAAAAAATAAGCAGAAGCCTGGTTTGTTCCATAGGCTGTGGTTTGCTGACACTTGTGCTAAGAGGATAGGAATTCTGTAGCAAATACAGTACTTAATGAGAAAACATTGAAATTTTAAACTTGAAGTCAGAAAAAATACTGGTGGTGGCTGATTTCAGTATTCCATTCAGTTGTGGACTAGCAGTCTGCATCAGCACAGTAAGTTCAAATAAAGAGGGAGGAAGGCAGGACAAGGAAGATGCTGAGATGAGAGGGAAGAAAGGAGAGAAATTAGAAAGGAAGAAACAACTGTTGTTATGGGCAGTATGATTATATATGTAGAAAAATTCAGAGGAAAATGCAGATTAGTTATTGGAAATGGTTATTAAAATAATGTGTAAAAATCATTTTTCCATAAAACAACAATACATTTTTAAAAAGAATTCTATAAAAACATTTAGAAAATCTATTTAGTTTTGCTGATATTTTTCTGACCTTTTGGGGTAGATTACCTATTCATTAAGCCTATTCATGCAACCTTTATTTTATAATATATGTAGTTAAAGCTCCTAAACATTCCCCTCATTACTATTCTAGCTGTATTCTACAAATTTTATTGTGAGAATTTATTATAATTTACTTAAAAATATTAACTCATTTTCATTAGTACTTTGGATTAGTATTTTGTCTTTTGAAAGTATAGTCCTCATTTTTCAAACAATACCTTTTTCATTGTTGATTTCTACCATTGCAGTCTGAAACAGGTTTTGAAATGAATATTTTTAAGTGTTACACTTAAATTAAAAATACTATATATGCAATTTAAGGTTATGTATAGATATCTGTATATCTGTACATAGGGAGATATAGTTATATTTTCTCAGTTACAATTCATCTACCTAAAATGAATGACTGGGACAAATTAATGTCATTTTATTTTTTAAAAACCAATTTGTTCAACCTCTGTCATTTTAAGCATGAACAGTATTTCTGTTTTCATGGTAAGAATTCCCTGCACAAAGAGGACAATTAAAGCATCTAGAGAGTTGGGGGTGTGACTCAATGGTTTAGTGCTTGCCTAGGCATGTGCAAGGCTTGAGTTAGCCATCACCAGCACCATACACACAAAAATCTAGATTCATATTACTTAAAGTGAGATTATTATTTTAACCAAAATTTTTCAGTCTATCATTTTTAAGGTATACATTAACTCTTTTTAATTTTTTAAATTAAATGTTACAGGATTTGGAGCCTAGTAGATCATGCATTAATAGCAAGATGTAATATGGAAGAACCAATTCGTTGTGCAGCCGTAAACGTAGATGGAATCCATCTTGCTCTTGGGATGAAGGATGGCTCATTCACTGTTCTTAGAGTAAGGTATGGTATTACAGCAGAAATGAAAACAGTAATATTGTGTTCATTAAGAGAGAATGTTTTACATAGTTTTTATCCATTTATCTTTTCTTTTCCTCTTCTTGTTAACATATATGTTTCAAATATCAGTTTCATTAAATATAAAATATTTTTATAAAAAAGAACTTTGTCAGAAAACAAAATAAAAGTCTTTGGGAGGTTAAGAATGCTTAACAGATTTTTGGCTGAAATTTTGAGCTCTAAACTTTGAGTCCCAACTTCTTTCTTTCTTTGGTAAAATTGATTTTCAGTAATAATTCCCTACCATCGAACAACCCCAGGCTCTGAAAAATGAGTGAATGGTTTTTCGTTGTTGTTACTTGCATCTTTATGCTTTGAAAAAAAAATGCTGTTCCTTTAAATAATTTGTTAAAGCGTTTTACATGTTGTATTGAATTATAGGTAGATGTATTCAATTTGAATCCTATGTAGTCATAAAAAAAATTTGCCCCTAGATACACATATGTTGACAAGGATTAGTACTTATGAACTCTTGCTAACTCAGTGATCCTCTACCCAGCTATCCTATTCAGAAACCATGAATTCACTTTTCTCTGCCTCTCTTATTCTAGAGTCTGCTTCTGAATAGTACTCAAATTAATCTTCTTTCCATTCTCACCACTGTGCCCTTGTGTCATCTCTGAACTGAAATGGTGGAATACCTCTTGGCTTGTCTCTTCCCCTCTAGTTTTGCTTCCCTCTAGACCTTTATTCACTCTACAGTGACAGTGCTTCCTTTTAAAACATTCGTTTACATTCTTCCTCTTTCTGAAATATGCAAAAGGCTTTGTGCTGTCCTTAGGATGAAGTTTCTAGTCCTTAAAATGGTATTGCCTCTGTCTCCAGCCCATTTCTCTGCATCTCAGACTCTTTCCTTCATCTATACAAAAGTTCTTTCATTTCTTCAGATACATATGTTCTCTTATACATCTGAGTTATGCATGCTGATTCCTCTTTCTGCAATAGATTAATAGTGAGACATGCTACAGTTTTTCTTTTAAATTATTTTTATTGTGGTAAAATATATATACTATAAATTTAACGTTCAGACATTTTTAAAATGTGTGATTCAGTGGCATTAAGAACATTCACATTATGCCACTATCGCCACCATCCATCTCTAAAACTTTTCATCTTTCCATAGGATTCAGCCTGACTTGACTGTAGCCACCCCTAGTCATAAATGCCATGATTGCCCCAGGATAACTGCATCTGATTTTTTCTGCATAATTTTACCAGCATACTATAAATAGACAAAACCTATAGAGTGTTATATGTGGAGCTTTACAACCAGACCCTGGCATCAGAAATGTGCCTTACTCTTTGATATTAGCTTAAGATAATCAGGTACATTCTGGCTTGGATGAAGTAATTTTTGTTCTAAGAAATATATATGCCCCTTTTCTGGCCCAAATTGCAGGATGTACTTGGTTTTGCTGCTGCCTAGGACCATGTTTCTGTGACTAAGTCCCCCAATAAATCACACTCTGTGCAATCCTAGATATGTCTGCTTCTCTTTCTTCAGCTTCACTGCACCTTGGTGCCTGTTTTCATACACATACTGGGTTGTCCTGGAACATTTCCAAACTGAAACTCTTATCTATTAAAAAACAACTCTTCATCCCCTCCTCTCCCCAGTATCTTGCAACCACCACTCTATTTTCTGTCTCTAAGAAAGATAGAATTTAACTATTCTAGGTACCTTTGATAAGTGGAATTTTAAACTAAGTTTTTAAGCTACAATTCAATTATATAAAATTTAAATATTAATACTTTTCCCCATATCCCTATAAATATATCATGTTGCCTTTTGGGGGGGGGGGTACAGGGATTGAACCCTGGGTCATCCCCAGTCCTTTTTTATGTTTTATTAGAGACTGGGTCTTGCTAAGTCACTTAGGGCCTCGTTAAGTTGCTGAGGCTGACTTTGAACTCATGATCCTCCTGCCTCAGCCTCCATTTGGATTACAGGCATGTGCCACGGTTCCTGGATTGTTGCCTTATTTTATCATGTCAGAATAGCTTCTTAAAATTAGATAAAAGACTCTTGAGGCCAGGCATGGTGACACACACCTATAATCCCAGCCGCTTGGGAGGCTGAGGCAGGAGGATTGTGAGTTCAAAGCCAGTCTCGGCAAAAGCGAAGTGCTAAGCAACTCAGTGAGACCTTGTTTCTAAATATAGGGCTGGGGATGTGACTCAGTGGTTGAGTACTCCTGAGTTTAATCTCTGGTACAACACCCCCCCCCCAAAAAAAAAGACTATGAAACTTTCCTGTTAGGTTCTCAGTGCTGTTATAAGTTTGGAATTGATTTAATCATTAATTCTAGAATCTTTCTGAATGTAATCATCTAAGACTGAATATTTATTCTACTTCTCATTGGTTAATTTCTTTGGAAGCTGCTATTTAGTCTTTCAAGTTAGAAATCATAAATAGAAATACTGGACACTATGAATAATATTTGTGATCAACTTTATTTTTCTTGTCTTAAAGAACTGAAACTATTAGAAGTACTAGAAATTGGAATGCTAACTTATAGAAGTTTTATAAGAATTTAAAATGTATATAAAACAAATTAGAATTCCATTCTATAGCTGATATGCTGTGGTAATGCATTAAAAAGTAGTGATTTTTATTCATACATTAATTCTCCTTTCAGTTATACATTTACTTCTCCTTTCAATTATTTTGTGCCTCAAACTGGGTGAATAAGTTCTTATCTCTAATTAAAGTTGTAATTTCATAATTGAATCCAGCAGTGCTATCAAGGTCCTTGGGATGCTTATTCTGATTGTTAAATGCTTTAACCACAGAATTATAACTCACAAAATCCTGAATTTACCAGGTCATTATTGTTGATTGCTTTTTATTCTCCATTTGGTAAGGTAGGATTCATGAGTATAGCTGTACTCACAGGAATATTTATGTTATGGTGGGAGATATAGAATGGATTAAAATCTGACATACTGATTTTCCCCTTTGTGGTGCTGGAAAGAGAATCCAGGTGTCATGCGTGCTAGTTAAGAGCTCTGTCATTGAGTTGAGTTTTGTGCAGGGTTAGACCAGAGACTGCACCTAATAGAAGAAAAAGTAGGTCCAAATCTTCATCATGCCAGCTTAGAACCTGACTTCCTTAACAAGACTCCTAAAGCACAAGAAATAAAATCAAGAATCAATAAAAGGGATGGATTCAAACTAAAAAGCTTCTTCTCAGCAAAGGAAACAATGTGAAGAGAGAGTGTACAGAATAAGAGAAAATCTTTACTACACATACATCAGATAGAGCACTAATCTCAAGGATATGTAAAGAACTCAAAAAACTTAACACACACACAAAAACAAATAACCCAGTCAATAAAGGGGCTAAGGATCTGAACAGATGCTTCCCAGAAGAAGATATATAATTGATCAACAAATATTTTTAAAAAGTTCAACATCTGTAGCAATTAGAGAAATGCAAATCAAAAGTACTATAAGATTTCATCTCACTTCAGTCAGAATGGCAGTTACCAAGAATACAAGCAACAATAAGTGTTGGCGAGGATGTGGGTGGAAAAGCACACTCATATGTTGCTGGTGGGACTGCATATTGGTGCAACCACTCTGGAAGGCAGTATGGAGATTCTTTAGAAAGCCTGGAATGGAATCACCATTTGACCCAGTGAGTTTATACCCAAGGAGAATAAAATCATGGCATTTCCAGGTAAATGGATGGAGTTGGAGAATATCATGCTAAGTAAAGTAAACCAATCCCCCAAAACCAAAGGCTGAATATTCTGTTATTTGGATGCTGATCCATAATGGGGCAGGGGGCATGGGAAGAATGGAGAAACTTTAGTCAAAGAGCGGGGTTGGGAGGGGACATTAAGGCAGGAAAGATGGTGGAATGAGATGGACATCAATGCCCTAGATACATGTATGACTGCACATATGGTTTGACTCTATACTGTGTACAACCAGAGAAATGAAAAGTTGTGCTGCATTTGTATACAATGAAAAAATAAAGAATACAAGCAACAATAAATATTGGCAAGAATGTGAGGGAAAATGTACACTCATACATTGTTGGTGGGACTGCAAACTGGTGTAACCACTCTGGAAAGCAGTATGGAGATTCCTTAGAAACTTGGCATGGAACCACCATTTGTCTCAGCTATCCCACTCTTCAGTTTATATCCAAAGAATTTAAAATCAGCATACTACAGTGATGAAGCCATACCAATGTTTATAACAGCTCAACTCACAATAGTTAAACTATGGAACCAACCTAGGAGCCCTTCAACATATGAGTGGATAAAGAAAATGTGGTATATGTACACAATGGAATATTACTTTGCCTTAAAGAAGAATGAAATTATGGCATTTGTAGGTAAATGGATAGGGTTGGAGAATATCATGCTAAGCAAAATAAGCCAATCTCAAAAAACCAAAGGCTAAATGTTTTATCTGATATGCGGATGCTGATCCATAATGGGGCAAGGAGGCTAGCTAGGGAAGAATGGAGGAACTTTGGATTGGGTAGAGGAGAGTGAGGGGACAGCAGGGGGTGTCAGAGTGGGAAGGATGGTGCAATGAGACAGACATTATTACCCTATGTACATATATGATTGCAGGAAGGGGTTGACTCTGCATCTTGTACAGCCAGCAAAATGAGAAGTTGTGCTCTGCTTGTGTACAATGAGTTGATATGCATTCTGCTATCATTTATAACTAATTAGAACAAATTTTTAAAAATTTTCCAAGAGCTCTATCATTAAGCTATATCCCTATTCATACCATTCTGTTCTTAAATTAGGGCATAAGGTGATATAGCATGGCAAAGCCATATCTTCCTACAGCATCTAACCTAGCTTAAAGTCATAAATTAAGGCCACACATCTTAACAAGATCAACAAGGCCTTTCATGATTTTCCCTCTACCTTCTTCACCAGACTCAGCTTATGCTACAGCTCCCTTGTGTCAGTATAACTACAATGGCTTTCTCAAACTGAACTTGAATACTTTGCTGTCAGCTCTTTCATACAGTGTTACCTCTGCTGGAACATGGATCTGTTACCTCCCAGTTCCTATTTTCTGCTGAGCTAAGTAACATTTATTCCTCAGAATAAAGTTTAGACATCATGGATACCTATTCCACTTAATTTGGTAATGTATCCCTAGAGTCCCTCATCTAGGAATGATTCTTCTGTTATATGCACTGATCAACACTGTGTACCTTTAATTGATGATGTATTACAGACTGTTAGTTCATAAGTATTCCTGGACTTTAACCTCCTTCTTTTTTTAAAAGAAATCACAGCATTCACCTGTCAGTTCCCCAAAAGTCTTCATCCAAATTAGGTTTTTTGTTTTGGTTAGGTTTGGATTTTGCAGTACTAGGAATCAAACCCAGCCTTGTGCACACTAGACAAGTGCTCTATCACTGACCTATGCCCTCAGATCCTAGAATTTTTTGAATTAACAAGCTTTTATCTCATAATCTTTTGTCCTTTAAATAAGTCAGAGAAACTTCTTTATAAGAGACAGTAGTCAGGGCTGGGGCTGTAGCTCAGTGGTAGAGTGCTTGCCTAGCACACGTGAGGCATTGGGTTCGATCCTCGGCACCATGTATAAATAATCAAATAAATAAAATAAAGATCCATCAACAATTAAAAAAAATTTTAAAAAAGAGACAGCAGTCATATAATTCACAATTACATATACTGTGTATTCATAGTGACATAATACTATAAAATCAATCCTTCAACCAGAATATCTCTCTCCATCACTGGTGTTTTATATTGTGAGTGTACACTTATGCTTTAGTAGATAAGGTGTAACAAAAGAAAAATATCAAGGACTTTAATCCATATTTATTTCTTTCATTAATTGGAAGCAACTAAGTCCCTAGAACAAATATATGGTAAAAAATGCTAAAATGATTATGAAGAATTTTCTAGAAACATTTTAATTAAGGTTTGTGGAAATTATGACATTTTTTAATAAGGGAAGCATAAAAAGTAAAAGCTACCAAATGGTACCCTGGACATTCTTCTTAAAAAATTGGGGGAGGCGGGAGGAGGCCCCGCGGGGCTGCCGGCGCGGCGGAGGACGCCACGGCCCTGGGCCCTGGCCCGCTCGTCGGGCCTGGCCGTCGCTGCCGCCTCCCGGCAGGCCTCGCTCCCCGCGCAGGGCGGCCGGCGTAGGGCGGGGCGGCGGAGGCGCCCGCGGGACGAGCACGGCGCGGACGCAGCACGTGATCAGATAAGAAGACGGTCTGGAGCTCTCCATTGTGGCCCAGGAAGGGGACTGCTCCCTGAAGGCCAAGAGTCATTATGCTACTGCAGCCAAAACAGGAGAGAAGTATCGCTGGACTTCAGCAGCTGCTGTGTGTGTTCATGTTGCTGCTTGTGTTAGCAGCTATGGGGGCAAAGAGGAAAAAGCATCAGATTTACCTGGAGAGATGAAGATGTGACGCAGAAAGGATGGGCTGTGTGATCTTGCACAGAGGATAGCCATTGGATCATATACTTTAAATGAGTGACTTACATGGTACAGGAGTTGCATCTCAATAAAGATATTTGAAAAATGCAAAGGCACAGTAAAAACGTCACAAGTGCTGCGAGAATTCACAACCAGAACACCTCACTACCACCAACGCTGAGGAATGCCTCAGGGAGCATGCAGGTGAGAGCAGCTGCAGAGCTGGACCTGTACCCAGGAGTGAACACCTGACCATGTAGACAGGACTCTCACATTGCTCAGGAAAGCATTGCCAAGAACAGGAGGGCATGGAGGCTGTGTTGCTGCCTGCCTGGTCCCAGACACTGGTGACCTTCAAGGATGTGCTTGTGGACTTCACAAGAGAGGAGTGGCAGCTGCTAGATGTAGCTCAGCAGGTCATGTACAAAGATGTGATGTTGGAGAACTACAAGAA
>CM053401.1:13762492-13826290 GCA_028644305.1 Xerus rutilus
TAAAAATATATTTGCACTTGGGCAAGAATTGAGTGGGAAGATGAGAAAGTGTAAGTACATGGGTAAAACTGATTTCTTACCGGGATTGTGAGCTGTACAGTCTATTCATTGTTGCTGAAGTAATTGTTAAGACATCTTAACGTGTTCAGAAAGGACATATCCAGGAAGCTTGAGGAACACCTGCTGGCCAAGATTCCTATTAATTCTAAGTTGTTTGGGGCCATAGAGTTCCACTTTTTGTGAAATGGTGCTGAAGGTTCCTAAGCATTTTAAAATGCAACAGTTCTCTGGATATGAAGATTTAGAGGAACACTGGCATTTGGATACACAAGGGAGGGTCACGATTGGATCACAAGCAGGAACCTGGGCAATATTCAGAGTACATATATGCACCAGACGAACCCAGTACTGCCTGAGTCTTTTCCCTTTGTAGAGGAGACTTAATGCCCAAGGGTGTAGACTCGAGCTGGAATGCCCAGGGTGGAATCCCACCTCTGTCCCTAACCAGCCAGTGCTCTTGGGCATTTGCTTGGCTTCTCTGTGCCTGACATGCAGAAGGCCTCCCAGCAAGCTGGAGATGAGGGTAGCTGCACCTTGGATCAGCGAGGTGAGTGTTGAGAGTGAGTGTGACAGCTTAGAAGAGGGCCTCACATGTGCCCAGTTTTTTGTCACCATACTGTGATTGTTGACATCATTACCCCATCGAATGTCACTTGTCACCTAATTTACATGTGCTTGTTGCCTCCTGAGTTTTCACTTGCCTTCCACTCTTGCATGTTTTTCCCTTTTGCCTAAGTCAGAACTTACCTGTGAAAATCACTGACAATTAGTGGGATTATGGTTTAATTCCTGAGGATCAGTAAACAGCTTTTAATATTGTAAAAAAAAAAAAAAATTGGGCTCCACAACATATTGTGCTCCAGATAGATACAGAGTGGATGGATAAATGAGAGCAAAGAGAAATAAGATGCATGGATTTAATTATAACTGAAAGGAGTCATCAGGAAAGATAGAGGCAGCTGTACGAGTCTATGCTTGAGAACCTTGTAAGTTATAAGGTCTAGGCAAAGTGATTTTTGACTAGGAAATTTTTAAAAAAGTATAGAATCTTTAACATTACAATATCTGGTCTATTTTAGGGCTCTTTTTCGGTTTCTATTTTTTTTTTAATATTTATTTTTTAGTTGTAGGCAGACAGAATATCTTTATTTTATTTTTATGTGGTGCTGAGGATCGAACCCAGTGCCTCACGCGTGCTAGGCAAGCACGCTACCACTGCGCCACAACCCCAGCCTTTCTGTTTCTATTTTTAATATTTATTGGTTAGGGCACTACTGTAATTAACATATCCTAGCTGCAAAATGGCGGAGGTATAACTGAAGATTAATTATTGCACTTGTAACAGTCTGAATTATTGCACTTGTAACTCATTGGAGTGACTTTCCTTTCCCAGGTAACTCAGAGACCTGGGCTTCTTTCATTTTGTTGTACTTTATCAGTCCCTAGAGCTCATTGTCATATCTATATCTTACCAGTAGGATAGGCAAGAGTTTTTGAAGAAGGTATGTCTGCTTTCTAAAAAAGCATGATTTGGAAATAGCTCACATAATTTCCTCCCACATAATCACTGTGGCTAAACTAAATGCAAAGGAACCTGGGAAATGCAGCCTAGGAAGATGGAGAAATGAATTTTTGGTAAATTGCTTACATTCTATGTCACAGACACTGGTTTTTCTTTACTTGTTTTGTTTTGGTTCCTTTTTTGCACTTAAGGGGCTGATTTTTATCTCTTTATATGGTTAATATCAGGCTAAAATCCAAACTCCTTCGCAACATCAGATCTGTAACAGATTGCCCTCAGTTTATCTCTTTAATCCCATCATTTTCTGCTTTGCCAGCTTATACTTGTATCCATTTTACATTATCCATTGTTCTTCAAATATGCCACATACTAGAATACTTCCAAACTTCAGCTCATGGCTATATCCTCTTCCTAGAAAATCTCTCAGACTTAGCCAACTCCTCAGATTTTAATATTTTTCATATTAGATTTCACCCTTCCTTGGCTCCTTCCTGCCTTTAGTCTGATTTTAACCCTTCTTTAAATATTCTTCACACATTCCTTTTGAGCATTTATCACCTTTTATCATAATTACTTCATATCTATATCTCATAGAAGCTAAGTTCAAGTTTGAATCCTTAATATGTTGTATCCAACCCGTACTTCTCCCCAAGAAGTGCTGCCCAGACAACTCTGCAGAAGCAGCAAAGTTTATTGAGGAAATAGGTACAGAGACCAATCGATCGGGGTCAGCTCTCCTTTCCTTCAGAGAGTGACCCCAAAATGAGGGTTTCAGAGGTTATTATAGGGTGGGTGAGTTACATGATTGGGGAAGGAGAATTTAGCAAATATTCAACCTATAGTTATTTACAGTTCAACTGTGATGGTGCCACCTATGTCCCCCTTTCAGTTCCTGGAGCTTTAGGTAACTGTCCAGGGGGTCTGGCAGCTTGTGGTTTGGCTCCATCCATGAGAAGCAAGCATAGCATTAAATCACAGAAGCACAGAAAGCAGGTTAGCAGACACATGCAGGCCTGAGCCAGAGTGACTCCATTTTGAGTTTGGATTTTACAAATGCTGAAACAAAGTAAGTACTCAGCGTTAGTAAATAAATTTGAGTTTAATTGCTCTAAATTGTCCATTTAAACTTTAAAAACTGAGAAAAACTTCTATTTCTAAAATTGTCTAGATAGAGCATATCAGATATGTGATAGAAAATTTGTAAGGAGAAAAGTCCCTGACACCAGTTAGAAATATTGCTTACCCTTTTTCTATCCCTGCCTCCCATTCTTTTCCCCAGTTCTAAAAACTTTGGAAATACAAGTATTAAAGTGTTTGCTTTTATGGCTGTTACCAATACTTCTGTTATTTTGGAAACATGTTTACAAGACATTATTGAAAATAAGTTAAACTTCACTTGGTTGATATAGTCCCTAAGGGAGGAGTTTGTGTTCTATTAAAAAAGGTGAAAGCTTGAAATAAAAATAACTAATGATACCTATCAAAAATATTGCTTAAGTAACATATTCTTTCTTATTTTTATTTCCTGAATGTAATTTTGCATATTGGCTCATTACAAAAATTTGTTTGAAAATTAGTGTTTATAGCTAAGCGTTTTTCATAAACTCAGTATTTACAAAGAACTTTTATCATTAAAATTCCTGACTTTGTTTCCCTATGGCTCCATAAATTCAGTAGGAATCCCTAAACTACTTAAAGATAATTTATGAACTGAAATTCAGCATCTCTCTCTCTCTCTCCCCCTTTCAGTACTAGAGATTAAACCCAGGGCTCCATGCATGCTAGGCAAGTGCTCTACCACTGAACCACATCCCAGCCCCATTTTTCTCTACTTCTGGCATATAGTTACTGTCCCCAAATAATTATTCCTGAACTAATAGTACTTATTTACATTTATCTTATAGTTTATAAACATTTAGTACAGCCTCATGGTAATTTAGACACTTTTGAAAACAATTCTGTGACATTTGTTTACCTGGTCTCATTTTTTTCTTTTTAACAGAGATATGACAGAAGTTGTCCATGTTAAAGATAGGAAGGAAGCAATTCATGAGTTAAAATATTCACCAGATGGAACTTACCTTGCTGTTGGCTGCAATGACAGCTCAGTTGATATTTATGGAGTTGCTCAACGTTATAAAAAAGTTGGTGAATGTGTTGGATCCCTTAGTTTCATCACTCATCTGGACTGGTCCTCAGATAGTAGATATTTACAGACAAATGATGGAAATGGGAAAAGACTTTTTTATAGGATGCCAGGTAAATTTTTCTAGTAAACTGTATATAGTTTATGGATTTTTAGTGTCTATACAATATTTTAGGATTTCACCAGAAGCAGCGTGTAAGTTTCATTTGAGCATAGGAAATCAAAGATGAACTGAGCAAACATTTCAAGCATTTCTTTTCTAGGGCTCCTGCATCATGTTGAAATTCTCTACGAGTCCCCACCTGAGGATTATTTAGATACAATTAACATATTAAAATTGTATATTTACAATTATGTATTTACAAAAAATTGTATACTTACAATGTACAGTGTGATGTTCTTTTGTACATATGCTATACATTGTGAAATGTTTTCCACAATCTAATTAATTATCACTTCACTTAGTTATCATTTTTTGTGTAAAGAGCATTTAAGATCTCTGTTGGCAGATTTCAAGTATACTATGCAGTAGAATGTTATTGTTAACTGTAGTCAACATGCTATACATTAAATCTGCAGAATTTATCCATCCTGTATAACTGAAACTGTGTACTCTTTGCCAGCATCTCCCCATCCCCACCACTTCTCCCAGTCCCTGGAAACCATCATTCTGTATGCTTTTGTTTTTTAATTAAAACTTCTTTACTTGGAGAATTGAAGACAGACTCATATTATATTCCATACCATATGACTAGTGCACAGTAAAATTCCATTGTGTATTAGAGAGCCCAAATGTCACTTTTGGGGTGACACTTAGTAAATATAATTGCTACAAATGCATGACCATAAATTATTTATGTTTGTGGTTGCCTCAAATAAATTTTGCAAATATTAATAATCTAGCTAACAAAATCAAAGATTTTAAAATAGAAGAATAAAAACAATCATTAACTTTAGTGAATGTTGTTTAATTAGTCCCTATCTTTCAAGAACTTATTTAATAAGACTAGCCACATAAATTTCTGCATTATTGCAAAAAATTTTTATTAATGATCTATATTTAATGAAAATTTGCTGAGTCCTAAAGTTCTTTTACCAAATGTAAATGTATTACTCTCCACCCGTCCTACCTTTTTGGTATTCTTCAGTTCTCTTTTTGCCAGTTATGTATCCTAGGCTTCTCATAGCCACTTTCTCATAGTTTTTACTTCTCTTATAACACCCTGTTGTGGTTAATCTGTGTCATGATTCTAATAGGATTCACATGGGTGAACCTGCTAAGCCATACATCATATTAATTCTGTGTATGTCTCTGAATCAATATGATTCTATTGGTGGCTTCTTTTAAAGCTTCTTATTTTTTGTTTTCTCCTTACCACACTTACTTATTCATGTAGTCTCTAATTGGGGTGGGGAAATATTTAAAATTTCAGATCATGTTATCAGTACAATTTAAGCTTGAGTAAAAAAAGTGAAATAACTTCTTAAATTCAGACTGATTTATTTTTAGGGGGAAAAGAAGTGACAAGTAAAGAAGAACTCAAAGGTGTTCACTGGGCTTCATGGACATGTGTTTCAGGACTTGAAGTAAATGGAATTTGGCCCAAGTATTCAGATATCAATGATATAAATTCAGTAGATGGAAATTACATTGGCCAAGTTTTAGTTACAGCTGATGACTATGGAATTATAAAATTATTCCGATATCCATGTTTAAGAAAAGGTATCTTTTCTTTTAAATATTTGAAGTAAATTCTTATAAAAGACTTTTATATTCTTGTAGAAAATCAATCTTAGGTAAGAGGATTTCATATTTTTTAAAATGTATACTGATTGATAAAGGCCTTTATTTTGCAGGTCCACAAATTATTGTCATATGTTACATTTATTTTAGGTCATGAAGTTTTTATTATAAAATTAGTTTTTAATTTATACATTATAATGAATGGACTAGACCTCTTTCTTTTTAACAAAACATTTTTCTCTGACTTCCTGAATTGCTTCATGTAGTCAAATTGCAATGATGATTATACTTTTCTTATCACTTATTATCTTCAATAATTTAGCTTATTGAATACATATATTTTGAGAGAATTCTTGTTATTTTTCTCAAGAATTCTAAGGAAGTAGTCAAGTGTACAAACTCAGGTCAGTTTGGAACTTACTGACTTGGTTGGTTTTGATGTATGAATGTGTTTTACTTAAATCCTTAGCATATATTGTTTTGACATTTATTTTCAATAACAGATGTAAAAAAAATGGTTCTTTTTGTTATTTTCTCTATACTTTATATCTCCTTTTTTCTTGGATCTCCTCTAAAATGATGATATTAATCATTCTATTCACAGATCTGGAGATCATCGAATGAAATGCTATATTAGTGATCTTTCATCTGTTCCATGTCTTATTTCATAAAATATTTAAATCAGTTTATAACAAGTTCACAAATACTAAAATAATTAAGCAAAGAATCAATACCAGAGCCGGGCTCAGTGGCACATGCCTGTAATCCCTACAGGGAAGCTGAGATGGGAGAATTGCAAGTTCAAAGCCAGCCTCAGCAATGGCAAGGTGCTAAACAACTCAGTGAGACCCTATCTCCAAATTTAACACAAAATAGGGCTGGGGATGTGGCTCAGTGGTCAAGTACCCCTGAGTTCAATCCCTGGTACCAAAACAAAAACAAAACGAATCAGTACCAGAGGAGATACATAGAAGTACACATTAAAACAAGATAAAGAAAATGATAGTAGCCAAACATCAAATTTATTCTGAGCTTCCTGGAAACATAAATAAAATGAAGCAGGGCACAAAATAGTTTTCATTGTGGATTTAAAAAACAAATGCATGCTTATTCCCTAGGAAAATCCAAGTTTCTTCTGGGATTTAATTGTCAAAGAACTCTCTTCTATGCATGAATCTTTATATTAGGTACAGTGAATGTATGTTCTAAAAAATCCATACTCAGTGTAGATGCTGTAATGAGATTTACCTGGCTTGTTGATAGAAGCTATTGGACAAACATTAAAATGCAGCTTAGTAAAGAGGATTATTGGAATAGTTAACATAGTTGATTCAGATATGCAGTCCACTAATGTCAAACTTAAAGGCTCAAATTTCCTGGAAGCCAAGGCTGGTATTTCTAGTGGGCCTCTATAGTGAAGTAATGAGTTCAGGATCCTGTCACCTTTGCCGCATTATTGATTCTGCCTGTGAGATGTCAGCTTCTCAGGTGCATATAAAAATTCTTCCATAAGTAATGCTAAGTATGTTAATAAAGACTAGCTAAATATCTAGCAATTAAAGTACCCACCACATAGCCAGGACATGAGAGTCACCATGTCTGACAACTTTTAAGTTGATACATGCCCACTTAGAAAGTATGAGCTTCAGTAATAATTATGATGATTTTAACATTAGACATTGTTCCCATTCATTGCTTCACACACACTGACCTCTCTGCAAAAACAAAAATACTTCAGTTTTCTGAGTTACTTTAGTAAATCGAATGGGCTTTATTGCTAGTTTATCTTTTACCAAAGTGAACACATTATTGTTTTTGCATAAGAATTTTACTTCATCTATAAAATGAAATGAAGTATGTAGTAGTCTTCCGAATTGCTGTGTGAATATTTAACCAAAATATAATAAAATTAGTTTTGTCTAAGAGATTTCTCCTTGCTTCAAGAACATAAATTGTTTTTGTTTCTTTTTTTAAAAAAAATATTGTTTTAGTTGTCAATGGATCTTGATTTTTTAAAAATTTATTTATCTATATGTGGTGCTGAGAATCAAACCCAGTGCCTCACACTTGCTAGGCAAGCACTCTGCCACTGAGCCACAACCCCAGCCCTCTTGTTTCCTTTTTGTTAGCAATTTATTTTATAGTAGGGATAATTTTTATTTCTAGGCATCTGTGAGTCAGGTTGAGACTATGGCTAGGTAAGTGAAAGAAAAGATAGGACTATTGCATATTTAAATAATTACTAGAAGTATTTTAAGATTCTGTGTTTATTGAATTCACATACTAGAAAAAGATCTCTTTTATATTAATTTTGTTGTCCAGTTTAAGATTAGGAAAAGGTTGTATCTGATGTGATAATATATTTTATTTCAATTCAGTAATGAAGAGTGAACCCAGGGGTACTTTAACCACTGAGCTACATCCTAGTACTTTTTAGTTTTTGTTTTGGGACAGGATTTTGCTAAGTTGCTGAGGCTGTCCTCAAACTTGTTATCTTCCTGCCTCCGCTTCCTGAATCGCTGGGATTACAAGCATGTCCCACTGTGCCCAATTTAGTAGTAATATCTTTTGGATTGAGAATACAAAGGGTAGATATGGATTAGATTAGTCCTTTGAATTTCACTAAGATCAAAGGCCTCAGGACAAAATAGTCAACTGTCCTAATATTAAAACAGTTGATCCCCAAGCTTTTCTCAAAGTGGTAAGATAATGCTTCACAGCTTTTGTGGTTCCTACCAAATTGTATTGTGAATTAGTACAGGAAATAGTGTTTACATCCCTCAATATTAATTTATTTATTTGTTCATTCAACCCATTTTTAGATGAGCATTTTTTCCATTTGATCATAATTAAGACAATGGAAGAATGATGTAATGATTTATGTATAGAAATTTGCTATTTGAAGTAGGATTTTATATGTTGAAATTTGTGTATAATTTAAAGGTATATTTTCATTATAGGGGCCAAGTTTAAAAAATACATTGGCCATTCAGCTCATGTAACTAATGTCAGATGGTCACATGATTATCAGTGGGTTATTTCTATTGGTGGAGCAGATCACTCTGTCTTTCAGTGGAAATTTATTCCTGAAAGAAAACTAAAAGATGCTCTTCACATAGCACCCCAAGGTGAGTAGTGTGAATCACCTAAACAATTTCCCCATGAAATAATTCTTCAAAAACTTCAAAATGTCAATTTTACCATTGAAGGGGTAAAATCTGAGGTAGATCTTCTTTGTAAACCTTTAAAAATATACATGTTACTATCAAATCTAGTTTGATAAATTCATAGTATAGTTTGTTACTAGCAGAAATTTCAGAGTAAACCTTAGGTCTACATTAAGTCAGATATCAAAGAGTACTTTTGTTTGCAGCTTATCAAATGATGAGTGAAGAAATGGTTATGTTAATAAAACAATGTGTACTCCGAGATGGGTGTTTAGATTTCATGTATGCTTTTTTAACAAAGAGAAATTATAGAATGTCAATTCATTTGCTATGTGTAGTATTTTTTAGCTATTTTCATGTTAATTATAGGTTATATCCACTTATATTTACACAGACATTTAAATTTGATGTAGCAGTCATTGGGGAGACAGTGCAGGGATTTAAAGGAGCTATTGAGTTTGCAGTGAGTGGAGAGGAAGACAATTTGTAGTACAGTTTACTCACATCTGTGTCACTTGAATAGGTAATTTCATTTGATTGCTTTATCGTTTGTTTCTATGTCGACTGACATAGCTCTTAATTAGTAATCTTACAGTGCTATTTTGAAAATAATCATCTTTAAACAAATGACATTGCATTTTCAAAAATTACAGAAAATCTGGCTGACTCTAACAGTGATGAATCAGATTCAGACCTGTCTGATGTTCCAGAACTGGATTCTGAAATTGAACAAGAGACACAGCTCACCTATCGTCGGCAGGTAATTTTCTATTCAAGCAATTTTTTCCCCTGGAAAGTCCAGTTCCTTCTTTATCTTGCTCCCTGCTGTGTATCTGTTGTTATCTTTGAGGCTTAAATTCCCAAGCAGTATATGACTCTTTCAGTTTTCTCATTTTAAATATTAAAGCACACTGTATAAAATGTTCTTTTATGTTAAATACTTGATATATTAAGTATGCCTGTGTTCTCTTCGCCTATAGATTTTTGAAACAGTATACTCCCATTTATTCCTTTTTAAATATTCTCTTAAGTATAAAGATTTCCTGGAACACTAAATATGTGAGTTTGTTCTTTCTAAGGAAGTACATTTTGTGAAGTACCTTCCTATTGAAGACAGTTGCTAAAGCTGATTAATAGTAACCATGTGTCTAAAGGTTATATTAGGAGTATATGAGCACTTTTATAAATGTCTTCCTACTTATATATATTTTTAAAGGTTTACAAAGAAGATCTACCTCAGCTTAAAGAACAATGCAAAGAGAAACAAAAAAGTTCTTCTAAAAGAAGAGAACGGGCTCCAGGAAATAGTATCCGATTACATTTTGTTCATGGGTATGAAACAACTATTTTTCATTTCTGTGTTTGAATTTTAGTTCACACTTACTATGTAACTTGCTCCAAGTCACACAATTATTTAACTTCTCTGTAAAATGGAGATAACAGTGCCTCCTAAAGTTCTGATGAGGAGCAAATAAGGCTGTGATGTGGTGACTTATAATGGTGCCTGGTACATAATAAGCACTAAATAAGGGTTAAAAATAAATATTAAAAAGTTATTAAAAATAAATTTGTCTTACAGAAGTTCAGTAATATTAAAATGGACATCTTGTCTTTAAAAATATGAGATAATCATCTCCCTTAATTGTGCCTAATTTGAAATAATATTGTGTATTTCTGCAAGAGCATTTTGACTTTTGTGTTTAATTTCAGTAAAATATCAGTTTCTGGATTCTCTTAGACTATCTGGCAATGCAGGTTTCATATTTTAGCTTGTCAGCAACAGATTTTTCAATCTGATTCTATTACCCCTCCTCTAGCCCTCATTTTCTTACCAGACTGATAATACTTTCCAAGAATTTGGAAAAGGATTTATTTATTAAGATTATTTTCTCTTCAGTGGTAAAACAGTTAATATTTCTATTCAGTTGTGCTTTATAAATTGGGTTTCTTTGAAGCACAAAGCAAGGTTGCTATGAACAGAATTATATTGACCATTTTAAGAAGATTTGGTTACTTTTTCTTGAGTGAGGATAATATTTTAAAATTATTTTTTAAACTTCTTTTTGAAAAATGTTTTAACAGTTCAACAATATGTATAATAGCAGTTTAAAACATTCCTCTCACTTCTGCCCTCCCAGCCATCATTTCCCTTCAGGCAATCACTGTTACTTAGTTTGCTAAATAAAAATGCATTTATAAACAAATAGAAATATACTGTTTTCTATGCCCTTTTATTTATTAAAAAAGCCAACTGTTTTGTGTTTTATAAATTTAATATTATTCTTATGCAATTAGTAGTATACTAGATACATTTCTCAGCACCTTGCTTTTTTTTTTGCCCAATATTATGGGTTGGATTAGCTATTTGTAATCAAAGCAGTTCATAAATGCCTATAGGCGCTAAGAAGGTGGTGTTTTCTTTTAATTGTTCATCATCCTTTACAACTGGAAGTTAAATGACCCTAAAGTTACCTACTTCTCTGTATAGAGCAGATCAAAGACCGAAACAAATTGTATATGATTTGTTTTCTGTATTAGTTACAGAGGTTACGACTGTCGAAGTAATCTGTTTTATACTCAGATTGGTGAAATTGTGTACCACGTGGCAGCAGTGGGTGTCATTTACAATAGACAACAGAACACACAGCGTTTTTACTTGGGTCATGATGATGATATTCTCTGTCTGGCTATTCATCCTTTGAAAGACTATGTGGCTACAGGCCAGGTAAGTTCCTTTGAAAGATTTATCTCAACTTTTTTTCCTACAGTTTTCCTTATAGTTTTGGGAGGTTTTTTTGTCTTTTGTTTGTTTGTTTGTTTGTTTTTTCTTGGTACTGGAGATTGAACTCAGGGGCACTCGACCAGTGAGCCACATCCCCAGCCCTATTTTGTGTTTTATGTAGAGACAGGGTCTCACTGAGTTGCTTAGCGCCTCGCCGTTGCTGAGGCTGGTTTTGAACTCGCAATTCTCCTGTCTCAGCCTCCCAAAGTGCTGGGATTACAGGCTCACGCCACCATGCCTGGCTTAGTTTTGTTTTTTTAATGATTATTATTTTAAGGGATGGGGAAATAGGTTAGTGGTAGAGTGATTATCTAGCACATGAGTTCAATCCCTAGTCTTGAAACAAAATTTTAATGATTATTTCTTGAATTTGAATTTGGAACTAGGAACACTGACTCATTTTCATTTTCTTTCTGTCAGGATATGTATATTTTTAATTTGTGAGTAATTATAAAAAAGCTGAAAAATAGAAATTGGTTTCTTTAGATTGAGTTACCTAAAATAATAAATTATTTAACAAACATTCTGTGACAACACAGAATGATGGTGCTTCCTATTTTGCAATCATGATAGCAAGCTATTCAAGTTTATCAAGATAGAAAGCACAATTATTGAAGTAGAAATCACTGGGAAAAGTCTTTAATTAATACCTGTCTGCACAGACATTCTTAGAGAAGCAAGGGAAGGAGTAATGTCTGTAGATTCTTACTGTATGTAAATACTTTACTAGTTTCTGACTGTATGTTCATTGTATTCCCTCCTCAACTCTATGAGAGTGAAATCATTTTCTTCCCTTTACAAATGAGTAAATTCTGGTTTAGAGAAATTAAATAATTTTCTCAAGATTACTCAGCTATTAAGTAATAAAGCCTAAAGCCCTTAGTCTCTCAGACTTTATATACTACATAAATACACATGTTTTTAAAATAAAAACCTTTTTGTTTTTGTTGCTATTGGGGATATAACCCAGGGGCACTTAACCACTTGTCTCACTAAGTTGCTTGGGACCTCACTAAATTGCTGAGGCTGGCTTTGAGCTTGTGATCTTCCTGCCTCAGCCTCCTGAGTCACTGGGATTACAAGCATGTGCCACCATGCCCGGTTCTCCTTTTACCTTCTCAGTTATATAGGGGTGGGGGAGGCAACATGTATTATCCTATATAGCTTCCCTGAGAGCAGAGAAAACTCTACCCTTTTTTCTTTCTTTTCCTTCCGCCTTCCCATTGTGCCTCGATGAATTGCTTTTTCTTTCTTCATTTCTTTCCTCCCCTACCATTCTCCTTTTCATTTTCTCCTTTGTTTCTTCCATTATTCAAAAACATTTATCAAGCACGTTCTATATGGCAGGATATGGGCTGGAAATATATAGATAAATAAGACATCTTCCTTCCATAGTAAAAACTCAAGGGAGAAGACATACATGCAAGAAAAAATTGTAATACCATGTCACAATTATAGATCAGAATTTCTCAACCTCGGCACTATTGATGATTTATGCCATGTAACTCTTTGTTGTGGGAAGCTACCCTGTGCATTGTAGAAAGTTGAGCAGCATCCCTGGCATCTACCCACTTAAATTCCAGTAACCCATCTGCCTGAGTTACACTAAACAAAAATGTCTCTGGACAATGATAGCTGTCCTTTAGGAGGCAAACTCACTCCATTTTTAAATGTAGAGTCTGGTGAGAGTATAATGAAGGACTGATGAATTGTGCCCAGGAGAATCAGGGAAAGCCCAAAAGAGGTGATAACATTTGAGCTGGATAGTTAGCTGGCAGAGGGAAAGGGAGGGAAAGCACTCTAAGTCTGTCATATGATCTGTAAAACTGGGAGGGAGGAAGCACAGCTTATTTAAAGAACTGTGAATAACCCACAGTATTCAAATCTTAGAGTGCATGATAGACATTAGTGGCAGAACTAATCAAAAGGATAGGTGGGGGCATCACGGGCATCACCTGCCTTTAGGCTATATAAATGGTTTCTCTTGAAGCACAGTTATATACTCAGGTACTTTGGCAAAGAGTTTGAACCATTGTATTATTCAGGGTTCTCTAGAGGAACAAAATCAACAAAAAGTATAATTATAAAAGGGGGACTTATTAGGTCAACTTATGTGACCAGAAGATGGATAGTCCACAATAGCTGTCTGCAGGCTCGAGAGTTGGAAGAACTGAAGCCCCAGAACAAGAGGGATTGACTGTGCTATTCTAGTTCAAGACCAAAGCCTTCTGGAGAATCTAAAGAGTGAAGAAGTGAGAGTCTGATATCCTTGGATGATCGCAACAGCAACCCAGAACCTGTTCAAGAAGAATTGAGTTTGTAGCTGCTGCTGCTTCCTTATTCTTCCAACTTTTATTCCATCCAAGCCATCATCCTATTAGATGGTGCAGCCCACACTTAGGGAGGGTCTCCATTTCAATTGGCTACCCCACATGCCAGTCATTCCCAGACACACCCCCCAGACACATCCATAATCCTCTTAATCCAGTCAAATTGACAATTCAAATTAGCTGTTACAATTATTCTGATATTACTAGAATGAAGACAATATAAAAAGTGGCCACTTACTACCATGATTCTGGGATTTAAGGGAATTCAGATCAGACTAAATAAAAAGTCAGTATGACACTGGACATCCCTGGGTACCCATGAAGCCGTAGCTCCTTTGCTTATACAACAGCATTTCTGCCTTAGGCACAGCAGATTCAAAGTCTATCTCCTAAGACACAGGCTTACACAGCCTTTTCAACTTCTCCCACTGTTTTCCATTTCTTTTCTTTTTTTATTTTTTTCTTGTTGTAGATGGACACAATACCTTTATTTTATTTATTTATTTTTATGTGGTGCTGAGGATGGAACCTATCACGTCACACGTGCTAGGCAAGTGCTCTATCACTGAGCCACAACCTCAGCCCTCGTTTTCCATTTCTTACCTCTGTTATATTACAGTCAACCAGTCACATCTCTATAAAGTTATATATTTCTAAAATAAAAATGTTAAAACTGATCAAAATGAAGAAAAATATTCATTAAAACGAAAAGTAATTCTGAAGCGTTTTATCTGGGTGTTTTGAAATTTGACAAATCTAAAGAATGTTTTGCTTTGTTTTGTTTTTTGGAGACTAGAATACAAAGAATGACCCCTTGGCAGGTGAGACCTTGTGGAAGAAGTTAGGACATGGGAGTGTGCCCTTGAAGGGAATATTGGACTTTTCCTGTCTGTCTTGTTCACTTTGTGGCCATCATCAGGTACGCGGCTTTCTCTGCTTTGCAGTCCCTGCCATGTTCTGCCTTGCCATAGGCCCAGAGGCAAGGGGGCCAGCAACCATGGATTGGAAAACATGAGACAAAAGAAACCTTTCCTCCTTTTAAGTTGATTATCTCAGGTATTTTCCCATAGTGATGAAAATCTGACTGATAAATCTCCCTTTATCCCTAAATGAAATATCACAGGTATGCTCCAAAAATATTGTCTGTACCTCAGCCAGGCTGATTTTGATGTTCAAGACCATGCTCCTCCATTTATTATCTGTTTTCCTGTTTCCTCATCTTTTTAAAAATTTTACTTTTAATTAATTTATTTTTGGGGTGTGTGTGCATATGTGAGAGGGGGGTGAGAGAGAGAGAAAGAGATAACACTGTAGATTGAACCAGGGACACTCTACCTCTGAGCTACATCCTTGGCTCTTTTTACTTCCTTTGAGACATGGTCTTGCTAAGTTACAAACTTTTGATCCTCCTGCCTCAACCTCCCACATAGCTCCTCATCTTTTAAAATAAGGATACAACCAATACCTATCTTATAGGGTTCTTATGATTGTTAAATGAATCAAACTTTGTAAGGTGCATAGAACAGTTTCTGGCACATAAGTCAGTTCTCAGTGAATGCTATCTGCTAATACATCATTTATTATCACCATCACATCATCTCTAGATATTATGTACAGTAGGCAGTTGAAAACAGAAGTCTTGCATTCAGGAGAAAATAATGATTAGAGAGTCAGATTTAGGACACACTTGTTAATTTAACCTTTGAAACTGTGAAAGAGAAGGCAAAATGTAGAATAAGAAGCCTGTAGAATTGGAAATCTTCAGGGAGGTTTGAGTTTAAGAAACAGATGATGAAGAAAACTTAGTAGCAAGAGTCAAGGAGAACAGAGAACCAGGTGAGAGTAGTACTGTAAAATCACCAGAAGTATCAAAACCTGAAAAGTTAAATAAAAAGAAAACTTAAAATCCACTAGTAATGTTTAACTGAATAATTTAATGAAATACGGTCTGCTTTTAGTGTTATGTCTTCACATAAAACAAAATTTAATATAATTAACAGTGATGTTATTTCAAGAGTTGTGATGTACAAAGATGTTATATCTCATCTTTATAGCTAGAGAGAGCAATTACTTGAATTTGGGAAAAAATAATCAATAGATTACCTGTATATAAGTGAACAAACACCATAAACTAAGTGTGTTAATCTGATTTCTATCACTGTGACAGAATACCTGAGATAAAAAACTTAGGGGAGAAAAGGTTTATTTTTGGCTCACAGATTCAGAGTGTTCCGTCCACAGTTGCTTGACCACATTGCCTTGGGCCTGTGGTGAGGCATAACATCATGGTGGAGCAAAGTTGCTTACCTCAAAGTCATCAAGAAACAAAACAGAGCCGGGCGCGGTGGCTCACGCCTGTAATCCCAGCACTTAGGGAGGCTGAGACAGGAGGATCGCGAGTTCAAAGCCAGCCTCAGCAACAGCGAGGTGCTAAGTGACTCAGTGAGACCCTGTCTCTACATAAAAAACACAAAAAATAGGGCTGGGGATGTGGCTCAGTGGTCGAGTGCCCCTGAGTTCAGTCCCTGGTGCCAAAAAAAAAAAAAAAGAGGAAGGGGCTGGGATCCCAATATCCCTTTTAAGGGCATCTCCCAGTGACCCAACTTCTTCCACTAGGCCCCTTCTTCTAAAGATTCTACAATACCACCACAAGTTGGCAACCAAAACTTCAACACATGGGCCTTGGGATAGAGATTCCAGATCTAAGCTATAGCAACAAGTTAAAAGATAAATGACACAGTGATACTATTTAGGATCCCATTTATATGCTTATTGCTTTAACCCATCTGACTCTTTGCTTACACCTAGTTTAAAATATACTTGCTTGCTTCTCTTTGTATCCAAGTCCTATTCTTTCTGAAGGCCCAATTTCTAGAACCATCTCATTCATGAAGTCTTTTTTTCAGAACCTTTTATTCTCATTAAGGGTATATTAGCACGTTCTTAATTGAAATTTTTCTTTGTTCCCAGTGAACTTGTAAACATTATCTGAATGTCTTAGTACTTGTTGTATCTGGCATAGAAACTCTGTCAAAAATAGGTGCTTAAAAAGCATTTATTATCATTATTGGAGAAGTATAGGATAAGATTTAGTAGAGTCATATAGTTCTAGAATATTCCTAGAAACACAGAGCCTAGCCTCATTGGCTTTTGAATGAATATTAAGAAAAAATCAGTCATGTATCCAGTCTGCTTTTATATTTTTGATAAATTTCAATAGCAAATAAAACAAAGGCTATCAAATATCTTGTTTTATTTACTTTTAACAGATATAAAAATGAATGACTTTATTGTATAAAGTGATTTTTATAATTCTATTTTAGGTGGGTAGGGATCCCTCAATTCACATATGGGATACAGAAACTATTAAACCATTGTCAATATTAAAGGGCCACCACCAATATGGTGTCTGTGCTGTTGATTTCTCAGGTAAGCCTGTTTTCTATTTCAATAAGAATGATTCAAATGCAGAGGCAATATGTAGCATTTTAATCTGAATAAGTGTTACCTAAGCTTGTGATTTAGCTATGACCTTCACAATTTTTTTTCAAATGTGCATACTATTGTTCTAATTAAACACAACAGTGAAAGTATAAATTAACTGACTAGTGTCTAATTATAGTTTAATTAGTATAATTTCAGTACCCTTTAAACTTTGCAGATTTCTATTAATTTTTTTTTTAAAAAACTTGCAGAACACTTAAAATCATCTCAATTACCCTAATGGTATGTGTGTCTCCTTTGGGCAAACCTTGGTCTCATCTTAATGTTTTATAGCTACAGAGTAAACTTTGAAAATGCTTAGGGTGAAAGGGTAAGAATGAAAGAGATGAGAACTGAAATATTTGTTTTAGACATTTCTATTAAGTGACAGTTTCAGGCCATCTTATAATTTCAGATCATGCTAGCACTTTTCAGTATGTTTAAACATTTAGTAACTAAAGATAGGTCTATGTTGAAAGCCAGGGTGTGGAGTAGGAAGAGGGAGGAAAGTATCCTTAATAGATAATTCTATATTAAGAAGCATTAACTTAGTTCTTTTTGCTGTTCAGACTAAAATGACAAGTTAACCATAAGTGAGATTTGGGAGAAAATACACTTTCAAAGAGACTAATAGTCAAGAAACAAGAAAATGAATGACAGATTAAGTGGATCAACAATAAAAATGTCACTGGTAGTATTGAGGAACTAATTAAGATTTGCAAACATGTGGCAATATAGAAAGCATTTTCTTATAATCTAAACCTTATAACCTGTGTATAAATACAACCTGTCAGCCCGTCTCATTAGTCATTTGTCTCAGTGATTCATCCAATATACTCATTACTTGTTGCTTAATTATAGTAACAACTAAAATAATTGACTTTCACTAAAAATGGTCATACTAATGTTGACAGTATATTGTTGTAACCTACGTGTTTTTCATTTAGCTTTTCATAATTATTATATCACAACAGAATTTTCATGGTGAATTTAATGGAATTAAATCTTTTCTCCCTTTAATTTTTCTTTCCTTATTTTTTTCCTGCAGATTTTGTTTTTAATTGACCTGTAACAGTTGTACATGATTGCTAGGTATAGTGTGATGCTTTGATATGTGTATACATTGTGTAATAATTATCTCAGGGTCTTTTAACCTATTCATCACTTTAAACATTTATCATTTTCTCCTTCTCTTCCCCATCCCAATTGGATGGAAAGATAAAGTAAATGAGATCAGGTGAGACAACAATAGTGATATTTATGTGATTTAGGAAGTCATTATCCACCTCCCCCACCACACACGCACTTATAAATTCTGGTTCTTTTTATGGCTGTGCGTTTGCATGACTAACATTATTTTTTCAAATTTTAAATATAGTGCTATGCCATATTCACTTTTTGCTGCTATAACAAAATACCTATGTACTGAATAAAAAAGAAATTAATTTAGCTCACAGGAAGGCCCATTGGTTCTGCCTCTGGTGAGAGCCCCTTTGGCTGTGTCACAACATGATGGATGACATCATCGTCGGAATGAAAGCAAGAGGGAGAGATCACATGGTGAGATAGAAAGCCAGAGAGATTCAGGGATCATGTTTGCTCTTTTATAAGGTCCCATTATCATGGAACTCATTCACTCTGAAAAACCAGCATTATTCCTTTCTGAGGGCAGAGCTGCCTATAACGTTTTTACCTCATGATGGGCCCCAACTATGAAAGGTTCTGTCAACTCAGCACCACCACACTGAGGACCAAGCCTTTAGCACCTGAAACTTGTGGGGAAATGACATTCAATGACAGCATGTAGATTTAGAATATATACCAAGTGTTTTATCTTCTGAGTGTAAACGGTCAGTAAGTATCTCTGATTAATTATCATAGCGGATGGGAAACGTTTGGCTTCAGTTGGAATAGATGACAGCCACACCATTGTGCTGTGGGACTGGAAGAAAGGAGAAAAGCTTTCAATGGCAAGGTAAGGAAGTAACTTAATATGACATTGACAAAAATACTAGGATTATTTTGGAATTTAAAAGAAACTTTTAATTAAAATAATTTTGAAATGAAATATGTAACTTTTTTATTGTTGCCATCATTTTCACCTTTGAATAAATAATATCAGATAAAAGATAAAGGATTTTATAGTTTCTTTGTAGGCTTATTCCTATGAGCCCATTTTTTCATGTAACTATGATAAGGCATTGGAAATAAGTTACCTCAATTATCCATTTACAGGTAGAGTGAATTCTGTGATAGGCTATTGGATAGCAATTAGCATAACAGAATGTTTATATTATATTTTAAGTGAAAAAGGATATACACATCATAAAGAAGCTATTAGATTTTTATCTATTTTTCTTCTTTCTAAATTTTTTATAGTGAACATGTCTTTTTATTTTTAATTTCTTTATTATAATGAATTGGAAATACTCCCATGAAGAAACATAAGTTCCTAAGATGAAAATTAGAATTGTTTTACTAAAATTATGTAATTGAAAATTTAATCATCTTTTATAATGTGCTTTTAAAACTACAAGTAAAGTACATAGTTGTATAAATATGCAGTATGTTACTGTTTACACTAAAAACAAGTTATACAGAATTAAAATAAGCACTTTATGTCCCAAATATATTTATAACATTCAAGAATATCAACATTATATTCTTATTGATTTTGTATAAAATTCAGGAGTTTTGCTACTACACAGGCAGAAATCATCAGAACTCTTACCTTTTCTTCTCAAATGTGAAACCCGATTCTTTTTTTCTTAATAAATCACCCGTTGAATTATTATACTAACTTCAAACTAGTCCTAAGAGAATATTTGTTTTATTTGTTCATTTTAGATATATGTGACAGTAGTGTGTATTTTGACATATTATACATACATAGAATATAACTTATTCTAATTAGGATCCCATTCTTGTGGTTGTATATGATGTGGAGTTTCACTGGTGATGTATTCATATAGAACATGTCTTGTTTTTAGAATAAAAAATATAAACAATGCATTGAAGGAGGAAATAGTCATGACAGAAGACAACTTTTTAAATTCCCTATTCCTTAACGTGAAATATCAAAGCACTTAAAAATATAGTTAAATGCTTTTTGCCGAGTAATAAATAATGCCCAAGCAAATGAGAGTTTAAGGGGAACTTTGTAGTTGGAAAAAATATATTAAATTTTAATGAAATATTATTTTAATTCTTTAATTCATTTATGCCACAAGCTGCATTCCTCATGCATAGTAGTAGGTATCATAGGTGCTATTCAAAAGAAGGTTTCACTGTTTCTATCTTCTGACAATCTATTGAACAGAGTTGAAATATTAAAATAATAACAAAGCCAGGTGCAGTGGCACATGCCTATAATTCCAGCTACTCAGGAGGCTATGGCAGGAGAATGCAAGTTGGAGGCCAGCCAGATCAACTTAGATCCTGTCTCAAAATAAAAAATAAAAAGGGCTGGGGATGTAGCTCTATAGAACAGCACCCCCCAGGTTCAGTTCATAGTACTGCAGAAAAAGAAAAAGAGACACACACAGGCATAAAAAAGTGAATATACAAATGCATGTCTTCACAGCCCACACCCAAAAGACAAGTGGGAAACAGACATTCAGTAAAGTGAGAAGTAAAGATAGAGTACAGATCAGGCAAAAGGTTGTTACAGGATAGGTTTATCTTCAGAGTTAAAACATTTTGTATTTATTTCAGAGGAAGTAAAGATAAGATTTTTGTTGTTAAGATGAACCCCTACGTGCCTGATAAACTTATTACAGCTGGAATTAAACACATGAAATTTTGGCGTAGAGCAGGTAAGGAAGTGTTTCTTTTTACTTCTTTGAAATTTAAGAAATTGTTACTTTTAAAAGTAATTTAGCTAAGTGCAGTGTGGCATTCCAGACTGGATTCTGGAACAGAAAAGGGACATTGGTAGAAAAGCTGGTGAAATTTGAATGTTACCTAGTGTTCAGTTAATAGTAATATATCAAAAATGATGGTTTCTTAGTTTTGACAATGGAATTGTGATAATAGAAGATGTCAACATTAGAGGAAACTGTATGAAGACGTTTATGGGAACACTACATTATCTCTGCATCTTTTTTTGAAATCTAAAATTATCCAAAATAAATTTATTTTTAAGTGACTTACTGTTGTCTTGGTGCATTTTGAATAAAGATGCATTTATGTAATATTCATATTTGCAAGAGGATTTAACATATGAGATTAATCAGTTGGTGTCCAGACTCCTCCCTTCTATTAAAAGACATGATTTATAATCTGAACTAAAAATGAAAAATTGTGTAAAAATTCTTTTATGTATGATATAGAAACAAAATGTTCCATTAGTCATTTGTAATTGTAAATTACAAATATAGAAGTTCACATTTTAAAATAAAAAATATTGTTTCTTTTCCAGATAGAATGAATATATTTATAGCTCCCAACAATGTCACATTGACGTCTCAATGAATTTAAGTCTTTCATAGAAAATATGTAAACGTAGGAGGAAGTGAAACATAGGAAATAGGCTTAGTGAAGACATTTCTCAAGTTCAAGTAACTTTCAAGTTGTATTCTAATGGGAAATGAATTGATTTTTCTGTCGTGGATTCAATATTTTATGACAGATTCATCATATCATAGTGTATGCATTTACAAAGGAAAAAGTATTTTCACATTTACAATTTTATTCCCATATGATTAAACAAAATTTTCATTTGGACCTCTTGAAATTGCAGATAGCCAACATATAATACTTAGCATTTCTTTTAAAAACAAAAGCTATGAATTTGTTATTTTAAAGAAAGTAAATAGCCCTAAAATGAAAAGATATGTAACTGAATAACTTTATTCCTTAAATTTGATTAGACATAGAGTAGACCTGAACTTGAACCTGAACTGTAAAAGGATATTAAGACTTTAGTGCACATTTCAACCTTCATCACTTTTAGAGTTATGATCCATGGAGTTCACTAGTCAAGTAGGAAATTTGTACCTATTTTTTTAATCTAAGTATTGTCTAACACTCTAAATGCATATTTTTAGGTAAATTACGTTGAAGAAGATGAATTAGACCTGAGGCTAAAATGGAGTGTCTCTTGCCACTTATCCCAAATCTAGACTGAGAATTCCAAGTTATGAATTTTTAGCTTTTTCCTAAAATATTTGAACTCTGTTCCATGGTGGACAGGTACAGGGAACCACTGAAAGTTTTTGAGTATCCATGACATGGACTTGTACAATAAGAATATTATATGTATCAGAAAGCCTAACCATCAGTTATCTAAACCAGGAGTAGCAAAACTTTCTGTAAATGATCAGATAGTAAATATTTTAGGTTCTCCAGGTCAAAGAACAAAAATGAAGAATATTAGTAGGTACTTAGAGAATGAGAGAAAATTGACTGTTCTAATTACCCTGTTTATTCCCAATTGCTATTAATTGGAAACATACTCTCCAAAATTGAACTGTTGTAGGGAATGGGCCTAGCAGATTAGGGTATGGTGTTAGCTTTTTGTTGGCAGTGACCAAAATAACTGACAAAAATAACTTAAAGGAGGAAAAGTTTATTTTAGCTCACAGTTTCTGAGGCCTAAGTCTATGGTTGGGCAACGTTATTGCTCTGCATCCAGGGAGAAGCAGAACATCATAGTGGAAGGGTAAGGCAGAACAAATCTGCTCAAGTCATGGCAGCCTGGGAGCAGAGAGAGAGAGAGTCTGGAGATGAGATAAACACTTGCAGGGCACACTTCCAATGACCTGCTTCCTCCAACTAGGCCCTACCTCTTAGTAATCCATTCAGCTATGGATGGATTTATCCATTTGATGAGATCAGAGTCCTTATAATCTAATCATTGCTTGAAAGCCTTACTTCTGAACCCTGCAGCCCTAGAGAATATGCTTCTAACACATGAGCTTTTAGGGACAGTTTGGATCCAAAGCATAACAGACGGAGAGGGTAACCATGATCAGCTTCACTCTGAAGCTATGTGTCTCAGAGATGCATAGATACCAATGTGTCCTCCTTCTGAGAGCTTGACTCTCTGAACTTGAGCAACTGGCCAAAGATGGGGGAAACTACTGGACTGACTCCACTGCTAGGTGCTTAGCAGTTGCTGTCAGCAGACCCCCCAGCTAATTGGTGACCAGATCAGACTCTAGACAGCTGTTAGCTGCAGCTGCAAATCAGACAGGCTTTCTGTGGCTCTAGTGCTAAGCTATCACAATGGACTTTATATGAAGTAGGTGGCTACAAGATTTCACCCATAGCCAGTTGTTTGCTGACCCCCTCCTAGATAGTCTGTGCTATAATGAAGCCCAGTCCCTCTTCTCCTCTCATCTACTTAAGGATACCACTCCAGTTCTTTCCTTTCTCTCCAGAATCACTAATCCCCCCCATTTCTGACTTTCTGTTCAGCATATAAGTGTGGTATTATTAACATCTTTTTTTCTGGTACTGGGTATTGAACCCAGGGGTGCTTACCCACTGAGCAACATCCCAAGCCCTTTTATTTTTTATTTTGAGACAGGGTTTTGCTAAGTTGCTGAGGCTTGTCTCAAACTTGTAATCCTCCTGCTTCAGCCTCCCAAGTCACTAGGATCACAGGTGTATGCCACTATGCCCGGCCATTTCTTCATCTTGAATAAATGAAACAAACACCTTTCACTTCTGTCCTCCAGTTGCTAATCATTCTCTCTTCTTTCCTGTAAACTGAAGCACCTCTAAATAGTTGTATGCTTTCACTTTACAAGTTTTCCTCTTTCTCTTGAAAAAAGTCTCACCTTCACCACTTCACCTAACTGCTCTTGAAGTGTCACTAATGACTCTGCTAGATGGTCTTCTGAACACATTCAGAATCTGACCACTTTTCATCTTCTAGGCTACCACCCTGGTCCTTGCCACCTTTATCATTTAGCCAATGATTGAAATAGACATCTTTTTATCCTCCTCATCCTTCAATCTGTTCTTAACCCAGAAGTCAAAATAAATATTTTAATAAGTTATATGGCAGATCTTATCATTCCACTACTCAAATATTTTCCTTCCCATGTAGAGTAAAAGCTATATCCTTACAGGGGCCTGCAATACACCCTCTGACCCATGTCCTAGTACTGTTTCTCGTTCTTTCTTTGCTACTCTTCATTTGTCTCACTGATTGATCCTTGAAGATTCCAGCCATGTTCTTGCTTTAGGGCCTTTTCATTTGCTGCTCCCTCTGCCTGGAACACTATTCTAATGCAGCTTAGCTTGCTCTTGCTGTCTCCTTCAATTTTTTTTTTTTTTTTTTTTTGGTACCGGGGATTGAACTCAGAGGCACTCAACCACTAAGCCACATCCCAAGCCCTACTTTGTATTTTATTTAGAAACAGGGTCTCCCTGAGTTGCTTAGCGCCTCGCTTTTGCTGAACTGGCTTTGAACCCAGGATCCTCCTGCCTTAGCCTCCCGAGCCACTGGGATTACAGGCGTGAGCCACTGTGCCTGGCTCCTTCAATTCTTGAATCAGGTACCACCATTATGATAAGGCTTTACCTTCACCACACTTACAATGGACTCCTCAAACTTCTTGGATCCTTTTTAGGCTTACATTTTTTCCAAAGCACCCATCATTACCTAACATTTTGTACATTCTACTTAACTGTCATATGTATCCACTGTCACTAGAAAGCTCCAAAAACCAGAGAATTTTATTGTCTGTTTTCTTGGTTCTACTTCCAGTGCCTTAAATAATGTATGGCATGTATATGTCTCAAGTAAATGAATGAATGCGTTCAATTGGGAAAATGGACAAAAGATATCAATAGGTGATGGAAATATGATCAGATTCATTAATGCTAACAGAAATGTAAATAAAACCACAATAAAATTCACTTGCTATTTCACATTCCATTGTTTGAACAATACCCAATGTTCCTAAATGTGGAAAACAACAGAAACTCTTTTTACTATTAATGAAAGTAGAAGTCCGTATATTGACTTGGAAGAAAAATTTGGAAAGAAGAGTTGGTGCTACTCTTATTTACCTGCTATTCCTTTTGCACAGTATTCTGTGGCTACTTCAAGGCATTTTTTGAGCTACTCTTAACAATTGTATAGAAGAGATCCTCATGAGAATGTTTAAAGCAGATTTGTTTTCACAATAGCAAAACTGAGAAACAACTTACTCATTAATAAAAAATGAATAAACTGTGGAATGTTTATATAATGAAATGAGTACATAGTTATGAAAACGTGTTTTCTAGAAGTACCAATCAACTTATATAAAACTGACAAATCCTTGGTGAATAAAGCAAGTTGCAATGCCAGCCTCAGCAATGGCGAGGCGCTAAGCAACTCAGTGAGACCCTGTCTCTAAATAAAACACAAAATAGGGCTGGGGATGTGGCTCACTGGTCGAGTATCCCTGAGTTCAATCCCAGGTACCAAAAAAAAAGAAAAGAAGTTGCAAAAAAAAATACAAGATAATATTTATAGAAAAGTTTGAAATGTAAAAAAATAATATGACACATTGCTCAAGAATTAATAGATATAAGATGTGTATAAAGGAATGTGGGAGAATGATCAACTTTATATACAGAATAGTAGAATGTGAAGAAGGGATATAGGATCAGCATGACGTGTCACTTGTTTTGATATATTTTTGTATTTTGATAGTGGATGTATAGGTGTTTGTTGTGTTGGTTTTAAAAATATCTTTTGTATTCTTAAATATGTTATACTAAGAATTTTGGAAAATATTGTCAAAAATGAAGAAGACTAATTAAAACTGACTTAGGCCATATCTATTTATTCAAGGAGCTATGGCCTAAAATCACCATACAAGGTGGTATCTGAATTGCTGATTGAGACCTATGTTTTTTTAATTCTTCTTACTGTTATATGCCTTTCTACTGAAACAACAATAGTAGAAAAGAAACTGTACTTTATAATTATTTACATTTTGAAAGTGGTACTTTTGTAATATTTTTTATGAACCAGGGGGAGGATTGATTGGAAGAAAAGGCTACATAGGCACATTGGGGAAAAATGACACAATGATGTGTGCAGTGTATGGATGGACTGAAGAGATGGCTTTTTCTGGAACATCCACAGGAGATGTGTGTATCTGGAGAGATGTCTTCCTTGTAAAAACAGTTAAAGCACATGATGGGCCTGTGTTCAGTATGCATGCACTGGAGAAAGTAAGTAACCTGAAGAGTTTTCAGATTAAACATAATCTGATGGTGGCTTACAGAGCATTTTCAGAAGTATAGGAATGCTGCGTTTCTTGACTGGGCTACACAATCATAGTCTGTAGGCTAGGGTCTTTTGACCTTGGTTTGTTTCTTTCTTCAACTTCTTAAACACAGACTGAAATAGGTCAACAGTTTGAAAAATAAGTTTAACTTAATATTTATTAAGCTCTTACTAGGAAAATAGTTTTACATATAATCACCATATCCTATCAGGTGTGTACCACTATTATCCCTTCTTTGTAAAGACTGAAGTTTAAAAACTTCAGGAGAACATATGTAACTTTCTGAAATTGGTAGATGTAACTCATAGTTCCAAATTAGAAGCTGTGTTTTCAGTATCCTATACTAACAGATGTTTATTGTCCTTATTAATATTTTTACAGATTTAATGTTAGTTTTTTAAAAGCTATTATGGATTCTTACCTAATTCTTGTTATTTGCAAGCTGTAACTTCTAGCTATAGTCTTTCCTCTAGAGTTTTCCAATATGAAGGAGGTTATTATTTTGTAATATATTTAAATAATTAATAATTTGAACATTTTATTTTCATAGGGATTTGTAACTGGAGGAAAAGATGGTGTAGTAGCTCTTTGGGATGACTCCTTTGAAAGATGTCTCAAGACATATGCTATAAAAAGAGCTGCTTTGGCCCCGGGATCCAAAGGTGCTTTGATATTAGGTTTATTTTGTGGAAAAAGATCAGTTGTTTATCAATATGCTTGATCACTGAGGTGGGACACATGGAATATATTTTTCCTTCTTTATTTGATGGGCATCAAGTTTAAATGGGACTTACTTGATACCAGAATCATTGTTATTATTTTAAAAATCTGTTTTCTGTGATACATATAATAAAATATTAACCAAGTACAATTTTATCAATATTAATTTTTTTTTTTTTTAATTTTTTTTTTTTTTTAGTTGTTGATGGATCTTTATTTTATTCATTTATTATTTATATATGGTGCTGAGGATCGAACCCAGTGCCTCACGCATGCTAGGCAAGCGCTCTACCACTGAGCTGCAGCCCCAGCCCCCAATATTAATTTTTAATATTTTTAATTTTTCAAATAAAATTTCCATGTGAGCATCATATTTATCATCAGCCAGGAACTTGTTTTCTGACTTGGCTCTTTATCCATCATAGTTTTTGTTGACCCTGCCACACTGTACCTCACAAGCCTTTCTTCCCTTTGCCTTTGCTCTCAATGCACTTCTTCCTTTCAGGCACTGTGCCACACTCTGACCTCCAGGTTTTTGGCATATTACTTTTGCCTAGAATTTATTCTTCTTCCCTCTTCTTCCCTCCATTTCCTACTTACATGTTCATGTTTCACATCTCACACACTGTTTCTTCTAGGATGATTCCTCTATCCTTATCTCCCCACAGAAAGGTGAAATTTCCTTGCTATATGCTCCTTTTTGAATATATTCCTAACACGGCATCTGTTTTCCTCATTGTATGCTATTAAGGGCAGGAGTTGGGTCTGTCATATTTACTAATATCGCTGAAGCCTGCATAGGACACAGTAGACATAAAGGAATATATCTTACATTGAATTAAAATTGCTAATCAGAATATTGTGTTCTAAGAGGCGTAGGAAATCGATGAGGAGGGGCTAACACAAGAAGTAAAGAAGCCAGGCGCGGTGTCGCATGCCTGTAATCCCAGCACTTTGGGAGGCTGAGGCAGGAGAATCGCGAGTTCAGAGCCAGCCTCAGCAACGATGAGGCGCTAAGCAACTCAGACCCTGTCTCTACATAAAACACGAAATAGGGCTGGGGATGTGGCTCAGTGGTTGAGTACCCCTGAGTTTAATCCCCAGTACCCCCCCCCAAAAAAAAAAGAAGTAAAGAAATAGTTGTCAGGGGGCTGGGGTGTAATGCAGTGACAGAACACTGACCTAACATATGTGGAATGCGAGGTTCCATCTCCAGTACCTTACCAACAACAAAAACAGAAAAATAATAAAATTCTACTATGTATGTGTACTTATTTTGAAATTAATAAATTGATTGAAGAAACTACAGTACATTATTAGAATTTTTAAAATATAGGAGAAATCAACCTTGTGTGAATTCACTGTCAAAATAGTGTCACAATACATCCTTTTATTAATAAATTTATACATATAAGAATATCTCCTTTTAACATTTCAGGTCTTCTCTTAGAAGATAACCCATCTATACGTGCCATATCATTAGGACATGGTCATATTTTAGTTGGCACAAAGAATGGTGAAATACTAGAGGTGGATAAAGGTGGCCCAGTAACACTTCTGGTCCAGGTACTTTTAAAAGCTAATGTGCTTTTTTCTCTTTGCATATAATTTATTCTTTCAGTACATAAGAAATGTTGACAGTGGTGAAAAATAATGTTAATTAAGGAAATATTTGTTAATATATAAAGAAAAATTTTAACTTGGTTATCACTAAATAACTAGGTACCAGTAAATAAATATTCATATTCTCATATGCAATAATTGCCAATATTTTGAGTTAATTCTTATCACAAAATAAAGCAATAGAAAAACTGGTTGTAAAGAATTTAGTCCACATTTATTTATATTTAATTTTATCTATTTGAGGTATGTTTGTTTAACATAAGTCAGTTATTTTTCTTTTTTTTGGTACCAGGGTTTGAACTCAGGAGTACTCAACCACTGAGCCACATCCCCAGCCCTGTTTTGTGTTTTATTTAGAGACAGGGTCTCACTGAGTTACTTAGCTCCTCACCGCTGCTAAGGCTGGCTTTGAACTTGAGATTCTCCTGTCTCAGGCTCCCAAAGTATTGGGATTACAGGCGTGTGCCACCACGCCTGGCTGTAAATCAGTTATTTTTCTATGAAGCTCTTTAGATAAGTCATTGTTATGTTTCTGACTTACAAAAAAGTCAATATATGACTATATGCTAACATTTTATTGCTAAAAACATTTATTAGTGAAAGTATGTCAATAATAAAACAGAAAACCAGAAATATAAAAACCTGTGGCCATATGGCCCTTAACACTTCCATCAAGAGTGGTGTATTAGATTTTTACATGTACATTTCATCAGTGTATTGTATTTTTCTTAAAAGTAGGGAGGGAAATAGATCAATACTATAAAATACAGTGAGGTTGGCTCTATCATGATGAAATTGTCCTTATGCAATTTTGTATAGTAACATCAAACTTTGGTTTGCCTTTTACCTTGAAAAAGAATTTTTTATATATTTATTTTGTTGTAGATGGACACAAATATTTTTATTTTATTTATTTTTATGTGGTGCTGAGGATCAACCCAGTATCTCATGCATGCGAGGCAAGTGCTCTACCACTGAGCTACAATCTCAGCCCAAGGATTATTTTCTTTCTTAATACAAACTTATTTCTCTTCTAATTCCCACTTCACTCTTAAGACAGCAAAGAGTACACGTAGATGAGAACACTGCACATCCATTAATGCTTTATTATATTATTAATGTAATATGTATGATATTGAATAAGTATGCAAATAATAAAACATTGAATTAATGCTATCTTACTCAATGTCAGTTGTATAATATACCTTTGATATTAAAAAATGATGGAGTCATAGTTTAATGTGTTTATAGTGTCTTGGAAAATATTAGCACAAGTACCCTCTTATGGATGAATTTAGAGGTGGAATTTTTAAAAACCACAGTTTCATAATTGTGAGAAAAAATAAGAAGTCATAAATGACATTAAGATAAATACTTTAGGTAAAATAAAATTAGCAGAGTTTATTTGAGCATTAAAATATTTATAAATCAGGCAGCACCCAAAACAAGAAGAGATTCAGCAGAATCTAAATATTTTTTTAGCTGTAGGCAGACACAATAACTTTATTTTTATATGGTGCTGAGGACTGAACCTAGTGCCTCACCTGCACTAGATGATTACTCTACCACTGAGCCACAACCCCAGCCCAGCACTGAACTTTTATAGACTGAATATGAACAACAACGATCTAGTTGATTGGTTAGAGTGGGAAAACCTTAGAAATTAGTTGGCTATTTTTGATTGGTAGAGTATCTAGTTTCACTTTATTATTTACATTGGGCTTTGGTTATATTTCATAGGCACCTAAAGCACTGGAGCTATCCCAGCCTAATGGCCTCCGAATTGAAATTGTTTTTTTGTTTGTTTGTTTTGGTACTGGGGATTGTACTCGGGCCACTCAACTACTGTCCCATATTCTCAGTCTATTTTGTATTTTATTTAGAGACAGGGTCTCACTGAGTTGCTTAGCACCTTGCCATTGCTGAGGCTGTCTTTGAACTCGACATCCTCCTGTTTTAAATCCTGAGCGACTGGGATTTAAAATTGTTTTTAATACATTGAATACATTGTGTGTGTGTGTGTGTGTGTGTGTGTGTTTTGCTCGCCATTAAATTCAGGGCCTCATACATGATAAGCATGTGTTTAAACCACTGAGCTACACACCCAATTCCATTAGTTTAGGTATTTATTATAAATTTAAGATTTCAATGTCTTTTTATTTTGACATCAGGAATAAGGCAAGATATCATGTGTTACTATTTTTGTCCAATATGGGTAAAACCTTAGCCAATCCAGTAAGACAAATCAATAAAAGGTGTAAGTGCTAGAAATAAATGGACAATGGTGGTATTTTTAGATATAACAACCTTATATATTGAGAATAAACTGAAAAATGGTTAGAAATAATTGAGTCCTGTAATATGCTTAGATGAAAAATCAGCATATAAAAATCAATAGTATTTCTTGTTAGTGTTTCTAGCAGCAATAATAAGTTAGGAAATATGACATAAAACATGCTGTTGACACAAAACAACTATATAGTAACCCAGAATTTTGTAGTTAAAATGTTCAAGAAAACTGAGATTTTACTAAAGACACAAAACACCTGAATAAATGATAGATTCAATATGATTCAATGTGATTACAATACAAACCTTAATGAGATTTTTCAAAAATTCTAGGAAGATCTTTTAAGATCATCTAGAGGAGAATATAAGATCAACAAATCTTTGAGAAACTCTCCACAAAAGAAGATAATATAAAACTATAGTCATTAAAAGTGTGAGAATGTTTATACCTAACAGAAATGTTAAATAGTTAAAAAAAAAAATACAACAGTGATGGTAGCAGCACTGTCTGGATCAGTTTAGGAATTCATCCCAGCAAGATTAAGTCTTCCTTTCCTATCTGTGAATATGGGATAGCTCTCTATTTATTTAGGTTTTTTTTTGTTGTTGTTGTTGTTGTTTTGGCACCAGGGATTAAACCTGTGGCACTCCACCACGAACCACATCCCCAGCCCTATTTTGTGTTTTATGTAGAGACAGGGTCTCACTGAGTTACTTAGTGCCTCGCCGTTGCTTAGGCTGGCCTTGAACTCCCAATTCTCCATCTCAGCCTCCCAAAGTGGGAGGCATGTGCCACCACGCCAGGCTAGATCTTTTCTTTTTTCAGCAGGGTTTTGTGGTTTGCAGTGCACAAGACTTCACTTATTTTGTTAAATTTATTTCTAAGTATTTTATTGTTTGTTATACTATTATACACTTCTTTTAAAATTTTGTTTTCAGAGTGTTCATTCCTAGTGTAGAGAAATACAGTTGACTTTGTACATAGCCTATAATAGGACCTTATATCCAATAAACTTGTTGACCTCATTTATTATAATAGTTTAATAATGGATTCTTTAGGATTTTCTGTATATATAAGATCATGTCATCTGTAAGTAAAGATAGTTTTATTTCCTCATAGTCAATCTGATTGCCTCATTTCTTTTTCTTGCCCTGTTGTCCTGGCTAAAGCTTTCAGTACAATGTTAAATGTAAGTGGTGAGAAAAGACAACTTTGCTGTGTTTTTAATCTTAAGGGAAAAGAATTCAGCTTTCCACCATTAAGTATAATGTAACCATGCTTTTTCATAGATTCTCTTTATGAAGTTGAGAAATTACCTTCTTATTCTTAGTTTTTGTAGTGTTTTTAATCATGGATAGGGAGGGATTTATCTTACACTTTTTCCATGTGTACTCAAATGATCATATGGTTTTTGTTCATTTTATTAATGTGACATATTAACTGATTTTTGAATGTGGCAATCTTGCATTTTTAGCTGTGTATAAATCTTTCCATATGTTTAATTCAGTTTGCTAGGACTTTGTAGAGGATTTTCGAATCCACCTTTATAAGGAATATTAATCTGTAGGTTTCTTGTGATGTCTTTGGTTTTGGTATCAGAGAGAGATGGCTTTATAAAATGATGTGGGAAGTATTATCTCATTCAGTGACCACACCCAGCTGTTAAACCCCTTTAATTACTAACTGATTGCTCTATTGTTTTCAACGCTTTCTTGAAGTATAAATTGTTCCACAGACTAAACCAACCAAATTCAGTGTCGTTTGAAAGGATATTTCCCTAATTTTGTGGTGCCTTCAACCAAGATCCTCCCACCTACTTCTGAGATTTCTCTGGTTCCTTTGGACAAAGTAGGTGGTCTATAATTTAGATTCACATGTCATATGAATCTATAAATCTCCCTCTGGTTACCTTTCATCACAACCTCCACAGTTGTTTTGTGGGGGTTTTTTGTTATTGTTGTTGTTGTTGTTGTTGTTGTTGTTGTTGTACTCAGGGCCTAACACATGCTAGGCAATTGCTCTACCATTTTGCTACATCTCCAATCCTTTTTATTTAGAGACAGGTTCTCATTAAGTTACCTAGGCTGGCCTTGAACTTGCAATACCTCCTGAGTAGCTGGGATTACAGGCACACACCAACAGTTTCATCTCTCCACTTTTTTTGAGAGAATTCCTAGTCATTAACTTTACTCTGCTTTGCTATAAAGTCAGTTTCCTTTGAGAAGAGATTAGGAGCTGTTTTTTTTTTGGTTTACTTTGTTTTGCTGTTTGTTTTGGGTTGCTTCTCCCTCCAGGGAAAACATCTGAGTCAGGGCTCTGGAGTTGAGAGTAAGACTGTGGAATGTTTCTTTCTGGATGTGCCAGGCTTTAAGGGCTGAGTTTTTGGTAAGGAGAGAAAGGGAAGTAGTCTAAGGTCTCCTTAGTTGTTCTTGGGTTGCCACCAGGGCACAAACGGTGGAGTTTCTACATGGAGTAGGGGCTAGGGAGAAAGGAGCTTCCACCTGTCACTTCTGTTCACCAGGAATTCAACCTCCACAACTGATGGCTGAGGCAAGATAAGAAATGCCTGACTTCTTACCCTCACTGGGAAGACTGCCCTTCTGCTTGGAACTGTGGAGAGAGCCAAGTGTATTAGTCTAGTGTGAAGTGTTGGGAAGAGGGACAAGGCACATGATCTCAGTTTAAATACCATAGACTCTCACTGTTCTTACCAAATTTAGCAGGTTTTTTATGAATAAATGTTCCTTCATTTGTTGCATCTCCTAAAAACCATTTCCAGACTTTAAATGGTTGGGTTTTTAATTTTTTTAATATCAATTTTACTAGTGAGCAGGTTTTTAGAGCTTCTGTCATGCATATATTTTTAGGTTAAATTGATACTGTTTTCTTTATAGGGACACATGGAAGGAGAGGTATGGGGTTTGGCTACACATCCTTATCTGCCCATCTGTGCTACTGTAAGTGATGATAAAACCTTAAGAATATGGGATCTCTCTCCTAGTCATTGTATGTTGGCTGTCCGGAAACTGAAAAAGGGTAAGAGGCTCTTAGACTTGAACATAGATTAAGTTATAGCAATTTTCTAACCTTAATAAATATAAGAAAGCAATAGTTAGGTACATGAAAAACTATAAAATTTTTTAAGTATTTATTCAGTGTCTACTTGCTTGTGGTGCTGCATAAAGAAAATTAGTTATGCCCAGACTTTGCTTTATGGGACCTCCTATTATCATACCTAAACTGAGCCAATTTTTCAATGACATGTTAGAAGAGAATATATAGGAAATAAACAGAAACTAAGTTTTTCTCCCCTTTGTAATTAGGATTATATGTAATTTGGAACTAGAAACTGAAAAAGAAGGCTTTCACTTTAAAAGAGGTAGCAGAGGTGAGAGAAGGCAGTTTTAGGATGAAACAGAACTAAGTATATTTGTAGGAGGCAGATGAAACTGGTAGTGTAGAGAGATAAGAGCTTTAATTGTTGGAAAAAAGTTTTTTAACCAAGGGCAGATGAAGATTTATAGACAGCTCTGAAATGACTGCCTTCAGTTGGCATTATTATTCTTTTAAACAGTCATTGTTTATATTTATTTATACCTATACATTTCTTTCTTTTTTTTTTTTTTTGGTACTGGGGATTGAACCCAAGGACCCTTAATCACTGAGCCACATCCCCAGCCCTATTTTGTATTTTATTTAGAGACACTGGGTCTCACTGAGTTGTTTAGTGCCTCGCCATTGCTTAGGCTGGCTTTGAACTCATGATCCTCCTGCCTCAGCTTCCTGAGCTGCTAGGATTAGAGCTTTCTGAGCTGTTGGGATTAGGTGCCCAGCTGTATACCTATACATTTCTTTGTTCATCATTTCTTCTTGCATCTCAGACTTATTCTCTTTTAATACTTTTCTTCCTCCTAAAATATAGCCTTAGAATTTCCGTAATAAAGGTTTTTTGAAAGTTCCCTCAGCTTTGATCTGAACCAGAGACATACCAAGGGCAGGCTCATGGGAATGGTCCAAAACACAGTGATTGTTATTCACATTTTTTGTTGTGTTTAAATTCTCTATTGGCTGCGTATTGCACTTGGAGTGATTTTTTACCCTTATCCTGCCCGTGGTATACCACTAGTCTGAACACATCTTGATGTTTTACTCTCATTCTTGAATACTAATAGAACTGCTTCTAGACTTTTTGGTTGAAAGCATTCTGTTTTCTGTTGCTCTCTTTAATTATTATATTCTACACAGGTGTAGTTCAATAACATTGTGCATGTATCTAGGTTTACTTTTATTTATTTAGCTTAAGATTTGTTGTGCTTTCAGAATCTGTGGGTTTATGTATTGTATTAATGCTAAAAAAATTGTCTGCCAGTATTAGTAACTCCTATGACTAGATCTCTGAATTAGATTGTAGGCAAAATTCATGATTCTGTATTTTTAAAGAATAATTTTCTATTATCACTTTTATTTTTATTATGTTCATCATTGATTAAAAAGGATAACAGGTGGATTTTCCTAACTTGAAGGGATATATGTGGATTTTATACTGGTTCAGTTATAACAGGATGACCAAAGTCATGCTCAATTAAATATTATAAGACACAGTTGTCTTTTTGAAAGAATCAGTAAGCAAATACTGTTTTCTTTAGCAAATACAAGCATCATGGTTTGTGAGCCTTAACATTTTATAAAAATAAGCCATTGTGGTTAAAATAGACTATTCTTATTTCTGACAAGTTTATGGTAGTCAGTTAAAATAAACAGAAGTGTAAATATGCATGACTTAATGTTTATAATGCCTGTAAAGTATTTTTTGAATATTTGCCAGACTTTTGTACTTTTCTATGTAATTACACATTTGAAAGTTCCCATTAAAAACCTGTATCCTAGCCGGGTGCGGTGGTGCATGCCTGTAATCCCAGCGTTTTGGAAGGCTGAGGCAGGAGGATCGCAAGTTCAAAGCCAGCCTCAGCAAAATGAGGCACTAAGCAACTCAATGAGACCATGTCTCTAAATAAAATACAAAGCAGGATGGAGGATGTAGCCCAGTGGTTGAGTGCCCCTAAGTTCAAGCCCCAGTACCAAAAAAAAAAAAAAAAGATTGATAAACCCTTAGCTGAACTAAACAAAAGAGAGAGAAGACCCAAATCAAGAAAATTAAGAGATGAAAAAGGAGATACTACCACAGACACTTCTGATAATCAGAGAATCATTAGAAACTATTTTGAAAATTTATACTCCAATAAACTGGAGAATCTGGAATATATTTGACAAATTTTTAGATAAACATGACCTATCCAGATTGAACCATGAAGATACAAAAAACCTAAACAAAGCAGTATCAAGCAATGTGATTGAAGCAGCATTAAAAACTTTCCAGCAAGCTGGGCGCAGTGGCACATGCCTGTAATCCCAGCACTTTGGGAGGCTAAGACAGGAGAATTGTGTGTTCAGAGCCAGCCTCAGCAACTGCAAGGCACTAAACAACTCAGTGAGACCCTGTCTCTAAATAAAACACAAAATAGGGCTGGGGATGTGGCTCAGTGGTCGAGTATCTCTGAGTTCAATCCCTGATACCAAAAAAAAAAAAAAAAAAAAAAAACCTTCCAACAAAGAAAAGCCTAGGACTATATGGATTCGAAACTGAGTTCTACCAGACTTTTAAAGAACTATTGACAATCCTCCTGAAATCATTCCATTAAAAAGAAAGGGAGGGAACAGTGCCAAATTTTTTTATGAAGCCGGTATCATCCTGAGAAAGACACATTGAGGAAAGAAAACTTCAGACTGACATCCCTGATGAACATTAATGCAAAAATCCTAAATAGAATATTGGCAAACCACACTGAAAAACACATTAAGAAAGTACTATACCATGATCAAATAAATGTGTTTCATCCCAGGAATGCAGGGTGGTTCAACATATGCAAATTAATAAATGTAATTCACCACACAGAGTTAAGGACAAGAATCATATGATCATCTTAACAGATGCAGAATAAAAAGCATTTGACAAAACCTAGCACTTGTTCATGTTAAAAATGCTGGAGAAACTAGGAATAGAAGGAATTTACCTCAGTGCTATAAAGTCAAGATGAAGCAAACCCAAGTCTAGCACCTTACCAAGTGGAGAAAAACTGAAAACATTTTCTCTAAAATCAGGAACAAGGCAAGAATGTCTACTCTCACCACTCCTGTTCAACATAGGTCTTAAAAACCTCTGGCCAGAACAATCAGATTAAAAAAAAGGAAACTAAAGTGATACAAATAGGAAAAGAAGTCAAATCATTTCTGTTTGCTGATGACATGATTCTTTATCAAGAAATCCAAACAAAACTCCAGCAGGAGACTAACTAGAACTGATAAGCTATTTCAGGAAAGTGTCAGGATACAAGATGAACAATAATACATCAATAGCTTTCCTGTGCTCTAGTAATGAATCTGCTGAGAAAGAAATCAGGAAAACTATCCCATTCATAATAACCTTAAAAAAAAAAGTAAAATACTTGAGAATAAATTTAACCAAGGACATGAAAGACCTCCACAATGAAAACTGTAGAACACTGAAGAAAAAAAAATGATGAAGACCTTAGAAGATGGAAAGATCTCCTATGTTCTGGAATAGGCAGAATTAATATTATCAAAGTGGGCATACTACCAAAAACATACAGATTCAGTGCAATCCCCATCAAAATACAAATGACATCCTTCACAGAACTAGAAAAAAATAGTTCTAAAATTCATTTGGAAGAATAAAAGACCCAGAATAGCCAAAGCAATTCTGAGCCAGAAGAACAACACTGGAGGCATCACAATACCTGATCTGACATTATACTGTAGAACTATAGTAATGAAAACAGCATGGTGCTGGCATCAAAACAGACGGGAAGACCAATGAATAGAAGACACAGATACCAACCCACATAGACATAGTCCTCTCATATTTGTTGACAATGCCAAAAACATATTTTGGAGAAAAGAGCCATTTTCTTTCACCCTGCACAAAAGTCAACTCAAAGTGGATTGGAGACCTAGGAATTAGACCTGAAATTTTGCAACTAATAAAAGAAACCTTAGGACCAACACTTAAACATTTTGCTCAAGCACTGGCTTCCTTAGCCCGTAAAACTCAAGAAATAAAATCAAGACTCAATAAGTGGGACAACACCAAATTAAAAAGCTTCTGCACAGCAAAGAAAACAAGAGCATGAAGAGAAAGCCCACAGAATAGGAGATCTTTGCCAGCTACTTCTTTGATAGGGGATTAATATCCCAAATATATGAAGAACTCAAAAACATAACACCAGAAGAAAAAAAACCCAATCAATAAATGGGCAGAAAAACTAAACAGAAACTTCTCAAAAGAAATGACAAATATATGAAAAAAAAAAAGCTCAACATCTCTAGCAATTAGGGAAAAGCAAATCAAAACTACACTAATATTTCATCTCACTCCAATTAGAGTAGCAGTAATCAAGAATACAAATAATAATGCTGGTGAGAAAGGGGTGAACTCATACAGTGTTGTTAGGACTGCAAATGAATACACTCACTTTGGAAAGCAGTATGGAGATTTCTCAAAAGACTAGGAATGAACCACCATATGACCCCGCTATCCCACTCCTTGGTTTTTATCCAAAAGAACTAAAATCAAGCTGGGGTTGTAGCGCAGTGGTAGAACACTTGCCTAGCACATGTGAGGTACTGGGTCTAATCCTCAGCATCATATAAAAAAGAAGTAAATAATAAATGTATGTAAAAAATAAAATCAGCATACTATTGTTATACAGGCATATTAGTTGTTTATAGCAACATAATTCACAACCAGCCCAGGTGCCCCTCAACAGATGAATGGATTAAGAAAATGTGGAACAGACAAATGAGAATGAAGGGAAGGGAGGGGTGATGGGAAAAAGGAAAGATAGTGGAATGAACCTGACATAATTTTCCTATTATACGTATATGAATATACCACAGTGAATCTCACCATCATGTACATTCATAAGAAACTAATTTTAAAAAATAACTATAGTAAATGGCAGAAAGATGCTGTGACCAGTGGGGCTAAACTAGCAGGTTCCTGCCAGGGATGATGGCGGATTAGAAAAATACACTCATGGACTCAGGCTGTGAAGATATCAGCTGGGGTCAGGTGAAGGGCTACTCTGTGATGGAGAAACAGGTCTAAAGAATTATACCAGCAATCTTTATTATATGTATCTCATTAGTCAGATTAAAGACTATGCAAGCATTATTCTTTGTATCATGAAAGTTACAGAGTTAGCAACATTATGCAGCTTATTCCGCAGTTACATTCTACAGTTGCAAGGGCAATGTTAGGAACTTTGTGGAGCTCTCAAGAAAGTCCATTGTATAAAGTTACTCTTATGTGGGCAGGTTCAGGAACATCCATGCTCGTGAAACATTGTGATTGTCTAGCAAGAGAGTTCTTTTATTCCCAGGAGCTGTGTGCCTGAGATCAAGGTCAAGTTGGTAAGACGCTAGCACAGAGCCACCTCATGGAGGGCATTACCGTAGCAACTGGGCATCCTGTACCTTTGCACAGAAATGTTCTCAGGCACCAAGCATTCCACAGCCATGAATTCATCAGAGACCCCAATCTCAGATACTGCTCTCCCATTTCCTGTCACCACTGTCCACAGAAAGATCAGGAGAGGGAAGGAAATGGGATGGGAGGAGGGGAGGAGAAGGAAAGGTACTGGGGACTGAATTAGAACAAGATATATTCCATGCTTTTATAATTGTCAGAATGGATTCTACTGTCATGTGTAACTAAAAAGAACCAATAAATTAAAAATAAAATGTGGCATATAGACACAATGGAGTTTTACTTGGCCATAAAGAATAAAATTATGGCATTTGCTGGTAAATGGGAGGGAATTGGAGAACATAATGCCAAGTGAAAGAAGCCAGACTCAAAATTATGTAACATAAGTTTTCTCTCATATGCAGAAGATATACCAAAATGAGGGGGAAAGGTTTGATGAAAATAGGAAGGAGATGAGTGGAGTAGAGGAAGGAGTTGGGAAGGAAGGAGAATGGATGGGGAAAGGGAGGAATGGTGGAATGGAATTGACCAAATTATATTACGCATATATATGAATATACCACAGTGAATTTCAGCTTTAGGCATATCTATAAAGCACCAGTTAAACTGTAAATGAGTAGAAGAAAGAACAGAGTAGAGAAAAGAGAGTGTGGGGAAGGAGGAAATACTAGGGAATGAAGTGGGGCAAATTATATTCTGTGCATATATGATTATGTCCAAATGAAACCCAATATTATGTATAACTATAATGCACTAATAAAAAAATTAAAATTTTTAAGTAAAAATCAGTGAAACTAAATAGTATGTTTGAATACAAATTTGTTGGTGGAATGAGATGGACATCACTACCCTAGGTACATGTATGAAGACACAAATGGTGTGACACTATTCTTGTTTGCAACCAGAGATTTAGAAAATTGTGCTCCATATATGTACTATGACTTTAAATGCATTTTTTAATATTTATTTTTTAGTTGTAAGTGGACAGAATATATTTTGTTTTTATGTGGTACTGAGGATTGAACCCAGTGCCTCACGCGTACTAGGTGAGCACTCTACCACTGAGCTATAACCCCAGCCCTGCATTCTTCTGTTTTAAAAATACAAATTTTTAAGTATAAATCATCAAGTAAAAAGATAAAAATATAAGTGTAGCTCATATTAAGTGAATTGTCTTATTTATTAATAAATTATTAAAGGTAAATACTTCATAAAATAGAGTTTCAGCATGAAACATTGAAAATAAAATAATTGATGTTTCTTTAAAGCAGTTTATTTAGAGTTTCTTTAAAGCAGTTTATTTAAAGTTTATTTAGACATTGTCATAGAGTTGCAAAAGTAATTAATTTTGTGTAAATTTCCCCAGATGTCTAAAAGATGCTTACCAAGTACATTATATATTACTTTGAATAACAATAAAATGATCAATATGTTCCACTTCTAAATTTCCCCTGGCTTTTTCTTTCTTTCTTCCTTTTTAAAAGAAACCCCTGTTTGGTTTTGTTTTTAAATATTTTTAGTTGTAGATGGACACAATACCTTTATTTTGTTTGTTTAGTTTTTTTATGTGGTGCTGGGGATCAAACCCAGTGCCTCATGCATGCTAGGCAAGTGCTCAAAACCCCTGTTTTTGAAATGAGATTTTGCTATGTTGCCCAGTCTGCCCTCTCCTCCTGTCTCAGCCTCTAGGGTAGGTGGGACCACAGGAATGTACCACAATACTGCATCTCTGACTTTTTCATCATCAAATAATACCATCTTGGGGCTGGGGTTGTAGCTCAGCGGTAGAGTATTTGCCTAGTACGTATGAGGCACTGGGTTCGATCCTCAGCACCACATAAAAAATAAGTGAAATGAAAAAAAACACACAATAATACCATCTCTTATTTGATAGCTTTGAGAACATCTTTTTAAATAACTTTTTTATGTGGAGACTATAGCCCTTTTTACTGATAATGAAAGTTTATTTAAAAGAATGCATTGTGTTTAAATTTATGATTTATAGAAGGAAATTATAGTTCTTTGCTGTTGCATTTGTTGTGAGTTGAATTGTGTCCCTGAATAAGTTAGGTTGAAGTCCTAACTCCCAATATTTGTAAATGTGCCCTTATTTGTAAATAGGGTTTTCTTAGATATAATCAAGTTAAGATGAGGTCACATAAGATTAGAATGGGCTTTAAATTTAATGGCTGATATTTCTGTAAGAGGCCATGTGAAGACATGGTCATATAGATACATAGGAGGAACACAGTATGGTGATAGAGGCAGAGACTGGAATAATATGTCTGTAACCCAAGGCATACCAAGGATTGTTGGGAACCACCAAAAGTTATAGAGAGTCAAGGAAGGATTCTTCCCTATAACTTTCAGGAGGATTGTAGTACTGAGCTACATCCCCAGCCCTCTTTCTTTTATTTTCAGATAGGATCTTACTAAGCTGCCCAGGCTGGCCTCAAACTTGTAATCCTCCTGTCTCAGCCTCCCAAGTAGCTGGGAGGCATGTACCACCATTCTCAGTGCCCCTTCTATTTTTCATCCTTGAAGAATTTTTCTTATTTTTAATGAGCTCAGCTGTAATTTAAAAGGATACCTGCTATGCTAATCTTGCTTAAACTCAGCTTTCTGCCTGTTCTTCATTTGCACCCAACCAGCAGAATAAGAGTTGAATAAAACATGCAACTGTAATGATTGATCTCACTACTATTCTGTTTCTCTGCTTCTCCTTTGAAGCAGAACTCTTCAAAGTAGTTGTTCCACAAGCCACTCCACTTAGGCTTTTATCTCTGTTTGTCTATTGAACTTCTCTTGGTTGGTTTTCACCTTACTTAACCTCATAGCAGTTTCTGATATAAGCTATCATTTCGTCTTTCACTTGCCTCTGGAACTCACAAATGACTTTGTTTCCCCCTCTATTTTGCTGACTCCTAATTTGTTCTCTTTTCTGGCTCTGCCTCTTCTTTTTGCTGTCTCCGTATAGGAATATTCAAGGCCTTCTCCCAGCCCCATTTTCCCCCCATATGTACACTCACTTTAGAGATTAGATAAGTTTCTGCCTAGTGAGAAGACAGAGACTACACTAGTCATTTGAAAAGGGGAAATTTAATTAAAAACTATTATTAACTAGTAAAATGTGGTAACTACTATAAAAAGGCTGTAGAAGTAGCTGTCACAGAAAGCAACTTCTACCTTCAGTCTGAGGAAGAATGAACAAAGAATTTAAAGAAGATTCAGACTGTTTTGGAAAGGGCATGACTGTCACCAGAAGGCTCAGTCTGTCTATGGTGAATAAGCCTGCCAGAGGTGCAGACCAGAGCCAAATGGGCAGGACCCCTGCTTGGTGAAGAGTTTAACATATGGCAAAGGTCCTTGAACTGTGAGGACCTCTGCTGTGTTGGTGGAGAGAGAATCTTGCTGGAGGCTGCGAATTGTAACTGAATCATTAGGGCCATTGCTGTGATGGTGGAGAAACTTTCTGGAGGACTCAAATGGAGCTTTCACTGTGAATATTGCTAGCAGGCTTCCTACACACCAGTGTCAATGTATGTAAAGCAACAAAGAAATAGGAAGGAGTCACCTTCTCCTGTTTGGGCCTTAGTGTCTCTCCAGCACCCTCTATTGGCCAAGTTTAGTATCAGTCAGCAGGCAAAAGCAAAAAGTCTGTGAGGTCCAAATAGTACATTTGGAACTGAGCATCAATAAATCAGTTACTGGCACAGTCTGCCGCTTTGGCTAATCACATCCACATGCTCCTTTCTATACACATTTTGTCTTCAGTACATTCACAGAACTAACGTTATGTTTCTACCCAGAGATGTAGCTACCCTTGCTTCAAGTGAAGTTCTGACCTGTTCCTCAAATAGAGAAGACATATGACCAATTTCTTCCACTACTCATTTTGTAGTTTCCTTGTCCTTAGCCAGAACTTCATGTTCTTGACATTATTTAGCTGGTGGAGTGACTCAAAACTTTATTACTGAAGCATCTGAAATCTCAATAACTCTACCTGTTATCATGGTTACTATCATTTTCCATCTTTACCATTGATCATGGAAGAACTAATAGGCATCCCAGAAAATCCCCTAAGTTTCAGACATAGTACACTTTGCCTTCTTTGTATAGCAATTACTCAGCTTCCCTGATACATCACTGCAACCAGAAATGTAATAACTCATTTCTCTTCCTGTTGGTTTAGTGGCATAAGGAGCTCACCATGGCCAGATGGCGGTTTCATCTTTCAGTTCAGTGGAATCATTCTTATGTCCTCTGGTAGAAGCATTCCCTTTGCACTTGGGAGCTTAGGCTATAAATCGGCACCACTCAGTTTCCACAATGCAAAACAAAATTATACAAGTTGGTTACTATATATAATAGAAGAACCACTTCTAGTTCCATCTCTGAATGTCCAGATCCATGTATTCTGCCTGTGAGGTTCATAGCACCACATAATAGCCTATTGTTCAAAGCTTATACTGTAGCCTGTAAGACAGACCCCAATCTTTTAGGGTATTATTTCCCAAGTGGTGATAAATTAGTCTTCAGTAAGCCATTTGACTTTCTGTTAGCAGCTTTATCTGGGTAATGGAAGTATATGATAAAACCAGCTGATGGGGCTGGGGTTATGGCGCAGTGGTAGTGTGCTCGCCTAGCACAAGGGAGGCACTGGGTTCGATCCTCAGCACCACATAAAAATAAAATAAAGATATTGTGTCCACCTACAACTAAAAAATAAATATTAAAAAAAAAACAACCAGCTGATTACATGGGCATAAGACTAATCCTACACATCCTTTGCTATGCAATGACTTCCTTGATCAAAGTGTGGAATTCTGTGATGATGATTTAAGGCATCTTGGATGTCCATGGATGGTGGTGCTAACAGAAGCGTTACAGACAGGAAGGGCAAATACAGAATTCACGTCTATTCCAGTCAGTATGAATTCTTGCCCCTTCCATAATGCAAGTGGTCCAGTGGAATCAACATGCTACCAGGTAACTGACTTGTCTCCCTGGGAAATGGTGCCGTATTATAGGTTCCATTGGTCTTTGCTGTTAACAGATGAGACACTCAGCAGTAAGATCAGCCTTGGTAAGGAGAAACCCCTATTTTTTAGCTCAAGCTCTCTCTTTGCCATCATGGGCCCACTGAGCAAGTGCTAAGTGACTAAGAAGAGTCACTGACTTATATCTGACTTATATCCTCACAGCATATCGTTTTGTCCATTTTATTATTAACAGCCTCCTCTGTAGTGAATTACTTTGGTAAGTATTCCTTTGGACACAAAAATCTTCATAGCCTGTGCCCTCTCTGAGATCTTCATCCTATCTTCCAAACTTCCTTCTGTCTAATCTTAACACTCCTGTTTCTTCCAAGTCCCTAACTGTTAATCCAATTTATTAGCAAATACAAATGAATCAACATAAATCTGCACATCTTGTTATTTCTGACTGCAAAGTGAAAAACCAAATTTAGTGCTTGAAGTGCTGCCCACCGGGAGCTTTTGCCTTCACTACTGTCCTTCAAGGTCATCCCCAAGCAAGGCTGTACTGCTTTCAGATGGGTGCCAACATATAGAGAAATATAAGTTTGGCTCAAATTTTTTCTTCCACAGTGAACTGATCATAAGTAACACCCATGAGGCCATAGGTATAGATTAAGAGGATAAGGCATTGTAGCAGGAATTGTCAAAGGATTTTGAGCCACCTATTTACATACATTACTTATAACTTCCAGATCGTTCCAAGATTAGTCTTTTATATATCATTTTCACTTGATATATTGCCACTGTGCACACTCAAACCATGGCTTGATTGCTTATGTAACTTCTAATTAAATTCATGATTGGAAGCACAGCACACATAATCACATGATAACCCATGGTTAGGCATTTACTCTCTGACAAAGTCTAGTAGCATTCTAGAAGCTACTCCTCAAAAGGAAAATAATATCTGTAAAGGAGAACATGGAATTTGCTCTCAGATCCTGTGGTTCTTCAGTATGATTCTCCTTGGGTAGCTTTCTAGTGGCTCCATATAGCATCCCTATGTACCACATATACTTGGAGCGTCATTGGATCTGTTGGCTTATTCTTCCCAAGTGGAAAATCAGCTTTCCTTCTTTTGTTCTGGTGCTCACTGCAAGCTGGAAGCCTTCCGGTGACTTGTTAAATGATTTATTAGGTGGGTAGAAGCAGCTCTGTGAAATGTAGTATATGTTGTTTCTGTAAGGCTGACAGAGTGTTTTGCTCCTTTTGTTCATGATAGGTGATAGGAGGTATAGCAACTTGTCCTTTACCTTGGAGGGAATATCATGACATGCTCCAGACAACTGGACATTAGACACATCACTGATATGGCAGGTCCCTGAATTTTTGTGGTATCATCAGCCACTTTCTTGATTCACATGTCTCGCTAAGGCATCTAAAGTACTTGTTGCTTCCTGCTTCCCAGATCCATTCAGCATAATGTCATCAATGTAGTGGACCATTGAGATGTTTTGTGAAATGTCAAGACCATCAGGATCTCTGGACTATATTATGGCAGAGAACAGGAGAGTTGAAATAACCCTGAGGCAAGGCTTTGAAGGTGTACTCAGGTACAAGCCAGGTAAAAGCAAACGGCTTCTGGTGGTCCTTTCAAATTGGTATGGAGAAAAAAAGCATTAACCAGGGCAATGACTGCATACCAAATGTCAGGGGCTGTGTTAATTTGTTCCAGTAAAAAGAGTACATCTGGAGGAGCAGTTTCAATTGGAGTCACTACCTGATTAAATTTATTATTCAGTTATTATCTAAAATTCACCTGATTTTAATATAGACCCAGTAGGCAAGTTTACATGATAATGTGATAGATATCCCCACCCCTGCATATCCCAAGTCTCTGATAGTGTTACTGATTTTTATAATTCTTGGGCTCAAGATTTTGCTTCTGGTTTATTGTCTTTGTAGAGAAGGGAATTTCCAGAGGCTTCCACCCAGTTCTTTGTATCATAATGACCATTAGCCCATGGATTATAACACCAGCATGGAAAAGTCTAACAGTTGTGAAGTATTCTAATTTAGAAACTGGATGAGGTCTGCTGTGATTCAAACTTGACCTAAGATTTCATATATATATGATCCCCATAAGCTTTCACTTTGGTAGAAAATAGCATCATTTTGTGTTTCTAAGAATTAGCATCAATTCACAGTTTATGTGTAGTAATCCTTGAAACTTTGGATATTTCCTTTTTCCAGTTCGCAGCCATTCTCTTAAGTGGCCACAGTTGCCTCAGAAGAAGATATGTGTCATATATTTATGGTAGTTCTGCTGGATTCTAGCCTTCCCCTCAGTGAAGGGGCTCCGAGTATATACATTGGCTTACATCTGAAAACTGGTTGAGAATCTGTGATTTTCCATGTGGTGATTTAAGTCAGGTTTTTAGCCACCAGGCCTGAAATTTTTTCTGTTAAATAAATTGATGTTAATCTAGTAGCCTACCTATTTCATTCATAGAGAAATATGCTTAATTAGCCATCAACAGAAATCCCTACAGACTGATTATCAGCACATTCCTCCTGTCCTTTTCTGTGAAAGCATCTGTTTTGGCTTTGGTGATTAAGAGCTGCCACTTGGCCTTTGCTTCTTCAAGGTCCCTGTTAAATCAGGGAGACCATATCAATGGTGATATCTCCTGCGGTCATTCCTGACCTACACAGAACAATCACAGGGCTTCCTACAGTGCAGATGCTGCCCTTAATATGTCACTGCCTTAGTGAAGGACTATGTTCTAGACTTTTGGGGGTGGTGGATATAGTTGGTGGGTGAGTATGAAGGTTGCTAATGAAAAATCTACTTTAATATTCATACCTCCTTGTGCTGGGGATGTGACTTAGTGGTAGAGCACTTGCCTGGCATGCATAAAGCCTGGATTTGATCCTCAACACTGGAAAAAAAAAAAACCAACCACTTTTTTACCTTCCTAAGCTTTTAGAGTCATTCTTTTACATCAAGGGTCAACTCATGGATAAAGTTTAGTGCATCCTCTCATTTTATAGTTTTATTTTGTATCACAGCCATGCCATTCACTTATGTGTTCTCTGGAGCTGGTTTTGCACTGCAATAGCAGAGTTGAGTAGTTATGACAGGTATTATATGGCCTGCAAAACTGAAAACATGTACTATCTGGTCCTTTAATAAAAATTTACTCGTCTTTGCCCTAGAGCATGATGAGATATGACCCAAATTATGAGTCTAGTGGCAACAGAGGTAGTTATGATAGTTCTTCAGAAAGATGAGCATTCCTTTGCAAGGCAACTGCCCCAGAAGGTCAGACTTCTCAAACACAGGGGAAAAAATGGAGGTGAGACTCAGAATAACACAGAAGTTTGAGATCTCACCTTTGTCTGAGTCCAACCAGATTTACCCTTTTGGTACCCTAATTTTTAAAAATTTGTTCTGATTAGTTATACATGACTGTAGAATGCATTTTGACACATCAGACATAAAATGTGGTATAACTTCTCATTCATGATATAGACTTACACCAGTCATGTAATCATATATGTACACAGGGTAATAATGTCTGATTCATTCTACTATCCTTCTTACCCCCATACCCTCTCCTGTCCCTTCACTCCCCTCTGCCTAATCCAAAGTACCTTTGTTTTCCCCTAGCCTTCCCCCATTGTGAATTAGCATCCACATATCAGAGAAAACATTTGGCCTTTGCTTTTTTGGGATTGGCTTATTTCGCTTAGTATGATACTCTCTAGCTCCATCCATTTACCTGCAAATGCCATAATTTTATTCTCCTTTAAGGCTGAGTAATATTTCGTTGTGTATATATACCACATTTTCTTTATCCATTCATCTGTTGAAGGGCTAGGTTGGTTCCATAGTTGAGCTGTTGTGAGTTGTACTGCTATAAACATTGATGTGGCTGCATCACTGTAATATGCTGATTTTAAGTTCTTTCAGTATAAACCAAGGAGTGGGATAGCTGGGTCAAGTTCCATTCCAAGTCTTCTGAGGAATCTCTATACTGCTTTCCATAATGGTTGTACCGGTGCCCTAATTTTCATACAAGAAATTTAGTGAGGCTGTCTAATTCAATTGACATTGTATATCTGCAGACAGTGAAATTTGTGTCTAAATTTTAATGGCTATAATATGTCAGGAATTCTTTGATACTTGCTGTGGAAGTGTTCTCAGACTACAATTCATGCTAGGAATTTAAGGACCTGAGCTGGTTACTTTCTGTAGATTATTTGTGCAGTCAGAGGAATCTATTTCACAACACTGTTGTTTTACCTGTTCTTGTAGTCATCATTACTGTAGTGGTCAAGGGTAGCAGCTTCTTGGGCTTCCAAGGCACTAACTTTAGTAAACAGCTGATCACAGTCAACAGCAGGATTAATAACTTGATTAATTGTGACACCAGTACACACCCTGGATTACTAGCATCCTGTTTTCTATTGGTAAGGACTCAGCACTGTGCTCAAACCCAAAGGTTATGATGTGTTAACTAATAAAATGTGGTTAACTACTAAAAGGCATAAAAGGATTTTTAAGAGATGTAGAGGAGCAATTGCAGAAAGCAGCTACTACCTATAAGGCTAATGAACTTGAAAAATTAAACTTCAGCCCCAGGCTGAGCTTCTCTGTGGAGAGGGCATGGGTACCATAGGACCCTTTACCACTTACAAGTGGTGAAGAAATTTGCCAGAGGACAGGTATCACAGATGGTCTGGGAAATCCTTTGTTTTAATGGCAGAAAAACCCACATCATTCCCACCTTTACCCCCCATTAATCTGCTAATGCCTCCACATCAGAAGGAAGCAAAGTCCCTTGCATTGTCCCTCTAGTACCTTTACTAGCCAAAATCAAGTCAGTTGGCAAAGGAAAAATGTAGGATTCAGCTTCAGTAGTAAATAGTGGGGTAAAACAGTGAATTTGTAGCTAAGCAGCAATAAATTAAGAAGAAGTTCTTATCCTATTTCATGGATGTAACTGCCATCTATAAGCTATTGCCTCACATCTTGCCTGTTCCCCCTGATCTCCAGAGAAGAATTAATATGTCAAACTGGCTCCTTCATGTCTTCAGTTGAACTTCTTAGCATCCTTAGCTAAAGCGCAGCGGAAATGAATACTTTTACCTCATCTAGTTTTTCTCATCTCAGTAAATGGCATCACCATTCAAGCAGAAACCACTACTTACTCTACACCCAGTTAAAGTTCTTTTATGTCTATTTTCAAATATGTCCAAATCCTACCACTTCTCATCATTCCCACTGCTCATCCTGCTCCAGGTCATCTCTTGACTCTCAAATCTCAGAAATCACATCCTAAATTTCTTCATGGCTTGTTAATCAGATGACTGCTTGTTCTCATTCTGTAGCGGCTATACTCCAGCCCTTTTCCATCAGATTTCATGCAAGGGTTCAAAAGCTGTACGGTTTTTTATGCTTGCTGCATCCCTTGTTGTCAGAGTAAGCCTGTTGTTTTGTATTCGTCAGTGTAGTGCTAACCTTTTTAAAAAATTAATACAGTTAATAAAATTAATATTATCACTTGTGCAGTTTTGAAACTTCGATCTTCCTAGCTTCAGTTAATAATTGCCTATTGTCAGATTCTTAAAACTATTTTAAGGCATTTTTAAAAAGGTGGCCTCATTTCTTAAATTTCTGATTTGTTGGGTAGAATCTACAAAGATAGCAGTCCTCTCCTCGCCCCAAAGCTTCCACTTATGTCATTGGCATTGGTTAGTTCATAGTTAAAATCTCTTATTCTTTTTATCAACTTAATTTCTTTGTTCTTTTTTAATTGTTCATTTTATTAAACAATTAAAGTCAGACCAGTACACTGCCTCATTAGGGGAAACCATTCCTGCATATCATCTTGTATACTGGAATAGATTATGTCAGGTATCAGAACATTCCCTTTTGTTCAATTTATTCACAAGAGAGGATGGAATGGAGGTGGAAGGGCAGATTCTTGCATATGAGAAAAGTTGTGTTAAAGTTTCAACACATCTTGGTTTAAGTGGAGTACCAGGGTAAGTTGTTCAGCATAACACACTTCCTCACTGCCTCCAACCTCGGTTCCTGTCTGCTTTTTTCACCAACACCTCTGAGACAACCTAAGCCCAAAAGTTACCAATCAATTCAGTACAATGGGGAATTCACCTTACTTTTCACCTTTGGGATTAAATGGTCTAGAGCAGGGTAGGAGAACTATGGCCAAAAACAAGGGAAGATTTTTAAGGAAGTTTTGATAGAAACAAGAATGACACCTGAATTCAAATCCAGAAGAAATTCTGCTGGGGAGAAATAAAATCTTAGCTGATGTTCTGAAAAAAACCTATAAGAAAGGATTGGAGAATGACCTTTCATACACAAGCTCTAAGAACACAACAAGGACACAGCAGAAAATTTGGCTAACACAGTTTGGACCTACTGAGCCAGATTTCCTGAGGGCTGCCTAGCAGGTAGCCTGTCTTGCATATCACATCTGTCTGGCTCAGCCCACAGTGAGAGTCCTTTAGCTCCATCAAAGTGCTCTCCAATGTGTTATAGTTGTCTTTAAGGCTCTTTAATTCCAAGAAATGCACGTTTGGCACGTTTGCTCTGATTAGACAGGAGAGAGTTATGTTGCCTGGATAGTAGTTGGGGAGATTTCAGGGAATTGGGGTCTTTGGCTGATGGTTGGTGCTGTCCCTAAGAGCTCCCAGTTTTTGCCTTGACAATGGTGGCCAGCTCACTTACGGCCTCACCTCTGTCTCTCAGCAGGCTGTTGCCTGGCCATTCAGCAGGGTATCATTGGGGTCTTCCATACACCCTTGAAAGGAGTAATAGTGTTTCACAGATCTAGCAGGGAGAAGCAGAAATTCTTGCCCATTAAGGAATGATCATGCTGGTCTTCAGCACAAAATGGAATCTCAGAGGCAAGGATAGCATCCAGAGCTTTCATCCTGTACAAATAGTTTTAACAACTTTGATTTACCTGAGTTTCCAATGGTAGCAGGCTTGCATCATTGTCTGCAAGGAGCTGGGATTCATACGTGATATTCTGAACCCTGGAGAGTTGAATATCAATCTCCTCTTTTAAGTCCTTCAGGGCATTGTGTCCCACAGGAACATGAGGTCCCCTTCTAGATTCCATTGCAAAGTGCATGATTAGTTCTTCACAAAAATAAATTAGCAGTACAAATATCAGGCTCCTGTAGGCCATCGCTGGCACAACATTCACCCAGGACTGCCAGTTACTGCTAGATGCCATGACCTGCCTCCCCACACAGAACTGCTTGGTTTTCCCACTACTCTGGCCTGTTAGCCAAGGCTTCATGGAAGCAACCACCCCTTGATTCCCTGGAGCTCGCCAGCCATTTGCTTATGGGGGGAAAACCAAGCTAGACCTGGTCTGAAAACATGGTGCATGGGGGGCTAGGAAAGGAGGACGACACTTTCCTGTACTCCCACCCAGCAGTTGACTCAGACAGGCAATCTCAACTTTTTTTTTCAACTTAATTTCTTTTAAGACAAATACCAGTACTCAGTTTTGTTACATTTAGAAATGAGTTTAACTTTTTTCTTACAATTTCTTATTGGAATTTTCATAGAAAACTTCAACTGCATCTCTAGATTCCTTTTTTCATGTTGATTTGAGGCCATAATAAATATAGGCATCCTCTGAAATTAAGGGTTCTTCAAGCACATATTTTTTTAAAAAAGAAAAAAGAAAATTGCCTGATACATACTCTCTTCTTCTTCTAGGTGGAAGGTGTTGCTGTTTTTCTCCTGATGGAAAAGCTTTAGCTGTAGGTCTCAATGATGGAAGTTTCTTAATGGCAAATGCAGATACTCTAGAGGATCTTGTGTCTTTTCACCACAGAAAAGATATTATTTCAGATATTAGATTTTCACCTGGTAAGATTGCATTTATTTGATTATTAACTTTGGTCTGAATATGAGTAAATGTATTAATGTATGATTTTTATTATCTTATTTTATCTTGGAATTTTACTTTTTTGACTTGACTTAGAATTTTACTTGAAGGTGCAGTATGGTAAGAGGTAAAGCCCCTTAGTGTGAATATCTACCTTAGAGCTAATTCTTAAATTCTCCATATAACTTGGACCAGGACACTACTCTGACCTTCAGCTTTCTCATTTGTAACATAAAAGGAGCTTGACTATTTCCATGAAATTCTTGATGTTCTTAGTGCTTTTTAAATTGTATTTCTTTGTGCTGGGGATGTAGCTCAGTGATAATATACTTGCCTAGCATGTGAAAGGCCCTGGGTTTAATCCTCAGCACCACAAAAAAGAAAAAGCATTACTTTTACTCATACATATCAGTTTTCTTGCAGTCATTATTTATTACAAAATATATAAGAATTACTAATGCTAAGCAAAATTTATTTATGTTGGTCTAGATCTATTTTTCTAAATTTAAAGGGTATTGTTGGTCATCAAAACATCAAAATTACATCATACATGATTTTGACAGTTTGTTCTCCACTGAACTAATTTGTTTCAATAAAGTTTACTTTGTTTTTTTAAAAAAATTTTTAAGTCGTAGATGGACACAATACTTTTATTTATTTATTTTTATGTGGTGCTGAGGATCAAACCCAGAGCCTCACACGTACAAGGCAGGCACTCTACCACTGAGCTACAACCCCAGCCCCTTGTTAGTTATTAATATACTTGAAAAGTGTTATTTGTCATTTAACACATCTTTTCAGTTTTGATATAACTTATGAAACACCTAAAATTTCTCCAAAAAGATATTAAGAAAATTAGGGCTGGGATTGTAGCTCAGCGGTAGAGCACTAGCCTCGCATGTGTGGGGCCCTGGGTTTGATCCTCAGCACCACATACAAAGCAATAAAAAAATAAAGACATTGTGTCCATCTACAACTAAAAAAAATTAAAAAATATATATATATTAAGAAAATTAACTTTAGTTGCAGAGTGTAAAAAACATTTCCACAGATAGAAAATGCCAAATATGTTTCTGTTATAGGATCTGGGAAATATCTCGCTGTGGCATCCCATGACAGCTTTATAGATATATATAATGTAATGAGTAGTAAACGAGTGGGAATATGCAAAGGAGCTACCAGTTGCATAACCCATATTGATTGGGATATTAGAGGTAAGACTTTAAACAGTTTAATATTTGATAAAAGTTTCATTTGATTTAGTGTAGCTATTTTAAAGAAACAAACTTGATTTAACAGATAGGTTCTAAAACCTTGTGAAAAATAAAGTGTATTCTCAAAATTATTTTCCATTACTTTATTTTACATCTGAAAGTGAATACTATAAACTTTTTTAGTACTTTACCTTATGTCATTCAAATGATATACTAATAAGTTGTTTAGTTTGTGAAGTAATATAAATATATTGTACAAAAAGGTTTTTAGTCAGATAATGTACTAGTTATTATCTGATAAATTTGAGACTTCAAATTTGGAAATGGAAATGTTTATGAGTATTTTAACCTCCTTTTCCCATCAGTTAACATGCATTTCCTAAAAATAACCATAATTATATAGCATAATTTAATGAGTATCTTTGTATTTTAACAGAATACATAGCATATAACAACGTTTAATAAGTTAAAATAAATGTTAAATATTTTAAATGCTATCTTCAAGGATTTTTTTGACATTTTCAATTTTACAGCTTTAATATTTTAAATTAAGGTTTTTTTAGGTATTGCTAAACAAAATACTTGCATGCATTTAAAAAATTTCAACATTTGTTTCTAAGATTTTTTCAATATGCATAAAAACAAATAGCTTCTATGTATATACATAAATAAAAATTAAGCCATTTATGAATTTAATTATATAGAGACTAAGACCAAGAAAATACAAAATCTTTAAAATATATTGACTTGGAGAAGAAAATGATTTTTATATTTAAGCTTAATTTTTCCCATAAAATTGAAACATTATACTAATGATATAAGTATATATTTTAATATGTCTATCTATAATTTATTTTTTTAAGGAAAGCTTTTACAGGTTAACACTGGTGCTAAAGAACAGTTATTCTTCGAAGCTCCCAGAGGGAAAAAACAAACCATCCCCAATGTGGAGGTAGGAGGACACTGGTGCTTGTAGTGGTGTTCATAAGAGTAAAAATGGTTGGAAATCTTATACCTACTTTTCATCATTTAGTTACATGTGAAGCTTGTTCTCACATTATTTGAATGATGGATATTCTTAGGGTGAGTTTATTTTATCGGGCTAGAATGCATAGATAGGCAAAGGATCGGATTCTGTTTTAAGTAGAGGAATAAAGCACTGTTATTCTAGCTATGCTGGAATCACTTTTCTCAAAGGAAAAGGGGCACCCACTAGTAAATAGGGGACATTTGAAGTACTACATGTCTGCCACATCTTTGGAACCCATATGCCTATGATACTTGTTAGCAGATTTCTCTTTTTTTGAAAAAAAATTTTAATGTGTTCAGTTTTTTGCCTGACAATATTGGATTTTTTGTTTGTTTGTTTTTGTTTTGGGGTGTTTTTTTGGGCATGGCCTAGGAAAAAGATGCTCAATGACTGGGGCTGTAGCTCAGTGGTAGAGCACATGCCTTGCACGTGTGAGACACTGGGTTCTATCCTCAGCACCACATAAAAATAAATATATTGTGCCCATCTACAACTAAAAACAAGTTTTTAAAAAACAAAGCCCAACAAATTTAATATGAAAATGGCTTTAAGAAGGAAAAAAATAAATATGTTTATACCAGTTGAAAAGTATACTTACAATGCATAAGAGAAATTTAGACATGAACTGTTATATTTCTTGATTATTCCTTTTTTTTTGGCAGTAGTGAGGATAAATCCAGGAGCACTCAACCACTGAGTTAAATTCCCAGCCCTCTATATGTCTTTATATGTTTTACTTTGAGATAGGGTCTTCCTAAGTTGCCCAAGAGGGCCTCAAACTAGTGAACCTCCTGTGTACCTGTAATTACAGACATGCACCACTGTGCCTGGCTGTTCCTTGATTATTCACTATCACTGTATGCTCAGCATCTTGAACACACAGTGAGAGCTGCAGATGTATCTCAGTGGTAGAATGCTTACCTAGCATGTGTGAGGCCTTGGGTTTGATCCCAGTATAGCAAAAAACAACAAAAAAGCCCAATCTAGAACACGTACTAAATATGTAACAAGGACTTCCTGAATAACATTAAATTTCTTCTGCAAGAACTAGTAGACTCTAAGAAGCTACAAAACCAAGACAACTAATGATTTGTTTTTTCTATTAATATTTAATTTCACTTGTGACACATAATAATAAAGATGAATGTTCAGATTTTAGTTGTCAATCTAGATATTACACAGTAATTTTCTCTTTTTAGGTGGGAAAAATTAGTTGGGCATCATGGACAAGTGTGCTTGGTCTATGTTGTGAGGGAATTTGGCCAGTAATTGGAGAAGTCACAGATGTAACTGCCTCATGCCTCACCAGTGACAAAATGGTCCTAGCTACAGGCGATGATTTGGGATTTGTGAAGTTATTTAAATATCCTGCTAAAGTATGTATTTTTCTTTAACCTTCCAAATGATCATAATTATGAAAATGATTAAGTAATGTTCTTTCATAGTGTTTCATTGTAGTAATATGAATAGTACATGTGTAAAATGTAGTGTACCACAAAAGGTTTCTGAATTATGTTTCCTATTCTTGGAACCATATTTATTTTTATCTAGAATAAGTATTGTAATCTATGATCCCATGCCTAAAGTTACATATTATATTTTACAGGTCTTCTTAGTATTGAATAATGTAAATATTCTTTTAAAAAACTCATTTCTTTTATCCCCAATATTAACTTAAACTATTTTACTATTTTTGTTGTATATATATTATATATAAATTTAAAAAGATCCATCAACTAAAAAAGTTTTTAAAAAGAGTAAATGTAAACTCTTTAAGTATAGCTTTTAAAGAAAAAACGTTTTAACCAATTAAATATTAAATACTTAAAACCCCTATAAAATTAAACAACATTGATGTAATGTGATCAATGATGTTTTATTGAAACCAAACTATACAGATTCTTTGGAGTTCCCTGTGCCTATGTTATGTGATTGCTCAATTCTTATTTCACTTCCCCATATTCAAACTACTACAAAACATTAGGCTTCTCTTTGGCACAAAAGTAAAATTCATGTACCAATGCCAAAGTCTACCTGCCTTCCCTTCCCCCCTCCTTCCCTCCCTCTCTCCCTTCCTTCTCTTCCTACCTTTCTCCCTTCCTCCCTCCCTCTTTTCTACTGGTTATGGAACCCAGGGCACTTTACCCACTGAGCTACATCCCCAGACCTTTTTATTTTTAATTTTGAAATGAGGTCTGGCTAAATTGCCCAAACTGGGCTTAAAGTTGAAATCCTCTTACCTCAGCCTCCTGAGGAGCTGGAATTACAGGTATGCACCACCATGCCCAGCTCAGATGTATTTATTTCTTATTTCTTAATTCCCATAAATTATTATATATTATAATCTAGCACCAACAAAAACATAAACATAAATTTGAAATAGTGCACCAAAATCACATTATGATATTCCTTTCATTATGATACTCGGTTCATAACACCCATATTATTTTTTTGTAAATTAGCACTGAAATGAACACACCAGCTTAAAACTCACAGGAGGGCTGGGGTTCTGGCTTAGTGGTAGAACACTTGCCCAGCATGTGTGAGGCACTGGATTTCATTCTTTTATATATATATATATTTATATTTATATTTAAACTGTAGATGGACACAATATCTTTATTTTATGTATTTATTTTTATGTGATGCTGAGGCTCGAACCCAGTGCCTCGCGCATACAAGGCAAATGCTCTACCACTGAGCCACAACCCCAGCCCCTGGATTTGATTCTTAACACCACATAAATAAATAAAGATATTGTGTTCATATTCAACTAAAAATTTTTTTTAAAAAAACCTCATAGGTGGGCTGGGGCTGTAACTCAGTGGTAAAGCGCTTGCCCAGCATGCGTGAGGCCCTGGGTTTGATCCTCAGCACCACATATAAATAATAAATGAATAAAATAAAAGATTCATCAACAACTAAAAAAATATTTTAAAAAACAAACAAAACCTCATAGGATGGGGCTGGGATTGTAGCTCAGTGGTAGAGCACTTGCCTTGCATGTGTGAGGCCCTGGGTTCAATCCTCAGCACCACATACAAAGCAATAAAATACATTGTATCCATCTACAACTAAAATATATATATTTTTTTTTTAAAAAAACCTCATAGGAAACTCAGATACTAAAAAACCAACTCCACAGAGCCTACTTTAGATACATACATGAGCTAGAACTTTTGTAGATAAGAATATGTCCTATTAAAACAATTATCAGTCAGAAACTTCATTTCCAGCATTCCAAATGGTATAAATCCCTTAGGAATAGGTTCTAGGATACTAGTCTACAGATTCCTTCCTCCTTCACCTTAATGATAATAAATCTACATAACAATTATTTTAATACATATATTACTCTATAGATAATACACTGTATTAACTATATTGTTACTCTCAAACAGTTGAGGTATTTAAATTTTTTCACTGCTATAAGTAAATACTGTGGTAAATATTTTTTGCATACAGCATGCTCTTAGCATAGATATCCAGAAGGGAGATTAGTGAGTCAAAAGTAAGAACAGGGATTGTGTATGTAGCTCAGTGGTAGAGTATTTGGCTAGCATTTGTGAAGCCCTGGGTTTGATCCTCAGCAGTGCCAAAATATATATGTGTATTTTTTTAATGCTTTTAATGCAGAATGCCACATTGGTTTCCAAAAAAGTTAATTTTACTAGCAATGTATGAACTACCAGTTTAATTCTGTCCTCACCCGGTTTGGGAATTGTTATTGTTATTTTTTTTATTCTAGGTAATTGCAGTATTTTCTTGTTTCTTATTCTGTTGAATTTGGAGTGACTAATCTCAAAACATACATTAGAAAAATTAAATATAACTAGAAATACAATTAGTTCAGAAACATAACTACAATTTTTCAAATAATGAAATTTCTCAGAAAAAGTTGGCATTTTTGTCATCTCTAGGGAAAATTTGGGAAGTTTAAGAGGTATGTGGCCCATAGTACCCATGTCACAAATGTTCGCTGGACTTACGATGATAGCATGTTGGTGACCCTAGGAGGCGCAGATATGTCTTTAATGGTATGGACAAATGAGACTCTGGAGAGTTATCGAGAAAGAAGGCCTTGTGATAGTGAGGAATCTGATGTAGAATCTGAAGAAGATGGAGGTATGTCATTTTAAAACATTTTGACAAAAACATATAAAAAATTTAGCACAACTAATTTAAACTGTAGAATTTAAAGTAATAATAATTTATTAATTGTGGTGTTAGTGTTTTTGGTCAGTTTTATATAAAAATTGGTTTTGTGATTCAAGAATAGCAGACTGGCAAGTATTAATAACTTAGATATTCATCTACAAATATAAGACAACCATTTTTAAAATAAATACTATTAAAATGAATTTTATATTTTTGAACTTTATATTTTACAATTATTTTTCTTAATGTAATAATAATACTAGCTCATTATATAAAATACATTTTGCAATGAATAATAAGCACAGACTCTATAATTCAACCAGAGTTAACCTCTATTAACATTTGGGGTTTATCCTAAGATATGTGTGCATTTGTATACATGATATTTTTTAACAAAAGGGGGATTATGTTGAACATATTTTTGTAGCTTTTTTCCTTTTTTGGTACTGGGGATTGAACCCAAGGACACTTCACTTTAACATTAACCTACATCCCCAACCCTTTTTATTTATTATTTTTTTGGGTTTGTTTGTTTGTTTGGTACGAGGGATTGAACTCAGGGATGCTTAACCACTGAGCCATATCCCCAGCCCCTTTTTATATTTTATTTAGAGATAGGGTCTTGCTAAGTTGCTTAGGGCCTGGTTAAGTTACTGAGGCTGGCTTCGAACTTAACAATCCTCCTGCCTCAGCCTCCCCAGCTTCTGGGATTATAGGTGTGTTCCATTGTACCCAGTTTTATTAATTATTTTGAGACAGGCTCTAGCTGAATTATGAAAGGTCATCATTTTTTTTTTTTTTTGGTACCAGGGATTGAACTCAGGGGTACTCAACCACTGAGCCACATCCCCAGCCCTAGTTTGTGTTTTATTCAGAGACAGGGTCTCACTGAGTTGCTTAGCGCCTCACTGTTGCTGAGGCTGGCTTTGAACTCGTGATTCTCCTGTCTCAGCCTCCCAAAGTGCTGGAATTACAGGCATGCGCCACCACTCCCAGCTCCTAAGGATCTTGAGAAGATATAGAAGTTAGCCTCAAACTTGTGATCCTCCTGCCTCAGGTTGCTGGGATTATATGCACGCACCATTGCACATACCCTGTAGCTTGCTATTATCTCTTAGTGATACTTAAAAAACATAATTAGGTGGCTGGGGATATGGGTAAGTGGTAGAATGCTATGCCTAGCTTGCGTGAGGCCCTGGGTTTGATCCCCAGCACCACAAATATATATATATTTTTTTATGTATGTATATGTATATGTTTATACATATTTATATATAAAATATTCTACTTAATTTTTGCTAGGTGCATATTTCATAATTTGATTATGACACAATTTACTTGACATTGGACATCATTATATCTAAATTATAAGATTACAGTTGGTCTCAGTTATCAAAGAATAACTTCTATATTTTAATGGTAGGCTATGATAGTGATGTTACAAAGGAGAATGAAATCAGTTACACCATCAGAGCCTTATCAACAAATATTCGCCCAATGTTTGGAATCAAGCCTCATTTGCAACAGAAAGAACCTTCAGCTGATGAGAGGTAACAATAAAGTTTAAAATTAGATGAAGGAAAAGATAATCACATTAAAAATTAAATTTGTTATTTAGTTAAATGTATTTCCTACAAAAATTAAATAACAGTGATATTCTTGCTTTATATAGTTCCCAGAAACTCTTAGAAAATATGTTTGTCCTTAAATACTTTTTGGTGGTAACAGTGTCATTTCAAGTAGTTTAGGGAATGTTGCCATACATATAAAAAGTTGCTATGATTAACCATACTTGCCAAGTATATTTGATGGCATTAGGGGAGATAATAAAAATTGAAATCAATGCCCAGAACCTTGTAGGAAGCATGTGTGCAGAGCTTTGATTCAGTTTTTAAAAGGCCTACCTATCCATATGCTCTTATTGAGGATTGACATCATTTCAAAAATTTTTCCAAAAATGGCAGGTTTAGAATCAGCAAGTCAAAAATAAGAATATATGCACAGAAATTTTATTGGAAAAGAACTTTTAAATAATATCTCTGAGCTAGATGACAGATCAAGAGAGAAACTGTGGACCTAATGTTTTTTAAATCAAAGATAGAAAACAGTAGAGACATATGAGAGCTGGGAATGTAGCCCATTTGTTTAGCACATGTGAGGCCCTGGGTTCAGTCCCTAGAACCACACACTGCATATGGCATGGACTTCAAAAGTGGAGAAGTTTTAAGAAATGATAAAAGACAGATTATCCAGAAACAGAAGTGAGAAATGAAGGAGTGAGAGGTGGGAACAGTGGTGACTTCTGTAGAAAGCGGTGACAAGGAAAACATTATTATAAGAAACTAGTAAGAGTATTTGAGGAGAAAACTAAAAATGAAATCTATGAGTTTAATATTTAGGGAAAGGGATGAAATAAGAGGAATGTGATGCACCTTAATGATGGGAGAGGGCAAATAGAGATTTTGATGAGCTGACTAATCCCAGTGTTCTCAAGAAGTCCAGGTGGAATGTTGAGGCCATACACATCCCTAGCTCCTATTTCAGGTACTCAATTTGCTGTGGGATACCTCAGATAACTGTAAGGGGAGGCCAGTTAAGGAAGAGGTAGATAGTAATCATTTTGTTATGCATGAAGAGGCAAAGTACAAAAGAATGTGTAGGAATGTTATCATGCCAAAATCTAAATACTTGTATAAAATTCTAGATTGAAACAACTGGGTAGAAACAGCATCACACAGTGCAAAGGACATGGATTTTGGAGCCAGACAATTGGGCTAACATACTTAAGTTTATCATTTACCAGTTGTATGACCTTGAAAAATTATTTATTCTTTCTGAACCTCAGTTTCCTCAGTGGCAAAATGAGCATTATAATTCCTCATTTATGTATTATTTCAAGGGTGACATGAAATAATATATATCAATAATTAAGATAGTAGGTCTTTACCAATGGCATCCTTACCTTGGAATGAAATACAGAGTAACCTGCAGAGATAGACAGTTAATACTAAAATGCTGTTTCTTTTTTTTTTTCTTTTCTTTTTTTATTTTTTTGGTACCAGGGATTGAACTCAGGGGTACTCGACCACTGAGTCACATCTCCAGCCCTATTTTTTGTGTTTTATTTAAAGACAGGGTCTCGCTGAGTTGCTTAGTGCCTCACTGTTGCTGAGGCTGGCTTTGAACTCCCAATTCTCCTGTCTCAGCCTCCCAAAGTGCTGGGGTGACAGACGTGTGCCACCACGCCCGACTTAAAACACTGTTTCTGAAATTAAATATTCACAAAGAACACTACCTATATATTTATTAATTAGAGGAATACATATAAATATGTAGGTGTGAATGTTCTTTTAAATAGAATATTGCAGAATACTGCTTACTATGACTTAAGGGAAACCAAACATCCCAAGTAATGAGAAGTGAAAAGTGTTTTATAGGAAGGAAGAACTGTAGACATTCTCATAAATCTCTTCCATATGTTCTGTTGATTTTTTTTTTTTTTTTGGTACCAGGGATTGAACTCAGGGGCACTCAACCACTGAGCCACATCCCCAGCCCCATTTTGTGTTTTATGTAGAGACAAGGTCTCACTGAGTTGCTTAGTGCCTCATCCTTGCTGAGGCTGGCTTTGAACTCGCGATTCTCCTGTCTCAGCCTCCTTAAGTGCTGGGATTACAAGCGTGAGCCACCGCGCCCAGCTTGTTCTGTTGATTTTTTAAAGAAAAAAATTATTAGAGCAGTTTGGTGTGTGACCTACTTTGAATCTGTTATGCCATCATTCATAGTAAAACACTTCAATTTAAATTTCCTTCCACATTGCTGAAGTGGCCCACATTCTGACTGGTGGAAATATTTTCCTGCTCCTGAAGAGTGAGTAACACTATTGTAACTGTAATTAGCAAAGATTTTTGCAATTAATTTTTTTCCAGATTACTTTTTGAAATTGTTTCACATTTTGTTCTCAACTTTTTTACAAAGTCAATTCTGCTATATTCTTATGAAAATGCTGATGCAGAGGTCATTAATGTAACCACCTGAGTTGGTTATACAAAATAATAGAATCAAAGGGGATAAAAAGTAAGAAATATTTCTTTTGGCTAATTTTGAATATATTACTAAGGAGATAATATATTCTATGTAAAAAACTTTCAATATTTTAAATAAAACCTATTATCGTCATCAAATGTGAAACAAAACATTTTTAAATGATTAAAACAAACACTTATCAAATTGCGTATCTTCTTTAAAGGAAATTGTTTTGATGACAACTGATAACTTCTCTGGTTAATACTTTTGTAGATATTTTTCCCTATAATTTTTTTTAATTTAATTATTTTATTTAAATGCGTTTCAAGTCATAGTACATAAACAGAGCTCAGTTTTTCCATTTCTCTGGTTGCAAACCAGATAGAGTCACACCATTTGTGTCTTCGTACATGCACCAAGGCTAGTAATGACCATCTCAATCAACCATCATTACTATACCCATTCCCCTTTCCTTCCTCCCACCTCCCCCCTGCCACATCCAGAGTTCCTGCATTTCTCCTGTTTCCCATTCCCACTCCCCTTATGTATCCTCATCCACTAATCAGAGAGAACATTCGGCATTTGGTTTTTTGGGATTGGCTTACTTCACTAAGCATAATGTTCTCCAATTCCATCCATTTGCCTGCAAATGCCATAATTTTATTTTCTTTTATTGCTGAATAATATTCCATTGTGTATATGCACCACAGTTTCTTTATCCATCTATTGAAGAGCATCTGGGTTGCTTCCATAGTTTTGCAATTGTGAATTGTGCT
>CM053401.1:13826790-13913302 GCA_028644305.1 Xerus rutilus
ACTGGGCTTGCTCTCTTATATCATTCTTTAGGTCACAGAACATTTTAATTATGTACATCCTGAATTCATGTTCTGTCATTTCTTCTGCTGTACTGACCATGGATTCTAATATTGAAGAATCTTGGTTTGTTTGAGTCATTTTCTTCCCTTGTTTTTTCATGATGTTTGTGTGTCTTTCCTTCTCTGTTGATCCAAGTTGGTACAATTTTTACACCTATATGTGTATAAATTCTCTGCATGGTTTCAATACCACTCTTTTATTGGGGGGATCAATATTGGTTGAACACAATAAAAGGAATATATAGATTCAAACTAAGTAGCTCCTAACAGCTCCCAAATACATTTACAGATTAGTCACCATATACACCAATTATGAGTTCTTTTACAGTCTACTATGTAGCCAATGAGTTTGCACAAGGGTCTATAGTTCCTATTGGTGGGCTAGGGACAGTGGAGGGTGGGGTGTAGGATCAAGTATTGGGGTAGTAGGAAGTGAGGATATGGTTATTAGATCTTAGAAAGCATGAAAAAGGAATCCAAGAGAGGCTGGCTATTACTAGAGAGGGCGACAGTGGACCAGTAGGGAGGAAGAGATGAAGGGTACAGCAAGAAGAGATGATAGCAAGAAAAATAAAACATATGTAAGTGGGAGATACAGGACTACCTAGTACCCCTCCAGTATTTGGTTCAGAAATCCCAATCTACTATATCCCACTGTAAAATAAATCTTTGGATTCACAACTGTTGGGGATTACAGGGTAGGAAAAGAGTGGGAGAGAAAAGAGGGGAGGATAGAGAAAGAAAGGAAAGAACAGAGAAATAAAACAAAAAGATTAAACAATAGAAATATTAGGAGAAAGAGATAAAGGATAAAATGAAAAATGAGAGATGAAAGTAGAAGAAAAAAGAGAAAAAAAAGAAAAAAAAAACAAAAACGAAGTCTCAATGTGAATAGACAGGTGTGGTTCCTTTCACCTCCAGTAGGTGGCATTGTTCATTGCTTGCTGGACTTTCTCTGCTGGTGTCTTGGGTATGGGTTTCACAACCTGGTGAAATTCTGGGTCGCTGGCAAAGCCGTGCATCAAAGATTATACAGAGTTGCTGTCCAATGTCCCCCTTAAACTAGGCTCTCCAGAGGCTCAGGGTAGCAGTCTCTGATCTCCTGTTGTCTGGGCCCCCGTGGAAGTTCCTTTTAGCAGATCTGCACCCTCTGCTGCTTTTGCCGTTCTCAGGCACTCTGGAAAGGAACTGGGGCGGACCCAAGCCACCTTTGTGTTGAGCTGTCTTCGCTGGCGTCTGTGGCGTGTCTCCTACCCTGAATTTGTGCTCCCCAGTGGCTGGAGGCTGGGGCCGTGGGTCTACAGGAGCCACTGCTATGGACCCTGTGTGGTTGGGTGGGCGCTGGAGCCAAGTATCTCGTGTAGAAGCAGTCCCCGCCTGGGGCGAGCCCTGAGTTGGGGCTCTGAGCCGACCGCGGTCACACCGCCAGTGGCCGCTCTCCGCCACCACTGCTGGAGTCACGCTGTGGCTATGTCTGCTGGCCCTGCTTATATGCACAAGTGAAATTTCCTGTTGGAGTAGCTGCAGGGTGCTGCCCAAAAGCTGGGTGGGAGAAGGTTTTACCGCAATTTTTGATCTTTTGTTTGACGAGACTGACTGCTGCGTCCATCTAAGCTGCCATCTTGCCCCGCCTCTCCCTAAATAATTTTAATAATTTTATTTTTCTCTTTCATTAAATGTTTTTGTAGAAAATCTTATCTATCTAAAGTAATTTTGTCAAATTCTCAATATTTTTAATAAAAACATTCAAAATAATGTGACATAAAATTTTAGCATTTCTATGTTTCTTTATAATTCTAATGATACCTTTGCTCTGTTTACTAAACTGCTGTAATTATTTATCATCAATTTTCATGTGTTTCACTTCTTTTTTCCCCTAATTCCTTTCAAAGGCAGGGGATAGTAAGGTAAGTGTTTTATGAAAGAACATTTTTCATTCAAATATTTACTCTTCATTCTATTTTGATCTTTAATAGTACTTTAAACTATTGATTTTTCCCCATGAACCAATTAACTACATGTCAATAAACAATTAGAAAATGAAATAGGACAAATTCAACAAAGGAGTTGTATTTTTAGATACAATAAATGGTTGTTATTATGAAAGTCTTCATTATGATTATTTAGTTTTACAATAATAATCTAGATAGCATTAAATTTTCCTTAACTTTCAGAGGCTCATAAAAACAAACAGCTATACCTATTTATCATTGAAATATTATCCAGTTTATAAATCTGTTATCTTCATTTAATAAACATTTACCCTTTCACTTAAAATCATTAAAATAGGGTAGTATAGTATTTGTATGTTTAATAAAATTACCTTGATAAGAAAGAATCTTGGAGTGCTTTTATAGCTACCTTTAGTGAGACGAAAATGTCTTCAGAGAGTTTCTGAAGTGGGATAGTGTAGAAATGAATAGTCAGATTTTGGAAGCAAAAAAAGCAACACTAAAAAAATGCTGAAACTAGTAGATTTGAGATCAGATTATACAGACACTCAAATAGTGGGCACCCCTGAATATATTTGATGGCATGAATTAATTATCTGTGAAATTCTTACAATTTAAGCAAGGTAACATTTGCAGAGTCCAGAGTATGGTACAATCTTTAAAGAGGTCCACATAGTCTTATACTATTTTAACAACAATGAAGCATCCAGATCTAGCCTCATATCTACCGTAGCTTATTCAGTACTAATCTTTGCGTTGAAGGGGGACACTGAGAGTTGACAGTGGCGTCATAGAAAGCACATGATGAAAAAAGGTTGGGAGGCCACTAAATATGAAGGATAATCTGTTGCTCTGGGGATCATTTATTTCAAAACAAGAAATTAAGTAGAGACGTAATTGCTGTCTTGGACATGAACAGCTTTTCAGGTAGAAGTTACTTCCCTGTCACAAGCAGGATTCATGCAGTTAAGTTGGCCATTTGTCATGAGTGCTCATAAAGGCATGTTCTAAATGTGTAAAGAAGGTTTCTGGTTTCAGAGGGAAGGTGGATGAAATGACTTCTGTAATCCCTTCCAATTCTTTTACAGTCATTACACTATTAAGGGAATTTAATTTAAAAAAAAAACAAAACTTTACTAGCTAAATCCAAAATCCAGTATGGTCCTGAGTTATTCATTCTGTTTGTGTGAATCTGCTGACTGGGAACCTCTTAGCTCAGAACAAGGGGTTCCTTAGATAATTTTTTTCAAAGAAGTTCCAGTGCTACCAGCCCTTTAAGTTGGTTAAGATTTTATTTCCCATTTTAAGAACAAAAATAAGCCTGAATGTTTTGTTTGAAAGTCAGATTGTATAATCTGAATAAGAAAAAAATAAGAATGGCAAGCTTTGCAACATAAAACATGATGCATTCTATTTTTTTCACCTTTCTTCTGATTGCCCTGCCATTAATGGCATGACTTGTCTTTTCTTATTATGCAGTAATAAAATAAAAAACAACAGGCCTTTCATATAATCAGTACAGTTTATCTTCATTAAATTGATAAAATATGTTATTATTGAAGGTATTTTATGAGTGTTTTAAATTCAAATTTGTGTTGTAATCTTTTCCCGTTTTTTTTTTTTTTAATCTGCTGCTGAAAAGAGGTTCCAGGTAATCTTCTCTTTGTTATGCTCACAAGGCCTGATTTTGTGATTTTATAATCTTTTATATAGACCATTATTGAGCTCAGCATCTTGGTGTTCTTTACTTCTATTCATAGTTTTCTATATTTTTTCCCCTTTGGATTTAATATCTCTGAAATGAATAGAATTTGGCGGGGAAAGGGCAGGTACAAGGGATTGAACTCAGGGGCACTCGAGCTCTGAGCCACATCCCCAGCCCTATCTTGTGTTTTATTTAGAGACAAGGTCTCACTGAGTTGCTTAGCACCTCACTTTTGCTGAGGCTGGCTTTGAACTTGCGATCCTCCTGCCTCAGCCTCCTGATCTGCTGGGATTACAAGTGTGCCCCACCACACCTGGTTTAGAATCTTAATTATTGGATTTATACTGTATCAGTAACTACTTTACTAAAACTTTATCCATTCAACTTGTTTAATTTTACAAATTGTATACAATATTACATTACATGCAATGTAATAAGCATTAAAATATGCTTAATTGTTCTGTAGTGTTGCATAGATGAATTATCCATTTATTGTTTGAATTAATGACTAAAGCTGTAATAATAACATTGAATAAAGTTCACCAACAGAATTGACTTGGAAGAAAAACCAAAGTTCCTGTCCACTAGGTCCTAGTAGAAGTATTTTTTAAATGTTAAATATTTTTTTACTTATGGACATTCAAAGAAGTATATGAAGATTTGAAAACAAAATTTCTGTGATAACTTATAAAGTTGTTTATATATTCCTTATAAGGGCATTTACTTTTTATGATACCAGTTAGTTATGCTCATATATTCTACATGCTCTTTCACGTTACATATGAAAATCTCTATTTGTTTTATATTACATGTTTAAAATATAACACTTCACTTTCTTTTTCTAAGTGTATAACTTGACAATTTTGAAATGTAAATATATTTGTATATATTTAATTTTAGGAGACTTATTTATAAATTTTGGAATTTTTTTCCATAAGAAAGTCAATTTGAGCCGGGCACGGTGGTGCAAGCCTGTAATCCCAGTACTTAGGGAGACTGAGAGAGGAGAATCACAAGTTCAAAGCCAGCCTCAGCAAGAGCGAGGCGCTAAGCAACTCGGTGACACCCTGTCTCTACATAAAACACAAAATAGGGCTGGATATGTGGCTCAGTGGTCGAGACCCCTGAGTTCAATTTCCAGTACCCCTCCCCAAAAAAAGTCAATTTGTATCATTTTCTGATTTTGTTGTTAACAAATTGAAATTTTTTTTAATGTACTGGGAATTGAATTTAGGGCCTCATGCATGCCAGACAAGGGCACTCTAAGCTACATCTCAGCCTTTTTTGTTTTTTGAGATAGGGTTTTGTTAAGTTGCCCAGACTGGCCTTAAACTTGATATCCTCCTGCCCTAGCCTCCCAAGAACTGGGATTATAGGCATGGGCCATCATGTTCAGCTACAAATTGAATATTAAAATTTGGAGAGGATTTGATGCATGATTGATTTAGATGCAGTGTTCAGATTATTAAATATTTTAATAATGGGACCAATTTAAAGATGGTCATGCTGGATACATGATAGAAGATGCCTTTAGTAAACCAAATGGACCAAATGTTTAGCTCCTCTTGTGGTCATGAAGTATGAATTGGACTTTTTTATCCCATGCTTTCCAGGAGGGAGCCTCATTTGTAAATACCATTATATAAAAATTGAAATTTTAAAATAAAACATTGGTTATCAAAAATATTTGAAAAGTGGTCATTTGAGATAAAAAATAATAGACTAAATAGAAAATTAAAGAGTATTAGATAATGCCTCCACATCTAAATGATGCAAAATGTGAACTTGATATGCCTGTTAGGATATTATAAATAGATTCTGAGCTGATACAAGGAAAATAAATTTAAGAGCTACTATGTAGGGAAGATTGATAAATGTTTGGTGAATAGGGAAGAGGAGTAGTTGGAAGCAGTCGTAATAGTAATTGCCTTTTACAGAAATAGTTTGCAGTGCTTTGTGACTCTAAAATGTCTTCCTTGAATAACTGTCTGATGACAATGCCTGTAGACTTTGGGAAGCAGAGAAAGCAAAGGGTGGGGAGGAGCAGATAATGAGTACAAGTCTGGACTCAGACATGATTTATATTGCCAACAAATAAACAGTTATAGAAACATAATCAGATTTGCTGGGCGTAGTGGTGTATACCTGTAATCAAAGTTCCTTGAGAGGCTGAGGCAGGAGGATTGCAAATTTGAGGCCAGCCCAGGCAATTTAGTGAAACTTCTCAAAAACAGCAAAATAAAAAGGGCTGGGAATGTAGTTCAGTGGTAGAGGATGAGGCCTTGGGTTGAATCCCCAACACTGCCAAATATATAAATATAATGAATAAACAAATATTTATTACTTATTTAATAAATGTTTGTTTGTTTGTTTATTATATATATTTCAGGAGATCGAGGCAGAAATGCAAATTCAAGGCCAGCCTCAGCATGCTAGTGATATCCTTCCTCAAGAAAAAAAAAAGTAGGGGGTGGGGTGCCAGGGATGTAACTCAGTGGTAAAGCACTTCTGAATTTGATCCCCAGTACTGTAAAAAGAGAAAAAAAATATTGTACACCTTTCATGTGAAGATATTAGATACTTTAGAGCAATATTCTAGGCTTTGTTGATAATGCACCCATCAAGAAAGCTTTTTGAGCTGAGCGCGGTGGTGCACACTTGTAATCCCAGCACTTTGGGAGGCTGAGACAGGAGAATCACGAGTTCAAAGCCAGCCTCAGCAACTATGAGGTGCTAAGCAACTCAGTGAGACTCTGTCTCTACATAAAATACAAAATAGGGCTGGGGATGTGGCTCAGTGATCGAGTACCCCTGAGTTCAATCCCCGGTACCAAAAAGAAAAAAAAAAGAAAAGAAAGCTTTTTGTACGTCAAGCTAACATGTTTACCTTTGTTTATAAACAATCTGCTCTTGTGTTAGTATATTGTTTACATTGTGAAACATATACCAAGAAATTTAAATGAATAAAAGTTCTAATTATTTTCTTTCCACCTTCATGAGTTAGAAGGTATCAGATCTAGAGGGCGCAGTCCAGAGGAACACAGAACCAGTTAGTTCCCTTTTGGCAAGGTGTAATCTATCTTGAGGGCAGGTATGGAGACCCAGTGAAGGCCCCAAGTAATCTGTGCCTTTCCTCCTCCCATATCTGTTTCAGGCCCCCAGTGAGCAGGGCCCCTCCTCAGCCAGAGAAACTTCAGACAAATAATGTTGGCAAGAAGAAAAGACCCATAGAGGTAAGGACAGCCTGCTCCTAATGTTACTAAAATGTATCCAGAAATTCTTTTTTAGAAAATATCCAAGTCTTTACCATTAGTTTTCATGAAAATAAGTGTATTGAATAATCATTTTGTTTGGTTTTAAGAATTGATTAACTTGCCAGGTTTGGTGGCACATGCCTGGAATCCCAGCTGCTCAGGAGGGTCACAAGTTCAAGGCCAGCCTCAGCAACTTAGCAAGACCCTATCTCAAAATAAAAAATAAAAAGGACTGGGAATGTGGCTCAGTGGTTAAGCATCCATGGGTTCAATCCCTGGTATCAATAAAAATGTATTAATTCTTACTCAAGTTTTGAGTTTTAGATTGATATCCTCTATTTCTCTTAATTTTTAAATGAGAATATCCAAACATAAATACATGTGAATGGTCTGTTGCTTAGAGTAGTGTCTTATACTTAATGTCCTGAATTTATAAGTTGAAGATAAAATATATACCCCATGTGATATATTCACTGTACAGGGTTCATGAAGTCTGTTTCTCCTCCTGTCCTTCTTTCCACCCAAGAAACCTTCAGCAATAGTTGAGAAGAAAGGTCCTCCCAGATGTTTCATAATCCCAGCATCAGCAGCAAAGCAGCTGTGCTGAGTGAGCCCTGAGCAAGGTGTAAAGCTGTAGGAGAGGGACTGTTGCAGCTCCTTCCCTTATCTCCATCCACCCCTGCCAGGGCAGTGAAAAACAGGAATACTTACCCCTGTCACCTTCCCTGCCAGAACTTTAGCATGTGTTTGCATTCTTCAAAGTAGCTGACTTTGACATAATTTGTCCTGAGTTTTATATGCAGAGCAAATAATTAACTAACAATGAATATAAATCAAATTCTTCTTTTTGACTAACAATAAAAATTGAAGTACTCTTTCACATGGAATCTTTTTTTCTTTAATAGTTTTTAGTTGTCAATGGAATTTTATTTATTTATGTGTGGTGCGAAGAATTGAACCCAGTGCCTCACACATGCTAGGACAGTGCTCTACCACTGAGCTACAACCCCAGCCCTCACGTGAAATCTTAAATCTGAAATTTTTGGAATTGGTAACCTTGTGATTCCCTTTTTCCTTTTTATAACTTTATATAGAAAATTATAGGATGTGAAATGTTTCATTTGCCCAAAACAGGCTACAGAAAATATATCTAGCTTAATTTTGTATTCAAAGTTTGTAAAACATCAAAAACACATCTTCCATTTTGACTGAAGACACTAGTGCTACGTACATCACAGAATATTGGTGAATATTTAGACATGAGGAGAGAGTAATTATATAATGGTTTCATTGTTGTTATAGGACCTTGTGTTGGAGCTTGTATTTGGTTATCGAGGCAGAGACTGCAGGAATAATGTACACTACTTAAATGATGGTGATGATATAATTTATCACACTGCATCAGTTGGAATTCTTCATAATGTTGCTACAGGTAAGAAACCCTAGTTCTCTGTCTCCCTATATGCAGTTTTTAATTTAAAATCTTTTAACTAGCAGCTTACATTTCTTTGTTAAACCTATAAATAATGATCGAATTATATGAGAAATGACCCACACTAGAAATATTTCATATTTGTAGCACTTTCTAGTTATACTTTAGTATTAATAGAGTATGATACAGCAGAAAAGTATTTTAAAAGGCCAAGTTCTCATAGTTCTCTATTAAAAGTGAAAGTTCACTGTACATTAACATCATATTTCACAGCGAAATCATTTGTACCTCTCATTCTGTTTTCCCATAGCCTCATTGTGAGAATGGATGGTTTGGATGGTTGTCTTTGATAGTGACTGAAAGTAGCACATTGGATAAGTGACCACTGGGGTGATTAGTGAAGCCTTGGAAAGCCTAGCAAGAAAGCTACTTGTCTGTGGCTTTACTGATTATTGCTTGTTTGATCCAAGAATGTGAGAAATATTCCTTGATGTTTATTTAACTGGCTTGTTGAAGATCAAATAGTTATCTTATTATCATTTCAATGTGATAATCCTAATGACATTAAGTAGTTTAATTGTTTTATTACATGGGATTACAAACTTTTTGAAGTTTGACAGCAAAAACAGAGGCTACCTAATGCAAACATTTGGGTTTTCCTCTGATAGTTTCACTCTGAATGGATAAAGAATAGACTGATTATGTGCATCATAAATCTCCCCTGGTCAGTATTAATCATTATGTATAATCTTTCTTTTCTAGTTTACTAAAGAAAAGGGTTCACCAGAATTACATGCAATTTTTCATTTAATTATTTGAGCCATTTAAAAAATACTACTTAGAAAGAAAATCCTTTTTAATTGAGGTTTCACATATCCTTCAAGAGAATGGAGAAGAGTAAAATAAGACAAGCATGAAAGGAATAAATGTGTATATAAACTCTCATGTTTATACTTTTGATTTTTAGCTTTCTGATTATAATTAATCACCTTTCTAGTGGTGAAGTATTGAGAGAGGGCAGAGGGGAGATGAGGCATCTGCTTCAGTTCTTGGTATTTGGCTTCCAACCAGTTTAGGGATACATTGCTGTGTTCATAGTCTAGGAAGTATAGATTTATTAGCTAATATTCCACCAACTTAGGCACAGCCTGTAATTAGTTGTTTGTTTCTTTAACTGAACCCACAGCCCTGGAAAGTAAAAAATCATATTTCACTTCAAGAAAAAATTTGAAGTAATAGGTGTGTTGAAAGTAATCCTTGAGTTTTTTTGTCTTGTTTTCTTTTGTTTGAGAAGCTGGTATTCAGGGTCCTCTAATAAGCATTCAACCTTCTGTTCTGACCTCATGTCCTACCTATTCATTTTACTTGTATTAACCTAATTTTATTGCCTCCTGTGTAGACTACTTTCTTAGTCTCCTGAAATCTCTTCACTGTCAATGCAACTAGATGAATCACATGAATTCAATTTTTTATCATCCTAGAATTCCATCTTTTATTTTTTATTGGTGCATTATAATTATACATAATAGTGGTAATTATTATATTATGTACATGCACATAACATAATTTGATCAACCTCATTCCTCTTTTCCTATCTCCCACCTCCCCCATCTACTTGCTGTACTCTGCTGACTTCCCTTCTATTATTGTTATTTTAATAAGTGCACTATAATTATATATGCATGGAATTAATTGTGGTATATTAGTACATGGGCATAGCATAATTTGGTATATTTTATTCCCTAGGACTTCCCCACACTCTCCCCTCCTCTCTCCCTCTTGATTCTCTTCCTCTATTGGTCTCCTTTCTATTTTGGCAATCATATTAATTCTTTGATCAAAAAACTTCAGTGCCTCTCCACTGACTGCAGAATAATTAAGAAATATTAATAATATGGCCCAGACTATTAAATGGAATATTATCTCTGGTTTTTGTATGACTCTGGTGAATCTTTTTCTTTAGGAAACTAACACAAAGATCATAAGCATTCAACAGCCTCCATAACCCTCCTCCCTACCTGCCTTTCCAGCTACATTGCTCATTTTTCTTCTTCATGACCCTCCAGCCAGAGTCGTCACATATGCATACCCAGCACTTCCTGCCTTTGTGCCTTTCTTCAGTGTTCCTCTGCCTACCTAGAATGCCCTTCCCCACCCACCTTCATATTTGCAGAATCTGTCTGCGTCAGTGCAGAAGTGACATATTCCCATAATGAGAATAAATCTTTCTGTGCTAAATCCCCATAGCATTTTGATCCTTAACTCTTTGGTGGCACTTGACATCTTCAGTGTTGTATCATATGGCCGATCTCTTTTAGATTTCTATCTCTTTAAAATGTGATTCTTTATCCATTGATAATGTGTTCACAGTAAGTGCTCAAAAACTATGTTGTTGAATAAGCAGATAAGTTAGCTTATAGTGCTAGATAAATGCTTTTGGCTGTTACATCTCAAAGTTTTCAAACTTAATTCTCAAATTCTTTCTTTATAGGGACTCAGAGTTTTTATCAGGAACATAATGATGATATTCTGTGCCTCACTGTAAATCAGCACCCCAAATTTATCAACATAGTGGCAACTGGCCAAGTAGGTATGTTTCTATATTTTAAAAAGAAACAATATGAAGCATTTTTGTTTAAATAAATTCATCATCCTACAAAAAATCAAAATGTAATACAATTTCGGATTGTTCAAAACTATGTGTACATAAAGCACACACAAAATTATACCATATGGTTTGCTTCTAGGTTCCTTTCTCTTACTCGCTTTGGCTATCTGAGTTGGTTCAGTCAGTTTTGAATTTAAAATCAACTATCATATAGTGGTTGGAATAGTCAGATTTAATTCTTTATCATGAATTTCTAATTAGCAAAAAAATTTAATTCAATATCATATGAAGCAGAAAGAAAGTGCTTTAAGGAAGAAATGATAAAAAGAGATCCAAGAAGTAACTATTTCAGGGAGGACATAGGAGAGCTCTGTTTCAGCAAGGGTTAACCTAGAAAGAAGGGAGAACCCAGCTGGGTGTGGAGGTGCAGCCTATAATCCCAGTGGCTTGGGAGGCTGAGGCAGGAGTATCACATGTTCAAAGCCAGCCTCAGCAACTTAATGTGGCCTAAGTAAAAGGACTGGAGATGTGGCTCAGTGGTTAAGCACCCGTGGGTTCAATCCCTAGTACCAAAAAAAAAAGCGAGAACCCAAATTTGTTTCATGTTTATAAATCCCCACTGCCTTTTCTTTTTCTTTGGTATTAATCTGATTCATCAAGTATTTTTTAAAATTTTTTAATATGTTAGTTGTAGGTGGACAGAATATCTTTATTTTAGTTTTATGTGGTGCTGAGGATCGAACCCAGTGCCTCACGTGTGCTAGGTGAGCACACTACCACTGCGTCATAACCCCAGTCCCTCATCAAGTGGGTTTTTTGTTGTTGTTTTACAGTCCTAGGGATTAAACCCAGGGGCTGTATACCACTGAGCTACATGCTCAGTCCCCCACGCCTCTTTTTTTCCTTCAAGATAAGGAAGGTCTCACTAGGTTGCCAAAGCTGATCTTGAACTTGCAATTCTCCTGCCTCAGCCTCCTAAGTCGCTGGAATCACTGTTTATACCTGTGTTGCTTTTTCTTTTTTAACTTTGGTCAAAAATTTAAAGGCCATAAATTTATAAGTAAAATGATTGAGGATAGCACATCTATTTGGACATATCTACCAATCACTATGAATACTATGATCACTATGATCACTACGAATACTACATTATAGATTTGGTCAGTCATATCTTCACAGCTCTCACACAGCTTGTAAAGTTCTTAAAATCATTGGGTTTGTTGGATCTCAGGGTGTTGTGGTTGCTAAGCTAGCTTTCTAGCTGTCTTTTTCTTCTTGAAGAATTATGCTTTTAATATCTTCTTTTTTCATGCAAGTGCTAAATTGATCAGTCAAAACTTGTTCTCTGGGTTTCCTGGTTCTATAGTTATGTCCTATGGGACCCTTCTCTTTTTCCTTCTGTACAGTTTTCTACTTTTAAAGGAAATTAGACTATTATATTACCCATTGTACACAAAATATTCTAATCTTTGTATAGGGATATATATGTCTACTCCCATTTACACTAAGTTCTTTGAAAGTGATGTCTTGTTTTCACTCTGCACAAGGAATAAGGCCTATCTCCTGAAGGAATAGAGATCATACACCTGGCTTTATATCTCTTGGTGCATAGTTATTGCTCTGTTGTTATTGAGTAAATTTATTTATTCAATAAACTTATTAAGCACCCTACCATGTGCAAGGTATAATTCTAGGTGCTGGGGAAACAAGCAGCTTATAAAAAGACAAAATCCCAGTGTTAATGGAATTTACATTCTGTGAATAGAATTCTAGAAGGTATGGTTCTTTGTTCAGTCTTCCTTTCTTTCTCCTGCTCTTCTTTTGTTAAGCAACTTCTCTCTTATTACTGCCATAGTTTTCTTTTAAGAACTGTTATAGTCACAAATTAATCTTTTAGAATTTTGGCCCCTTTCTCCACTTCTTTTCCTTTATTTTGAAAGGCAACACTGTAGGGAACATGGAATGACTAATTATCCCCCTTCTCTTTCCAAGTCAAACTGCAATGCAGAGGTGAATTTTAGATCATATATGTAGCCCTATGCCTTGTCTCACTTGTAACTTTTTATAAACTGGATAACAAAAAAATGCTTCACTGATGACTAAGTATAAATAGGGGGACTCAAGGCAAGAACCAGGAATGGAGAGGGCCAGCACTAGGGAGGCTGAGACAGGAGAATCGCGAGTTCAAAGCCAGCCTCAGCAATGGCGAGGCACTAAGCAACTCAGTGAGACCTTGTCTCTACATAAAACACAAAATAGGGCTGGGGATGTGGCTCAGTGGTCGAGTGCCCCTGAGTTCAATCCCTGGTGCCAAAAAAAAAAAAAAAAAAAGAATGGAGAGGGATACTTTTTCTTAAAGGGAATTGATAGTCACTATGTTGCCAAGCTTATTTAATTCTCACAAGGTACAAAACACCATTTAAGTTGTTTTTTAAAATCATCTGGACCATAAAGAAATTTAAATATTTACTCATGGCCAAATGTATCTTTTTACCCATTATATACTTGAACCCATCACTGTTTTATGCCTAATGAGGTAGTCTAACTTCTCCCTAGGAAGCTCATTTATAAAATAGTTTTTCACGTAGAATGGAAATATGTCTAATTGCTACTCATTCGTCCTCATTTGGGGGGTACCTAGAACATATCATCACTTATTCCTATAACCTTTTTCTTCCAGTTTTGGGAACTATCCTGTTCTGACAGAGTTCTCTCTAGTACTTCTTTTAGAATGTCCGCTTTGGACCTCTTCCAACTACATTCCATGGGGCAAGGTGTACATGAGATTGCTTTCCATACGGGGGCCTCCCTCTTCGTTTGTGGATTTGAAATCACAGAATTATCTACTAAGCGGTCCTGAATCTACTTCTGAGTCTGTCTGAGCCTGTTATCAAAGTATATCCCCCTAATGTTAGATTGCACAACCAGTGCGTGTACTCTTGAGTTCATTAGTTGAGAGTGGATAGAATTTGGGGATTCCAAGATGGGCTAATCACATGCTTTGGTCAGTTTGGGCTGCCAAAGTACAGACTATACAGTGAGTGGTTTAAAAAAAACATTTATTTCTCACATTTCTGGTGGCTGCAAGTCTAAGATCAGGGTGCTGGCATGGTTGGGTTAGTGAGGGCCGTCATCCTGGTTTACAGAGGACCTTTTTCTCACTCTGTCATCACATGACAGATTATCATTCTCCTGTTTCTTCTTATAAGGACACCTATCTCATTATAAGGCTTCTAGCCTTGTGCTCAAATCACCTCCCAGAGGCCCCCACCCCCAGTACTATCACATTTGAGATGAGAGTGTCAGTATATGAATTCTGGAGTACACAAACATTCAATCCACACAGCACATGTGAGCTTCCATGGCTAATGTGGTATGGGATGGAGTCGGGCTGAGGAGAGAGTTGGGCAGACTGTCTTCTACTGCCCCCAACTCCAAGGACTCTTAGATTTGTACCAGGCCTTCCAGGTCTTATATTCTCAAGATAAGAAGATAGAACATATCTCATTCACTGATTTCTATCTTGATTGGTGACTAAGATATGAAATACGTAGGCTGTGATGTTCAGCCTTCATCTGCACTCGTGCCCCAGATCCTTGCAGATGTCCAAAGAGAAGCCTGATCTCCAGGCCAAGCACTCTTGTTGTTCTAACCATTCTTCATGTGGATGGTTTCAAGTCCTTTCACCATTTGGTGGTTATCAGAGTGTGTTTAGAACTAAAACCAGTATTTTCTGCATGGTCTGCTTAGCAAAGTCAATTTCTTTTCTTTTTCCTCATATTCTAGGTCAAGACATTATGGGCATGTGTTATCAATATGAAATCATTATTTCATATAGATAGAAGGCCTGAGCAATGTAAAAAACAATCACCTAGCTTCAATGAATTTTTAAATTTTAACTCCTTTTTTCCATGGTAAAGACTGTTACTTCTTTTATGTGGTGCTGAGGATAGAACCCAGTGCCTCATATGTGCTAGGCAAGCGCTCTACCACTGAGCTACAGCCCCAGCCCTAAAGTTACTTTTTAAAGTTTTGTTAACAGGTATTTTCACCACAAATACAATGAGTATAGGCTTTCACATTTTCTTTCTTGGCAAAATTTAACTCAAAGAGAAAATCTTTAGTTAAAAAAAAATTTTATTTCTTGAGTTATATGGTAATCTTTGCTATCATGTCCCTCAGAAGATTTAGATTGAATTCTCTTCCCTGTAGCCAGAGGTGCATTAAAATTCCAAAAGGTCCATTAAGTGGTGCATTTTATAAACCAAAATAAGTATATCAATTTAAATCATATAAATATTACTTTTAAAGATATAATTACAATTTCATGTAAGTCATTAAATATGAAGATAATATTTTTTATCCAAAGAAAGAATGAAAAGTCATACATAGAATGTTAATATGTGCATATAAACGAAATAGGTGCCTTCTCTCAGTTTACTCAATTTAATATAATAAAACTTACTTCATATATTTATTGTTATTTAAAAAATGTAATAATTGGGTTTAGCAGATTTTAAGGTTAGTATTTGTGTTATTTATAGATAATAACTTTTCTGTTGCTTTTTTTATAGGTGATTCAGCAGATATGTCAGGTAAGGAAAATTTAACATTTTCAGTTTTACTTACATTGTTTGGTAATGGTAGCTCAACTTTTTATAAAGTAAATAAGATACCTGAGTGAATAATATTACTTGCATCAAGCATCTTACTACTCTACAAAAAGTTTGTAAATTACTATTTTTTGGTACCGGGATTATACTCAGGGGTACTCAACCACTGAGCCACATCCCCAGGATTTGTGTTTTATGTAGAGACTATTTTGTGTTTTATGTAGGGACTGAGTTGCTTAGCACCTTCCCATTGCTGAGGCTGGCTTTGAACTTGCAATTCTCCTGTCTCAGCCTCCCAAAGTGCTGGGATTACAGGCTTGCACCATGGTGCCCAGCTTGTAAATTATTTTTAATGAAGAATACATCAGTTTAATATCATAATATTGAGCTCAATCTGCAATAATAATATTTTTAATATATGAATGTTTTGACCTTTTTAGTGTGCATGGAGCTAATCTAAGTACTTTACTTACATTACCTCATTTAATCATCACAAGAATTCTTCATAGTAGTTACTAACTTGGTAACATATGGTTGAGAAAAGTGGAGGTGCGAGGGCCTTTACAGCTCAGTGGTAGAGTGCATGCTCAGCATATGTGAAGTCCTGGGTTCAATCCCTAGCACACACACAAAAAAAAAGAGAAAAAAGGAAAGGAAAGGGAAAAAATGTAGAAGTGGGATCAAAACTTAAGTATAAATAAATTTTATTGACTATGAATAAGTTATGAAAATAAAATCAGATTTTTATATACTATCTCAGTTACACACATTAGATCAACAGATCATTTAAATATTTAATACAACTATATTATTGATTTTGGCTTTATGAATTAAAAAAATGATTAACAATGTGTAGCCATTTTCTTTAGGTATTATAGTAACTAATTCTTTTCAACTATATTTATGTAATGTAATATGAATTAGCAGTTTGATAAGAAATCACTCCCCCAAAATTTATATGTTTCCTTCCCCTCCGTCAGGGCAGAGAATGATTTTGTGATTTGACAAATTAACTACTAGTTTATTCAAATCAACAGGCAAGGTCATTGCTTACTTGGTTTCACCTGGAGCAGGGGTTGGCAAACCATAGCCCATGGGCTTTATTTGGCCTACCACCTGCTTTTGTATAGTCTAGTTTTTACTAATTTAAGTAATTGGGAAAAATTAAAAGAATACTATTTCATGACATGTGAAAATTGTATGAAATTCAGATTTCTGTATCTGCAAACCAAGCTTTGACGCAGCCATGCTCACTTACAGGTCATCTGTTAATGACGGAGTTGAGTAGTTGCAACAGAGACTGAATGTCACACTCTGTCACTCTGCATTGCTGCTTGCACACTACAAGTTACAGTGACACAATTATAACTTCAAAGGTTTTAAGTACCACACACACACATATACACATGTATCTGTACAACTTTTACTTTTTTAACCAGTGTCAAAACAGGGTGAGGAAAGAAAAGTGGACTTTAAATGTTATACTTTTAAGGCACAGCGAAGTGTGGATTATGTTGTTCTCAAATGAGATGCTAAAGAATTGTGTTTATTATGGAATTACACTATAGTTGTGCTAAAAAAAACATTATATAGCCGATGTGGTGGCACACGCCTATAATCCCAGCAACTCGTGAGGCTGAGGCAGGATTGAAAGTTTGAGGTGAGCCTCAGCGACTTAGTAAGGCCCTGTCTCAAAATAAAAAATTTTAAAAAGGTCTGGGGATATAGTGCAGTGGTTATGTGGCCCTGGGTTAGTTCGCCAAAATAATAAAAAGTAGTAGTAGTAGTAGTAGTAGTAGTAGTAGTAATAATAATAATAATAATAATACAGTATGCATCAACACTTTTTTGTGGTGCTCGGGACCAGACCCAGGACCTTGTGCATTGTTAAGCATACACTATTCCACTGAGCTACACCCCTAACCCTACATGAGTATTTGACCACTGGATTATTTTGAACGGCTTCCTGTAGCTCTTGATGATCTGACAGATGCCGTATCTATCAGCTATTCACTATTCAGAGAGCCAGCTCTGCAGAGACACAAGAGTGAGTCTCTGTAAATAGCCTCCATGGAACTACAAAAAATATTTTCAAAGAAGATAAGGAAACATTTTAGTACAATTAAGTAGTTCTGAGATGTAGCACACTGATCATAAAAATATGTGTGGAGTACTACCAAAGGGGTAGTTGGATAAATTTACAAAGCTTGTGTGGTCACTTGTTTTATTCCCAGCAGGCAGTTTGTGAAAAATACTTCTATCTGTTACTAAACGTGAATTTTTGTGATTGTCAACAGTTGATTTTATTTGCCATCAGACTTAATTATTATCAGTTTGGTGAATTTAGGTTATTAATAGAAGCTAAATATCCAGTAGCCAGGCCAGGAATGATATAAAATTGATAGCCAAGACATGAATGAGGGCTCCAGGCTGAGGCTTGTTTTGAGGGTCCCAAGAATTCGGAATTCACTAGAATTAATCACAGTGTTCAGAGATGCTTATACTTATGGCCATAGTTTATTATGGTGATCAGTAAGAGAAAAGGACAAGAAGGTGGAGCCTGAAGGACCCAGTCACAGGCATTTTGGCTCCCCTGACACTCCTCAGTGACCACAAGACCATCTTTGTCTCCACGGGCTCATCCAGCCATACACGTGGTGTTCTGCCAGGGAAGCCCACTTAAGACTCAGAGTCCAGGGTTTTTATCTGGGGTTGTGCACATAGACGCGAAATGCAACCATAAGAACCAGACTCCCAGAAGAAAGCAGGTGTCAGTGCTCCTGGGGGACAAAACAGTCTTGTTGACATAAGGAAGATCTCAGAAGCCAAGTTCTTACACACTCACCAAGAGCCAGCCCAGCAGGCAGGGCCTTCTCATGACTAGCCTCCAGCCTGTTTAAATTAACTGTCTCCTGTATAGACCTAGGGCTGGGTCAGGAAGAGCTGGGAAGAGCAGTGTGCCTGGAGGAAGGCTGCTGAGGCCACCGTGAGAGGCAGGGGTCAACTCCCGTGGAGCTGCGGAGCTTACAGAGGGCAGTCTGCATTCCTGTCGGGCCAGTCTGTCACTGCAGAACTTTAAACAGCGGAGTGATCTACTTTGTACTTTGAGAAAGCCACTCTTCCTACATTATTGAGAATAAAGTGGTGAAAGAGGAAATTAGACAATTAGGAGGCTGTTACTATAGTCCAAGCAGAAGACAGACAAGGGTGGCAGGAGGGAAAGTAGAAAAACCTAGACAAATACGGGACATGTTTTAGAGGTAGACCAGCAGTCTTTTCTGATGAACTGGATTGGGAGTATGATAAAGTGAGGAATCAAGGCTAAATATTATTTTTTTTGCTTGAGCAGTTAGCTGAATGAGATGGGCAAATACTTGTGAAAAGTGAATTGGGCGGGGAGAATTATCTATATACATAAGAACGAAGGTAGTTTAGGTGCAAATATAAGATGGTAGATTTGGGGGTAATAAAATAATGAAACTCCTGTCTGGTTGCTTCGTGTCATCAACTGAGAGTAAGGAGGAGGGAAGCCGGTGTTGGTTTTAAGAGGAATAAAGTTTTAAAATAGTTACTTTGGAATGTGGGGCAATAAACACTTACAGTAGAAAAGATATGGTGGAATTACCCTGAAGATATTAGATGTATTTTCAGTGGACACTGAGGGAATACTTTTGTGTCCAACAAAGTTATTTCAGTCCTCCATGACTATATCTGGAACTTAAGAATTTGATACTTTTGAGCCTTTAGGCAGTTAAAGGAGTTTTCCCTCTGCTTTTGCTTAGTATTTGTTGTGGTAGGTGGGTGTCTATCAGATGGCTTTGTGGGCCTCTGGGTGCCCTCTACAACAGAAAAGGATGTTTATTAGCATGCACAGTGAGAAAGGTGGGTAAGCTCCTGAGTCTGCTGCTTCTGGAGCTCTACTAGGATCCAGGTATGTTCCCTCTTTCCCACTCTGCCAGGCATGGCACTAGCTTCACCAATGAGGCCAGTTGCATTTGTGGTCACAAAAGGGCTGCAGCAGCATTTGAAGTTACATGCTTCCTTGCTTTCATCCAGTGGGAAAGAGGAATAAAACTCCTTTCAGAGCTGGGCGTGGTGGCGTGCGCCTGTAATCCCAGCACTTAGGGAGGCTGAGACAGGAGAATCGCGAGTTCAAAGCCAGCCTCAGCAACAGTGAGGTGCTAAGCAACTCAGTGAGACTCTGTCTCTAAATAAGACACAAAATAGGGCTGAGGATGTGGCTTAGTGGTCGAGTGCCCCTGAGTTCAATCTCCAGTACCAAAATAAAACTCCTTTCAGAACCATCATCTAAAAATCCTTCCTATTTCTCTGAGTCATTAGGACACAAACCAAACCTTGTATTAAGAAGAAACCATGAGAATGCCATGTGCTGGTAGGCCCTAACCTGGGCTATTAAAGTAGATCACTGAGGTAGAGAGGTGGGAGGAGGGCTGTTACCACAGTGGGCTCAGACTTAAGGGAGGAGCATGCCACTTCCCTGGAATCACTTGGAGTTGACACACTTAAGGGTCCATGTTAGTTTTATTTATTTTTAAAATTTATTTATTCTACTTAGGTATACATGACAGCAGAATGCATTTTGATTCATTTGTATACAAATGAAGCACTACTTCCAATTTCTCTGGTTGTACATGATGTAGAGTTGTACCGTATGTGCAGTCATAATGTACCTAGGTCAGTGATGTCCATCTCATTCCACCATCTTTCCTGCCCCCCCAAGTTTTGTTTTAAAATACAGTTTTGATTACACTGTATTGAAGGCAAATTAGGAGATAGAGAAAGAATATTCTTTAAAATTTTGATTCATATGCGATCCAGTTGGTAATTCAAAAGGACTCTTAGGGCATCTCTGTACATGAAACTAATAGTCAAAACATAATAGTAAAGAGTAATTGAGGTTACCATAAAGCTCTAATTTAAAAATTAAAATAGTTGAGATTCATTTTTCAGAGACAGCCAGATGAGGTGGAAAGAGCAAGAATGGGACCTGAATACTGATGTTAACACACCTGTGCTGGCTCTGCCTGTGCATGACAGAGCAAGTTACTGCACTTCTCTGAGCCTGAGTTCAGGGGAAAACATACCTGGTTGGAAGGTAGGGAGTAGGAAGCATGAGATAATGGGCTGAGGAGTAGCTCCGTGGTAGAGCATGTGCTCAGCACACACAGGACCCTGGGTTCAGAAAGAGACATGCTACCTGCCATGACAGATGCTTAGTACCTGATGACCTCTTGGAAGGGAGGAGTGAATGAGCTGTATCTGTTACCTGAGATTGTAAATGACCATTTTCAAGTGTTAAGAGAAAATAAAATATACCTAATGAATATATTCATCTTCAGTAACTTGGGCCCTGAGAATTTACAGTAATCTTAATTTTAAATACTGTTACTGACGTAGGTTTAGCAATCTAAATGTTTAGCAATTCCATAACATAGAATACCTGTAGGCTTTTAAATTTCTGGTATCAGTTTCTTGCCATCTCCTTTAATTTTTTTAATGAAAGTGTGAGAAGCTCAGTAATTCAATTTAAAATTACTTGCTGTTTAAACTTTAGACAGATGGAACTCGGCAATGTGTGGTGTATTTAGAGGCAAAAAGTGATGTTTCTTGAAAATCTATCACGTGTCCCATCACATTTTGGCAGATGTAGTATGTGGCCTTCCCAGAGGTACTTTTTGTAAACATATATACAAATGTTTACTATTTTTCATTGGCAATGTTTATCATTAAAATGTTTAATATTTATATATACAGTGATGCATGATATATATTTTAGATTTAAGCCGCCTAACATGCCTTATTGAGACTCAGTTCATCTGTGCCTGGTAAACTTTGACTTTTAATGACTGAGAAACATTCTTAGCCCAGTAAATTATTATAATAAAATTTTCAAACGACCTATTTTATTATTGGCAAATTTTATATCTAGTTCCCTGTGGTTTTGCTATCTTACTGTTACTTAAACTTTTCTACTTAATGATACTCAAGTTTAAATCTCTGATTTAATAAATTTTAACTGTTTTACTTGAAGAGTTATCAGATTTAATGTACCATTGTGTTCTATAAATAGCAGATGGTGTAAAATATTATCAGTTTTAGATAAAATTTTTGCATCAAATAATTTAAGACTACTTGTCTTAATGTTTCTCTTTTGTAATACTTATGTATAATTTGAAGAAAAGTACTTAGTATTTTGATTGTTTTACTTGAAGTACAGCCATTCTGAGACTGAATTAAGCAGGAAATATAACTTAGTGATGGAGTGGTTGCCTAGCCTGTGTGAGCTCAATCCTCAGCAGTGTAAAAACCAACCAACAAAACCAAACAGAACTAGAAGCAACTTTTTAAATAGTAACAACACTGCATAGGGTGGATAAAGTTGTTTTTTTTTTTTTTAAAGATTAGCAGTTTTATCTTTCCTCAAAATTCTGGGTTTTTAAATTCTTATAAAGGTTTTTAAATTCTATATGTAGCTTTTTACCAGATACCTGTCTATATTGTCAAAAATGTCTTTTGAGACTTGTTCAGGTGGTTTTCTGTGTGTCTGTGTCTTTTCACAACTGTGTCTGCTTTTCATTTCTCTCCCAGGTAACATTGTGCTGAATATATGCTTGTATTTAACATATTTATTGTTCAAAAATGTTTATAGCTCTGCATATAATTATATAAAATTAAAAATGTATTTAAAACAATGCCTTTTTTCCCTCCTCTGGTGTTGGGGATTGATAAGCCAGGGCCTGGTGCATGCTAACATAAGCTCTAGCACTGAACTACATCTCCAGCCCCCAAACATGCCCTTTTTTTGATAAGTTGTTTAATATTAGAATGGACTGATTTGGGGGGGGGGGTACTGGAGATTGAACTCAGGGGCACTCGACCACTGAGCTACATCCCCAGCCCTATTTTGTGATTTATGTAGAGACAGGGTCTCACTGAGTTGTTTAGCGCCCCTCCATTGCTGAGGCTGGGTTTGAACTCGCGATTCTCCTGTCTCAGCCTCCCAAAGTGCTGGGATTACAGGCTTGTGCCACTAGAATGGACTAATTTTTTTGTATAAATGCTATTTTCTCAAAAGTGTAATTGGGGATATAGCCTAAAGAAGTATTTGTTTTTTCTTTTCAAAAATTTGATCTTAGTCTTGAGCTATTCTTTGTTAAGTATACTCCTTCTTGGGTACATTTTTCCATGTTTCAGAGATGGGTATGTATATTTTAGAAATGGAAACATTTGTAACAAGTAAATTTCAACTTTTGGATTTCATCTTTGTTCAGCTACAGCCCCTTCTATCCACATCTGGGATGCAGTGAGCAAACAGACTATATCTATACTAAGATGCTACCATTCAAAGGGAGTGTGTTCAGTCAGTTTCAGTGCTACTGGCAAACTCTTGCTGTCTGTGGGACTAGACCCAGAACATACCATTACCATTTGGAGATGGCAGGAAGGTAGGATTATGTGTATGAATATGAATTCTTTATTTAATATTTGCCTTAAGTTGGTGATTGAAACCATTATTCACAATAGCCCTACACAGTACATGCACACAGTGGTCCAATAGGTATATTTCACTTCAAAAGCTCAGTGAAACTCTTAAGTTCACAAAACATAAATTAATGAAATTATTAGTCTTAAAAATGATGCACTGCTGTCCCTTTCAGTAAGAAATTATATATGTATCTTTGCTAATTATTAGTGATTGACTGGTGTTAGAGGACCTTAATATTTTAAGAATGCAAATGTGTTTGCGCATATGTGTGTGTTTGTGGTGCTGTGATTAAGCCCAAGGCTTGGTGCTAGTTAGACAGGTGCTGCATCCCTGACCTATGAAGTATATTTTAAATGATAATGAAAGACCAGTAGGGTAGTATTACCAAATATACAGGGAAAGGAAAAGAATATATTTCCTAAAATCTAAAATGACCTTTAAATGGTAATGAAGTTCCCTGTAAATACATAAGTCACTTATAAAGGACTTTCTACCCAAGTAATTATAATCATGTGATTGGTAGCAGAGCAAGGGCCATAGTCCTCCTTTTTATAAGCATTGTTTTTTTAAAAAATCCATGTATTTATAACAAATATCTGATCCTGTTGCTTAGCTTGGTTCTAATATTAACTTGGATAATTTTGTTGTATCTTCTGTATCAGGTGCCAAAATTGCCAGCAGAGCTGGGCACAACCAACGAATTTTTGTAGCAGAATTCCGACCAGATTCAGATACCCAGTTTGTCTCTGTGGGAGTGAAACACGTGAAGTTCTGGACTCTGGCAGGAAAGGCGCTTCTTAGCAAAAAAGGGCTGCTGAGCACACTGGAAGATGCCCGGATGCAGACCATGCTCGCTGTTGCATTTGGTGCAGTATGTCTCTTAAAATGTGTAGGGGTGTAATTTCAACTACCTTACATTTTCTTGCCTAAAATTTAAAGCCACAGTAAATGTCCTGGTCGGGCATGTATTTCATCTTTCAAAAGTCTGATACTTTCAAACATGAGGGAGTAAGAAAGAAAGCTCATGAGAGAGGAGGATTATGATGAAAATTTGAATCCTTGGGTTTTTGTTGTTCTCCAGATCTTTCACTAATCTTATAACTGTCACCATAAATATCCCGAAATTTCTGTCTTCCTAGCAGTTCTTTACATACCTGAAAATGTGTTAGAGTAGCCAGGTGCAACAGCACATGCCTGTAATCCCAGCTACTCAAAGCTGAGGCAGGAGGATCATAAATTCAAGGCCAGCCAGCCTAAGCAACTTAACGAGACCATCTTAAAATTTTAAAAAACAAAAAGGCTGCAGATGTAGCTCAGAGGTAAAACCCTTTGGGTTCAATCCCTAATATTGCAAAAGAAACTATTTTTTGTTAAAAGAAAGGTGAATCAAGAAGCATGACTTTCAAGTGATTTAAGGTTGGGCTTGGGTTTAGGATTTCCTTTGCTTTCTTTCATCTTACATAGTTGCCAAGTGCCCTGGGCCAGTATCTCTATTCTGAAGAAGGGAGTGAAGAGACAAAAGAAGCACAGTCCCTGGTTTGACAGAAAAGAGATCAAGAGCCCTCCCTTCTCCCGCCACTGTGTCCTACCTGGGCCCATGGGTGATTTATAATCCCCAGTCTCTTTTCTGTAATACCTTACCCTGGTCAGGCTTTTAAATAAAACAACAACTAAGTAGATTTTCTTATTATAAGTGTTTATGAGGTATGAAATATTTGAAGGACTAAAAAAAATGTAAGTTTAGAACAATTAACTACCCTTGTGTTTGGGGGAAAAGGCCATTGAAAATGTTGGTCATGTTATGTCAAGCTCCAGTTGAACATTCTGGGCATTCTTAACATTAGACCAGTAGTTTATTTCCAGATGAAAACACATACAATTTACATGCTCTGGCATTTCATTTGCCCATGTAGATGAACTTCCTTCACTTTTAAAATTCCTCATGGTCAATTGCCCATTCCCAAGAAAAAATAAATGAAGATTAAATATTAAGAATAAGTGACTTTTAATGTATGCAATAACAATATAATCAGAATATAACAAAGTAAGCTTATGTTCAGTTTAAGCTTTTTTAAAATTATTAAAACAAAAACATAAAAGTGGTACATATTTATTTGGTAGCATGTGTATTTCTCAGTTTAAGCATTTTTGAGTCTATGCTAGCAACTGTAAAAAGAGCAAGGAAAGGGAAATCATCTCCATTCCTGCAGCGTTTACATCCTCCTTGCAGACAGGCATGAATTAGTCCTGCTGCTAGTTAGTGAAATGATCAGAAACTAAAAAGAGTTCTCAAAAACCCCTACAACTGGTACAGACAAGTTTTACTTTCTATGGGAAAATGTTTTGCTCAACCTAATAAAAAGTTATCTTCACTTGCTGTTCCTATCTTTTTTTACTTTTTTAAATCTGAGAACTTTATTGAGCAATTGGAGAGAAGCAATCCAACGAAACAATATAAACTAGAATTAGAGCATTTTAGACTTGGAAGGAGAGAATTGTCCAAGGTTACCCCAGCTAAGTGATGGACTGGGAAAGGAAAAGCCATTGAGGCAGCTAAGCCTGGAATTCAGGTTCTGCCTCTTGGGTCCATCTCTCCCACCATACCTTGCACATGCTGATCACAGATGAGGTAGCATCGCACTCACAGAAAATTACGTCTGTTTGAACTCTCTTTGCACTTTTGATGAGTTTATCTCCCCCTTCCCCACTCCTTTTCAGAATAACTTGACGTTTACAGGTACCATCAGTGGTGATGTCTGTGTGTGGAAAGATCACATATTGTGTAGAGTTGTGGCCAGAGCTCACAACGGGCCCGTGTTTGCCATGTATACCACCCTGCGAGATGGACTTATTGTGACTGGTGGCAAAGAAAGGCCGTGAGTCCTCTTTCTTTTCACAGCCGCACTGAATACTTGCATTTGTCATCTACCCAGGGTTTTCAGTTGGGTATTCTGGTTATGTCTAGGCTACACAGGTTCCCCTCTCTGACTTTCCTCCTCCTGTACTTCAACTATATTGCCTTCTGTGTTCCTTCTCTGGATTCTCATTCCTAATCTTAAATCACTTTTTTCTCCCTCATAGATAAACCTCAACTCCAATGGTAGATACATTTTCTTAGGTCTAGATAGGTATTTGTCCTACATATTAAGAATTGAGTTTCCTCAGGCCTGTGTACCTGCATCAGTTATTTGCTGAGACAGGGGATCCCTGGCTGAACCCAGGCTGCAACTGACTGCCATGCTGCCTGCCTTTTTGAATGCTGAGGGATAATGCACACTGTCACACCAGAAAGCCTTCTTTGCTTTTGCTTGAGGCTAAGTTGATAAACTTCTATACAAGACCTCAAAATAGAAATGTGAGGGCTGAGGCTGGGGCTCAGTGGTAGAGTGCTTACCTTGCATGTGTGAGGCACTGAGTTTGATCCTCAGCACTGCACAAAAACAAATAACATAGAGGTATTGTGTCCATCTACAACTAAAAATTTTTAAATGCATATGTAAATGTGAGGAGAAACCTTTTTCTGAACGATTTTCAGTTCTCTCAACAGTAACCAGATAACATAATTGGTTTGCATCAACTAGCTATCTGCATGTTGAAATACATGTTTCACTAAAGGATGAAAAAACACCCACATTCATCAGTTACAAAGAACAGCATTTCCTTTTCACCTGAAGAATGCATCCTGGAGGGCTGGGATTGTGGCTCAGTGGAAGAGCGCTTGCCTTACATGTGAGGCACTGGGTTCGATCCTCAGCATTGCGTATAAATAAATAAATAAAGGTCCATGAACAACTAAAAAAAAACTTAACAAAAAAGAATGCATCCTGGTACACAGGCATATTTTCTCCTAAAAGAAGCAAATTTATCCATTTATCCAGCAAAAAACAAATACATTTTTCAGTTACTCCAAGAGAAAATCTAAAAGTGGACTTCGTGTATCCTTTAAGAATCACCCTTACACGCCTGTTTCTCATGCCGCCCCATGTTGCACAGCCCTTCTCATGAGTAGCCTTCTAAACTTCAGAATGTTTTAATCCTGGTAGGGAAAAAAATGTGCTTCTCTTTTAGCCCTTAAAAATAAACTGTGTAGCAGGGCATGGTGGTGTGCACTTGTAATCCCAGCAACTCAGGAGGCTGAAGCAAGAGATACACAGGTTTGAGGCCGGCCTCGGCAATTTTGTGAGAACCTGTCTCAAAATAAAGGACTGTAATGCAACTCAATGGTAGGGAGCCCCCAGGTAAATAAGGCTCTAAGTGTAGCATCTGTAATCCTATTACCTCACTTCACATTTCAATTCCTGTAAGGTTAGCAATGGCTTTTCATTCATCTTAAGTGGTATCATGAAGAAGATAATGTATGGTGGAAGCTAAACAAGGTATGCCAGAGAAAAATGAATATTTCACAAAATTAAATTTGCTGAATCCTAAGATTACCATAGAAATTTAGAATACTATAAATTATAAGGGCTTTTTTCCAGTATTCTGCTTAAAATTTAGTATTTGGTTAAATGAAAATTATCTGAAATAGTCACTAAGATACTTTTTTGGGTTTGCTTTTTATTTACTTAGGTCAAAAGAAGGAGGAGCAGTTAAACTGTGGGATCAGGAACTGAGGCGATGCCGGGCCTTCAGGCTTGAGACAGGACAAGCCACAGACTGTGTTCGTTCTGTGTGCAGAGGCAAAGTAAGATGCTCCTTGAGCTGATATGGTGCATCAGCAAACAAGAGTTTTACCAATTCTTTCACTTTGTGATTTAATGGACAATATTTAATACCACATAGGATGGGTTCACTTGCCAGGATCACTCTCTACCTTTGAATTCCCTAGTTGGTGCCAGTACAGTGCATAATGGGAAGCCATTCTGTCTATACAGTTTATTTTCTTAAATCTAACAACTGTGGTAGACAGAATTGGAAAAATCCCTGCCAGTTGACTCGTTTTGATTAGACAGCTGGTCTCCGCTTTGTGAAAACATCCATTCTTGTAAAAACTGTGGAGCATGTATGCACATTGTGTATTTATAAATCATGTATGTGTTAACCTCATTCTGCTTATTTAAACATTAGCTAAGCTTACTTATATTTGCTTTTTAACTAAAAAGTGAATTCCTACATACATTCCTAAAAAGATGTATGTCCCTACATACATCTTAATGTACTTATTATGCCCTTTTTTGGACATCCTGATTATCACAAAATCACAACTTGGATTATTTAAGAATCCAGGTGTATTCCCATCACATGGACTCAAGTATGCAACCCAGCCCGGGGCTCTTGCAGGTTTGTGCCTCTAGGCACAGAAAAATTCACATGAGCCAACTATGGGCTTGTGAGTAAATTAGCTCAAAGCATGTAGCTATTGTGGTACATTAAATGTACTGTTCCCATTTATGTTTCAGGGCAAGATACTAGTTGGGACAAGGGATGCTGAAATAATTGAAGTTGGAGAGAAAAATGCAGCATGTAATATTTTGGTTAGTGGACATGTGGATGGACCGATCTGGGGGCTAGCAACACATCCTTCCAGGGATTTCTTCCTTTCTGCTGCAGAGGACGGGACAGTGAGACTCTGGGATATTGCTGATAAAGTAGGTACAACTTTTTTTAAAATGTCAAAGCCCTTAATTGCTAGTACTCAGAATTATGATGAGAATTTTTGGAAGGAACTTGGTTAAAGTTGTAAGTACGTCATTTAACTTGGTCTTCTGTGACTGTTTTGCTTATGCAGAAGATGTTAAACAAAGTGAATCTGGGACATGCTGCTCGTACTGTGTGTTATAGCCCTGAAGGGGACATGGTAGCTATTGGAATGAAAAATGGAGAATTTATTATTTTACTCGTGAGCTCTCTAAAAATATGGGGAAAGAAGAGAGATAGACGATGTGCAATCCACGATATCAGGTTAGTCAACAAATGGAATAGAACTTTTAGTAACTAATTAAATGGGCCCAGCTTGCATTCAAAGAGCTACACTTTCAAAAAAAGGCCACATGACCTATATAGCATTTTACATACATTGTACACTGAAATGTGGCCACTTGTATACTTAATTCTTTCTGCAATGTTAAATCCATGGGGCACCAATCAGTGCTTTATAATACCAAGTACTGCATAATGTTAGTGTCACACTAAACATGTAAATTCATCATGAACTCTCACTCTTAATTCAAGAATCACCTGTCCTTTAGAAGTTGGAAAACCAAAGTTATAACCCAAACATAGCCTCTCTTATTATCAGTTAAGCTTCACAGATTATCATCTGTGACCTTCCCCTTCATGTTTTTCCTTCTTTGCTTTTAATGTGCCTTCTCTGGATTCCCATTTCTGGCTCATTCAGTCAATAAGCATTGAACACCTATCAGGTCCCAGAATCTGAATTAAACTTTTCTTTGAAATTTTAATTTTCAGTGCTTAAACTTAATTTTAACTGTAGCTACCACTTCATTGGGCACTCCTCTGTGATCAGTAGATGAAATTACTGCATCCATCAAAGTGTGCTTTCTTCACCAGTAAAATCCTTTCATAAAGGAAACCTCCTCTGAACTTTAATCCCAGCACTTTGAGAGGCCAAGACTGGAGAATTCCAAGTTCAAAGCCAGCCTCTGCAACCGCGAGGCGCTAAGCAACTCAGTGAGACCCTGTCTCTAAATAAAACACAAAATGGGGCTGGAGATGTGGCTCAGTGGTCGAGTACCCCCGAGTTCAATCCCAGGTACCAAAACAAAAAACAAAAAAAGAGACTGCCCCAGGCTGCCTCCCATGCTTACCAGGCAAATAGTATCTCACTTTGTCCTTTGACACAAGTTCTTCCAAGCTTCAACTAGTCACTTCATCCTAACAAGCTGAAGCAAGTTAAGCTGGGCTGTTCTTAGCTGTAAGATACCATTCTTCCCAATGAAAGAATCCTTTCTTAGTGAATTATATTAACTTAATAATTATGGAATGGTAATGGATTTTTTAAGATATTTTAAAAGGAAATGAAAATAACAATAGAATATTAATGAATACAATCTCCATATACATGATCAGTTGTGTCTGAGGTAAATTTGATACCATATCACAAACTTATTTTCAAGAGCTAGAAAGAAACTTTCTTAAATACTTAAATATTTAAACTATTTCTTGTGATCTAATGTATTTTTTACATTTTGTGATGCATTCAGGTTTAGTCCAGACTCCCGGTATCTGGCAGTGGGTTCTAGTGAAAACTCAGTGGATTTTTATGACCTAACATTGGGCCCCACCCTTAACAGAATCAGCTATTGCAAAGACATCCCAAGCTTTGTCATTCAAATGGATTTCTCTGCAGATAGCAGATATCTCCAGGTATGGCACCTAATACCGTATACCCAGTTTACAAGGTTACTTCTGCTTTTACATTGAATGCATTTAAAGCCTAGTTCCGTGGCTTCTCAGCTCTTGCCTTGATTTACCACTCATTGTTTCTGCACTACAAATCTGTAATACCCCATTCTTTTCTAAAATAAACTTCACTATGTATATTTAACGTATACATGTTGTAGAATACATATTTGTAAACAGTGTGCTCTGTAGTGAAAGTGAAAGTTACCGTAGTGAAGAACTAACGTATTCATCATCTCAGAAACCCATTTCTCTTTCTGTGGCAAGACTGGCTAAAGTCTCCTCATTCAGCATGAGTACCAAATACAGTACAATTTTACCACCTACACTTCCCATGCTGTACATGGGACCTGCCCGTCTACTACGCTGGCCTACATCTCTCCATTTCCTTCCCACTTACCCTTTTCTTCGCCATGACCTTTGCATTCTTCACATTAAGATATGTAAAACAAAGTAGCAATTTGCTAGTGTTCTATTTATCCCTGTGGATTTTGCCTTCACCTAATGGAATTCTTGTCTCACTTTAATATGATGAAAGGTCTCTAGTGGTTGCTATAAACGGCTTGTCTATGAAGTGCCTTCAGGAAAACATCTTCTGGATCATGCTGCCATTGACAGAATTACTTGGGCTACATGGACTAGGTAAATACTGCATGAAAAGGGCAGAAGCAACTTTTTAGGTCAGTTGGAAAATCCTGTTTCTGAATGGTTAAGAGCCATTCCACAAAGGAATAATAATTGAGTTCCATGTTTTTGTTACCATATCTTGAACTCTTAGGAAGAGAATAATTGTATGTTCATGCTGGATCCCTTTGAATTTAACATATTTACATGCTTTATGAGTTTTCATGATTTACCAAGTTCTTATAAGGAGATTTTTTAAAAATCAAAGTTATGACTTTTAAAATGCTCCGATATTTTCCTGAACATGTAAAGGCAGGTGCAAAAGTGCACACCTGTAATCCCAGTGATTTGAGGATCTCAGGTTCGAGGCTAGCCTGGGCAACTCAGCAATAACCCTACCTCCAAATAAAAATTTTAAATTTAAAACAGGTAATAAAAATACATGTTAGATACTGTTAAGTAATGTACTATTTCTCTACTTAAAGCAATGCTACAATGAAGTTGTTAGAAATGAAGTTTATGTATTTGCTAAATTTGCTAGCTATACCACAGGTAACCAAGGGCATCCATCCTTTTGGTCTGTGAAAAATGACAAATTCCTATAGCATAAATATCACTTTTAATTTGAAAACTAATTTAGTCACCTTTCATAAAGTACTAACTGAATTTTAAAAGGATAATTTTAAAAACCCTTATATTATAGAACTTCAATTTTTAAAAGGTGGGAGTTAATATCCAGATGAAATCCAGTCCTCCGACCTGCCTTTTAATTCACTTGCTGTATTTTAAATGATAGGATAGAGACTGATAAGGATTTTTTTTAGGATGGTGAACCTGTCTATGCTTGCTCTGGTGGATGTTCATTTTCTCTCTAGTATTCTAGGAGATGAAGTTATGGGAATCTGGTCCAGGCATGGTGAGAAAGCCGATGTCAACTGTGCCTGTGTATCTCATTCAGGAATCAGCCTTGTAACAGGAGACGACTTTGGCATGGTTAAGTTATTTGACTTCCCATGCCCAGAAAGATTTGTAAGTTTGTTTAGTATTTTTATCAATTTAAAAACAGCTTAGATGTGTCAGTACTTTTTCTGAAATATTCAAATGTTTGGTCCTGACTTTTAAGCTTATTTAAAATGTTTCATACTTTTAAATTTCTGCCTCCTAAATCCATTATTACTACAAATGAAAGCTACTAAAAAAACAAATGTCAGGCTGAGATTGTGGCTCAGTGACAGAGTGCTTGCTTAGCATGTGTAAGGCACTGGGTTCGATTATCAGCACCAATGTAAATATATAAAATAAAGATCCATAAACAACTAAAGAAATATTTAAAAAAAAAAAAAAAAAAAGGTGTCTCCCTCCAGTAACACTGGATCTTTGGAAATTATCCTAATAAACCTCTGATGAGCCGGGCGCGGTGGCGCAAGCCTGTAATCCCAGCACTTAGGGAGGCTGAGACAGGAGAATTGTGAGTTCAAAGCCAGCCTCAGCAAGGGCGAGGCACTAAGCAACTCAGTGAGACCCTGTCTCTACATAAAACACAAAATAGGGCTGGGGATGTGGCTCAGTGGTCGAGTACCCCTGAGTTCAATCCGCAGTACCAAAAAAAAAAAAAAAAAAAAAAAATCCAAATAAACCTCTGATGATCTTTTTAGCAAACCTTTTAAAAGTCAGTCACCAAATTTCAAATGCTTTTCTTAAAATCTTTCAGAGACCTGGAGACATCTGACTGCCCAGATAATCTGGTTTATGTTAAGAACAGATCTGTTACTAAAAGAATATTTTAATCACTGGCTGTGGTCCTAACTCCCTACTCTTTCTATAGCTCTTGTGATTAATAAAAGTGTATGGTTCCTAATAGTAACTTTTAACATTTGTTAAATAAAATGCCCTGAGTTTTGTTTGTCATTGTTCTTTAGGCAAAGCACAAAAGGTTCTTGGGTCACTCACCCCATGTGACCAATATTCGATTTACCAATGGTGATCGACATGTTATCAGCGCTGGAGGTGATGACTGCAGGTCAGTAGCTTTCTTAGTCCAAGAACAGACTATCTTTTTACTATTTAAGAGATTTAATATAAAAACTTCTATAAGCTCTGGTTAATAAACTCAGCCAACATTTTCTGAAGGTAGCATATTCTTATGCAAATACAGAATAAAAAGAGTTAATGGAAAATACAAACTTCTGAAAATCTAGAAATGTAATGAACTCCCTATGTTTTTTTTTTTTTTCTGATTACAGTTTATTTGTCTGGAAATGTGTACATATGCCTCACTGAAAGAGAAAGAATGTTGGGAAGACAACACATATTAAGGCCGAGAGCGACCAGAATTACAAAGAAGAAAAACAACCAAAACCAAACTGTGTGGTCAAGTGGTGCTAACTGAAGACTAACAGGGAGAAATGCCCAGAACCATCAGACTAGTAGAAGATTGCTAAGTTTAAAATGTTTGGTATATACACTGTCCATAATTCATACACTGCCAGATAATTACATTTTAAGGAAGGACTGAATACTTGTTGATAAAAGCCACCGGGTTATCGAGGAGTGCAATTTTGGCAAACCTGCTGGGGAGATGTAGGGCATAGTACTCCTCAAAGATCCCTAAATGTAAAAACCCTACTTGGAAAATTTTCATCTTTCTTTTAGGAAAACTGTTTCCTTTTAGCATTTACATTTTATTTTCAAGGTTCATTGTTCAATTAAGTATTTTATTGTTGCATTTCCACTTGGAAAGGAAAAGTCACCTTCACCCTAAGGAACAGTTTTCCAAAGGCAAACATTTTCCCTAAGGAAACAGATACAAGTTTTCCTGGAAAATGTTTCTCATGCATTAATAACACCCTTTTTATAAGGGACATCTCTCCTTGTAGTTCAAATTCAGGAACAGATCCAAAGTTAGTAGCGTATGGCTTGCTGTATTTTCACTTTTAAGCTGTCAATCTTTTTATGTTTAGAAACCATCTCTATATTTGAAATTTTAAGATTGTAGCCTCATTACTGGGAAGGCAGTATGAGGAACAGTCATTTCCAGTGGTGTACAGGTTTTTTTTTTAAGGTCTTCAGATAGCAATAGTATTTAAGTGGAAGAGAACACTGCATATTAATAAAGATAGTCTATGAACATTTAACAACTATTAAATTCACACAGACTTACACAGTTTAATAATTCTTGGTATAAAATTTTTATAGTTTTTTTTCTATTGGGAAAATTCTAGTTCAGACGTATTGCCACTCCATCAGCTAATTTCCAAAATATATGAACCTAGGTCCATCTGGAAACTTGTCAGAATTCCTTCTTGGTGGACTGGGGTTGAACTCTTAGATCCATAGTCCTTTTCACTTTAAATGCTGCCAAAGATCAGTAATCATCATTCAGGAATTTGCTGTCTTAGTCTGTCTGTCTATAGATTCCTGAGGACTGAAAATATGTAGAGTGCTGTTTAAAAATATATTTTTCTAAATGTGAAGAAGTTAAAGATGCACTTCTGGTCCTATAAATTTTTATTTATCTTTTATAGTACAATAGATAATAGAAACCCTTAGGTTTCTGGAATTCCCAGTTTAGTTTGATAAGACATAACAAAGATTCCCAGTATCTATTTTCTGTGGCCAACACTGGGAATACGAAAATGACTAAATTACATCACGGAAAACCTAACCAGTGATTGAACCTGGTCAGTTTTAAAACAAATAGCTGCATCTCAAGGGTTGAATATAGATTAAAGAAACTTGACACACAGAATATATTCTGTCATTACTCACATCAAAAATTGTCCTAGCTGGGTGTGGTGGCATATACCTGTAATCCCAGTGACTTGGAAGGCTGAGGCAGGAGGATTGCAAGTTTGAGGTCAGCTTCAAAAACTCGGACCCTGTCTCAAAAAACTGGGGATGTGGCTCAGTGGTTAAGCATCCCTGGTTGGGTTCAATTCCCAGTACCTAAAAATAAATAACAATTCTCCTAAACCAGGCATAGTGGTGTACAACTCTAATGCCAGCCACTGAGGAGGCTGAGGCAGGAGGATCACAAGTTGAAGGCCAGCCTGGGCAGCTCAAGACCTTGTCTCAAAATTTTAAAAAAGGGCTGGGGTATAGAGCTCACTGGTAGAGTGCTTACCTAGTGTGCACAAACTCTTGGGGTCAGTACTGCAAAAGGAAGGTGGGAGGTGTGAGAGGATTCTCCTAAATTAAACAAAATTTTAGAATATATTAATTCTGTTCAACATTTTATGAAGAAATTAAAAAGCGCCCTGGCCCCATCTCCCATAAAAAAAATACTTTAAATTTGAGCCTATCGTAGTTTTAATTTTTCCCTCCTAAGTTTGTCATTTTGAGGAAGAGAAATTTCAATTCCATCACAATGTAGGCAAGAAACTATATTCTTAAGAAAGTCCTCTATATAGCATAAAACTGCTTCCACTGCATTTATGTCCCTTGAACTGACTTCCCTGGTAAGTCAGCCTTAATCGCTGCTGTAGCAATTTCTTGACTAAAGGTCATGTTGACTTTAAGTGGGCATCTTGCCACCTTGCTATATTAGCCATCAACTAAGGGAAGGTGAAACATGACAGACCACATAAAATCTGCCCTATATTTTTTTAACCTAGAGAATTATTTTTGTGTGCAGCATCTATGCGCCTGAAATTATAACGAGACTGGCTGGCCACTGTAGTCCCAATTCTTTTATGTCTACAGATGCATGCCAAAGCACACTGTGCACTTTGGTATCATTTACTTCATTATCACTAACCATATTTGTCCCCCTTTTTTTTACAGTGGTTCATTTTAGACTCTGTTAGACCAACAAATATTTTAGGGTCAATTTTAGGTTGCTCACAAACCTTAGCAACTCAGATAAATGTGTTCCAGTCAATATCTATTTAATATTAAAACACTCAGATTTTAGCATATGTTATTTCCATGTGAAAAATATTGAGCTAAACCCTTAAGCCCTTGTTCTCGCTTATGGTTTTTATAATGGAACTATAAAAACTACAAACCATTTATAAATCATAGTTTAAATAAACTATTTAAAAACAAATTTCTGTAGAGATGAAAAGCATCAACACTGGAATAAACAAATGCCTTAAATTCAGTGGAGCACTCTGAGAATGAAGGGGACTGTCATATCAGCTCCGCCTCGCACAGTGGTGGTGCCACCCTTGTGTGCTTTGTTCTTTCAGTGTTTCAAGTCTTCATTTTGGGATCTCCACAGCCAACTGCAGCTCACCACATGGTTTAACAACTAGTTTTTTCTGCTCCAAATGGAAGAGCAATGATCACAACAGTAGAAGGCTGGCTTTATGATCTTAAAGTGTTTTTATAGATGTGAGTTTATTATCTATCCTGTGAGTATATGACTAAGCAAGTCAATTTTTTTAAAAACAGTTAATTTGGTCCTGAAAATGTCTGAATCTTTATTATCCCTTCTACATCAATTCACTCTTTACTAACCACCTTTTAAGATTTATTTTTTTTTAAAACACTACTATACATCAATAAAATTAGTTATCTGTTATTTAATTCTAAAGCATTGGACACGTCTTGCCTTAACAATTTTAAAAACTACACACAAAACTCCATAATAAATACAGTAGGCCAAAAGTTTCATCCTATCTTGCAGTTTATCCATCTGATCTCTGTAATTATATAGTTCTGTCATTTAAAAATATTAATTTTTACATTTCAAAAATGATCTTCAGTAGTAACCAAGTGTATTTTCTGTGGAGTTATTTCTGGGAATGTTATTTTTCAGAATGTGGGAATATATATTTATAATCTTGTGTTTAAAAGTTTCTCTGATCCTTATGTATATACTTGTAAAATTTTTGTATAATTTTGTGACAATGTAGTTCCCTAAAAAGTTTATTTAAAAAGTATGTTAATAGTAAATGAAAGTATTTTAAGGAATTGCTCATATTTGTTGCACTTGTCGTTCCAACTGCTTTCACATTTATGCCCATCGCACTCCTTTCACAGAAGGCAAGGGACCCAGGGACCACTGTACCAGCCTGCACTCAAATTCAGAGGCCTATATTACCATTCTTTTCAAACTAAATTCTTTTAAAAATTAAAAAGCAGACTTGAGTGACTATTTTAAGCTGCCTCAATACTTTTGGCTACTTCTGTTCTCATGGTGGATTACAAACATTATATCATCTTTGGGAAAAGTGAAAGCAATTCAGCTTTCAAAATAACAACACTCTTCACTACAGCCAAGTGGTCCTAAACCACAGCACCATCACTAACAATGATGGTAAATTATGCTTAAACCGAAGCAGCAGTGCACGAACATGCCTCAAATGTTTTAATAGAGTTTAGCTTTTCCTTAAACTGTCTTTTCATAGTCAAAACAACAACAAAACACCCGAAGTTAAAACTACTTAATAAACTTACAAACTTGAAAAATTAGACACTTCAGATTGACAATAAACTTCATGTTATGAAAGCAATATATTCCAAGTTTCAAAGATTCGACAAATTCTGTAGAATGATCTTTCATCAGCAGATGGAACCTTTCAAACTGCATGATCTTCCACCAGGTAGCACTGGGTGTCATTCACTGAATAAACAAAAACCAAAGAAACTTTTAATAACTGCTTTGTACCCAGATGTATCATACAGCCAGCTAAGGAGTATCTTTGGACAAGGAATATTACATCACTTTGTAAAAGAAGAAAATTTTATAAAACAAAATATGTAACTCAATTACAGGCCACACTAAACTATGTTCAAATATCCTTTTGATAGTTTACAACTGCTAATATCTAAGAAAACTCATTGAGATTCATAAATAGTACATACACATACATTCCTACTAGCCCAGTGGGAATTTTAGCATAGTTTTTATTTAGAATTCAAAGAAATCTGATGTGGAGGCTAAAAATAAGCAATCACTGGATAAAATAAAATTTGGTCCACAGTAAATCATTTTGCTAAGGGGCACTTGCACAGTTAAAGAAAAACAAAGAGTGATAATTTCATTTCTCCCAGGTTTCTGAACTTACACATTAAAGAAGCTACACACTAGAAAAATATTTGAAAATGATACCAGAAAAACTAATTTTCATCTTTACCTGGTTTGAGGTCGAATCCATTTCAAGGCGTGCCTTGGTGGTACAGTAATGGTGGGATGATAGAATGTACAGTCCGGTCTTGTACACTGAGTGTTAAATCTACAGTGCTGAATAGAAAACAGCATTCAGTAACATCCACAAGATTAAACACAATTTAAGATGACAGTAACCAGCCCACCCCTAACCATTAATGGAATAAGATACATGGCAACCCCGGATGAATGAACCTTTTCCTGAAATGCAAAATCCTTATCAAAGAATCACAATTCAAACCTTAGCATACGATACAGACTTCCAATCAACCAGAAATTATCCTTCCACAAACTGCCTAACATCCCTCACTTCTTTTTTTTTTTTTTAAATATTTTTATTTTAGTTATAGGTGTACATAATACCTTTATTTTTATGTGGTGCTGAGGATCGAACCCAGTGCCTCGCACATGCTAGGCAAGCGCTCTACCGCTGAGCCACGACTCCAGCCCCCCATCCTTCACTTCTTATGGAAAACCCTCATCAAAGCTTTTATGTATGAGTATGTGATGATTGAAACCAGGCCTTACATATGCTGGGCAAGTGCTTTACCACTGAGCTACATCCCCAGCCCTGAAAGCCTTTCAAATAGTAGTCTTCAGGCTCGTATTTCACAGACACTCACTCTGAGTAGCCAGCTACCAATACATCAACAATCTTAGCACATAAAACCATCAGTTCAAGTAAAGCAATAATATTGAATTTCATTATCTCAGTTCTGTCATGAGGTTAAAAAAACAAAAACAAACACCCAAGTGCTCAGGGGCAGAAAAAAGAGGAAAATATGGCAAGCAAAGCTGACCCCTCTTCTCAGAGCTTAAGATACTAACATGAAATAGGTTCAGACCACTGAACATGAAAAGCCAGAGAGCTCAGCAACCACCAAGAACCAACTTACAGTTCTTCAAAACTATAAAGTCAACTGACAAAAATGATGTAAAACTGGGAAGGACAAAGAGGGGAAGACATCCAATTTTTTATTGATCTTGCACTAAAATGATTTTGGGGAAAATACAAGTTCTTACTTTTGGATGGTAGAAGGGACATTCCATTTTCTTACAAGCTGGGAAGTAACGGCAGAGCTGACTACTAGAAGATGGTGTTGGTGTCGTAACTGCTGACAAATATAAGAATGAAGAGTGGTCAAATGTTCAGCAAAATGTTTTTTTTTTTTAGTTTTTTTTAGTTGTAGATGGACGCGATATCTTTATTTTATTTATTTTTATGTGGTGCCGAGGATCGAACCCTGTGACTCACACATGTGAGGCAAGCACTCTACCACTGAGCTACAGCCCGCCCCAGCCTCTGGCAAAATTTTTTTTATTGCAGTCTAATGATTTTTTTTTAGTTGTTGATGGACCTTGATTTATTTATATGCAGTACTGAGAATCAAACCCAGTGCCTCACATGCTAAGCAAGCACTCTGCCACTGAGCCACAACCCCAACCCTAATGATGTTTTTAGTGGAGGTGTAAACCACTTAAATTAGAATGCTAAGTTTTATATGTTCACTAGTCAAGATAAAGTACTTCAGAATTCATACGATGGGCATGCTAGCTCTGTAAGAATAGTAAGATTATTTGATATCAAAATTATTTCTAAGTTTTTCTTTTTCTTTAACCTAAATGCAGTAGTATGCAGTCACTAACCTGGTTTTGGAGGCAGTACTGGAATTCTTCTACTCATATGAGTAAAGGGACAATCTGGTTTAGTACACTTTGCATCAAATTTACAATTTGGATGAACAAACAAACATTTTTCAGCAAATTTACAATTGGGGAAGGCTCTACAAAACAAAACATATTATTCACAATTAATATTCTCAATGCATTATTAGTTTTTTTAAAAGGGTCTTCTACTCCATCACTACTTGTTTCTAAGAAATGCAGAAGTAATAGAGAAAAAATTCTCCTATTTTTAAATGAGGCCAAATATCAAAATAGGATGCAACTGTCTCCTTCAAAGCCTGGAGTAACACAAACAGGTTTTCAATCAAAAGCCAAACCATTAAAAAAGGCAGATGCTTTTTTTGTGATAAGAGACATGCCACTTACTTTATCAGTAATGTCTATAGTTTATGAAATAAACTCAATACAACAAGCACATCCTATGGGCAAGGTACTGTGCTATACAAAAACTCACCCCATGGTCTCCTTATGTGTAACCATATTGCTCCCACATCAAAATTTCTTTACAGTAATTAAAACATGGAAACAGTCCATCCATAGGACAAGAGAAAAATTCTAAAAGCTATCTCACAAACCAGTTAACTGGTCAAAGAAAACTAACCGAAGTTTAAAATACTTTTTCATTACCGTAACTAATTTTCTCCCAGAACTCTGAACAAAATTTTTGTCTGTGAACACAACAATCCTAATGGAGGCAGTTATATACCTATCTCCTTAAATGTACACACATTTAAGAAACTCAGACATTTTAGTTATTTAACAGGTCTGCAGCACAAAGAAGCCCCCCTAAAATACACTTATATGCATGCAGCACAACTAAGCTTCTCTATGACAGGCCATGGTAAATATGAGTGTATTTAGTTGTGAAATTTATCCACCAAAAACCCCACAAAATAAGCTGTAGTTTGCAGAAATTTTAAACTGAAAACCAGCATCAGTTTTATGTTACTCACTTGCAAGGTGAAATGGGATGATGGTATGCACACTCGTCCCCATTTTTACAAGCAGGCCAGTACTTGCAGCGCTCCAAAAGCTTTTCTGGTTTTTGTACCACACTCAATTCACTCATCTCAGCTACAAAGGGGAAGGAATTGAAAGTATCTCGTTAATTATGATCATTCAGTACATGGTTCCTTTAATAAATTTCCCTCAAACCCCAGTCTTAAAATCTTCTGTTACATTTAGGATCCTACACAGTAAATGAGTCCAAATATGATTAACTGTAGTAAACAAAATCCCATTAAAAAAAGATTATCAGGGGCTGAGGTTGTGGTTCAGTGGTAGAGCGCTTGCCTAGCATGTGTGAGACACTGGGTTCGATTCTCAGCACCGCATATAAACAAAGTCCACTGACAACCAAAAAAAAAATCTTTAAAAAGATTACCAGGAAGGAGACTATAGTCCTCTCATTGTGGAAAGGAAAAGAGAACAGTGATTACATACCTAGGGCCCAAATTTTCATCAAAATCTCAGTATTATTTCAGAGTTAAATTAAGTATGAAAGACAGGGGAGGTTGTCAAGTTGGGAGCTCATAAAATTAAATGGAAACTAAAAACATAAGGTGATATGGAAATACAAACAAAATCTCATTCCAGCAAGATTCTGAATGCTCAAATAAACATGTTCCCACTTGATGAGGCACATTCATTAAGTCTGGATGCTAAACTCACAGCACTATCTAAAAAGAGGAAAACAGCTTTATTTAAAATGTGTCACAAATGCCACTGTCTACAGGGGCTGGGCAAGTTATCTATCAGAGCAAGTACAGCTGAGTATAGGATGATAAATGGCAGAAAGGGACAGGGGAAGAACAGCAACCTGGAAAGAACTCACTGCCTCTCCACTAATTCATGTCTAATTAGGTCAATTACTGTGGCACAGGACAGTGGGACCTGGGTTGACAGATGTTCTCCCATTTAGGTTAAAAAAAATTAACTTTTTATTTAAATGCCTGCAACTAATTTGCATCTAGAACACTAAATAAAACAATTCAAATTATACCTAAAGGCCATAATCAGCTGCTTGCTTCTGACCTGAGATAAGATAGGCCAAAAAAATTGCATCATGGTGTTACATATTATGAGTTCACATTTGTGTTTATGAAAGTAAACTGTCACTTCAGCTGTATTCCTTGAGTTCTCTTGCCTGAGATCAGGCAGGTCAAATCTAGCTCTGCACCTTAGAAGCTCAGACATACTGGGCAAGTGCTATCTAATGTCACTGAACTTCAGTTTCCTCATCTATTCAAAGAGAAAATGTCTTTCTTAGAATCTGATAGTTACATGGAAAGAAGAATGCAAAAGAGGCAACCAATTATAACCTAACTTACTGATCAATCCTGTGACACAACTTCTGTCCTCCTTACAGAAGATGGAACATGAATCCAGGCAGTCACATAGCCCAGACACGAGCATCATCAAATAGCTATTATGACCATGCCTGATATATAAAAACTTTCTATTGTACTTTAAAAATAGTAGGGGTGGAACCCAGGCGCAGTGGTACACGCCTGTAATCCCAGCACTTAGGGAGGCTAAGACAGGAGAATCTCGAGTTCAAAGCCAGCCTCAGCAACAGCAAGGCACTACCCAACTCAGTGAGACCCTGTCTCTAAATAAAACACAAAAATAGGGCTGGGGATGTGGCTCAGTGGTCGAGTGCCCCTGAGTTCAATCTCTGGTACCAAAAAAAAAAAAAAAAAAAAAGTAGGGGCGGGCTGAAGTTGTAGCTCAATGCTCAATGGTAGAGCGCTTGCCTAACATGTGTGAGGCGCTGGGTTCAATCCTCAGCACCACATAAAAATAAATATAATAAAGGTATTGTGGCCGTCTACAACTAAAAAAATATATCTATTTTTTTAAAACAATAGTAGGGGTTTGGGATGTAGCTCAGTGGTAGAGCACTTACCTAGCAAAAGCAGGGCAAGCCCCAGCATCACAAAATAAAGAATATTAGTAATAGTCATTTATTTTAGATCCAGCTTTAGATCTAAGATCTAAAGAATACTTAAGAGCCTGGGAAGAGGAATTTCATAATTTTTAAATTTTTGTTTTTATTCTTGTGGAGAAAACATGTGTTGCCCTTCTCCTAAACAATACATTTGACTACAGTGTACACACAAGGACCCAGAGCAAATGAAAAACTAAATACCAAATAGCAGCATAGCTGGAAAAAGAAATGAAATAGCTAGACACTTAACAATAATATTAAAGTTAAACACTTTTTACAAGGAAAATTTCTCTTTCTGATGAAAACCTTAAGCAACAGACACAAAGGTCATGTCTCTGGTTTTCCTCAACTGACATTTATTTCATAAGTTATTAAAACTTTTCATATTTAAGTTTTAAGAAGCAAATTTACTTTTTATTGAAAGCTATAAAATCTGTGCTGCCAGAAAATGATGGCCAGTGGAGGTGGATTCAAAAGAGACATTGGTATTGGTAGCATCTTTATACAACATGCTATAATACCAATAAAAAAGCAAAACTTCAAAACTCTCTTTTGGAGGCCAGATAATCCTTGTGACAGCTCTGCAGGAGTCCCTCATGCCACACTCACGGCTGCATTACTCAAGCTCTGCTTCAGGCAGGGCAAACCATCGCAAACCGCAATCATGGCAATGGGAAAGGAGGCTCACCACTCATGCCAGCTGTCTCCACTGTGGCCATGGCACTTGTGTAACCTAGGCAAGAATTGTCACTAACATGTTATTCATGGTGTCACTGCTACTGTACACACCAACTGAGCCTAACGTAAACACCCACATTTAAATGAAATTAGATCTTGACAGACTAAAATATTAGGCTATCAAATTGAAAAAGAGATACATAAGAGTAGTGGGGGGAAAAAACAGAATTTCCTCTCATTTTATATAAAACACACAGTCAAGAAATCTGTACCACCTGACTATTGCAGTTCATTCTTTGTAACTATTTTTAAATTTTCCCTGTTAACAGGGTCAAATTTTCAACTCCTTCCACAAACCAAAACACCACCACCTATCACTGGCTCACAGCAGGAAAAGCACTCCAAGGTAACAGCGTTTTCTTACTAACTCATGATCTCCCCCAACACTTAGTATACTTTTAGCAATTGGGCAAAATATTCAATACATTTTTATATCTCTGGCAACAAAAGGATTACTTGGGGAAAATTTTTAAAATCAATTACTGTTTTTCTTTGAATCTGTTCATTTTTAAGATTTAAGAATTCTCTCTTCTGCTAATGAAAAGATGTTTCTAAAAATCTCTATCATGAATAAAAAAGAGCAGTGGTTCTACAGTTCCACTGGCATCTGGGGGGACAAGAAAGTTGGTGAAAAAAAACATCTGCCTGCTTGAAAGGCATAGCACCACCTAAAACAATCTCATCTGGCTTCTGTTAAGTATTACACTTCAGAATTCATTTAAACATAAGGTCTTTCTACAATCCCAAGAGGTATCCTGATAGATAAGGTGAAAAACTCAGAGAAATTTTACAGGGGTGGAAAGAGCATCAAAAAACCAAATTCATTTTTCTCTCAAGTTAATTATAAGAGATTACCACTGGTATGAGAGTGACAGTAGTTTCTAAAAGGGGGGAAAAGGAGCCAAGGCATCAAGATTATGGTTCATTGTTCAACAAGCTTAGTTATGTGGCATTTTAGATTCCATCACCAAATTCCATTTAAGTGTGGTTAACAGCTCCTGCTGTGAAACACACAGGAGAAAATATCTGAAATATAACTGATAGTTTTGTCTGAAAGAAGAAAAGGCCATTACTGAATATAAATAAAACCAGGCCTCCAACCAATATTCACTCAAGGTAAAGAAAGAAGTCAAGGATTCCCTGTACAAGCCAGCATCCTGAGAAGGGAAAATCTGAGCTCTCAACACACCGTAGGAAAAGCTACCATTTGGGTCACCAAGCTGCCTGCTCATCAACTGCAACTGCTGTGGGTGGAGGAGACCTTTGAGTCCCTTGTTTGAGGCTGCAGTTTGGTTTACGGGTTTCATTCCTTCAAAGCACATGTCCTCCTCTTGATCTGACATGTATCCTGGGGGGCTGGGGACACCATCCAGCGTCACTATAAACTTGGGACTTGCAGGTTTATCTGGTTGTACAAGATCTCTGCCAGACAGATAAAAAATACCATAGAATTAGGGAAACAAACACAAAACGCTGAGCTCCTAAAGTGCTCTTCAGCAGAACTATTACTCCCTTGCTTCGTGTTTGGGTCAGTAAAGAAAGACTTGCTAGGATTCCAGGTATAGCATTAGTGGACTCCTGATAACACAAGGTGGCCATGGCCAGTCACTGCAGCATCACCAGTGACCTAGCTTCTGCTTACTAAAGACAATCTCCCCTTAACACTGACTTCATTGTCCATTTGATCCTCACTAGGTCAATGTGGAAATAAAACCAAAAAATTAGCACGGATGCTCTGAACACAATGGCCAGCAGTTTTATGTTTACACTAATTTTATTATCTGTACTTTTGTTCCTTTATAGAATACTCAGTCAATTTCCTAAGGGAAGAATCTCTCAAACTCAATCTACTAACTCCTTTTAGAAAAATGTCCTGATTCTGGTCACCTGGCTTTTAAAATTTCATTTTATGGAAGTGCATAAAGAAAAAATTCTTGGGCTGGGGCTGTAGCTCAGTGGTAGAGCACTTGCTAGCATGCGTGAGGCACTGGGTTCGATCCTCAGCACCACATATAAATAATAAATGAATAAAATAAAGACCTATTAACTAAAAAATATTTAAAGAAAAAATTCTTACTGAGTTAAATTTTATGCTAAGTTTTTATTTGTAGATTAATGGATTTCTGAATAAGAAAGATGAACTGGAATTGTTGAAAATTGAATTTAGTTAACTACTCATGGCCTAGTTACTGAATCAATAAAAGCACTCACTACTGGGGACTGGGGCAGGGAGGAGGGAAGCTGGGAACTATTGGTGGACCTGCACTATCTAATCACACAAATTAGCTACACAAGAAAAAGAAACCATCTACCGTGTCTGCATAAGGTGTCCTGAAAGTACCCGAAGGGTATCTGCAGTCTTCATCCCCGACTCTTGGTTTGGTGCCACTACTATTTCCTCAGACAGCTTTGGCTTCTTCAGAATAAATGATCTTGTGTCTGCATGGACCATGGATTCCATGTCATAGTAATCTGAGCCAAAAAAATTGGCCATAAATGTTTACTTTTGAATATACCTTTTATTCCCAACATCACACATGTGAGAAGAATGTCAATCTTTTATATATTCACAATTACTTTCAAAGGAAAATCACAACTGGTTCTACTCAGGAACTAAGTGTTGTAATTCTATCTCAAACATCTTTTCAAAGAACTCAAGCAGTCCTTTCCTCATATGGCACATTACACATGACTTGAATGAACACTCCCTGCCTACAGCAGAGAAAGGTTCTCCTGAGATTCATTTGAAAGGATATTATCAACCACTAAAAGCATGACAGTTTTTTTCTAAAGACACGAAGAATTAAAGATGCCTAAAATTATGACAGACTGTTGAATGACTTTTCTAAAATCTGTTTTGCTCATTCCACACAGTACTCGTTACAGAGAAGAACATACCCTAATAAAAAGAATTCATGTGGCTTATTTTCTACCTGATTGCCGATAGAGGACTACTTTGATAGGGAATTTTCATGAATGAGTGTAACACTGACCTTCAATGTAAATAACCACAAGCTCATATCATCTACAATATGCTTAAGACTGACTACAAACTATGAGACCTATAAATCAGAACAGATACGGCTGACCTATTAGTATGCCACCAACTGACTAAATTTAATATTTCTTAACAATAGGGACCAAAATTCACAGGATATTCATTCCTGAACAAATAATCACCATACAACTGAGCGTACTATGCCAGATACACAAAGAAAAGAGGGGAAAAATAGACATATACACAATTCCAGAACAGCACAACCTCAAAGGGATACAGACAAGTGTTGGAAGAATACAACTTTTGCTCGAACTGAAGAATCAAGAAAAAGCTCGCCAAGAATGAAGAGCTGAAGCGAGTATTAAAGGGATGAGCAGGGGCTGGGATTGTGGCTCAGTGGTAGAGCACTTGCCTCGCATGCGTGAGGCACTGGGTTCGATCCTCAGCACCACATAAAAATAAATAAAGATATAAAAAAAAATCCTTTAAAAAAAAAAAAAAAGGGATGAGCAGGAATACCTAAGAGTGCCAGAGAAGGAACAGAGCACTTCATGCAGAGAAAAGCACACACGGCAAAGCAGGGGACTTAACAAGGCCTATAAGAAAAGAGGAGACATGTGGAGTGGCTGCACAGGTGTGTGCAGAAGGCTGAGCAGATGAGTGGCAGGAATACAATGAAGGATGTTATATGTCTCAAGACTTTGGATTCTGGTCTGGAAGTTAATGAGAAACGAACAGATTCCTACAGAAAGAAGTGACATGACCAAGGTGGTTTTTCAGAAAAAGTGTTACAGAAGGACATGAGTCCTGAATTATAGATTCTCCAACCCTCTGCCCCTATAACATACTTGAGAGGGGGAGAAGACAAACTCCACACCTCATCAGCAACAGGATGTCCCAGTAGCTGTCATTCCAACTACCTTATCAGGAAGGGACATGCCTGCTCTCTCCAGCAAGGGTAGGACAGATGGGGGACAAGATGGTTAAGAGCAAGAGAGAGAGAATGATGACATAGGAAATACAGGACAGAAGAAAAAGTAAATTTCAATTTTAGATGTAGTTGCAAGTCTTCATGGGATTCTTAAGATGTTTAGGAAGAAAACAGATTTGACCCTCAGGATAGGGAGAGAGAGACACAGAGATGAATGAATTCAGTGCTGATAACACAAGGAAGCTTGAGAAGCAGAGTGTTTTTTCCATGTTACTGATGACCAATTTACCGCCCAAAGTTCTTCAACTTCTCACTGAGTTTTCCCAACTAGCAAAAGCTAAGCCCAGAAATTGGTCTGAGGCCTGCTGTAGCATTCCCTCCTCCACCCTGAGCTTTCTAAGATAAAGCAGTGCTACTAGTTCACACCTGGTGAGAGCACAAAACTGAGATTAAAATAATGCTAAGGAGCCAGGTGAGGTGGCACACACACACTCTCAGTTACTAAGAAGCCTGGGGCAGAAGGATTACAAGTTTAAGGACAGCCTGGACAACTTAGCAAGACCCTGCCTCAAAATAAAAAGGGCTGGGATGGAGCTTAATGATAGAGCACCCCTGGGGTACTTCCATCCCAAGTACTGCTTCCCCCCCTCCCAAAAATAGCCCATGGAAATGGAGTAAAGTTTACCTTTTAAGGAGCAGTGCAGAAGAGGAACTGACAGAGAATAGGAATAACAAACAGAGCAGCACCCTGGAAGCCAAAGGATCAAAAATTGAAGAAAACATGGAAAGCAAGTGTCAAGTGCCTCAGAGTTTCAGCAGTGTATGCTGAAACCAGAGCTTTCCATCTACACCAGCCACTGGATCACCTCTGCAAGCTTCCCATCAGCAGCCTGGGTCACAAGCGGATGAGAGTGCGAGACGTCTTCTAGGAGACAGAGCAAGCTGACCCTGCATTACTTTCATTCCCTTCTAAAGTCCCATGGAACTGTCAATAAAGGTCAGTTTTTAAAATCTGTGGTGCTCACATATGGTGTGACTCTACATCATGTACAACCATAGAAATGAAAAGTTGTGCTCCATTTGTATACAATGAATCAAAATGCATTCTGCTAGCCAGGCACGGTGGTGCATGCCTGTAATCCTAGCACTTTGGGAGGCTGAGACAGGAGAATCGCGAGTTCAAAGCCAGCCTCAGCAACAGTGAGGTGCTAAGCAACTCAATGAGACTCTTTCTCTAAATAAAATACAAAATGGAGCTGGGGATGTGGCTCAGTGGTCAAGTACCCCTGAGTTCAATCCCCAGTATACCCCCTGCCAAAATGCATTCTGCTGTCATGTTTACCTTATTAGAATAAATAAATTAAAAAATTTGTGGTGCTGGCATGAAACTCAGGGCCTCATGTTTGTGCCACAAGTACTCTACCACTGAGCTACCCCACCAGCCCAAGGGGTTGTTTCTTAAACAACAAAGCATATACCCACAAAGAAAACAATTGTAAAAAAGGAGACAAAACTACATTTTGAAAGTGGACAACAGGGCTGGGGTTGTGGCTCAGTGGTAGAGCGCTTGCCTCGCATGTGGGAGGCACTGGGTTCGAGCCTCAGCACCGCATATAAATAAATGAATAAGTAAAGGTCAATCGACAACTAAAAAAAAAGTTAAAAAAAAAAAAAAAAGAAAGTGGACAACAGATGAGTAGGTACTAACTCAACAGATCTGCAAAACCTGAATTCTAAGACAAAATTATGTAATCCAATTTAGATCACAAGATTCTCCAAAGGCCCAGGAAATGTCAGCAAAGGCAACCTTGGGAAGGGCAAAAGAGAAGTGTGCTGAAGGGTCCACTTCAGAAGTAGTCAGTCCTCCCTAAACACTAGCTCCACTGTCTTGTTCTGACCCTCACCACACCTACCCATACCTCTCCAGTGAAGGTCTGCTGAATGATTTGGAGATGTGCTGGAGAGGCCCAGGGATGCAGGAGTATGGTCTCTGACAAAACATGCCACAACAAAACCACCTAAATATATATTATGAAAATTTGTTTAAAAGGTAGATTTCCTAATAACCTTTAAATCATTTCATATATTCTCCTTTGAAGAAAGTGGAATTTTAGACTCGTGAGAAGGTAAATACAGAGGGTCTCTGCATCAAGGGATGCCAGCCATGTTAAAGTCCACACTGAAATGGGGAGAGTATGTTAGGTAAATATTGTGTAATAATTAATGCTGAGGTACCCCCCCCCAATCCAGCCCTCTTTGGAGAAGCTAACCAGCCTGAGAAGCAAGGCCTAAAGACACTCCAAAACTAGACAGGCAAGACAAATCACTCCCAGCAATAGGACCTATATTCAAATATGAAGTCAAGAGCCTCCATGCCCAAACTCATGAACCAAATGCCAATCCACTTTGACTGCTTCATTCAGTAAAAGACAACCAAGGACCTACACAGGAAAAGCCTCTACCATGAAACAGTCAAAACAAACAACTTGAAAACAAGACCAAGGAAGAAAAAAAAAAAAACAATTATCAGAAACCTTCAGCACCCTCAGATAAAAAGTATTGCAAACATAAAACAATGAAAAGAAGGGTCCAGAAATGAAAAGTTGTGCTCCATTTGTGTACAATAAATCAAAATGCATTCTGCTGTCATGTTTAAAGTAGAAAGAATATGCAAAAACTGAAGACTTCTCAGAAAAAAAAAAAAAGAATAGGTACTTAAGGACTCTAGTCATTCATGAGCCACACACAATAACTACTTGACACTTCAAACTTTATGTGCACTACAGGTTTTTAAAAAAATGCACAAAAGCTGATGAAGTGAGTACAGCACACACAGACCTTGATGGTCAAACTTCTGGGGGAAAAAAATTTCTGTCTAAAGCAGAATGGAATGCTGGAAGATGAGAGGGCAAAATCAAGAATGGAGAGCATCTAAACACTTTGTAGGCAAAAGCAAGAAGCTAGAGGGCAGGCAGTGACAAGCTGGAGGAGTACAGTGACACGGTCATGCTCATCAGATGGGTAGGATCTGGCACCTGAATGAAGGTGAGCCCTTAGAGAAGGAAAGGGTATCTGCCTGAGATAGAGAGCTGTGAAAGGGTAAGGGAATACAGCCACTGTATTCCTGTACTGTCGGGTGAAGAATATTCAGGAAGGGGCTGAAAGGGAAGAAGTCCAGGGACCAGAACTTCTAACAAAGAGCAGACTTATGGTAAACAGAAGAAAGGAGGAAAATAGATTTCAGGTATCCCATCCATGGTCCCCTGAATGTGCCGTGTGAAAGGGACTGGGCACTGAGGAAACAAATAAAGCACTCACTCTAGTCCTGAATTCCCCCATAGTATGTCTGGTGTGAGTGAGACAAACATTTATATGACAGTGACTTTAGAACAAGGTCTAGATGTGGCCTTGGCAGTAAGATTCTAAAGTGAAGTATAAGTGAGGATAAAGTTGAGTGGGTGAAGCAGAGGATACTAAAGCATGTCAGGGAAATGGGAAAAGGGGGTTAGCGAGGAAGAGCAAGTTAGAGAACTTGAGTTGTCCCCCACAGCAAGAGAATGAACAGCCAGGATTCAATGATGAATGGCAGGAAAAGGTTTTGAATGAGGTAAAAAACAAAAACAAAAACAAAAAACAACACCACACAACATGAGGAAAATGCAGATCTTATCTCCAAGCCCTAAAATATTTTCACAGATCTAAATGTAGTATCTTAGGGCAGGATCTAAGAAATACAAGACACAATGAATGAGGGGTAAGGAATAGCAATGGCAACAGAAAACTGCTAATTACAGTGAAAATTTATTACCAACCTTGACTGATCTGTAGTGTTTCTGCCATTACTGGGTCAATTTGCAGTCGGGATAATAATTGCCTCTGTTGAGTTCCTAGAATATAAATTTCAAAACCTCACTAAACATAAAATACAAATACTAGTATTTGTTTCCTAGAAATTAATCTTTCTGAGTTCTTAATTAGAAGTCTACAAATAAACCTTTGACAATACATTTTGATAATGTTTACAGACCACAGGCATATCCCTGTAAAAGAAAACATTGTATTCAAGATTAAACCAAAAATGGCAAGGACATTCCCGGTTCTTCATCTGAGAGGCCAATTTTCTTGGGCTGGAAGTAAAACCTCTGACAGAAGTAAAGAACTGAGTGAGAGTCAGAGAGAGGTACCTTGTTGGTCAGAGGGCCTCAGGAGACTGACCATGGTCAACTGTACCATAAACACAGCAAACCCAGATTCTCCCTTTGTCATCTGGGAACTCACCATTAATGCTCATTCCTCCCACACTGATCTTTGATGATTAAGACAATGAAATGTGAAAAATACTAGCCAAATTATCTTGCCCAACCAAGGTGCCTTCAACAGATAAACAGATAAATAAAATGTGATATACACAATGGAATATTACTCAGCCATAAAGAATAAAATTATGGCATTTGCCAGTAAATGACTGGAAGTGGAAACTATCATGCTAAGTGCAATATCATGTCAGTCCCAAAAAACTAAAGGCTGAATGCTCTGATTCGTGGTTACTAACACACAATGGGGAGGAAGGTGGGGGTCACACAATGGGGAGGAAGGTGGGGTGTATGAGTAGAAGTTCATTGGATTAGACAATGGGGAATGAAGGGAAGGCAGAAATAGGAAAGACAGCAGAACATAACTTTCCCATGTTCACATATGAATACACGATGAATGAAGCTCCATATCATTTACAACCACAAGAATGGGATCCTAGGGGCTGAGGCTGTGGCTCAGTGGCAGAGCACTTGCCTCGCACGTGTGAGGCACTGGGTACAATCCTCAGCACCACATAAAAGTAAATAAAAACAAAGACACTTGACCATGTATAACTAAAAAATATTAAAAAAAAAAAGAATGAGATCCTAATTAGAATAAGTTATGCTCCATGTATGTACATCTACTGGCATGTACATCCAAAAAGAGTAAATAAAAAATGAAAAAAAAAATTCTCAAAAGTAAATTATGGGCCTAGATGGATACAGAAAGAGCAAACAAGTACAACACTCAGAGGCAGTCCAGGCCCTACATCAGCAAACATGAAAGCAGTCAGTGCACTGCTAAAGATGTTTCCATTGTACCAGATATATGTTGTTGGCCCACAGGATTATAGTGCCTAGTGACAGATGCAGCTATCTTAGTTTGTAGAAACCTATATGCACAACAATAAAATCACTTAGTGACACATTTCTGAGACTATTTCCTTTGTTAGGTGATGTATTAACATTAACTGAATCTCCAATTAAAAAAGTGCTCAATTAAGAGTACTAACATTAGGGGCGGGATTGTGGCTCAGCGGTGGAGCACTTGCCTCACATGCGTGAGGCCCTGGGTTCGATCCTCAGCACCACATACAAAGCAATAAAATAAAGACACTGTGTCCATCTACAGCTAAAAACAAAAATTAAAAAAAAAGAGTACTAACATTACAGCCCAGTGCGGTGGCACATGTGTGTAATCCCAGCACTTTGGGAGGCCGAGACAGGAGAATCTCAAGTTCAAAGCCAGCCTCAGCAACAGCAAGGTGCTAAGCAACTCAGTGAGACCCTGTCTCTACATAAAACACAAAGTAGGGCTGGAGATGTGGCTCAGTGGTCAAGTGCCCCGAGTTCCATCCCCGGCACCAAAACAAAGGTGGGTCCTAATATCACTTCTTTTTTTCCCCAGTACTAGGACTGAACCTAGGGGCACTAGACCACTGAACTACACCTGCAGCCAGTTTTAAGATAGGGCCTCGCTAAGTTGCAGAGGCTGACTTTGAGAACCTGTGATCCTCCTGCCTCCTGAGTAGCTAAACATGCATCAACAAGCCAGGCTCATTTCTTTAAAAAGTTCATATTATTCCTTCATTTTAGATTCATAATATTAATTCATAATATTATTACTAAAGTCATACTGCTCACAAAACAGTGAAGACATGATTTTCTCCATCTTCATTAGCTGCATGAGAGAAGGACTGATACTTCTCTATATCCCCCCTTCACAGTGCTTAACGATATTAGTTAGACACTTACTTGCTAACTCAGGACAAAAGTGTTACATTTAAAATAAAAAGTGTTACACACTACAGTATACAAAACAATTTCATCAGTAAGGTTTCAAATATTGAAGTATTAGCAAGATGCCTACAAGCAAATTTTTAGTGCATCTATTATGTGTTGCTTCCCAAGGACAGGCTTTGCTTTCTCACTGCAAACATAAGTGGACCATCTCTCATGAGTACCACATTTCATTACAAGGTATTTTTAAATTTTAAAAACTCAATTTGACATTTTATTTGTTACTTTCTATTAAAACAAAGTTACATTACACTACTCTTCAGCAGTGTGCCCAAAAAAGGATGAATTCCTTTCAAAATTATCATGGCAAATACATGTATTCTGAGAAACAGACGTGAAACCCAGAGGTCATTTGGTAAAGTTGTATTCCTATAGGATAGCCTGGAAAATGGACACATGACAGGTTACAGAAAACTATGTTCTTACAACCCAAATACCAGATGCAAATACTGTAAGTTATGTTAAATCTCTTTAACATAACTGTAAATAGTAAATTATACATTTCAGAACAATTTCACATAGATACTTGAAACAGGACCGTTCTTTCACTTTTAAAGTTCTGCTTTGTGTCTATGCTCATCTTTTTAAAACATCGTTTGAGAGAGCTCCACTAAAAAGAGGTGGAATTCTGACAAATTCTAGGTTTCTAAGTTAAATCATGTAGTCCAAATATATTTGATTTTTCTATGCCTTACTGCCTCCATATCAGAGTTACAGTCAAAATGTATGGAAAGATACAGATCAAAGGATGAGTACCTAGAAGATACCAGAGTTTACCTTTCTCAATATTTCTAAGGAAGCCAATTATTTTTACATCAGTAGCCCTTGACTGTGATTCAAAATCTATTTCCTCTTGAAAATCTTCCAACTGTCTGTTGCATTCAGATGTCGATGCTGAATATTCATTCATTTTAACCTCCAAAGATGAAATTTTTGCTTCGTTCTGAGACACTCTAACACTGAGATCAAAAAGATTTGCTTCCACCGTCAAAATTGCTGCTTTCATTCCTTTAATTTCATTGATATCAGTTGATATTTTCCTTAGAAGGTGGGAAATATTGTCTAGCTCATTTTGTGAACAAGAAGAACTTGTTACAGAACCTAAATCTACTGGCTCTGGTGAGAGGAAAATCGGTAGAGATGGTGATGGAAACCTTGAAGACATTCTCATAAAATTATCTCTAAATATCTGTTAATTTTTCCTTCACAGCCCATTAAATTATCTTATCAAAAATAACAGCAGTGATCAATGATGTTACCTCAATAAGTATTAAGAGTGAGTAACATTTTAAAATCTGTAACTGAAAAATTAAGGTTGTACATTTCTAGAGTCAGAACTTAAATTTGAAAATGCTAAACACACCAGACCAATTTTCTCTTGGCTACAACTAAGAAGCCCTAATACATAGCCAGCTGTAACCTCTAAGTTCTACTTATAGGTCCTCTCCAAATAAACCCTATTATTACATACATATCATTCTAGTTTCTGATTGGCTGAAGAGATACATATGACAACAGAAAGAATTTCCCATTATTTACTTCATATTATGGGAATGCTGAAGAGCCATGCCTTAAGTTAAGCAATATAACAACAGTAGGTGCTTTATATCTGAATATGATATAAATTTAATGTACTTTTCCCCTCTCATCCATTAAACCATAATTTTCAAACTTCAGATTATTTCTGGTTGTATTTGGAAGTGAACCCAGAGCCCTGTGCATGCTAGACAAGTGCTCTGCAATTGAGCTATATCCCCAGACCATTTTAAATTTTATTTCAAAACAGCTCCCCTAAAATTACTGAACCTGGCCTCAAACTTGTGTTATCAATCAGAAATGTATGAGTTCATTTCTGGACTCTGAATATTTTCACTGGCCTATATGTTTGACCTTATGACAGGACCACATAGTCTGAATTACTATAGCCTTGAATATCAAGTTTTGAAGCTGAGAAACATTAACCTCTCCCAAAATCATTCTTTTTCAATAGTTTTGGCTTTTCTAGGTACCCTTTTATTTCCATATGAATTTCAGAATCAGTTTGCCAATTTCTACCAAAAGGCCAGCTAGTATTTCAACAGAGATTAAGTTGAACCTGTTGATCAACTTGGGGACTACTGCCATCTTCACAGTATTAAAGTTTTTCAACCCATTAACGTCAAAAACCCTTCCATGGAGCTGGGTGCAGTGGAGCACACCTGTAATCCCAGCAGCTTAGGAGGCTTAAACAGGAAGATCCCAAGTTCAAAGCCAGCCTCATCAAAAGCAAGGCGCTAAGCAACTCAGTAAGACCCTGTCTCTAAATAAAATAGAAAATAGAATTGGGAATGTGGCTCAGTGGTCGAGTGTCCTTGAGTTCAATTCCCAGTACCCCACATTCCCCCTCGCCAAAAACCTTCCACATCTTTAGCTTAAGAAAAGTTGTTCTCACTTTGGTTTATTCCCCAATCAACAAATAAGCTATACAAATTATAAGCATACCATAGGTAGACACTACCACAGCCTCTTCAAAAGTAATTTTTTTTTTTTAAATATTAGCAATTGAACCCAGGGGCACTCGACCTCTGAGCCACATCCCCAACCCTTTTGGGGGTTGGGGCAGGGGGTGGGGTACATAATCTCACTATATTGCTGAGGCTGGTCTTGAACTGATCCTTCTGACTCAGTCTCCTGAGTCACATGGATTACAGGTGTACACCAACATGCCTGGTTCAAAGAACTGTAGCATTTCATTTCCCAAATAGCAATCATTCACAGTAACTGAACCAAAAAAAGGCTAACTACTGGAATTTATACCTTTATTTATTCATTTTATAAATTATAAATCTAATTATTCAAAATTTAAGTTAGGCAGAAAATAATGTGCAAAATTCACATGGCTTTAGATTCATATAGAATGTTTTAAGAGTAACTACCAGCTGTCAGCATCTACCGTCAACATTAAGAGCAGCACTTACTAAATAGTTTGATCACTAGAGGGCAGCAAACAACCTTAATGAAAAAAGCAGGCAAGTGGTCTCATGGAGGTAAATCACAAAAGAAGGAAAACCTAAATAAGAGCCCAGTTGATATTTCCTCTATCATCTATTGAGCCCAGCCCAATTTTAGAATGCAAAATAAGGCTCTCACAAAAATTTTAATGTGGGGCTGGGGTTGTGGCGCAGTGGTAGCGTGCTCGCCTAGCATGCGGGAGGCAATGGGTTCGATCCTCAGCATCACATAAAAATAAAAATATTCTGTCCACCTACAACTAAAAAATAAATATTTTTAAAAAATTCTAATGTAAATAGCAGCAGAGAAAGTTTATATGTTTTAACATTTACTATCCACAATCATATTGAAGTAGATACGACTGTTAATCTCTTTTCACAGGTTAGTACACTGGGACACTGAAGGTTAAGGTGAGTTACTAAGTGGTAGGGCCTTGATTAATATCCTAGATAGTATGGCTCCTAAGATCATTCTGATATTTGCTTTGCTACTATACATCTCTCCATAATACATTAAATACAAAACATCAGAAGACTCCATGTGGTGTAATTCCTATTTTATATATATATATGTATGTATGTATGTATGTATGTATGTATGCATGCATATAACAAACATAATTCCATCAAGGGTACACACGTTCACATATATGAAACATACCTACAAGATTACACTAACACACAGCAAACGTCTAAGTGCAGTGCTTAACTCCAAGAAAGGCAGTGAGCAGAATGAAGGGGGGAAGGAGGATTTCCCTTGTTTGCTCTAAAGATGAAAGCTTTACTAAGCATCTTTCACAGTGCCTGCAGTCCAAGAAGAAAGAGACAAATTTAAATGGTACCCAACTTACGGTGATTTAACTTCTGTTTTTCAATTTTACCATGGTGTCAAAGCAATACACATCCAGCAGAGACCATACCTTGAATTTTTATCTCTCTAGGGCTTGTGATATGTGGTAAGATATTCTTGTGATGCTAGGCAGTGGCTGTGGGTCACAGGTCCCAGTCAGCCACATGGTCCAGGATAAGTAATCAATACTGTACTCCACAGTCTGTTATATTCACTAAATTACAGGAGCTATTCAACACTTCTAGTCTACATTTGTGACTAAGGATATTTTCAACTTATGATGAGTTTATTAGTACACGATCTCATCAAAGTCTAGAAGCATGTGTAATATGCATTTAGTCTCTCCTGGAGAGTTCGTGAAATATCAAGTGAAGAACTTAAAAAGAGCTGGGCGTGGTGGGGCACACCTGTAACCCCAGCGGCCTGGGAGGCTGAGGCAGGAGGATCGCGAGTTCAAAGCCAGCCTCAGCAATGGCGAGGCGCTAAGCAACTCAGTAAGACCCTGTCTCTAAATAAAATACAAAATAGGGCTGGGGATGTGGCTTAGAGGTTTGAGTGCCCCTGAGTTCAATCCCCGGTACAAAAAAAAGGACTTAAAAAAAGTCATAAATACAGCACCAGCTTCAAATTATCCACTAAGGCATAAAAAATTCTATATTAGAAATATCCATTGCAGTGGCGCACGCCTGTAATCCCAGCAGTTCAGGAGGCTGAGAAAGGAGACTGAGAGTTCAAAGTCAGCCTCAGCAAAAGCAAGGCACTAAGCAACTCAGTAAGACCCTGTCTCTAAATAATATACAAAATAAGCCGGGTGCAGTGGCGCAAGCCTATAATCCCAGCACTTAGGGAGGCTGAGACAGGAGAATTGCGAGTTCAAAGCTAGCCTCAGAAACGGCGAGGCGTGGCACTAAACAACTCAGTGAGACCCTGTCTCTACATAAAACACAAAATAGGGCTGGGGATGTGGCTCAGTGGTCAAGTACCCCTGAGTTCAATCTTCAGTACATACATACATACATACATACATACATACATACATACATAAATAGATAAATAAATAAATAAAATACAAAATAGGGCTGGGGATGGGGCTCAGTGGTCGAGTGCCCCTGAATTCAATCTCCAATACCCCTCACCCCCAAAAAAGAAAAGAAATAGTCACATCTCTGTCCTATCATTCAAAGATTTTTAAAAAATATTTTTTTAGTATATAGTGTATACATATAAATAAAATATATATACTAAGAGTACCCATTCCAAAATGACTTCACTATACAAAAATTGTATGGTCAAAAATATGAAGACCACTGATTTAGAGATGGACCTTAGAGAGAGGATCATAGCAGGTAAAATTTTTAACGAAGTCTGAAAAGTAGACAATAGATGGACAAATGCTGGCTATATAAGGCAGAGTGTAGAAAGCCAAAAACGAGCACTCTGTAGGCATGAACTCCAAGAGCTCAGCAAAAAAAAAAAAAATATATATATATATATAATAAAATATGACATTTTCTCCAGGGTAATAGCACACACCTATGATCTCTGCAACTCTGGAGGCTGAGGCAGGAGAATTGCAATTTCAAAGCCAACTTGGGCAACTTAGACTCTAATTCAAAATAAAAATTTTTAAAAGGGCTGGAGGTTTAGTTGGTGGTACAGCATCCCTGTATTAAATCCCAACTACCACAATAAATTAATAAAATAAAATGTTATTATCATGTTGATATACAAAGAGATGAGTCTGGATAAAAATACATTATTAGAGGCTGGGACTGTCACTCATTGGTAGATTGCTTGGCTAGCATGTGTGAGGCCCAGTACTGTGCAAAACACACAAATCAAACAAACCCTAAAAAACAAAATACCATAAGCTATGAATAGTTTTCACATATTCACTGACAAAAAAGACACTGGAGAAGAATGAAGTTTTGGAAGAGGAATAAGGACTGTGAAAATGGAGGATCAAGAAAGGCTCAGAGATGGTATCTGAATGAGCTACATGGACATTTGAAGAAAACATTCCAAGGAGAGGGTAAAAGTACCTCAGAAGTGCTCTTCTCATGTGTCATGAGAGAGGCATGCTAAGCATCAGCCCAACAGCAAGAACAGGGAGCCAGCGGGAAGAGGGAGAGGGTGGTAGGTGACGAGACCAGGGAGGATTTGAAATCACTTGGAGTATAGTAAGGATCTATCAAAGGTTCTGAGTAGGACAGTGGTACAAGGTACTTAGTTTTAAAGAATCACCCTGCGGGCTAGGGTTATAGCTCAGTGGTAGAGCACTTGCCTAGCACATGTGAGGTACTGGGTTCAATCCTCAGCATCACATGAAAGTAAATGAATCAAATAAAGGTATTGTGTCCATCTACAACTAAAAAATAAAAAATTAAAAAAAAAAGAATCACTGTTGCTGTGAGGGTAGACTAAAGAAGCAGGTTTGAAAGCAGACACCTATAAGAACATTATTCCAATAATCAAGGCAGGTCACAAACGGTGGCATACAGCAGGATAGCAGAAGTGAAGGGGAAGATTGGTAATGAATTCAGCGTATTCCGAAGGTAGAGGGTGACAGGTGGGAGAAGGGATGAAGGAAGATAAAGGGAGAAAGGATCACAGGGAGGACAGCTCTACGCTTGAAACAAACAAAAAACAAGTTTCTGACCTGTGTACCTAGAAAGATGAAAGTTGCCATTAATTAGAATGAGAAAGTCTGCATGAAAAACAGACTAGAAAATAAAAATAGGTGGGTTTTGCACAAGTATGTAGCAATTTATTATGTATCAAAAAACAAAACAAAACAAAACAAAAACCCTTGCATTCCATGAAACAAAGAACAACCACCTGAGAGCAATGAGCCGCAACCACAAAGAATGTGAAGCCGAGCACAAGGTTGAGTGGTATAGCCACAAATATTTGAAAGACAAAACTGAAAATGTATTAAAGAGGGTTCATTTGTTAAAAAAAAAAAACAAAAAAACAAAAACTGAGCAAACTACTTGAGAAAATTCAGACAAGTAGGAGTATATTCACACAATTTGCTCTCCCAGGAAATTCTTCCACAACTGCAAGACCAATTGTAGCTCTTTGCTTCATTTAAGAATAAGCCTGCCTGCAGAACTTAGCCTCATCATGACTACCTGGTAAGTCTTTGTACTGTCTTTACTTAAACTAGGACCATTAAGTTCAGTAGAGTGAGTGAACATGCAGTTGGCCCTCAACTTGTTTTCCAATGATGCACAGATGTTAAGAATCAATAGATGGGGCTGGGGATGTAGCTCAGTTGGTAGAGTGCTTGCCTTGCATACACAAGGCCTGGGTTCAATTTCTGGCACCACAAAAAATAAAATACTAACTTCATGTTAAAAAAAAAAAAAGAATCAGTAGAAGCCAGGTGCGGTGGTGCAAGCCTGTAATCCCAGCACTTAGGGAGGCTGAGACAGGAGAATTGCGAGTTCAAAGCCAGCCTCAGCAACGGCGAGGCACTAAGCAACTCAGTGAGAGCCTATCTCTACATAAAACACAAAATAGGGCTGGGGATGTGGCTCAGTGGTCGAGTGCCCCTCAGTTCAATCTCCAGTATCAAAAAGAAAAAAAAAAAAAAGAATCAGTAGAAACCATATTTTGATGCACTATTACTAAACTAGAATGGTAAATTAGGTGTTAAATGCATTCTCAAATTATGATTATTTCTCAATTTACACTGGATTCATAGGGATAAAACCCAATGGCAAATCAGGGGGCATCTATAAAATCAAGGAAGTATTCAAGAGAGTAGAACAGTATCACCATGTGTGATGATACACACCTGTGATCCCAGAGACTTGAGACTGCAAGTTCGAGGTCAGCCTGGCAAGATCCTGTCTCAAAATAAAAAATAAAAAAGGCAGGGTGCAGTGGCACATGCCTACAATCCCAGCAACTCAGGAGGCTGAGGCAATAGGATTCCAAATTCAAAGCCAGTCTCAGTAATTTAGTGAGGCCCTAAGCAACTTAGCAAGACCCTATCACAAAATTTTTTAAAAGTAGGGAGGTATGTGGCTCAGTGGTAAAGTCCCTCTGGGTTCAATCCTTGGTACAAAAGAAAAAAAAAAAGAAAGAGAAAGAAAAAAAGCTGAGATGTAGCTCAGTGGTATAGCACCCTGGGTTTAATGCCCTGTAATGTGGTGGGGGAGGGGTGAGAACAAGTTCAAGTAAAAAACAAAGGACCCACGTAGAACCTTATCACCCAACAGAATTTTCAAAAGAAACAATAAAAACAAAACAGTAAGTGTTTAAAGAAATAATGCAAGACTTTTCCACACTGCTGAGCATGGTGGCACATGTTTATAATCCCAGCTATGAGAGAGGTTAAGGACAGCTGGATCACAAGTTTAAGGTCAGCCTGGACAACTTAGCAAAACTCTAATCTCAAAACAAAATAAAAGAGCTAGGGATAAAGCTCATGCTTGCCTACCATGTGCAAGGCCCTGGTTCAATCCCCAATACAGAAAAGGGAAGTAAAAAAAAAAAAAAAAAAAGACTTTCTCACACTGAAGGTTGTGGATTTTTTCAAAAATTAAAACACTGCACAATATCCAGCCCAAAAGTGACTATCTAGCAGCTAGGCATATCACAGTGAAATTTCAGGCACCAAGAAAACAGAAAATCATAAAAACTTCCAAAGGAAAAACCTCAAGTATTAGTTGGGTACAGCTGCATGAGCCTATAGTCTCAACTACATGGGCAACTGAGGTAGAAAGCCTGCTGAAGTCCAGGAGATAGAGGCTAGCCTGGGCAACACAGCTAGAACCATCTTAAAAACACACACAAAAAAACCACAAACCCTTCCAAACCCAAGTATTATACAATGGATTAAGAATCAGATGAGCAACTAACTTCTCAGTATGAAAACTGGAAACTTCAAGACAATAAAACCAAGCATTCAGAGTTTTTAAGGACAATACATTCAACTTAGAATTCTGTACCAAATCAGGCATGGGAATACACACATGTAATCCTAGCAACTGTGGAGACTGAGGCAGGAGGATCTCAAGTTCAAGGCCAGCCTTAGCCACTTAGCAAAGCCCTGTTTCAAAATAAAAAAGAAAAGGGTCAGGTGCAGTAGTGTACACGTGTAATCTCAGCAGCTCAGGAAGCTGAGGCAGGAGGATCACAAGTTCGAAACCAGCCTCAGCAATGTAGTGAGGGCTTAAGCAACTTGGTGAGACCCTGACTCAAACTGAAAATTTAAAAATGGACTGTGGTCAGTGGTTAAGCACTCCTGAGTTCAATCCCCAGTACCAAATTAAAAAAGAAGAAGAAGAAGAAGAACTCTGTACCAAGCCAAGGTATAAATCAAACAGCAGAGCCTTGTATTTCCAAGCACTCATAAAATTTAACCTCATCTTTCTTAAGAAGTTTTATCACTGGGTGTGGTGGTGCACACCTGTAATCTTGGTTACTAGGGAGACTGAGGCAGGAGGATAGCAAGTTCAAGGCCAGCATGGGCAACTTAATGAGATCTTATCTCAAAATAAAAAATAAAAAAGGGATAGGGGTATAGCTCAGTGGTAAACCGCCCCTGGGTTCAATTCCTAGTACTACCCCCAAAAAAGTTTCTTCATGATGAAGTTTCTTAAGAAGCTTCCACAAAATGGAACACAGTGAGAAGATAGAATGAAGTGCAGGATATGCAAGAAGTAAATGCTAGGATGACAGCCTTGGAAAGGAGGAAAGATGCTCTTGGAAGGTGCCTTAAAAAAGGGCAAAATCAAAGATTCAGTAGCACAGAGTAATAGTCAAAAGAGGGGAAAAAGGCAAACAAAAGGCCATGGATAAGAGAGGAAAAAAGAAAAAGAACAAAGGCAGGGGGAACACTAGGGAATCCCTAAAACAATAAAAAAAATTCTAAGAAATCAAATGTAAGTTTGCCTCTATAATAACTATGTATATAGTCTTGACAACTGAAATGCAGCTTGCTGGATTTCAACATTTAAAGTAGACCTACAAATCATCATAGCCTTAACTAGGTCAAAACAAAATGTAAATCCAGTCAACTTGACATTATGAAAGTAAACAGAATTTACATGGAGGTGAGGAAGAAGGTGTAAGAATTGAAGGAGACATAAATGTCCATCCTTTAGAACTGAAAATATACCCATACTGGGGACAGGCATGGTAGCACATGCCTATAATCCCAGCTACCTGAGAGGTTGAGGCAAAAGGATCGCAAATTTGAAGCCACCCTTGGCAACCTAATGAGACTGTCTTAAAGGGAGGAGTGGGGGGAGCCAGGCGCGGTGGCTCAAGCCTGTAATCCCAGCACTTAGGGAGGCTGGGACAGGAGAATCGCCAGTTCAAAGCCAGCCTCAGCAAAGGCGAGGCGCTAAGCAACTCAGTGAGACCCTGTCTCTACATAAAACACAAAATAGGACTGGGGAGGTGGCTCAGTGGTCGAGTGCCCCTGAGTTTAGTCTCCAGTACCAAAAAAACGGGGGGGTGGGGGGTGGACAAAGGATGTGGCTCAGTGGTAGAGTGCCCATGGGTCAATCTCCAGTACTGCTAAAAAGAACAACAACAAAAATTGGAGAGCCAAAATGTACTCAGCTAATTGAACAAGAAATAGGTACTTAAATGTATTACTTAAAATCACAATTATGATCATTAAATGAATTAAAAACAGTGGTCTTACTATAAGCTTGAATACAAAGAAAAGTATGTGAACCTGGCATATCACAGTAAGAAATCAACACATACCATCTACAGTTGGTAAATAATACAATAAGCACATTGTTACAGACTTAAACAAAATAAAAGTAATAAACAGAAGCATTTAAAAGTGGTGACTTTGAATATATATATATATATATATACTGTTCATTGAAAGTGCATATAAAGATGTTTAATATGAAGAATGTAATCTGCTTATAATTTTGTGCAAAGTTAGAAAAATTAGGATTGTAACAATTTTTTTTCTATTTGCCTCAACAAATGTTTTCAGTGAAAAAAATAAATAAATAAATAAAAGTGGTGACTTTGGGGAGTGGGGCTAGTTTCAAGAATAATGAAGCAAGGAATGTTTCTTTTTCTTTCAACTGCATAATACTATATGAATATTCTCTAATCCACTGGCAGGGTATTGTTACACATTAAATTCTTTTTTTTTTTATTTTTTATGGTGAACATATACTTCATACTTATAAAATTTTATTTTAAATATATAGGTATTTTTCAAAAAACATACACCAAACAGGACAAATAAAAGGAAATCCAGGCCTAGACAAATCGTAGTGAAACTTCAGAACATCAAAGACAAAGAGATCTTGGAAGCAGCCAAAGAGAAAGGACAGATCACCTACAAAGAAATGACAATTAGAATATCAGACGTCCATTCAACAACAATGGAATCCAGAAGACAATGGAATATTTACAAAGTGCTGACAGCAAATAATTTGTTAACAGGATTTGGATATTATATCAAAAACTACTGCACAAGAACAATGGGAAATAAAAATACTCATAAGTAAACAAACTTGGAAAATACCATCAGATCTGTTCTATAGGAAGTTACAAAGAATATACTTCAAAAATACTTAAAATATTAGAAAATGTTGATTCCTCAAATAACACTCGGATGTAAGAATGAATAAATAATAAATAGATAAATCTCAACAAACTGCTTTGGCAAAACAACAATGGTGTCCAATAATGCATTTAGAAAATCAAATTGATAAAATGGAAACAACGTAAATGAGGAAGATGAAGATTGAAGCTAGGTTTTTTTTTTCAGTCCACAGAATTTTTTAATTGTTTATGCACCAAAAGCAACTATTCTGTAGCCTACAAATTCATGTTTCATAGTTAAGGAACAAAGGTCAGTAACAAACTTCTATGGAACTCAATCAAAGAAATTCTTTATATTCTAAAATAATGTGCTCTGAAAAATAACAGTCTTATCTCCTAAAAATTTTTCATGAAATCACAATTTCTGTAGAAATTTGTGTATGCTTTCTCTTTCTTGGTTCAGCCACAGCAAACTTATGACAAGCTCCAACTCTCAGGGAGACAACAAATGCTCCAACAATATGAAACTGCAGATTCTTGGCCAGAAGACCTTGCATCTTAAGTTTCCACTGAAGCACTAGAAACTGTGGTAGTGTTACTGTCCCTTCCTCACTGATGGAGAAAAGACTAAAACTAAGGTAATCTACAGTCCTTTTACTATCTAGTTATGGGTCAGGACATTAACTTAAAATACTAAATTAGATATCTGTGGTAAAGTTCAGTGGTAACCACTAAAAGAAAAACAGTGTTTCAGTTACAAACTAGTCAAAAAATGTAGAACTAGTGCTATCAATAATAAAAAGGGCAAGAACAACAAAACAGAAAAAACAGGCAAATGCAAATCAAAAGATGATGAAAGAAGCCAGGGGCAGTGGCATAATCTGTAATCTCAATGATTCTGGAGGCTAAAGCAGGAGGACCTCAAGTTCAAGGCCAGCCTCAGCAACTCAGCCAAGACCCTGTCTCAAAATAAAATATAAAAAGGACTTGGGGTGTAGCTCAGTGGGAGAGCACCCCTGGGTTCAATCTAAAATACCACAAAAAGCAAAAGATAATGACAGAAATTACTCCAATTATATCACTAATTCTAGTAAATGGTCTAAATGTTCCAATAAAAAGGCAAACTCTGACTACATGAAAAAACAAAATCTAGCTGGGTGTAGTGGCACATGCCTGTAATACCAGCAGCTCAAGAGGATGAGACAGGAGGATCAGAAGTTCAAAGCCAGTTTCAACAACTTAGCAAGGCCCTGTCTTAAAATAAAAAAATAAAATAAAAGGGCTGGAGATGTGGCTCAGTGGTTAAATACCCTGGGTTCAATCCTTGGTATCCAAAAAAAGAATTCCAACTTTTTTTCTTTCAATGTCTTTATTTTATTGCTTTGTATGTGGTGCTGAGGATCGAACCCAGGGCCTCATGCATGCGAGGCAAGCGCTCTACCACTGAGCCACAATCCCAGCCCCAAGAATTCCAACTTTGATATGTAAGAGACATACGCCTAAAGCATAGAAGACTGAAAACAAAGGCATAGAAAACATATGTAAGGTAAATTCTAGATAAATGGCTACATTAGAGAAAACTAACTTTAAGAAAAAGCATTCTTGGGTATAGAGGTCATAGATCAAGATGAAAAGATTCAATCTGAAGGAAGATATAACAGTTTTAAATATGTATGCACCCAGTATTTGATCGCCTCAAAATGAAGCAAAAACTGACACAAGTAGAGATATTAAGATAAAATGTCATTACAACAGGCAGCTGCAATGCTCTCAATTAAGTCAGGCAGAGAAGAATTCATCAAAGTCAAGATTTGAACAGTAGAGCTTTATCAACTGAATGAATGCAAAATTCTCCTCCAACAATTAGTCTACTTTCTTCCAAAATGCACATGGAAGATACACAAACTATGCACTAAGTGTTAACAATTTTCAAAGAATACACATTAAACAGACCATATTATCTAACTACAAGATAATTAAGTTAGAATTGTAAAATAAAGATTAAAAGACAAAAATAAAACCTCTGTATACTATATTTTAAAAAACAATCAAAAGCCACATGGTGAAAGAAAATCATGATGGAAATCAGACATTTTGGTAATGAAAACGTTATCAATCTTTGTGATACGCAGAAAAGTAGTATATCAAGAGAAATATACAGCTTAAATGTTTATATTGAAAAAGAAAGGCTCAGGTCAATTAAGACTATGGAAGGATATACTACAAATTAAGAGCAGAAATCAATGAAATAGATAACAAAGACTCCAAAAGAGAATCAATAAAGCCAGAACAGCGGTGCTAATAAGTCTCTGAATAAACTGATGACAAACTCAAGGCAAACAGAAAGAAAGCACACACACACAGTGAGGTGGGTAGGCTAGTAAAAAGAAAGACTGGGCAGAGATCACTATTAATAACTCCAGTCAATTCATGTCCATATTTAGATTTTAAAAATCTATTAGATTTGGGCTGGGGTTATGGCTCAGTGGTAGAGCGCTTGCCTACCATGCGTGAGGCAATTCTCAGCACCACATATAAATAAATAAAATTAAGGTCCATCAACAACTAAAAAAAATTTTTTTAATCTATTAGATCTAACTTTAGAACAGTAAGTATATTAACAGATAATTGTTGCTTAGTGTCATTTTGCACTTGTGAACAAATGAATCCAGAGTTCTCATCACCAGTTGCACTTGATTATCTTTTCAACTTAAACATGACAACAATTTGAAAACACAAATGTATAACCTAATGCATTTTTATAAAGCAAAATACCTTCTAACCACAATCCAGTTCAAGAAAAAGGACTCTGCCACGACCTAGACACTTCTCCAGGTGTCCCATCTTAACTGGTCTTCAGAGATATATCCTGCCTGTTAAATAATCATGGTATGCAGCTCAACCAACATGTTGCTCTGGCCTCTGTAGCTTGCAAACTGTTAGATCGAAGTCTGAAAGACTTAGATTCAAATCATTAGGCAAGATTAAGGTAGTCTCTTGTTCTTTCTTGAGGCACAAAAACAACTCACCTTTACTCTTTCAAAAACAAAAAAACACGCCTGAAGTTCTACTTTTGTGTTCTAACTTACTGGCTGAAATAACAGAAGATGCTTCCCAACATTTTCTATTTCAGGCATACTATATGATCTTTGCAAATTCTTGTCTTGGGTTGTAATCTAGTGTGATTAGGTTCCAAGAGAACTTTTTTGTTTTCTTCTGATACTGAACCCAGGGCCTCACACATGCTAAGCAGGCACTCGACCACTGGGTTACAACATCCCCGGTCCTTTTTATTTTCAGATAGTTTTGATAAGTTACTGAGGCAGGCCTCAAACTGGTCAACCTCCTGCCTCAGCCTCTTTAGTAGCTGGGATTATAGGCATGTGTCACCACGCTCAGCACCAATACACTATTTACAAAAATAGGTGCCAAGATCTGTCCTATTTGGTTACCCAGTGGTACCACTGTTAGGACAGACAATATAAAAGCTCAAACGTTTTATTTACCAAGTTACCAAGACAATGAATTGGTATCTATAATATTCCATAAGGCTGTCTTTGTTTGTTTGTTTTTGGTACTGGGGATTGAACTCAGGGGCACTTTGACCACTGAGCCACATCCCCAGCCCTATTTTGTGTTTTATGTAGAGACAAGGTCTCACTGAGTTGCTTAGCACCTTGCCATTGCTTTGAACTCATAATTCTCCTGTCTCAGCCTCCCTAAGTGCTGGGACAGGCTGTCTTTCTTTCCCCATCTTCCCTCTCTCTTTCTCTCTCTTTCCCCTCTCCCTCTGGAGATTAAATTTCAAAGAGCCCTTCCCACTGCAATTGTTACCTTTACTGAAACTCAAATGGCTCCATCTTTGGCCAATGGGAACCTCTTAAAAATTGGTTTCTGAATCCTTTGGACTGACTCTACCATACATCGTTAGCTTCTTTGCTACCTAGGGTATCTACACATTCATTCTAGGATTAGACCTGAAGAAGTCTTCCTTCTCAAAAGTCTGTCTTTTTTACAGAGGAAGTATTCCAAGACTTCACTCTAGGTACTAGGGGCACTCGATGCTATGGATTGTTTAATGTTTCTGTACTTTTTCAGTAGACAACACAGAGGAAAATTTATGCGTATTTATAGATAAAATACAATGTGAGTTCATAAAAATTTCCAATGTAAATTCCAAGTAAATTTACTTGACTGAAGTTCATTCTCCATCAGATTCCTTAAGAAAATTTCAAGGTCATTTTTAACTTAACATAAAATCGACTGTTTTCTTTCCTGGCATATCTTAAATATATATGCTTGTCCATTGTCTTCTAGCATGAAGTGTCGCTATTTTAAAAGGTCCAATAATAATATGCTTTTTCTTCTTCTAAGTTGTGTGTTCTTTGAGCCTGAATACCCAAGTTTGTTTTCTTTCTTTTTCAATTTCTACAGTAGATACATTAGAACATTTAGCTGTGGGTAGATATTCTCAAGTATACAGTGTAATTTTCCAGAAAGTAGTTTCAAGTCTAAGTTTTATTTATTCTTTTAATTTCAGAAAAGTCTTCTTAAAAGATAGTTAAGGTTTGCTCCCACCCCCTGCCAATTCCTATGATAAATACACTGTATCTCCATTGCTTAAACTCTTTTTTTTGGGTACTGAAAATTGAACCCAAGGATGCTTTACCAATGAGTTACATCCCCAGCCTTTTTATTTTTTGACACAGGATCTTGCTAAATTGCTAAAATTAGCCTGAAAACTTGTGATCTTGCTGCCTTAGCCTCTAGAGTTACTGGGATTACAGATGTGTGCCACAGCTTCCAACTCTATAATTGTTACCTGACATTTTCTCTTGAACTCTGATTGTTAAAATGTCCTTCCTTTTTATCTTCCATTTATCTGAAGATGATTTATTTATTTATTTTGGGGGGGGGGGCTGGAGACTGAACTCAGGGGTACTCGACCACTGAGCCACATCCCCAGCCTTATTTTTGTGTTTTATGTACTTTTGTATGTGCTCTACCACTAGCCCAAGAGTCCTGTCCTTGAAGGGAATTCTGGAGCAGTAAAATGGACAGTTTGTAGGGAGAAGACTATTATAGCCCCTTTAGACCTTTAGCCTCACCTGACTATTATTAGAGCCAAATCTCTTGTGGCTTGTAGACACTCTTCTCAAATTGGCACCTTTATACTTTCCACTCAGTACCTAACTGGCTGTTCGGGAGTTTTCTTGTTCTCAGTTCCACCATTTACTGGAAGAGTTTATAATGCTCACATGGAAAATGATACAATACGGAGTACAAAAAAATTTTTTTTTAAATAAGAAAGAATAAAATTATGGCAGGCATCGGTAAATGGATGGAAATGGAGAACATCAGGTAAGTGAAATAAGCTAGACTCATAAAATCAAAGGTCGAAGGCTTTCTTTCATATGCAACAGCTAGGGCAAATGGGGGAATGGAATATCAGATATCATAAAGATATAGGCCAGATCAGTTGAGAAGGAGACCAAGAGGGAGGGAGGAGGGATGGGAAAGAGGAGGAAATACAGAATGAATTTAGCAAAATCATGTTATATGAATGTATAAATATACCAAATCCCACCTTCATGTGTAATCTATAAAGCACCAATCAAAAATTTTTTTAAAAGTGAAAGAACAGTAGAAGCTGGGCACAGTGGTACACACCTGTAATCCCAGCAGTTCTGGAGGCTGAGGCAAGAGGATTCCAAGTTCAAAGCCAGCCTCAGCAACTTAGTGAGACTCCACCTCAAAATAAATAATAAAAAGGACTAGGGGGCTGGAGTTGTGGCTTAATGGTACAGCGTTTGCCTAGCATGTGTGAGGCACTGGGTTCGATCCTCAGCATCACATAAAAATAAATAAATAGAATAAAGGTATTGTGTCCATCTACAACTAAAAATAAAAATAAAATAAAAGGGCTACAGGGGGCTGGGATTGTAGCTCAGTGGTAGAGCGCTTGCCTCGCATGCGTGAGGCCCTGGGTTCGATCCTCAGCACCACATACAAAGCAATAAAATAAAGACATTATGTCCATCTACAACTAAAAAAAAATATTAAAAAAAATAATAATAATAAAAAAAAATAATAATAATAAAAAAAAATAAAAGGGCTACGGATGTGGCTCGGTGGGATTAAGCACCCCCCGGGTTCCATCCGTGGTACCCACACACACACAAAAAGAAAGACCAGTAGAGTAGGAGAACGGGGAAGAGAGAAGAGTGGTAGAGGGGAGGGAAATGGTGGACAATGGGGACTGAAATAGAGTAAATCAAATTCCAGGCATGTAGGATTTTGTCAAAATGAACCCAATTACTACGTGTAACTATAATGCACTAATAAAAGAAAAAGAGCATCCTCAGATCCACCATTTATTGGAACGTTTTATAATGTTCACTTGGCAAATTGTACAAGACAATACAAACAAAAAAATTATTTTAAAAAGAGCCGGGAATGGTGGGTCATGTCTGTAATCCCAAGTACTTAGGAGGCTGAGGTAGGAGGATTACAAGTTCCAGGCCACCCTGAGCAATTTAATAAGACCAATACAAAATAAAATACAAAAGGGCTGGGGGCATAACTCAGTGATACAGAACTTGCTTAGCACGTGCAATGGTGGGTTCAGTCCCCAGCACTGGAAAAAGAAAAAAGAAAGAAAAGAAAAAGAGAATGAAGAGACAAATACAGGTTAGAACTATAAGGCTTTATGAAATCTGAAACAATTTAAACAACACAGTTTAGGAGGAATGAAAAAAAATGTATTCCAAGGTGAGAAAAGTGTAATTGGAAACATTATGAGCATACAGATTTTTTGTTATAATTTTTAAATTCAGACTGCAGTAGAAAAACAGGAAAAGTAGCAAAGGGATAAGGAGGCCTAGGGGCCAGATAATAAAGCTGCCCAAAGTCCAAATTGACAGCCCAAGTCCTGGGCAATAAGGATGAAAGGGAGGCACTCTCACAAAGGAGTCACATGATAGAGTCATACTTTAGAAATTAGCAGACTATGTAAAAATTGGGGTGGAGAGCAAGGTGAAAGAAGGAAGTAGGAAAACCAGGTGGAAGTGTGTTAGGTACCAGAAGACAGCAGAGCCACTGGGAAAGATATGAGGTAGGACACTGAGGCAAGAGTCTTGAGTTAAAGAAAACTAAGATTTCAAATTGAAGAGTATATAGGATCAGCAATAAAAGGGAAAAGAATATTATAGAAATAAATATATCTTTAAGCAGGAACTTTCTGAGACCAGCAAAATCCTGATAATTATGAAGGTCGGGTGATTTGGCAAATGGGAGTTGACTGTACTAGACTTTCACTCTGAAGAACATTAAAAAATTGCTTAAACTTTAAAAGAGCCAAGCACAGTGGCACACGCCTGTAATCCCAGCGGCTCAGGAGGCTGAGACAGGAGGATCGTGAGTTCAAAGCCAGCCTCAACAAAGGCAAGGTGCTAAGCAACTCAGTAAGACCCTGTCTCTAAATAAAATACAAAATAGAGTTTGGGATGTGGCTTAGTGGTCAAGTGCCCGAGTTCAATCCCCAGTACAAAAAAAACTTTAAAAGCAGCTCCAAAAAATGTGTATGAACATTCTTCATTATCCCTTCTCATTCTTTTTGCACCTCACACTTTCTTCATACCATAAAATAATACCTCATAAAAAACCACTCGAAATACTTAATGTCTCATGAAAAAAGTTTGAGAGCAAAATATCACCTAAATTCTTACCTTGATTTTTTTCTATGTTATCTCCTTTTGTTTCCTCTTCTTTAATGGGGGAACTTATTCTGGAAGTCCTGCTTTGCCCCTGGACTACTTCTGCTAACAATTCTTCCTGAGAAGTTCGAGTTCTCGGAGCAACTGGAAGTGTCTGTTTCTGTGGGACTTTTACATAAAAGCAAAATAAACACAGTTAACTTACCAAAACTCACTAATGAATATGTCACATTAAACATAAAAAGCCTTCTTGGATTTACAACACTAAAGGAGTTCAAAACAGTCCACAAATACCACCTCAGTTTTTCTTACAATATTCCTGACCAAACTTACCAAAGTTACTAAAAATAATAAATGCCAAACTTACTGCCAGGCATATGCAAACAATATCTGTATGTTTAAGCCACATGCCATTAACACCATAGAGTGCATTTGTATTCATTTTTAATCAAATGCAGTTTAGGCTCTGTTTTGTGATCTTACCTAAATTAAAAATTATAATTTAGGTAACCTAGGTTAAAAAAAAAAAAATGTTTCAATGCTATTTCTTAAAATTTGGGATTGACAATTATTATAAAAGCAGGATATTTCAAGTCATAGAAATTCTCTAAATTTCTCACTATTCTGAACAATTAATATTGCTATTAGACCAGAAAAGGAAATTGTAAATAAACATTCAGGTAAAGTGTTGGTCTGTGCTTGATAATCCTCATTCTATGCCAAACCCTGATTAATTTCATGTTCAGGATTAAATTAGGGACAGAGGAAATCAGAAGACGGAGGAGTACAAGGATCAAAAAAATGATGGCTAAGCTGAGTGCAGTGACGCAAGCCTGTAATCCCAGCACTTTGGGAGGCTGAGACAGGAGAATCACAAGTTCAAAGCCAGCCTCAGCAATAGCAAGGCACCAAGCAACTCAGTGAGACCCTGTCTCTAAATAAAACACAAAATAGGGCTGGAGATGTGGCTTAATGGTGAGTATCCCTGAGTTCAATCCCCAACACCAAAAAATAAAAATAGAAATAAATAAATAACACAAAACAGGGCTGAGGATGTGGCTCAGTGGTTGAGTATCCCTGAGTTCAATCCGCGGTACCAAAAAAAACAAAAACAACAACAACAAAAAAAACTGATGGTTAATCATTTCAGAAAGGGGTCACAAGAAATGCAAGAATGCACCAACAGAGTGATGCTGTTAAGAACATTCATCAGGGGCTGGGATTGTAGCTCAGCAGTAGAGCGCTTGCCTCACATGCATGAGGCCCTGAGTTCAATCCTCAGCACCACATACAAAGCAATAAAATAAAGACATTGTGCCCATCAACAACTAAAAAAATATTTAAAAAAAAAAGAACATTCATCAGGGCTGGGAATGTGGCTCAATGGTAGAGTGTCTGCCTACTATGCAAAAAGCCCTGGTTTCAATCCCTACCCCTACAAATAAACAGATATGCAACAGTGCTTCCTGTTTTATGTAGGCACCTGTGAGTAAATAAGGAAAAAAAAAAAAAAAGAACATTCATCAAATCTATAGTAAAAATTTTAAAATAGTTTGAGAGTTGGTAATTACCATCAACTTATTACCAGTTTTATACACTGGCAGATGGGATATAGAGTGCAGAATTTAATAAGAACACAAAGATAGTACCCCATCATTTGTACTTCAGAATGAGCTTTTTGTAAGTAAATTTCCTTTGTTTGAAAAAAAATGTTATTTTAACACTCTGTCATAAAATGGCTTAGTGTTTCTACTCTGATGAAGGCAGAAACATCATGAGTCAATTCTCTACCTTATATTCTAATTTCTCTGAGGCTGAGGATATAGCTTAGTGTAACAGTGTAGCACACCCTGAATTTGATCCCCAGCATTGCAAATACACATAAACTCTTAACTTCAAGCTGGGCATGATGGCTCATGCCTGTAATCCCAGAAACTTAGGAGGCGGAGGCAGCACCAAAAGTTCAAGACCAGCTTAGCCAACTTAACAAGACCTAGTCTCAATACAAAATTAAAAAAAAAAAAAAAAAAAAGAGGGGCAGGGGATGTAGCTCACAGGGAGAACACTCAATACCCAGTACCACATACACACACAAACCTCTAACTTTAGCCACTTATTATTATCCAATTTGGCTCTCCTTCCCCTTTTTCTTTGTACTGAGGACTGAAGTATATCACCTCTGAGCTACATCTCCAAACATTCTTTTGTTTTGAAACAAGGTCTCCCTAATTTGCTGACAGTCTTGTTAAGTTGCTGAGGTAGTAATCTTCCCACCTTAGCCTCCCAAATCTCTGGGATTATAGGCATGTGTCACTGTGCCCTGCAACTCTCCTCTTCATACACCATAAATTCATATCTAATGTTGAATTTAATGCTATCAATATAAAAGTCTCATTTATCAACATCAAAAATCCCTTTAAAGGTATGCAGTTGTGACTCAGTGGTAGAGCACTTGCCTAGCATGTGTGAGGCCCTGGGTTTCATCCTCGGTACCACATAAGATTAAATAAATAAGCCAGACGCGGTGGCTCAAGCCTGTAATCCCAGCACTTTGGGAGGCTGAGACAGGAGAATCGCGAGTTCAAAGCCAGCCTCAGCAACAGAGAGGCACTAATCAACTCAGTGAGACCCTGTTTCTACATAAAATACAAAAAAATAGGGCTGGAGATGTGGCTCAGGGGGTTGTGTGCCCCTGAGTTCAATCCCCAGTACCAAAAAAAAAAAAAAAAAGATTAAATAAATAAAATAAAGGTACTGTGTCCACCTACAATTATAATAATAAATTTTTTTTAAATCCCTTTAAAAATTTGTATCTGTTTGACATACACTGGAAAGAGGGGATAAAAGTCATTACATGGTGCTTATAAGAACTAAGCTCCAATGACAGTTTCTCAAACTGGTCACATCTCATTTTAAAACTACTCTTCTGTAAGAACTTCATCTTGGTCTTCATATATCAAAGGTACCTTTATTTCACCACAACTCAGGGAGCAAGCACTTCTAGCTAAGTGAAGAAACTTCTTACCCATTGTAAACAAACTTCATTTAAATTACCTGCAGAATAATTAGTTGTTTTTGTTACAGATTCTTGAGCTTCAGATATAGCCTTCAGAATCAGATTCTTATTGGCTTGCTTAGAAGGTGGAAGAGAAGGTCTAAAGGATTAAAAAAAAAAAGAGTACTTTTATAACATTTTAAATTTCACATCTTTACAGGCTAACATTTCATTATGCCTTTACTACAACTTTCTTTAAGTCTTGCACAGACCAGCTATAGTTTCTAGACAATACCAAGAGGGCTCCCACTCTCAAGAAGGTCCACTCTTTTCCCTTCAAGTGCATAATCCTTACTTTCCTGTTTCTTTAAAAAAAAAAAAAAAAAAGGCCAGCTAGACTGGAGCCTTTTAACGAGACTGATGTTGTTTTTCTATCTAATCCAATTAGTTTTAATGTTTTCTACAGTTCTCTTCAATGTTAAGCAAGTTCTCTTTCATTTACCTAAATGTTTCTTAAAAGCCAATGGAAAAATCTTACATGTAATTTACATTAAATATTTATTTTCATGATTATTCTCAAGAAATCCAGAAGGACTGGGGTATAGCTCAATAATAGAGCAGTTGGCTAGTAGGCACAAGGCCCTGAGCTTGATCTCCAGTACAACTTAATAAAAAAAAAGTCACCAAAAGACTCCACTGGGCAGTTAAAGATTAATTTACAGCCATGTTCAGATACCTCCTTTCAGGCTTTGCTGGCACAGATACACTGCTGGACACGCTTCCTGTTCGGGAGCCATAATCATCATCTTCCTCCTCCTCTTCTCCATCATGATTGAACTTTTTCACTTTAACAACTGAACTCACCACAGGCAACTTTCTCTTCCGGAAGTTTTCGTCCTACAATCAGATATGTTTATGCTTACCTAGTTTCAAAAAATAATGAAGTTCTACCACAAAACATTTTAAGAAAAAAACAATCATACTGAGAATTCACAGGGTACTTCCCAGTTTCTTATAAAAATATAAAAACTGCCTCAAAATATCCAGCATTCAGCTAAAACAAAACTCAGAGCTCTACAAACTCAGAGCTCTACATTCATTTTATAAACAGCTGCACAAAGCACTGTTGAGGAAATAAAAGGGAGTTATCTGGGTTACTTACTAGCAATTACCAAGAACAGCCTAAAATTGACCAAAACACCCCAAAGTTATAAGCTAATTCAAGTGACATAAATCCAAAGAAGGTATACAGATGTGGTATAAAATCTCTCTAGGAGCCTGCCATAGAGAGGAAAATTTGACTGGTGTAACATGCTGACCAGCAGAGAAACCAATTAAAATAAACTTACACTGTAAGTTTAGTTATTTCACATTCTATTTAGTATCAAGAACTGCCAAGGGGTTGGGGTTGTGGCTCAATTGTCTAGCATGTGTGGGGTACTGGGTTCGATCCTCAGCACCACATAAAAATAAATAAAAGTATTGTGTCCCTCTACTAAAAAGATTAAAAAAAAAAAAAGAACTGGCAAACTACAACCTAACAAGTCAGAATTACAAATACATACAAACCTCAATACTCATTTTCTCTGAGTTGTTTCTGAAGAAGGGACTATAAGTCTCTTCTAAACTGTTAAGCACTTCTGGTTCACACAAGTGTCCTGTTTCATACACTCGGCTGTTCTGTACATCCAGTTGCTTGGCAGCATGAATACTGTTTTGCTGCTGTTGAAACTGCAACCTGTTTAAATGAGCACCACTATCTGCATTTCGACTTGCAGGTGGTCGATAAATTTCAATGGAAGGGCGAGAAGAACCATATGTAAGTGTCACTGTAGGTTTCTTCTGAGATAAGGGATTCTCCTGCACAAAATTGAGGTCTTCATCAATGAGATCATCTGGTTCCGGCTTAATATCAATCACATCTTCAGAGGGTGCTGGCTCCCTCAGAGGTTTCACTGTTGACATTAGTCGGGTTGCAGCTCCGTCATCATAAGTCTGTCTATTAGAAAACAAGACATATTACAATCAAATCAGAGCCATCATCTCCAAATCTTTGATGAATATTAAAAAATTTTCAGGAGCAAAAATGAATACTCCCTTTATGCACTTCATTCAAAACTACTTTGAAATGGCATTCTTTCTTTAAACTTTGATTTACTATATTTGAAACAAAAGATAACCATATAAGTATCTTATTATTATTATATCTTATTATTATAAGGTCTTATTATTCTAAAAATTGCTAATGATTACTTCATCAATGCAGCAAAAACTTGAAAATAGCAACTGAAAAAAAGAAAATAAATATCACATACATACATCCATCTTCCATAGCAGATGCACACACGACTCTTACCTGGCATTAGTGGTTTTCTGCTCCTGTGAACCTGTAGAAACTCTGGAATCTCTTTTTTCAGGTCTAGTGCTAGAAATGGCAAGGGGAGATACTGCAGCTTCGTGCCTTCTCTCATCTCCCCGACTGAAACTGCTCTTGTTTGAAGGCACGTTACTATCGAAGATGTTGGTATCAGAAGACTTTAGATTAGAGGGTTCTAGAAAGAAAAATACAGGGTCCTTGTAATTGATTTTTATTAAAATCTGTTCCTCTCCCATCACCAGTTCAAATGCAATACATGTTTACTGTAGAGAACTTTTTAAATATGAATAAAAATCACCAATTATCATAAAGGTGATGTTTTGATAAGGTATTCAAACACATTTTGAAAACTAAGATATAATTTTGTGTTCTCATGTTATTATTCCACACGGTTTTAATAGCTACTATTCCATACACAGTAATATAATTTATTAATTTATCATTATTGGACTTAAAGTAATTTTCAATTATACAATAGTAAGACATGTTTGAGGTTAAATCTTTGCACACATCTGATTATTTCCTTAGGATTAACTGCACTGCTCCCCCCACACACTTAAATTATTTCTGAGTTACAATAAATTCACTGCTCTTATATTCAAAAAATGTGCTTCCTTACAAAGTTCAAATGAGCCACCACTTTCAAAGTTATGGGTATTTTTTTTCTGAAGCAGTATGACTTTAGATATCATATGCGAGAGTAAGTAGGAATTCCAAAAAACCTCAATGTTATAAATCTTACCAGTTGTAACAGAGCGAAGTTTATCTAATACACCATGAAGCCTAAAAAAACAAAAACAAAAACAAAAATAAAGCCTCCCTTAAGAAAAATTTTGCTTCAAATGCCACTTTAAATTTGATACTATATCCAGATATTGATATATGACATTTAATGGATAAATGGTACTAAAATCAACTTTCTAGTTTCACTCTTTAAAAAAAGGCTTTTTATAAATACTAGAGAAGTCAACTGAAAAACATCATTATTTTTTCCTCCACTATTTTCAACATCTAGCCTCTGTAAAAATAAAGGTAATGAGGTAGGGGTAGAGCTCACCAGCAGAGTGAGTTGTTAGCATGTACAAGGCCTTAGGTTTGATCCCTGTCACCAAAAACCAGGGGGAAAAAGGATTAGAGTGGTCTCCAAAAATATCACCTTGCTTCTTAAGAACTAAAGATTCAATAGAGCTTACTGTAAAACAAAATTATCCCAAACATCTAATACTGCTTATTGTTACAACTGTTTAATCAGTTATTTAGAGTTTTTTGGTACTTGGGATAGAATACAGGGGTGCTTTACCCTGAGCTCCATCTCCAGTCCTTTTTACTTACTTTTTATTTTAAGACAGGGTCTCACTAAGTTGCTTAGGGCCTTGCTAAATTGCTAAGGCTGACCTCAAAATTGCGATCCTCCTGCCACAGCCTTCTAAGCTGATGGCATCATGGGTATATGCCACTGCACTCAGCTTTCTTTCAATTTTTTAATGTTAGGGATTGAACCCATGGCCTCACACACCAAGCACAAATTCCACCACTGAGCCACAAACCCTCCAGCACAGCAATTTACATTTATTTTAACAATTTACATGATTTCTTGGACAACTTAATTCTAGTTAATAAATGATCTCAAAATATACCCTTTCACTGTAACTATTATTTTCAAAATTAATGCTGTAAGCAAACACAGGCCACAACCTTGATTCTAACATAACCTATTTTAGTAATATTTAGTAGCAAAATTGCCTTGCATTCCTTCCAAGACATGACCCCCAAACACTGAAAATCTCATTCATTATATTGTTTCACTAAGAACCTCAGTCACATGCCAATGTCCCCATGGACACAATTACTTCAGAGCTTCAAAAAATCAGAATAGGGCTGGGGTTGTAGCTCAGTGGTAGAGCACTTGCCTAGCATGTATGAGACATTGGGTTTGATTCTTAGAACTGCATATAAATAAGTAAAAATAAAGGTTCACTGACAACTGAAAAATTAGGGGGGAAAAAAAGCAAAATAGAATAGTCTGAAGCTGGCGTTAATAGTCACTTAGGAAAGCAAGAGGCCTTGCATCAATACATCTTAAATTATTGAATGTATGGCAATATGAAAAAGTTGAATTAATTTGATTTTAAATTCAGTTTCAGATAATGATCGTTTATTTTAAAAATCTGTTTAGAGCCAGGCACAGTGGTGAGTATCTGTAATTCCACCTACTCAGGAGGCTAAGGCAGGAGGATTACAAGTTAAAGCCAACCTGGAAAACCTGGTGAGAGACTCTGTCTCAAAATTAAAAATAAAAAGGGCTGGAATGTAGCTCAGTGGTAGCGTCCCCTGGTTTCATTCCCCATTCCCCCTCATAACCAAGGAAGATAATTGTCTAGAATACTTCATCAAACTATCTGGAAAAGGATCTACTAGTTAAATTTCACATCTTAGATTAGCTGGACTCAAAGGTTAAACAAAAAGCCAGGCCATAAAAAACATTCATGAAACAAAACAAGTACTTGGACTGCTAAAGACATTAAAAAAAATTAGTATTCAAGAATGGTATAATTCTGCCAGGCATAGTGGTGCACACTTGTAATCCCAGCAGCTTGAGAGGCTGAGGCACGAGGATCCTGAGTTCAAATCCTGAGTTCAGTCTCAGCAACTTAGAAAGGCACTTATCAACTCAGTGAGACCCTGTCTCTAATAATATAAAAGAAAAGGTCTAGGGATGTGGCTCAGTGGTTAAACTCCCCTGGGTTCAATCCTCAGTACCCTCCCCACAAAAAAAAAAGAATGGTATAACTCGCCCAGTCAAAAAAGCATCATGAAGCCAGGCACGATGGCGCAAGCCTGTAATCCCAGCACTTTGGGAGGCTGAGACAGGAGAATCGCGAGTTCAAAGCCAGCCTCAACGATGGCGCTAAGCAACTCAGTGAGACCCTGTCTCTACATAAAACACAAAATAGGGCTGGGGATGTGGCTCAGTGGTCGAGTGCCCCTGAGTTCAATCTCCAGTATCCAAAAAAAAAAAAAAGCATCATGATCTTTTTTGGGGTAAGCAGTAAGACAAATTGTAATAAGTTGGTTAGGTCACCCAAAATAAGCAAATGTACCTTTGTGTACCATCTGAGGATCATCATACTCTAACAATGTTCTCCAAAATTGTACAATATAAACCCAGAGAAATTTCAAGGTGGCTTCACAAAAAACTGTAAAGTATACAGGTGACCAGTAGGATTAAAAACAATGTGAAGACATCTGGCTTAAAGGCACTAAGTTATTGGGCATCATCTCCATCCTCAGTGCCTCCTATTTGCTACATCTTTTGTTACTCAAATTAAACAGGCTATATGCTCACTCTGTCCCACTGACTTTCTCTGTAACTAGTGGTTCCTAGTCTAAGAACCTTCATATGACTATTTCCTACCTCTATTCTCAGCTATCTTTATCCTTCCCTATTCTCCAACCTGGTAGCATGACCTGGCCTCAAGCTTTCAGTCCATATTCTCAACTAGAGATATATGGTTTGAAAAGGATAATCCAAATTAAAAGAGCAATCTGTATTGAAAAACAAAGACACTCATCTTAAAAATTTCATACTTCAAAGATGAGTGAAATTTTTGTCAAATGAAGGCAAACATAAAAAATTAAAAAAGCTAAAAACTTAAAACAAAACAAAAACAACAATGACTCAGGAGTGTGGGAAGATCAGAAGTTCAAGGCCAGCTTAGACAACTTAGCAAGACCATGTCTCAAAATAACAAATAAAAAAAAAGCTGAGGGGCTGGGATTATGGCGCAGTGGTAGCGTGCTCGCCTAGCACGCATAAGGCACTGGGTTCGATCCTCAGCACCACATAAAAATAAAAAAATAAAGATATTCTGTCACCTACAACTAAAAAATAAACATTTAAAAAAAATAAAAAATAAATTAAAAAAAAGCTGAGGATGTAGTTCAGTGACAGAGGTAGAGCCCCTGAGTTCAATTCCTAGTGCCACAAAAAATACACATAAAAAACAAACAAACAAAATTTTGGAAAAAGCAATGCAGGAAGCCAATCCAGTCCAAACAATATCTGGTATTTTCAATAGGTTTGAATGAGGAGAAAGGAATGGTAAGATGTAAAAGTTTATAAAAGATTCCTAACAACTTTAGCTGACGTACATTTTGAACCCTAGAGGGCAGGCATACCTACAAACACTTTACATGTATCAGTTCATTTTCCTCACAGCAATTCTATAAAGCAGGTATTCTGAACTCCCAGTAAATAAATGGAGAAACCGAGGCAAGATACAGAGCCAGATCAGCTTTGGCAGTCTGGCTCCAGAGACAGTGCTTTCATACCCTGAAAACCGTTTTGCCACACTGAATTTAACTCAACTGTCAAGAGGCTCTTTTCAGACAGAAAACCTACTATGACTTCTTCCAAACTGTGGTCTGAGTCATAGATATTCAGAAACATACCATACGGTGAATCGAATTGTGTTGTTCCCTAGAAACAGGGACAGGTCCTCTGTCATTTGGTCCTGACTTTTCTTGTTGGCCACCATCACCATAATGTAATCAGGAAGTTCTTCATCTATTTAAAAGGAAAAGTATATCAAATTTTTTTTTTGTTTTCCTCAATATTTGTATTTAGAGTTGATGTGCTTCAACATATAGATGTAGCTTTAAGAATTAGCATCTCTACTGGAATTAGGTTAGATGGGAAAGCTCAGCTTTGATTTTTTCCTCTTCATCCCACAAGTACTACAATTACCAGAGGATGGGAATTAGGAATAACTGATGAATTCCTAGTTATAAAACTAGACATCCTGGGTCTGTGGTTGTAGCTCAGTGGTGGAGTACTTGCCTAGCATGTGTGAGGCACTGGGTTCAGTCCTCAGTACCACATAAAAATAAATAAGTAAAATGAAGGTATGGTGTTCATCTACAACTAAAAAAATAAAAACAATTTAAAATAAAACTAGACATCCTGGAGCTGCCGTTGTGGCTCAGTGGTAGATGCTTGCCTAGCACGTGAGGCACTGGGTTCAAGCCCCAGCACCATGTAAAAAAACTAAATAAACAAAATAAAGGTATTGAGTCCATCTACAACTAAAAATATTTTTTAAAAAACCCAAACAACAATAACAACAACAAAAAAATACAGACACCCTGAATTATAGAACCGATCTTGGGAATGCATTCATTTTCTTGAAGCTATCTAATGTTCATTAACTTTAGAAAAGCTTCTAGAAAGTATATGATCATTCCTCAAGAAGAATAACCATTATGTTTAATTTTCTGGGAATTTTTTTTTATGTTTGAAGGTAATATTCATTTTTCAAGAGAACACCTTTAACCCTGGTAAAGGTAAAGGCAAATTTCAATTAGGATAATAAACTTCCAGTAACATCAAATAAACTAAAGTCAGCCCAAACTTCATAACCTAAAAATTTCAATCTTAAAATTAGATGAGAGCTGGGAGTATTGTAGCTTAGCAATAGAGCATTTGTCTAGCATGCACAATAAATGCCCTGAGTTCAATCCCTAGCACCACTGAAAATACATAATAGTTAAATAACATCAACTCACTCTTTTATCCTCTCAGTGGTAACCCTAGACAGTTAGGGTGAAATCCTGGATAAAGAAAAACATTTAAAAAGAATACCTCAAAAAAAAAAAAAGAAAGAAAGAAAGAAAGAAAAAGAAAAAGCCATAATCAGAAAGAAACTCTAATCCCTACCAAGCAAACAAAAAGGATATTGCTTCACTAGAATTTATTTTATACTTAAAAATACTCATATTTCTATGTCAGCAGAAATGTTATTTCAGAAGTACAATCAGACATTTGTTTCAAAGGAAAATATCAAAAGTCCAGTTAAAAGAAGTAAAATATATTCAGAAAGCACAACCTACAAAAGGAAAGGGAGGTCAGAATACTTCACGGAAGCATGCAATATATGAAAGATACAAGGACTAGTAGACTTGTTTTTCTTTAGTAGAGTATCAAAAATGCTCCCACTGCTTTCTAGCAATTATAGTTAATAAGCTAGGAGCTTATTTATGCATGTACCTACTATGGGATACCACTGGAAACTCAGAAATGGTCAACAGACAAGTTCAAAGTCTGGAAAGTTTTTCATGTCAATGATACAAATAGACTATTCTTTTACTATCTATGCACTAGTCAACATTTTCTAAAATTTTATGAGATCAGTGTAGGCTTCATGCTGGGTAGAAGCAGGGAAAGATACAAAGCAGCCCCTAAAAATTTTGGGGGGTGATGGATTTTAAAATGTTGTTGAAGCCGGGCGCAGTGGCTCACGCTTGTAATCCCAGCACTTAGGGAGGCTGAGACAGGAGAATTGCGAGTTCAAAGCCAGCCTCAGCAACGGCAAGGCACTAAGCAACTCAGTGTGACCCTGTCTCTACATAAAACACAAAATAGGGCTGGGGATGTGGCTCAGTGGTCAAGTGCCCCTGAGTTCAAACCCCAGTACCAAAAAAAAAAAAAAAAACAAATAAAATGTTGTTGATACTGGGGTCCCAGTGCCTTGCACATGACAGGCAAGCACTCTACCAAAGAACTAAATACCCAGACCTACATGATCATCATCTTGATTTTTGAGGAAGATTTTAGGTATATACATGACAAGAAATACCAAAATATAAACTTTATGTGCAATTTAATATTTGCCGATTATTTCTCAACAAAACTCTTAGTAATTCATAGGTTGTGCTGGGCACAGTTGCATACCCCTGTACCCCCAACTCAAGAGGCTCAGGAGAGAAGATCACAAGTTTGAGTTTAGGCAACTTAGCAAGACCCTGTCTCAAAAAACAAAGGACTGGAACAGCTGGGGATATAACTAAGATAAATAGAGTGCTTGCCTAGCATGCTTGAGGTCCTGGGTTCAATCCTCAAAATTGGGGGGAAAAAAAGAACAGAATCTTAGGTTGTTTTCTGGATATATAATGAAACTTAAGAATGTAACAAAAAAATTAACACGTGGTCAAGATACATTCTACCAGAACTCTGATAGACTTAAGCTCATCTGAAATTAGCACACTGAAAAAAAAGTAAAACTCTTGAAGGTTTCTAGAAGCTCATATTTCTAAAAAGTAAATGAAAAACTGTCAATTATAACTGTGATCTCAATGAAATGCTCCATTTTAAACACAAATGAGATCTTATTATCTCCTTCAAAAAAAATTATTCATCTTTGTATCCCACCCAATGCCTTAAAAATAGATACTGTCAGGCCCAGCAGTCACTCCCAGTGACTTGGGGGGCTGAGGCAGAAGGATCACAGCTTGGGCAACTTAGCAAGACCCTGTCTCAAAATAAAATTTTAAAAAGAGAACCCTGAGCTGGGCGTGGTGGCGCAAGCCTGTAATCCCAGCACTTAGGGAGGCTGAGACAGGAGAATCGCGAGTTCAAAGCCAGCCTCAGCAACAGTGAGGTGCTAAGCAACTCAGTGAGACCTTGTCTCTAAATAAAACACAAAATAGGGCTGGGGATGTGGCTCAGTGTTGTCAAGTGCCCCTGAGTTCAATCTCCAGTACCAAAAAAAATAATAATAATTAAAAAAAAAAAAAGAGAGAGAACTCTGGGTTTAATCCTCAACCCTCCACCACCACCAAAAAAAGGGAAAGAAACAAAGCAAGAAAGAAAACAGATATTACAGACCCACAATTCCTTCTCCTTTCTCTGCTCCAGCAGCAGAAAGAGAATAAAAGCCACCCACCCTAGTCCCTGATGTTGTCAAGAAGCAGGAAGCCAAGAAAGTGGTAACTCCTTTGTTCCAGAAAAGGCCTAAGAACTTCAGCAATAGACAGGACACCAGCCCAAAGGTACCTTACCCACACTGTCAGATAGGCCCACTGCATCTGGCTACAACAGCTGAAAAGCCTCCTGCAAGGCAGTTCACCTAGGCCTTGAACCAAACAACTACCCAACTGCTTATGTTTGCTCACAAGTACAGACCAGAGACTCAGCAGGATAAAAAGCAGGGGCTGTTGACGTGAGCTGAGAGAAGCAAGCTGCTGGCAAAGGGGACAACCCCACTAAGAGACCACAGGTTCTTCGAACAGGGGTCAATACTGTCACCACCTTGGTGGAGAATCAGGCTCAGTTGGTGGTGACTGCCTATGATGTGGATTCTATGGAGCTGGTTGTCTTCCTGCCTGCCCTATGTCCCAAGATGGGAATCCCTTAATGCATCAAGGGGACACCTAGTTCACAGTAAGACATGCACCACTGCTGCCTTCACACAGGTTAACTTGGAAAATGAAGGCGAAGGAGCGCTGGCTAAGCTGGTGGAAGCTATCAATGACAGATAGAAGATTCAACATTACTGGGGAGGCAATGTCCTGGGTCCAAAATCTGTGGCTCCCATTTCCAAGCTGGAAAATACAAAGGCTAAAGAATTTACCGCTAAGCC